>CM069915.1:73708300-74308300 GCA_036172215.1 Camellia granthamiana | reverse complement strand
ATTACCTTAAATTGTGAGGATTAAGCTTCTAGGTAAGCCATTGACCCTTGAATTCATGAATCGAACGTGTAATCTTGTAAGCTCAAGTATTTTTGTGATTAAGAGTATGATTTAAATTGGTCTTGATGAGATATGACCATGCATGCATAAAATTTCTTTTGAATTACCATAAGTTGCATAATCTAGCATGTATCATGTCGATTAAGCAAAAATTGAAGTTTGATCATGCATGCAAGCTTGGTTTTGTTGAGTTTTGGCACCATTTGCATCTTTGAAATGGAAATGAAGTCAAGATGGCCTTGCATGTTTGAATAATTAAAGATATGAGCTTGAATGCATGAATTTGTTATATTGGTGATGAGTTTGTCACGTTTTGGGACATGCATGTAGGTAAATCAAGAAATTGAACTTCATAATGCTATAATCTTGCAAGGGAACCATGTTAGTATGATTATATTTGAGATTTGAGCCTTTGCATGCAAGAATGGTAGCTGGGAAATTGAATTGAAGCTCAAGAACACAACTTGGAAATTCCAGAATTTTGACTTCCGCTCGAGCGGAGAAATCGAGCTCCCAGTATTTTCTGCAGACCTGGTTCCCGCTCGAGCGGGGAGCTATGTAGGCAGGAAGTCCGCTCGAGCGGCCGAGTTCGCGCTCGAGCGGGAATTGAAGGCAACCAGTACTTTTGCAGACCTAAGGGTCCGCTCGAGCGGGGAATTCCACGCTCGAGCGAGGAATTCCACGCTCGAGCGGGGACCCTGTTTTCTGAAATTTTGAAAATGCATTCGGTGTTCTGTTTTCCGTTCCCTTTCATTTCTAAACACTCTTAGGTATGCATTGAGCATTGTGATTGAATTAAAGAGAGAAGAATAAAGCCTAAAGAGGAATATGTGAATTAAAGAACGGATTGAACTGTTTGTGACCCATATGTGTTATGTGATATGTAGGGTCAAGCTCCAGGGCAAATTCACATGCCGACCACTGTGAGTAATATCTAAATTATGTTATTGTCCCATTTGCTTACTCTTATGTAAGTTTTGTAAAGTTCATTAATTTGAATGGTGGACAAGTTTGATATAAAGGCCTATGAGCCAGTTTGACATGAAAGGCCTATGAGCCAGATTGATAAAATGTGGGCCAGAGGCCGTTTGATTAAATGTGGGCCAAAGACCGATTGATAAAATGTGGGCCAGAGGCCGTTTGATTAAATGTGGGCCGAAGGCCGATTGATAAAATGTGGGCTAGAGGCCATTTGATTAAATGTGGGCCGAAGGCCGATTGATAAAATGTGGGCCAGAGGCCGTTTGATATAAATGTGGGCCGAAGGCCGATTGACATGGACGATTGGGCCAAAGGCCGATGGACATGAATGAATTGGGCCCGAGGCCGTATGATATGTTTGAAACCTCAGTTACTTAACTTACATATGTCTATGTATGTATACATATTAGTTAGAAATGCAAATTGGGCCCAAGGCCGTTTGATGTATATTGTTCCATTGTATATTCTTTGTTTGATATTATTCACTGGGCTTTCGCTCACGCTCATTCATGTGTTTGTAGGTGAGCCAGGAGAGGTCCAGACCCAGCCTCACGGAAGTTAGTTTGGAACAACTAAGGTTTTGAGGAGTCAGCCCTTGCGTCTTACGCACGAGACACGTCTTCACCCTTTGTTTATGTATTTATATTTTTGTCAGGTTGGCGAAGTCTTTGAATGTGTTTGTATGTAGTTTTTATGGGTTGACTTAGTTTTGGATGATCCTGTCTGTACAGAACCTATGTCACTGTGTTTCTGTTGTGAGTTATTAACGTACATATGTATGGTTTGTTTTGATGTGCCATGTAAGCACAGCTCTATGGACAAAGTTTTAAATTTTGCTTCCCTTTTGGCCCCTTTACTCTGATGAGTTAAGCCTGTTTTGGTTTGAGGCCGTAGGTAATCTCGTGATTATTGGCTGGTTACGTCCTTAACCCATGGGGGCGGGTTCGGGTCGTGACAACTAGTTTCAATGCTTTTGGCCCTTAACATATTGTACATATGTTGCTTGTATGTTTTAGCATTATTTGTCATACCATTTCAGCACTAAAAGTCTGCAACCTCCCTTATTTCTTCATTTTTCCATTTGTTTTGAGGGTTGGTTAACCTTAGGGTTGTGTTTAAGCTTGAGATAGAGCTTGTGCTCAATGGCTGTAACTCTCTTTTGAGGGTTCCTCCTAGCCAAAGACATGATCTCTCTCATGTCTTAAACCATCCTTTGGTTGACCCGTCTCGCATTAGAGGACAATCACCTTGGGACTTAACCGGTTAAAGGATTAATTGGTAATGTAAAATGTGTAAACAAAATGAGCAAAGTAAAACATGAACAAGATAAGCATTTGTGTTGCATTGCATGTGTTTGGATCGGACGTTTATCTAAACACAAGAAATGTGGGACGTTTCATACTCAAAGTGATGAAACGTGCCGCATTTCTTGGTCGCCGTCACCCTTGATCATGCATGATAGGGTGATGACCACTCGAGTCTTATGTGCGCATTTATTAAGCTTGTACAAGCTTGGTCCTTTGGCCATCATGCATTGAGATGCTTGATTGGTGGCTTGAGAGCCAAGCGCCACACTCCTTTGAGCTTGAGAAATGATGAGGAGAGTGACAGTACCTACATTTCTTGCAAAATGCCTTGCTTTGCCTCTGTTGTTCTCTGTTGCAGCAAACACAACATTTTGGAAAAACAGGTAGTCGACCGGCCACCTGCACTAGCCGACCGGCTAGTTAGAGTGGCTGACAGGCACCTTTTGTGGCCGACAGGCCATCAGTTTATTTCTATGCAAGAGGGTTCCTGTTTTGAAGCAAAAGCAGTCTGCAAGATTGGATCAGTGTTCAAGAATTAAGGCAAGTGCAAACAGAGACAACTGATGGCAAGGCGATGGATTTTCGGGATGACGCCAACCGAGCATGCATATCTCCCTCGCCCGCGAGGCCATTTCATTGCTTATGATTAGTTTGTGTAACTAATTAGTTTAATCTGTTTTGTAATACTTTAATTAGCTTAGCATAGCTAGTTATTCAATTGTGTTATAATAATTAATTAGCTTAGAATAATTAATTAGCTTAGAATAGTTAATTAGTTTCATTTTGTAATAATTAGCTTAGCTTAGTGTAGCTTAGCTTATTTATTCAGACCCTCATTCGCGAGGGCGCAATGTTGTAATAAGGGTGCGTGCATGTGTGCATGTCTTCCAACCCTACGTCTTTCTCCATTTTACTTATCTGCTTTCGATGGTTAGATTAGGGCATATTTCGTTTAGCATACCTTATGCTTGCATGTTTGCATCATTCATTTGTTTTGCATGCACCGGGCTCGGTGCATCATTTAAACTGCATCGCAATTTCAAATACACTTACTTGAATACGTGTTTAAAAGCATGTTATCAAAGTGTTGCAAATTCCATGATTAGGTAGCCGAGCCTATTCGTTACATTTTGCATGTGTTGCATTAGACATCTTATATAGTTAGGATCATGCATTGTTTCTAACTAACTTTTGTTTTGGCTCAGAGTACACTGTAAGTTTTACGCTTTAACATACTTGCATGAGTGTAAGTGTTGCCATGTTTAGCATGCTTGCCACGAGGCTATTTGCTTAACTGCTAAACTGCATGAATGCTTGTGGATGAAGGCTTTATTACTTGAATTGGGACAATTCATCAAATGTAAGTTTTAAGCCCACTTTGCGAAGTGGCAAATCATCATGTTTTAAGCCCACTTGAGGGTGGCACTTTCAAACCATTTCGAAAATAAACATGAATTGTTTTGTTTCGATTCTTGCGATTTAGTCTATACTTGTATACTGTGTGTATCACATAGTAAAGTTAGATTAATAACCGGATAAGAACACATGAGGTTTATAAAACAACATTTTATACTTAGTAGAGGCCGATCTTTGATGCGGGGGTGCTTATTTCAGGACCTTTCCCTCGTACCCAAGTTCCCGAGCCAAGACAACTTTGGTAATTACGGGCACGTGGCCTTTGGCACGAGTCAGGGTTTCCTAAATTTCTCAAAATAAAATATTTAGGTGGCGACTCTGTAATCTGGCAAAGCAGTCCAATTTTGGCGTTATTTGATTCAAAATCTGATTTTCTAAAATGATTTGTCGATTGGACTCTTTGGTGATTTATCAGTCTTACATTGCACTTTGTGATATTAGATTCAGAACCGTGACAGGAGTCCGAACTGTAGGAGACCAATTCACGCCTCTCCGAAAGGGAGGGCGCAAAGAAAGTCGGGTCCACAGTTTCATGCATCTTGATTCGGCTAAGTTCGCATTTGTGGATTTAATCAATTCCTATGTGATTTTGTGCGCTACCTCATGTCTTGAGATGATTCACATGTCATATCTTAGAAGACAAATCTTTAGTTGCATCTCATGAGTGAATTGCATTAGGATTTTGTATATAAGATCATGCATGTTTTACTAACTTTGTTTTGTAGCTGTTCAAGGTACGTCGGTAAATATGTAAGTTTTTATGTTTTAGCATCCCGTTTGTGTGCGTTTTTCTTATTATGTTTAAGCATTCTACCATGTGGCTACTTGCTTACTTGACATAACTATATGAATGCTATTGGATGGAGGTTGTGTCGCTTAATTTGGAATAGTGTTGATTTTCATGTTTGTAAACTCAATTTATTTGGATTGTACATCTCCAAAACTCTTTCAAACTACATGAAATCAAATTATTCCAAAATAAATGACATAGTCTATATTTTTATGCTTCACATAATAATTTTTAGGATTTATTAAATAATCAAAATATGAACATATAAGATAAATAAAATTCATATCATGGTTTAGTAAAGGCCGATCTTTTGATCGGATGAGTGTGGGTGCTCAATTAATGACCTTCACCTCTCATACCTAATATTCCCAACTGAAACAACTTTGGTTATGATGAACAGTGACCTTGGCACGAGTCGTGGGTTTCCTAATTTCCTAAAAATATTAGGTGACGACTTTGAGATCTGATGACGCATTTCATTTATGGCAAAAGGTTTTGCAATAAAATGGATTTTCTAAAAGTTGCCAAATCTAGATTCTCTAAAAGTTGCCAAATCTGGATTCTCATCTATGTTTCACATTGTACTAGTGAAACTAGATCAAAGAGACCGAGGGTCCGAACTATTTAACGCACACGGGTACCCCCCGGGCATGTTACAAACCAACATAAAAGAAAATGTTTAGAGTTGGTTGGATTCGGTCGGACGTTATGCCGAGTCCATCGTTTCGGGAATTGTCACATATCAATACATGATATGTTGATAAGACTTAGCGTGTCTACTTCCCTCTTTGAGCCTTCATGATAAGATGGAAGGGTGGTTTTCCATTACATTTATTCAATTTTGTCCAAACATGTTCGAAATCATCAAGCCATTAAATTGTGCTTGTTCATGGTTTCGGACTCGAAATTGTTCTTTTCTAGAGTTTCTTATGACAGAGAGGGGCAGAAGGGACAAATAAGGCCTAGAAAGGCTTTGTCTGCACTGTTCTCACCTTATAGCACAAAACATTTTTTGGCATAAAATTTAGTACCGACCGGCACTATTTTGGCCTGGCCGGATCTCATTTGGGGCCGGCTGGCTCCCAATGTTTGGTAAAACAGAGACTTTGGCAGAAATAGAAGGCAGTGGCTGAGGGCGAGACAGAGCAATCTGGGTAACAGGGTAGCTTCTGGGCACTATGCATACGATCATTGTGTCTCATGGTTGCCTAGATTACTATTCTCATTAGTATTGTTGTAATTATTGTAAATAATTCTTATTGTTGTAATATCCTTGTTTTAATTATTATTTATATTACGCCTTTGCTGTAATAAATTATGTAGTTAGCTTAGTGTCCCTTAGAAGTCAATTAGCTTAGCTAGTTAGTAGTTAGCTAGTTTAAATTCATTTATTCGGATTTGTAATAGTTAGTTTACTTCAGCCATTTGGACACTCATTCGAACCCTTTTGCACGAGGGCAAATATGTAATAAGCGTGTATGTCTCCCAACCCCATCTTTTTCTCCCTTTTATTTACCCGCTTATAATGGTAGCATAGAGCATCAGGTTTACTTAGCATTCCCATGTTTGCATACACTCGTTTCACATGCATTTGGGTTCAACTCATCATACTAAACAATGTCAATTTCAACTTCATTGTTTGAATACATGATTGTATCACATGTCTTGAATTGAATCATAAACCATGCTCATAGTTGAGCCTATAAAAATAGCATAAATGTGCGCGTTGCATTAGCCACATTGTATTGTTTAGGAACATGCATATTTTCTAATCATTTTGCTTTATTTGGCTTACCTTGGAGTACTAGGTGAGTATTTATTGTTTTAGCATTTCGCATAAATGTGATTGTTGCCATGCCAAGCATAATACTATGAGGCTAAATGCTTAAGTGATATAACTCTTTAAATGCCTGTGAGTGAAGGCTAATTGCTAAAATTGGGATAAGTTGATTAATATACATACAAACTCACCTTTTCAATTGACGAGTATCAAAAATAATTTTCAAACAAACATGAAATCAAAGCGTTCCAACTTTTGCAAGTTAATCTATATTTGTGTGCATCACGCAGTAATGTTAGCTAATAATTGGAACAAGAGCATATAGTGTAAATAAAATTACATCATGATTAGTAGAGACCGATCTTTGATCGGGCTAGTGGGGTGCTCAATTCATGACCTTCCCCTCTCGTACCTAAGTTCCCGAGCTGAGACACTTTGGTGATGATGGACTAATGGCCTTTGGCACGAGTCATGGGTTTCCTAAATTTTTTGAAAAAATATTTAGATGGCGACTCTGAAATCTGGCAAAGCAGTCTATTTTTGGCATTTGATTCAAACATCGATTTTCCAAAAAGAGTTGCTGGATTTGTACTCTTTTTGTGTTTTCACTGTTTCACATTGCACTTGTGAAATCAGATTCAGAACTACGGGAGTCCGAACTATAGGGCTAGTCGTATCCGAAAGGAGCACGAAAAGCAAGCTACAATTTCTGGCAACTCTGCTGGGGAATTAGAGAACTTGACTTGAAACTCATGATGTGAAATTTTATCTACATGCATATGTTCTTTGCATTGCATTTGCATTTGTTACTTTAAGTCACTGTGTTTTTCATTTGCTATTCCTGGACGGCTTGCCTAAAAAGCTTGCCAAAAGGCTGGCCGATCATGGGCTCTACCATATTGGGAACACGACCCTTGAATCTGGATTACCGCTATACCGCTTGATCCTCCTTTCACTTTTCGGTGTTAGGTGTGAGAGGTATATTAGGTAACTTTGCCGAGGTACCCTTTCAACCATTTGGCCTTTCTTCATATAGTAAGCTATAGCGACTATCCCAAAATTAGGACAGGATGCCACCTATATGCAGGATGTTGTAAGACTTATTGATTGAAGTAGTACAGCCTAGATCATGTCAAAAATCTAGGACAGGGTAACCCTACCCCCCCTTATAGGGGTGTTTTGGTTCTTTTACTTGGTATGTGCTTTTATAGTGCGACTGTACAGGATGGTTTATATTAGTATTAGTTTGAGAACAGAGTTCAATGGGGATTGTGGTTCTTCAACTGTGTTTTTATCTGCTGTGAATTGGGCCGAAGTACCGTCCAATTTTGATCTATGGTTTTTTTTTTTTTTTTTGTATTTTGCTAGGTAGTTTACCATCATAGCTTCAAAAATACCCGATATTCCCCAAGTTGTTGTGAACTCACTCTGGTAGGCTTTGCAAAACTCAAGACCTTATTGGTGGTCAACCAGTGTTAGTCTCACTTCCGTCAGTTATTCGACGAAGACGGAATAGACAGTCAACAGCACCAGTACAAAGCATTTAGCAAACACTTATCCGCTCTCACTCAAATGGTTCACCAATATCTAACTCACCTAGCCCAGTAATGGCACATAATACAGAAGAATTTACTGCCATGATGGCAACTTTCTAGAGAACCATGGATACCGTGAACAAAAGAATGGCCACATAGGATGAAATTATCGCTGATCTATGACGCACATTTGGGGCATCCGCGTCAACTGTACATCCAATTTTGACTGCTCAGCCGAACCCGGATCCACCTCCACCAGTGGAAAATCCCCAAATCCCAAATCCTCAGGATATGTTTCCCCTGGCTCCAGCTTATAGGCCTCTGGTTTAACCCTTTGTAGGAATCCTTCCCTTTGATATCAATGAAATTGATTCGACTCTGATCAAGATTGTTAGGCTAGAGAAAGCGTTAAAAAGGCCTAGGGCTTCAACTCCATTCCAAATATTGAAGATGAGTACATTGAGGCTTCGATTAGATTACTAGAGAAATTTAAAATGGCCCACATCGACAGATTCGATGGAAGTGGGGATCTGATTTTGCATGTCCGCTTGTTTTCAGATGTGCTAAGACCAATGGGCCTGTCTTTGGGAGAACCTTATCTGATATAGTGGCCATCTGGTATGCTAAATTAGAGGACTCTACAAAACAGAATTGGGAGGAGTTATCTGAGGCGTTTGTCAACTGGTACTCTTATAAAAGTCAGATAGAAGTAACCATCAGTGAGTTGGAGGCTACTATCCAAAACCGCAAAGACTCATTCATTGACTTTGTTACCAGATAGAGGACAAAAGCAGCAAGAATGACAAATAGACCTTCTGAAAGAGAGCAAGTTCGGCTAGTGGTCAAAAATCTTGAACTAGATATGTTGCAGAGAATGATAGTGGCACCGTTATCCACCTTTGCTTCCCTACACGAGTTGGGGGTCCAGATCGAGAGTGCATTCAAGAAGGGCATTATTCATAGAACAAGCGAACTTGCAAGAAGGCCATTCTCCCGGGGTACTAATGCTAGTAGTAGTGCTATTCTGCGGCCTACAGATGTTAGTACAGTTGTTACAGCGGCCAAAATAGCCGATCCATTTGCCGTCGCAACCTCATAACCTTCACAAACCATCGGCTCACCCCGAAACCAAAGAATCTTTACTCCCCTCCATATGAGCCCAGCTCGCGCCCTCAAATTGTTAATGGAAAAGAGACATCTCAAGCCCCTTGATCCTCGACCACTTCCTGACCCATTACCACCCTGACATGACCCTACCCAGTATTGCATCTTCTACCAACAACATGGTTATCCCACAGACCTGTGTTACCGCATATGTCATGAGATTCAGGATCTCATTGATAACAAAGTCATCAGCCCACCCTTCAAACCAAACGTAACTACCAATCCACTTCCTACACATAACCAAGTCTCCCTACCCAGAAACATTAACCAAATCCATACACTACCACCCACCTATAATCCCAGCGCATACATTACCCCATCCCATTTGCCCACACTAGAGGTGATTATTCTAAAAGGCACGGACATGTGCATGACAAACTTAACACTGCAAACCCAACCCGAATTCGTGATGGTAGAGGCGGAGAAGAAACAAAGTGCACTATAAAAGGGTTTGCCTGATGCCCAAGTCATAGAGAAAGGGGCCTTACTCACAGAGGAGTATGACCCTAACTTATACATCTGTCACGACCTAAACCCGCCCCTGTAGGTTTAGCACCGTAACCGGCTAGTAATCCGTGGATTACCAAAGGCCTCTGAACAGATTAGCAAATAATAAGGGGCTGCGGAAGCAATAATACAAAATAGACAAGGTCCAATGAGCTGTGATAACGTACATGGGACAGAACATTTCAAAACTTATTTATATATACTTAAACATGCCAGTCCAGATACACAATATTTACAAGGTATTTACAGAATGTACTTCCCAAGACCTGACTTTACAGAGCATACACAAAGACTAGCATGAATACAAAAACAGCCATGGCATTAGGCTTCATTCGGAACCTCCTCGGGAGGCACAACAGTTGGCTAACAAAAACAGAACAGAAGGTCGTCAACTCTGGCCCTGGTCATGTGCTGGCTCACCTACATATATAATATAAACTGTGAGCGAAAGCCCAGTGAATAATAATAGAGTAAAGGGTTTCAATGAATAAGTTCGTACAGATTCAGAAATCATAATTCAGATTTGTATCAAATTCATCATTTGTCCAGATCATATACAGATAGAAATCATAAGTCATGATTAAGTTTACGTGATATATCCATTAGCATTAACATAACATAACAAAACAGAACGTATACACGTGAGGTTACGAATAACCAGTTCCATAAGGAACCTCCGGATTCGGGCAACAGAACAGAAGCTGAACCTCCATGACAGGGCCTCCGGTACGGGTAACAGAGTGCAGACAGAAATAAGTTCTATAAAGGAACCTCCGATACCGGGTAACAGCTAACAGATATTACATGATGCTAAGGATGTCAGGAATACATATCAGAAATTGAACAATAATTCATTGTATAGAACATATCATTTCGGAAAACAGATCTTGCTTTATCACACAGAAAGTAGATACAGTTTGAACATAACTTTACTAAGTTATTACTCACAGTTGGCCTTGAAACAGACAGATGGAGCAGATTGATCACACGATACGCGGCACGTGACCTACATAACACATAATGGACACACACTTGAAACACACATTCTAATTGCACAAAACTTACGTCGTTGGTTCTTAGTGTGTTTCTAACCTTAAATGCTCACTATAGAGTCTTAAACATGGCCTAGGAATGCCTAAGATAGAAAGAGGATGCAAAGATGTCTTGGAAAACATTTTTCAAAACTTGCTGAAAACAGGGGTCTCGCTCGAGCGAGGCCTTCTTCGCTCGGGCGAGCTTGTCAAAACAGAGAGGTCGCTCGAGCATAGACTCCTTCGCTCGAGCGGTCTGTAAAAATGCAAAAGTACTGGTTGTTAAAATTTTACGCCCGATGCTTGCTTGAGTGTGAGACACAGCTCTTCGCTCAAGCGTAGGTCTTGTCGCTTGAGCATGCGTTTGCATGCACCAAAAACCTGAGAGCTTGCAATTTACGCTCGAGCCACCATTACTTCGCTCGAGCGAATCTCTGAACAAACGATGGTCGCTCGAGCGTGGAATCCTTAGCTCGAGCGAGGAAGCCAAATTCTGGAATTTCCAGATTTACCCCCCAAGCTCAAACCAAGCATTTAACACCTCAAATCTCAACCCTTTGGGCCCATTTTCTGGAAAACACTTGTAAACTCATAGTATAAGATGTTTCAAAGATCAATTTGTAAAATCAAAGCCCAAGGGTGAGTCAATTGAACACAATTACAAGTAGAACTTCAAGAACAAAACAAGAGCTTAACATGCAAGTGTTCATTTTAAATCCAATGCTCTAAAACATGACCAAATGTAAGATTGAGCTCAAAATCATGATAAATTCATGGACTAAGGCTAAAATATGGGCTTGCATGCAAGAACTTCCATGAAGACATTTCAAAATGCTAAGATATGAACATGCATGCATGATTTAAGCCTCAATTCAACATTTTCAACCAATTCATGACTTAAATCACTAATGTCTCATGAACCATGCATGAATTAATCTTAAATTCACAATCAAGAAGATGATTCTCCTACCTTAGGTCTTGAATTCCAAGCCTAGAAGCTCAAATATGCAAACTACTCTTCAATTCTTCCAGTTCTCCAAGGAATTTTGTTGAAACCAAGATTTCTCCTATCTCTAGCTCTCTCCCACAGTTTGGTCAAGAAATGGATGATAGAATGATGCACAATAAGTTCCAAACAGGGCTCTTAGAAGTGGCCCACTAAGTGGCAATTCGTAAATAATTGAACTAATGTAATTTAATGTTATTTAATTCAATTGAAACATTTCAAATCAAATTTTAATTCAACCTATCATAAAATCACATATATTTTAACTAGTCTAAAACACTAATCAATTTCGGACTCGGGCGCCGGTAAGGCTTCAATTTGCAGTTCAAAGTCGAAACATGAACAGATCATTTTATGGCAAACAGATAGAAACACAATGATAATGCAATTATATGAAAATTAATTCCGGATTCCTTCTAAACTACTATTAAGCATAATTAATCATGGATTAGCATTAATCAGAGGTCGGGGTTATTACAACATCGTAGCCATCTATCAGCCGAAGCCAGTAGTCATATTGTCGGACTTCCTCAGCATTAACGCTATTAGGGAGAACCAGTTAGGGCAAAATCAGAACGATTGGCTGGAACAGGGCCTAAATGACTTGGCCGAACTGGAAGAAAACCTGACCGAGCTGGAAGAGGATCTAGACAACCTCTACTTCTTTGAAGAAGAGGATACAAGTAGTGTACAACTGGAATGGTGAGATCCAAGCCAGCCGGAAACAAGCAATGGGTGGCTGAGTGAGTAAAAGTCAGACGTGGAGGAATAGATAAAAGAGATTGGGAAAGAAGAGGGGGTTGGTGCTAGTAGCAAGGCTGAGGTTGCACCTCTGACTGAGAAAGAACAAGTGTTGGAGCAATTCTAGCGGGAACGGATAGAAGAGATCCAAAGGAAGATAGCTGTAAACACCTCATTTTTTACCGTCCTTAAGACTTGGACGTTATTATTTGAACACTCAATGATCATCTGTAACAACCCTCATACTGCTTACCGATTAATTACCGATTACTGCTAAACTGAGAATGATTATGATTGGTAGTTGAACTGACTGGATCACTGAACTGACCGACTGAAATCTGAAACTGAATTGATTGCCTGAATCTGTTTGAATTGCATTTTATCTGTTTGACTGTTTAATTATCTGTTCAGTTTGTTTTGTTTAAACTGTTAATTGAAGGCCTTATCGGCGGTCGAACTTGAAATTGATTAATGTTTTATGATTATTGGAATTTACGTAATTTTATGGTGTATTTATCCGAAATGTGATTGGGTATGATTAAATTAGATTAAAACGAGTTAAATTGCAATAGTTGCTTTATTTACCATATTGCCACCCTTAGTGGGCCACTACCTCAACATATTTGAGCCTTAGCCTTGCCATACAAAACATTTCATCAGCCTTGTTGAGTGTCTTTGCCGACCAAGAGAGAGAGAGATTGAGGGAGAGAGTTGGATTTCACCTCTTCATGCTTCGTCTTGCTTGGGAATTAAGAGGATTGAAGTATAATTGCTAAGTTAAGTTACCTCACCTTGTAATTCAAGACCTAGGTAAGGAAATTCAACCTCTTATTGTTGAGTCTATGTTGATTCTTGCATAATCCATGTCAAATTGTAGAGCTAAGTCATGTTTTAATTCATATATGTTGGATTATGTTAGAAATCATGCATGCATGTGTGTATTGATGAATTTTGAGTTGATTTCATGGCAAATTGTCACATGCATGTTCATAAATAAGCTTAAGTCCATGTTTTCAACTTGTTTTGTAAGGAATGAGCTCAATAGAGCATGTTTTGGAAGCTTTGATTTGAGTTAATCTCATGCATGTCACCTTATAGCATGTTCATGCATGTTCATGAAAAATGGGTTTGAAAGTTGGTTTAATTAAACTCCCCTTGGGCTTTGATTTTACAAATTGAGCTTTGAATCAAGTAATATTATGTGTTTACAAGGATTTCCCAGAAAATTAGCTCAAGAGGATCGGAATTTTAGCATTTTAAGTTGAATTTGAGCTTGGGACTCAAATCTGGAATTTCCAGATTTTGGTCGTCCGCTCGAGCGGGGGAAGTGCCGCTCGTGCGGGGAAATCAAGCTCCCTGTACTTTGACCTGTTTTACAGACCGCTCGAGCGGAGTGATGCACGCTCGAGTGGAGAAACCGAGCATTCAGTACTTTGCACTGTTCATCAGTCCGCTCGAGCGGAGGAATGAACGCTTGAGCGGAGTATTGGGTGACACGCTCGAGCGAGGAAGTTGACGCTCGAGCGGGTCCCTTTGTTTGCATGTACGCTCGAGCGGGGAAACATACGCTCGAGCGGAACCCTGTTTCACTGAAAATTCTGAAAATGTTTTCTGTGTACATCTTTGCATCCTCATTCCATCCTAGGCATTCTTAGGCCTAGTTTTAGACATCTTAATGAGGATATAGATGTAGAACACACCGAGGCATAATAAGGAGTTAATAATTATCTTTCCCAACTGTGAACTTAGAGTGTGTTCAATCTGTTAACTGTATAGGGTTGGCATTCCGAGGAGACGCTCTAGCCTACTATAGCCCAGAACTCTATGAGTAACAATTGTGTAAAGATATGTTCAAAATGACTATCTTCTGAATACTGAACTGAACTGTTTACTAAACTGACAATGTTTACTGAATGAATGTATGTCCTATATTCTGAACTGTACTGTGGCATCCTTAGCAACTACTGTTTACTGTTTACTGTTACTGTCACAGAGATCTCTGTCGGCTCCCTCGTGGAACCACTACTGTTTACTGATTGATGGCCATCATTACTGTTCGGTCTTTAAGACCTACTGCTTACTGTACTGCTATGCTAATGGATGTACTACATATGACTGTTTACTGTACTGAATAACTGAAACACTGATTGAAATGAACTGTTTTCACTACTGTAAGGACATTCATTCTAAACCCCTTTACGCATTATGTTATTCACTGGGCTTTAGCTCACTGCTCATATATATATGTAGGTGTACAGGCACCGGATCAAAGCTAGAAGCGTCGGGATAGAGTCCCAATTTTGTCAAGCCAACCAATGTGCCTCACTGCGAGGTTCCGAGCCTGCCAAGCCAGGGCTTAGGGGCGTTTTTACTTCCCGTCTGTCACTGTACCGTTTTTGTAATACCGTATAGACTGTTAACGCCGTTACTGTACTGTTAATAGGGATTAAGTCCCTGCACTGTATGTTTGTAAATGATGTATGTACTGTTCCGTACTGTGTTTATATGTATATGTCTGAAAAATCTTTTTGGCATGCAGACTGTCACAGCTCATTGGACATTGTCTATTTACTGTATTGGCTTCCGCCATGCCCCTGTACTCTGTTATACTGTCTTACTGTTAAGTAGGCCTTCGGTAATCTCGGGTTACTGGCCGATTACGGTGCTAAACCCATAGGGGCGGGTTTGGGTCGTGACATCATCCATGCTCATGTTCGTTTTGAGTTTCTGAAGGTCTCGGCTGCGCGCCTTGCCTTGGAGCCTCTCAACCTGTCTGTTTTGTGCTTGGTTGTGGACCAAGAGCTTGTGGTTTTGTTTCTAAGGGAAGGGGGGTGGCTTGTTGGCCTCCTTACAACCCCTCGGCCAAGCCTTGTGCTTATCAGCCTCTCATTCTTGCCATCGACCATAAGTGTTGGCCGATCGGTACTCTTTTTGGTCGATTGGCCATTTTTTTGGCCGAGACCCCTTTTTCTGCTTTTGCAGATATTTTTCTTCCAGCTGGTGCCAGCTGTTGGTCACTTGGTGTATCCTCCATACACGTGTATGGATGGATTTTAACAAGCTCCAAGCTTGCTCAACAAGCTTGGGACTTGATTTTCTATTAGAAAGGAAACCCCTCTCCCTTTCCAGAGATTCCAAAATTTGATATACAAGATATATATCACTCTCTCTCTATATTTCTTCCTCTCTCTCTATATTTATGCTTGTTTATGCTCAAAAGTGTAATTTCTTCACACTTTTGCACTAAAGCACCTACTCAAACACCATACTCTTGTTGCTGAGGTACTTAAGGGTTTTGTTTGAACGCAAAGTTTAGCTTTTAGCTCAGAAAGTTGCTGGAGTTGCCTCTTTGAAGTTGTTCTACAAGGGTGAGTCACTAACCCTCTTCTAAGCTTTGTGTTCATTGCTTACTTAGCCTTATTTCCATGCTTATTTTGGCTTAACTCTCAATTGTAAAAAGCTTCATTTTCATGTATTTGAAATGATTGTTTAAGGTCTTGTTGGTGTTGGGGGTGGTCTACCCCATTTTGTGCCTTGTTTTGCCTTGTTTTGGGCCATTCCTTTAGGCTTTTGTTTAGCCTTTATCTGACCTTTCTACCATTGAATTCCAAAGGAATTTCAGTGGTGGAAATGGTGTTTTGAGGTCCCAAATAGGAGAGGGTATCCCCTCTCCTTGTATCTTGGATGCTTGCTTCATCTGCCTCATGTTTGAGCATGTTTGTTAAGCTTATGTTGGCTCCATCTTAGCATGTATTTGGGGTTATTTTGACATGGCATACCACTGTTTTGATTTGGTTTTGTCACCTTATGCATGGTTTATACACTTGTAGTGTAAATTTTGCAAACTAGTCTTATATGCCTCATGTTTGAGCATGTCTTTCTAGCATGTTTTGGACATATCTCAGCATGTTCTTGGTGTTGTTTTGCCATGATATACCTCTGTTAAGATTTGGTTTGATAGCCCCATGCATGCTCTATGCACTTGTAGTGCAATTCCGTTCAATAGCCTAATGTGTATCATGTTTGACCTCATCATTCTAGCATGATTTTGGCTTAACTCCGAGAAGCTTTTGGCTATGTTTTACCATGTTTAAGGTCTGATTTGTGTTGTTTTGGTCATGCATGCATTGTTTTGTGTAGCCATGGTTCAATCTAGCTCGCTAGCTTTGAGTTTCTAAGCCACTAGCATGCATTGCTTCGGCTATTTGAATGATTTGGCATAATTTATTATGTGATTTCAGAGCATGTTTAATTGCCATGTTCTCACATTTGTCACTCTTTCCATGCTTTGGAAGGTTCATGCTTTATGCCTTAAACATGAGCCATTGCGTATGCCTACATGCCTAAGCTTTTGGGTTGCCATATCAGTGCATTTTTGGTGTTATTTTGACATGCCATAACTTTGATTTTTGTTGGCAAAGCCATCTCATGCTTGGTCTTGGTAGGTGTAGAGTAATTCTCCCTATCGCCCTCGCATGATCCTTGTTTTAGCCCTTCATGCTAGCGTGTTTTGGCTTTACTCCGTGCATGTTTTAGCCTTTATTTAGCATGATTTAGGACTGTTTTGGGTTGTATTGGCCATATGCTTCATGTTTTACATAGTTGTAGTGCAATTGGCCTTGTTAGCTTTGGGTTTTGAGCACCATAGCATGCTTAATTTGTGACATGTATATGATTTGGCATCAGTTACCATGACATTTTAGAGCATATAGACTTGCCATGCTCCCATTTCTTTCACCCTTTGAGTGCCCCTAAGGGTTGTGCATTGTTGCCTAGCTTATGGACCAATATGTGTGCATGCGTGTCTTGCCTTTTGGTGCCTTAGTTTTGGTGTTAATGGCCACTGTTTTGGACATGATTGAGGTCTGTCCATATCCGGTTTAAGTCCATCTTGCATGTCGTTTGCATTGCATGTTGTTTGCATGCTTGCTGTTTGCATTGTTGTTTGCATGCTTAGGTTGCATTCGATAGAGTTTGCATGCCATGAGCTTTGATAAATTGCTCATGTTGCATTGCATGTTGTTTGCATGCATGTTGTTTGCATGCTTGTTGTTTGCATGCTTGTTGTTTGCATTGTTATTTGCTTGCAAGCATTGCATTGTATTTGGCATACTTGTGTTGCATTGTGTTTGGATAGGGTGTTAGTCCAAACACGGGAAACGAAGGACGTTCCATACTTGAAGTGATGAAATGTGCCTCATTTCTCGGTCGCCGACCCTCTTGATCATGCATGATAGAGGTTAAGGCATTTATGTGTTTTTGTGCATTCATTTGACATTGACTTGTGCAACTCGGCATCTTTGGCCATCATGCATTGAGATGCGTGATTGGTGGCTCGAGAGCCGAGCACTACACTCCTTTGAGCCTTAGACATGATAAGGAGTGTGGTTGCACACACATTTTCTTGCAAATACACTGCCATGCCTCTGTTAGTGCTCTGTTGCAGTAAAAGGAGAAGTTTGCAGGAAGAAGTGGCCGATTGGCTATCAAGTGTGCCAATCGGCTATCAAAATTGGCCGATAGCCTTGAAATTTGGCCGATGACTGTTACACATGGTCGATGGCCATTCCTCTTGGCCGACCACCTCTCAGTTTGTTCCTAAGGTGGATTAGAAGTGTTTTGGAGATTGGCACAATTTTCAGAAGTCTAAAACAGTGCAAACAGAGGTAATACGAGGCACGGTGGTGGATTTCTGGGAGGACGTGACCGAGCAGGCATCATTCATCATTCCGAGGCAGAGCTGTGGTAGCCTATTTAGTTTCTTACTTATTTGGTTTTGTAATTTAATTAATTTGATTAATTAGTTAAAGTTTTGTAATAATTAATTAGCTGAGTTAGTTAATTAGTTATTTTGTAATAATTAGTTTAATTAGCGTCGCTAGTTAGCTAAATTCATTCGGACCCTCCGTCGAGAGGGCACAACTGTTGTAATAAACGTGCATGTGTGCGATGCATATCTTCCAACCTCCATTTCTTTCTCCCTTTTACTTAACCGCTTACGATGGTTAGTTTTAGGGCATATTTCATTAGCATACTTATGCTTCGCATACGTGCATCCATTCATCTGTATTGCATGCACCGGGCTCGGCGCATCATACAAATTGCATCGTATTTCAATATCAATTTGAATACATGTATCAAGTTACATTTCACATGACATCTTAGAATAGCCGAGCCTATTTTAGTTGCATTTTTTCATGTGTTGCATTAGCCATCTTAACATGAACTAGGATCATGCATTATTTCTAACTAGTTCTCTGTTTTGGCTCGGAGTACACTGTGAGTGTTTACGCTTTAGCATACTGCATGAGATGTATATGTTGCCATGTTAGCATGCTTGCCATAAGCTAACTACTTAACTGATATGATTGCATGAATGCCTGTGGATGAAGGTTGGATTGCTTAAATTGGAACAATTCATCGAAATGCGAGTCTTAAGCCCACTTGAGGGTGGCAAAATCTACGACTTAGCCTACTTGCGAGTAGCAAACTTCAAATCATTTTCACAAACGAACATGCAATGTTTTGTTCCAACTTAGGCGATCTAGTCTATACTTGTATGCTGTGCGCATCACATAGTAATTCTAGGTTAATAACCGGAATAAGAACACATGTGTTTTCAAAAACAAAATATCATGTTAGTAAAGGCCGATCTTTGATTGGGCGAGCGGGGATGCTCATTGCATGACCTTCCCCTCTCGTACCCAAGTTCTTAAGCTGAGGCAACTTTGGTGATGACGGACACGTGGCCTTAAGCACGAGTCAGGGTTTCCTAAATTTCCCCAAACAAAACATTTAGGTGGCGACTCTGTATCTGGCAAAGCAGTCTATGTTTGGCACTTCTTTACTAAAAATCGATTTTCCAAAACGATTTTTCGGATTTTGGACTCTTTGGTGATTTATCAGTCTTGCATTGTACTTTGCAAGATTAGATTCAGAACCGTGACACGAGTCCGAACTGTAGTAGCTAAGAACACAACTTCGCGCCCTCTCCGAAAAGGGGGGCGCGCGGAGCGAGTTCCGGGCGGTCTACAGTTTCTGGCGACTCTGCTGGGGATTTAGAGAACTTGACTCGTACTCATGATATCTTGTTTTGTTTACACTTATGTGTCTCTTCGTATTGCATTTGCATTGGTGTGCCTAGGACACCGTGTTTGCCATCTGCTATTCCTGATCGGTTTGCCAGAGGCTGCGTGCCATAAGCCAGATCGGTTACGGGCTCTGCTACGATGGGAACACAAACCTCAGTTTTTACTGAGGCACCCTTTTTGACCATTCGACCTAGTGCATATCGGAATCCGTAGTGACTATTCCAAACCAGGACAGGTTGCTTACGCGATTGTAGGTTGTTTGAAACCACTGTGTGCGTAGTGAAACCCTAGCTCCTGACAAAATAGAACAGGGAAACTCTACCCCTCCATAGGGGTATTTTGGCTCTCATTTGCTTGTTATGTGCTTTTAGAGTGTGCCTCTACAGGAATGCATGTATCAGTTTGCAAGTCTGGGTATCAGGCCTGAGGGCATCAGTATTTTGGGGGGGGATCAGTTTTACCTGAGGGTATCAGTTTACAGGCAGAATTTTGGGACAGAATCCAGTCATTCAGTTGTGCTCATATCTGTTTTGGTGAAATCAGGCTGAGATGCTGTCTGTTTTCCTCTTTTGCAGGGTAGTCTTGGAACCATAGCTTCAGAAGGCTCCGATATCCCTTGAGTACACCGGGCTTGTATTGATAGACTTTGTCAGGTCAGAGATTCAATCCAAGGGCAACCAGTGTTCCTTCGCTGAGGTAAGGCAAAGAAAGGCCAGTCAAGACTCACCGGTTCATCTGATCCGACAGTCACCAGTCACATCACCTCTGTTCAAACTCAGCAAACCGGGATGGCACAGAGTTCGGAAGAAGTTATGGCCATGGGAGCAGCGTTAAATTAGGGAACTGCCATGCAGGATGAGGCCAATGCTGAAACGCAACGCCCATCTGGGGCATCTACCACACATCCCATCTTGGAACCCCAATCATCTCAAACCCGTGAGCCTACTACTTTTGAGCTGATGGGAATGATCGACGATCTTTAGAGAACTGTGGCTGATCTAGCCTTTGGACTATCGGCTCCGCCATCGACCACATCACATGCCAGAAATTTCACACCAGAAGACTCCCCACTCCTGGGGCGAATTGTAATTGAAATTGGCCAACCTGAAGCCACCCCAAGTTTGGGCAATGACATGTCGACAACAACAGGACTCCGCTTTGATATAGCGACCCAATCCCTTGGCAAAGGGGAGGCAAGTGGAAAGAACAAGGTAGGGGCCGACATCGATCCCTATGAACACCTTCTGTGGGCTGTTGAGGCTTTGAAAGCCGAAGGACTGAACAAACAGCAAGTGCTCGCAGTTGTTGCAAAAACTGTGGATGACACTTTCGTCATTCAGAATGAGAGCATTTCGAATCAAGGGGAAAGTCGGGAGAAGGGCCGTCGTACCAGAAACGATCATGCACTCGGAAGAGATCAGCAAACCAAGCCAGCACCCGCCGACCCCTTTGCTAGTGCATCCAACAAAAATCCACAAACCTCGAAGTATCAACCCCGAGGTCGCAAGGTCTTCCATGCCCTCTATATGCCTTTGTCCAAGGCTCTTCAAATCCTTGTTGAAAAAGGCCATCTTAAACCCCTCGAGCCTCGACCTCTCCCTGGTCGTCTTCCACCCGGTCATGATGCTGCCTAGTATTGTGCCTACTATCAACAAACCGGTCATAGCACTGATAATTGCTTTCGTCTTCGCCACGAAGTACAAGATTCGATTGACAATGAGGTCGCAAGGTTGCAAGGTCTTCCATGCCCTCTATATGTCTTTCATCTTCGCACCAAGCTCAGCAAAGTCTATCGTCACTAGATCAGTGAACTTGGGGGATAGTACGAGTATGTGATCGGGGGATAAACCACCTGCGGGCGGTGCTCAGTTTACTCCAGATGTGGTGTATGGCACGCACTGTTTTGAGCATTTTGCGAATGCTAGTTTTGTACTTTCTGACTTGGGTATTGGGTCAGTCTTGTTGTTTTGTATTGAGTCAGTCTTTTTTTGTGCTGAGTCAGTTGAGTCTGTCTTGTTGTATCGAGTCAGTCCTGTTTTGTTAAGAGTTAAGTGATTTCGGGGGTGTTACCTCGGACATCCCTTTCTCGTTTTGTGCTTGTTTTTTGCACTCTTTCTTTTGGAGTCTGTTTCTGCCATGGAGCCGGTTACGCCAGAGGATCTAAATGAAACAGCAGTGATTTTCACGTTTTTGTGTTTGTTTATGCCCTGAAGCCAGTTGTGCCAGAAAATTTTGAAAGAAACGGCAGTGCTTTTCACCTGCTCTTCTGTGCCTTGAAATTATTGCATTGACCTAAGTTTTTCAAAACTTTTTGAGCATTGTGATGAAAACAAAGAGGAAGGAATTCCTCGGGTTTTGCAAAAATTTGATCAAATTGAGAGAAAGAGAGGCGTGCTAAGCCCTAAATGAATGAAATCATGTTTGTTAATATGAGTACTGGGAAGGATCCTAGCTTGATCCAGATTGGTTCTACATTGTCTTCCACGCGAGCGACTAGTCGCTTTTTTAAAAGATTTCAAAAAATGTTTTGCGCGATCCTGCGAAGACCTGTGTGGAATCGCTCTTAAGATTGTGCAGCATAGGATCGCTCTCAGCCTCGAGACTCGACCCCTTTTTGCTTTCAAACCTTGAACTTGGATTCAGAATGTTCAAAGGTTAATCATGATGTGAGGCCTGTGTGGCCAGATTTGAAGCAGCCCTCGAACTAGGGACAAGAAAGTCAGATCAAGAAGATCAGATGTCATCAACAGAAGCTCGTGAAGCTAAATTAGAAGTAACCCTTGAACTAGGGGCCAAAAATGTCCGATGTGCTCGAAGAGTCAAAGATTGGGACATTTCTCAAGATAACGAAGATCGGCAAGAATGCCAAATCCCAGAAGGGAGGAAGGAATGAAGTATTGCTGAAGAACAATTGAGCTCCTATCCACAACACTAGGGGCAATTCAGCCCCCCCCATTGGATGGACTTCTACATCATCAGCGAACAACAGCCACTCTCTTGGATTCAGATGGCTTCGAGATCTCAAAACCATTTGACACGGACAAAGCTACACTTTTACTCTTGAGAGGCTCGCTGGGCTGAAAACTCAGAAGGGCGACCCAGTCAAAAGTTAGAGCGACAAAAATGAAGAAAAAAAAAAAAAAAAAAGAACAAAAGAGAAATGAAGAAAAAGAAATGAAAAATTCTGAAAAGAAATAAAAAGAAAAGAAAAGAAAAACAGAGCTCGCAAGGTTGAAAACCCGGGAGGGCAGCCTTGGCAAAAGTTAGAGCGCAAAAGGAGAGATTAAATACCCGAGTGTACCTTAACCCGGAACTACGTAAGGCTTGATTCCCATTTGTGGGATACGTAGGCAACTTCATTATGAAGTCCAGCTATAAACACTTCCAAATCGATTGTGTCCATGTAATGGTTCTGATCATCTTTGTCTTCTCTGTATCCGAGAGTTCGGTTATGATCGTCACTATGAGGACTGGTTACAGTATGTTGTGACGCTATTCAGACAAGGGGCAACTTTTCGTTGCCGTGAGTTGCCATTCAAACAAGGAGCAACTTTTCGTTGCTAGATTTGGTGCCGTGCAGTGCCATTTAGACAAGGGGCAATGTTCCATTGTTTTGGATCTGATGTTGTGCATCTCAAGAGTAAATTCCGTGTTGGTCGAGCAGTGGCCATTTGTAAAAAACAGTTTTTGAGAATTTTTACTGAGGTTGACTAATTCTCTCGAAAATTATTCCATCTTTTCCAAAACTGGACCATTTCTTAGACCCAAAAAAAGGGAAATTTTCAGTGCTCATAACCTAACTTGCATGATTTTGAATCAGAAAATCAAACAAGTATGTTAATCTAACTCTCATGATTGGTCAAAATTGTTTTAGTAGAAAACCAAAACAAAAAATGGTCAAATGATGAACTAGGGGCACAGTTGAGTCAGGCTTCATGTCTTTTCCCCGTTGTTAATGCATCTGCCAAAAAGGGCACCACACTTGCCAGAAAGAGCACCCTACTTGCCAGAAAAGGCACTCTACCTGCCAGAAAAGGGCACAACTGAAAAACAGAAAAGGGCCGAAAGCTCTCTCATCCTCCGAGCAGCGAGGTATCAAGCCAACTGCGAAGCACAAAATGGAATGGATCAAGATTTTCCATTTCCTCATCTGGATAGGTCTGATCACATCCGAGCTGGCCAAGCGCATCGTCAACCAATGTCAATTGCTGATCTGCTGCACATCTAGTCGCACCACAACCCCTCTGTGGGAGAAGTTCACTGTTGTGAGCGAAAGAATGAGAATCTAGCAGAATGATAGGGGCAAGAGTCCACAACTTCCTGTTTATCCATCAACCACCCAGGGGAGGGATAAAAAAGAAGAGAGATTGAAGAATAAAGAGATGTGCGCTGAGAGAAAAGTGAGAAAAGGGCTTTTTCAAAAAACAGAGATTGAGTGCCAGAGTAATGTGAGAATCACAAATGAGAAAAGGGTGGGAAACACTACCCGAAGAAACTGGCTCCTCGTGAACTAAGAGGTCTCTTGTTATTGGAACACATCTGAGTGTTGTGTGTGTGTGTTTTTGTTTGTCTCGATTCTTGTTTTGAGTCGTTTTGAGTGTCAACAGATGTGTTTAGGTTGTTTTACCTTTGTTTTTTCTTTCTTGAGTCGTTTTGACTATGGTCAGTCGTGGGCTCAATACCCAGTCGAGAACCTATTTCTCAATTTTAAAAAATCGTTCTGTGCTCAGAGTGCTTTGTCGTTCTCCACAAATGTGCAAAACAGGATTTGTTCTTTCATAAACTGCAGGGTTCAACCCAGGTCATGTGAGAACAGTAGAACCAGGACCTATCTGAAGCTATATAGGTTCCAAACTGCAAAGCAAAAGAAAAGAGGGAAAATCAGAGCATTTGAGTTTGTTTCAGTTTCCAAGATTGCGTTACGAATGTGCCTCTTTAAGCCTTGTCAATGCTCCGAAGTATGAGTGCTCCTCTACCTCAATCTCAAGCTCAAGCCTGCTTCAAGCCAGAATGGCAATCAGAAGTGCTCTCCCTGAGTACCATTCCCCGCCAGAGTTATCTTGGCTGCGTTTGCAATGAGTTCCTAAGAGATCAACTGCGACGGTGGAAACTAGAGTTTGAACGGCTGTTGCCTAGAACACAAAGGTTTGGAATTTCCGAGACTAAAATCTGGTTTAAATACCCAGGGGTGTATCTTCGGCTTGAAATCTGTATGGAAGCCCCATAGGTTGAGATAGCATGTGTATGCGTCTCGATTCTGGATACTGAACCAACCTAGTCTGTCACCCCGTTGGAGAATAGGGAAAGTTGTGAATATGATCAGGAAGGAAAGCGGCATTTGTGGTTTCTACATGCAGAAGTTACCCCTTGTCAGCGTTTCAGGACCTTTGTACTGTGAGTTGAAGGTAAGTGTTCGAAGAACACAAGGGGAGATCCTCGTCTGAGTAGAGCGGTTCATCGCCACTCACCCCATGAGGTGCTTTCTAAAATGCCGCTTTGTTTGTTTATTGCATTCCCTAAACATCATGCTCTACATTGCTTGTAACATGTATCATATCATCGCACTTATTGCATTTATTTGCATTTTGTGTTATCTTGTGTCGTTTATCCTTTCGCGCCGAGCAGCGTTTAGGATCGTTGTCCTCTGGGGCTTTCTCAGGATGCGTGGAACATGCTCCTGTTTGGTTGTTTTTCAACCTCTTCTCACGATTTCAGCGTGGTTAGAGTTTGTTCCTTCCTCATACGATTTCAGCGTGTTTGGAATTTGTTTTCCTCTTCTCACGATTTCAGCGTGGTTAGAGTTTGTTCCTTCCTCACACGATTTCAGCGTGTTTGGAATTTGTTTTCCTCTTCTTACGATTTCGGCATAGTTTGAGTGTCCCTTTCCTCACACGATTTCAGCGTGTTTGGAATTTATCTCAGGTTGCATTGTGTACGCACCTGGGCGGTTGTTTTTCGGACCTCCTCTCACGATTTCAGCGTGGTTTGAGTGTCCCTTTCCTCACACGATTTCAGCGTGTTTGGAATTTATCTCAGGTTGCATTGTGTACGCACCTGGGCGGTTGTTTTTCGGACCTCCTCTCACGATTTCAGCGTGATTTGAGTGTCCCTTTCCTCACACGATTTCAGCGTGTTTGGAATTTATCTCAGGTTGCGTCGAGCACGCTCCTGATTGGTTGTTTTGGACCTCCTCTCACTATTTCAGCGTGGTTTGAGTGTCCCCTTCCTCACACGATTTTAGCGTGTTTGAGATTTGTTTTTCCTCCTCTCATGATTCCAGCATGGCTGGAGTATGTCCCCCCTTTGCATCTACTGAACTATCTGTTACATCGCGCTGTCTAGCGCATCGCACTGTTTTGTGCAGTTTACACTCGCACTTTCTTGCGCATCGCACTATCTTGTGCATTTCATTACATGCTTTCATCTTGCATTGAAAATGCTTGTATCTGTGGCATTGAACTTGCGTTGTTCGCGCTATCTTGCACACCTTATCTGCACTTGTTAGTGCATTGCATTGTGTATGCACATGTTTATTTCATATTGGAATTGTATTTTGATGTGACGTTGAACATGTGTCACTACTATATTGTACTTATTGAGTTTCTTTCTTATGCAGGTATGATATTGTATGTACGGTTCATTTGAGGCTGGTGCAACCAGACGATATTATGTGTACGGTTCATTTAGAGAAATTCCAGGTAAGACCTTTCCTGTCCTTTGAGTTTGTTTTGTTTTGGTTAGGAACACTCTGGTGTGCTCGGTGTTTACACTATACGCTTGTTAGAAGCATTGGGACTCACTCCGATGTTTACGTAATTCCTCAGTACTAGAGATGCTACCTTTTCTCTCTTGCATGTGATACACTGAGAGATGCTTCATTTCCTCTCTTGCATGCGATACGCTGAGAGATGCTACCTTTCCTCTCTTGCGTGTGATACACTGAGAGATGCTTCATTTCCTCTCTTGCGTGTGATATGCTGAGAGATGCTTCCTTTCCTCTCTTGCGTGTGATACGTTGAGAGATGCTTCATTTCCTCTCTTGCGTGTGATACGTTGAGAGATGCTACCTTTCCTCTCTTGCGTGTGATACGCTGAGAGATGCTTCATTTTCTCTCTTGCGTGTGATACGCTGAGAGGTGTACCTTTCCTCTCTTGCGTGTGATACGCTGAGAGATACTTTATTTCCTCTCTTGCGTGTGATACGCTGAGAGATGCTACATTTCCTCTCTTGCGTGTGATACACTAAGAGATACTTCATTTCCTCTCTTGCGTGTGATACGCTGAGAGATGCTTCCTTTTCTCTCTTGCCTGTGATACGTTGAGAGATGCTTCCTTTCCTCTCTTGCGTCTGATACGTTGAGAGATGTTGCTTTTCCTCTCTTGCGTGTGATACCCTAAGAGATGCTACCTTTCCTCTCTTGCGTGTGATACGCTGAGAGATGCTTCATTTCCTCTCTTGCGTGTGATATGCTGAGAGATGCTTTTTTTCCTCTCTTGCGTGTGATACGCTGAGAGATGAGAGATGCTTCCTTTCCTCTCTTGCGTGTGATATGCTGAGAGATGCTACTTTCCTCTCTTGCGTGTGATACGCTGAGAGATGCTTCATTTCCTCTCTTGCGTGTGATACGCTGAGAGATGCTTCATTTCCTCTCTTGCGTGTGATACGCTGAGAGATGCTTCTTTTCCTCTCTTGCGTGTGATATGCTGAGAGATGCTACTTTTCCTCTCTTGCGTATGATACGCTGAGAGGTGTACCTTTCCTTCTCTTGCGTGTGATGCGCTGAGAAGTGTGGCCCTTTCCTTCTCTTGTGTGTGATACGCTGAGAAGTGTTGCTCTTTCCTCTTCTGCGTGTGATACGCTTAGAGATGTTGTGTTTGAGACTTCAAGTATTCTCGGTAGTCGCTTTTAGCCTTCTCCGTGTGAGACGCAGGGAGAATTGTATAATTTTCTTACATCCTTTCTGCATGAGATGTAGTTTGGCTCGTGTTTACTTGCTTGCATAACATTCTCTTAAAATGTTGCATTTATTTTGCATAATTGCTTCATCACAACTCTCTTTGCATAATCATAAGTTATGTTCCGCATTGTGCATGTCTTTTACATTTTGCCCCTGCCTGCGGGTGCATCTTATTGTTATCTTGTATGTTTGTCTAAGTCTTCGGCCTTGTCAAAAATTAGTCGTCTCTGGGCTTTGACATTCACTCCCGTCATCTTATGACTTTTGAGTTCTGTCAAAGAGGGGCAACTGTAGACTCCCCATTTTTGACCGTCCTCAAGACTTGGACGTCATCATTTGAACACTCGATGATCATCCATGCTCGTGTTCGTTTTGAGTTTCTGAAGGTCTTGGCTGCACGCCTTGCCTTGGAGCCTCTCAACCTGTCTGTTTTGTGCTTGGTTATGGACCAAGAGCTTGTGGTTTTGTTTCTGAGGGAAGGAGGGTGGCTTGTTGGCCTCCCTACAACCCATCGGCCAAGCCTTGTGCTTATCGGCCTCTCCTTCTTGCCATCGGCCATAAGTGTTGGCCGATCGGCACTCTTTTTAGTCGATCGGTCATTTTTTTGGCCGAGACCCCTTTTTCTGCTTTTGCAGATATTTTTCTTCCAGCTGGTGCCAGCTGTTGGTGACTTGGTGTATCCTCCATATACGTGTATGGATGGATTTTAACAAGCTCCAA
Source organism: Camellia granthamiana (assembly GCA_036172215.1). Taxonomy (NCBI): domain Eukaryota; kingdom Viridiplantae; phylum Streptophyta; class Magnoliopsida; order Ericales; family Theaceae; genus Camellia; species Camellia granthamiana. Next base: position 74,280,213 of record CM069915.1, on the reverse strand, counting down.
GCTTGCTCAACAAGCTTGGGACTTGATTTTCTATAAGAAGGGAAGCCCCTCTCCCTTTCCAGAGGTTCTGAAATTTGATATACAAGATATATATCACTCTCTCTCTATATTTCTTCCTCTCTCTCTATATTTGTGCTTGTTTGTGCTCAAAAGTGTAATTTCTTCACACTTTTGCACTAAAGCACCTACTCAAACACCATACTCTTGTTGCTGAGGTACTTGAGGGTTTTGTTTGAACTCAAAGTTTGGTTTTTAGCTCAGAAAGTTGGTGGAGTTTCCTCTTTGAAGTTGTTCTACAAGGATGAGTCACTAATCCTCTTTTAAGCTTTGTCTTCATTGCTTACTTAGCCTTATTTCCATGCTTATTTTGGCTTAACTCTCAATTGTAAAAAGCTTCATTTTCATGTGTTTGAAATGATTGTTTAAGGTCTTGTTGGTGTTGGGGGTGGTCTACCCCATTTTGTGCCTTGTTTTGCCTTGTTTTGGGCCATTCCTTTAGGCTTTTGTTTTAGCCTTTATATGACCTTTCAGTGGTGGAAATGGTGTTTTGAGGTCCCAAATAGGAGAGGGTCATCCCCTCTCCTTGTATCTTGGATGCTTGCTTTCTTGCCTCATGTTTGAGCATGTTTGTTATGCTTATGTTGGCTCCATCTTAGCATGTATTTGGGGTTATTTTGACATGGCATACCACTGTTTTGATTTGGTTTTGTCACCTCATGCATGGTTTATACACTTGTAGTGTAAATTTTGCAAACTAGTCTTATATGCCTCATGTTTGAGCATGTCTTTCTAGCATGTTTTGGTCATATCTCAGCATGTTCTTGGTGTTGTTTTGCCATGATATACCTCTGTTAAGATTTGGTTTGATAGCCCCATGCATGCTCTATGCACTTGTAGTGCAATTCCGTTCAATAGCCTAATGTGTATCATGTTTGAGCTCATCATTCTAGCATGATTTTGGCTTAACTCTGAGAAGCTTTTGGCCATGTTTTACCATGCTTAACGTCTGATTTGTGTTGTTTTGGTCATGCATGCATTGTTTTGTGTAGCCATGGTTCAATCTAGCTCACTAGCTTTGAGTTTCTAAGCCACTAGCATGCATTGCTTCGGCTATTTGAATGATTTGGCATCATTTATTATGTGATTTCAGAGCATTTTTAATTGCCATGTTCTCACATTTGTCACTCTTTCCATGCTTTGGAAGGTTCATGCTTTATGCCTTAAACATGAGCCATTGCGTATGCCTTCATGCCTAAGCTTTTGGGTTGCCATATCAGTGCATTTTTGGTGTTATTTTGACATGCCATAACTCTGATTTTTGTTGGCAAAGCCATCTCATGCTTGGTCTTGGTAGGTGTAGAGTAATCCTCCCTATCGCCCTCGCATGATCCTTGTTTTAGCCCTTCATGCTAGCTTGTTTTGGCTTTACTCCGTGCATGTTTTAGCCTTTATTTAGCATGATCTAGGACTGTTTTGGGTTGTATTGGCCATATGCTTCATGTTTTGTATAGTTGTAGTGCAATTGGCCTAGTTAGCTTTGAGTTTTGAGCACCATAGCATGCTTAATTTGTGACATGTATATGATCATTTACCATGACATTTCAGAGCATATAGACTTGCCATGCTCCCACTTCTTTCACCCTTTGAGTGCCTCTAAGGGTTGTGCATTGTTGCCTAGCTTATGGACCAATATGTTTGCATGCGTGTCTTGCCTTTTGGTGCGTTAGTTTTGGTGTTAATGGCCACTGTTTTGGACATGATTGAGGTCTGTCCATATCCGGTTTAAGTCCATCTTGTATGTCGTTTGCATTGCATGTTGTTTGCATTGTTGTTTGCATGCTTAGGTTGCATTCGATAGAGTTTGCATGCCATGAGCTTTGATAAATTGCTCATGTTGCATTGCATGTTGTTTGCATTGCATGTTGTTTGCATGCTTATTGTTTGCATTGTTATTTGCTTGCAAGCATTGCATTGTATTTGGCATACTTGTGTTGCATTGTGTTTGGATAGGGTGTTAGTCCAAACACGGGAAACGAAGGACGTTTCATACTTAAAGTGATGAAACGTGCCTCATTTCTCGGTCGCCGACCCTCTTGATCATGCATGATAGAGGTTAAGGCATTTATGTATTTTTGTGCATTCATTTGACATTGACTTGTGCAACTCGGCATCTTTGGCCATCATGTATTAAGATGCGTGATTGGTGGCTCGAGAGCCGAACACTACACTCCTTTGAGCCTTAGACATGATAAGGAGTGTGGTTGCACACACATTTTCTTGCAAATACACTGTCATGCCTCTGTTAGTGCTCTGTTGCAGCAAAAGGAGAAGTTTGCAGGAAGAAGTGGCCGATCGGCTAGCAAGTGTGCCGATTGGCTATCAAAATTGGCCGATAGCCTTGAGATTTGGCCGATGACTATTACACATGGTCGATGGCCATTCCTCTTGGCCGACCACCTCTCAGTTTGTTCCTAAGGTGGATCAGAAGTGTTTTGGAGATTGGCACAATTTTCAGAAGTCTAAAACAGTGCAAACAGAGGCAATACGAGGCACGGTGGTGGATTTCCGGGAGGACGTGACCGAGCAGGCATCATTCATCATTCCGAGGCAGAGCTGTGGCAGCCTATTTAGTTTCTTACTTATTTGGTTTTGTAATTTAATTAATTTGATTAATTAGTTAAAGTTTTGTAATAATTAATTAGCTGAGTTAGTTAATTAGTTGTTTTGTAATAATTAGTTTAATTAGCGTCGCTAGTTAGCTAAATTCATTCAGACCCTCCGTCGAGAGGGCACAACTGTTGTAATAAGCGTGCGTGTGTGCGATGCATGTCTTCCAACCTCAATTTCTTTCTCCCTTTTACTTAACCGCTTACGATGGTTAGTTTTAGGGCATATTTCATTAGCATACTTATGCTTCGCATGCGTGCATCCATTCATCTGTATTGCAAGCACCGGACTCGGCGCATCATACAAACTGCATCGTATTTCAATATCAATTTGAATACATGTATCAAGTTGCATTTCATATGACATCTTAAAATAGCCGAGCCTATTTTAGTTGTATTTTTGCATGTGTTGCATTAGCCATCTTAACATGAACTAGGATCATGCATGATTTCTAACTAGTTCTCTGTTTTGGCTCGGAGTACACTGTGAGTGTTTACGCTTTAGCATACTGCATGAGATGTGTATGTTGCCATGTTAGCATGCTTGCCATAAGGCTAACTGCTTAACTGATATAATTGCATGAATGCCTGTGGATGAAGGATGGATTGCTTAAATTGGAACAATTCATCGAAATGCGAGTCTTAAGCCCACTTGAGGGTGGCAAAATCTACGACTTAGCCTACTTGGAGTAGCAAACTTCAAATCATTTTCACAAACGAACATGCAATGTTTTGTTCCAACTTAGGCGATCTAGTCTATACTTGTATGCTATGCGCATCACATAGTAATTCTAGGTTAATAACTGGAATAAGAACACATGTGTTTTCAAAAAAAAATATCATATTAGTAAAGGCCGATCTTTGATCGGGCGAGCGGGGGTGCTCATTGCATGACCTTCCCCTCTCGTACCCAAGTTCCCGAGCCGAGGCAACTTTGGTGATGACGGACACGTGGCCTTAGGCACGAGTCAGGGTTTCCTAAATTTTCCCAAACAAAACATTTAGGTGGCGACTCTGTATCTGGCAAAGCAGTCCATGTTTGGCACTTCTTTATTAAAAATCGATTTTCCAAAACGATTTGCTAGATTTTGGACTCTTTGGTGATTTATTAGTCTTGCATTGCACTTTGCGAGATTTGATTCAGAACTGTGACACGAGTCTGAACTGTAGTAGCTAAGAACACAACTTCGCGCCCTCTCTGAAAAGGGGGGCGCGCGGAGCGAGTTCTGGGCGGTCTACAATAGCTCTCGGGCTGGAAAAAAGGAAAGAAACAGCAGAGATCGAGCCTATAACGGTAGACGTCTAAATTGTGGGAAAGATCGAATGGGAGCCCAATGACAGGAAAAGAATACCGATAAAGCTCAGGACATACTGGAACGCAGAAACCATGATTGTGGTGGAAGAAGAGTGGTATGATGATGGGGGGCCGTGATGTGAACATGCTTCAAATAAAACCAGATAATAGCTCAGCCACGGCTGCAGGAGAATGGTGGGAAGATAGCAACCTAATTCCCGTGTACACAGACAAAGGGTGGAAAATTGAGACCCCTGATAACACATGGTATACTGACGAGATTAACCACATGACCCTAAGTGTTCGATACTGCAACCTGCGGCTTTAGATCAGTCGGAATCCTCCAACAAAGAGGCTGAGAAATCAAAAGAGAAGGATGTTAAAGAAAACCTGGTCTTGAAACAGCTCAAGAAGATTCAGGCGGACATATCAATCTGGGGGTTGATAATGGCTTCTCGGGAGCATAGGCAAGCATTGCTAGAGACAATGAACCTGACCAAACTACCTATCGATACCACCGCTGACCAATTGGTGTCGTTAGTTACATCCGGGGACGTTATGCCAATGATATCCTTCACAGATAAGGAGTTACCACCAGAGGGTGCCAACCACAACCGACGCTTATATGTGACCTTGGAAAGTCAGAAAACGTGGATTCTGGTGGTGTTAGTTGATATAGGATCAACGATTAATATATGTCCAGTAAGGACTGCCTATGCCATCGGTTTGAGGCCAACTGACTTTACACCCATGACTCAGGCCGTCCGGGCTTATGACAACACTAGCCAGAATGTTATGGGAACGTTCAAGAGCCATATCCTGATCGGCCCGTTTGAATATGAGGTAGAATTCCATGTCATGGACGTTCTGGCCACGTTCAATCTACTACTGGGAAGGCCTTGGCTACATCAGATGAAAGCAATGTCATCAACGGTCCACCAGTTGGTAAAGTACCCCTTTAAAGGCGGGATTGCTATTGTGTATGGCAATTATACGATCCATTATCCCCAGGGAACTGCATCGCTATTATTGAAAATCATACATGGGGAAGATGACGTGTTCCTTTCTGGCTTCTCTCTAGCAGAGGCTCAGTTGAGCCAAACTATCATGGCGGAGAACGATGGGAATTACGTAAGCGCTCAGTCCATCTACATGATAAACAAACAGGGGTATATTCCTGGATCAAGACTAGGCAGAAGTAGTCGGTAGGGAGGTACAGTTGCTAAGGAGATGAGTTACAATCCCCACGCTTTTGGGCTGGGATACAAACCTACCACTGTAGACTAGCAAAGAAATGTGGATGAGTTGCAAGGAAGGCTGAAAGCAAAGAGAACTGGGAAGTAGTACGAGTTAGTCCATAAACCAATACGGGGAACCTTGAACAGATGTTTTGTCCACCAAGGGGGAGATTTCCCTTTTTTGTGGATTTCCAAAGCCTTGGTTTGATTAGGAAACAAACATAAGGTATCCAGGGTTCGAGATCTTCTTCAGACCCCAGTTACCAAAAGAGGAGGATGAGCAGACAGGGATGAGCAGACAGACCTGAGCCCTAACACAGATCAAAGAAGGACAGCAAGCCTGGATATTGAAGAAAAAAAGTTGTTGGGAAAAGCGCTAGTTGATCTACTAGCAAGTTCCACTGCTGGAGCTGAGTCCGTCAACTTGGGGGATAGTTTTACAATCTCAATAATCGGGGATAAACCAACAGCGGATTTCTTCAATCTTATCATGGACGCTTTTGAGGCTCCACGCCTGGTTTGGAAGTTTGAGAATGGCATCATCAGTAGTTCTGAATCGGATAGTGAGCCCGAATCTGATTCCACTGAGTCTGTGGAGTTGGAGTTAGAGTCAGATTCTAGTTCATCTGAGTCTAGTATTTCCAGGAGTGGTAACCCAGATACCAAGGTCCTATCCCGGTCATCTTTCAGTTTTTCTTTTGAGTTAATTGTAATCGAGGATCCGGACTGTTTGAATGGGAATGCAGTAGCCTTTGCCTATATTTCTGTGCCTTTGGTTTGTTGTACTGATCTTGATTTTCAAAATTTTTACTTAAATGAAGAGGAAGAAATTTCTCGGGTTTTGAAAAATTTGGTTGACCGAGAGGAGGAAAGGTGTGTTAAGCCCTGTATTGATGAAGTCATTACAATTAATGTGGGTACTGAGAAGGTTCCTGGCTTTGTCTAGATCGAGCCTACGTTGTCTTTGGAGGAATGCGAGCGTTTAATCGCTTTATTAAAAGATTTCAAGGATGTTTTCGCGTAGTCCTACGAAGTCATGCCTGGAATCATTCCTGAGATTGTACAGCACCGGATCCCTCTTGACCTTGCGGCCCGACCAGTTAAGCAAAAGCTGTGCAGAGTCCGCTCGGACTAAGCGTTGAAGATCAAAGAAGAGGTTAGCAAATAGATTGAGGTAAGGTTCTTACTTGTATCTGAGTATCCGACGTGGTTGGCCAATATTGTTCCAGTTCCGAAGAAGGATGGCAGAATCAGAGTTTATGTCGACTTTTGAGATCTGAACAAAGCAAGCCCGAAGGATGACTTTTCTCTGCCGCAATTGATGAGTTGGTAGACTTCGCTGCCGGCCATGCGTTATTATCATTCATAGACGGGTTTTCTGGGTATAACCAGATTCTGATGGCACCCGAGAATACGGAGAAGATTGCTTTCACTACTCCGTGGGGCATCTATTGCTACTGAGTCATGCCATTTGGGTTGAAGAATGCTGGGGCTACCTACTAGAGGGTTGCAACCACCATTCTGTACAACATGATCCACAAAGAGGTTGAGGTGTATGTAGATGACATGATTGTCAAGTCCAAAGAGCGAGAAGGCTACTACACTACATTGAAAAAATTCTTTCAAAGAATCAGGGAATACAGATTAAGGTTAAACCCATAAAAATGCACATTCGGCGTAATGGCGGGGAAAATGCTAGGCTTTCTGATCACACAGAGGGGAATTGAATTAGATCCTTCCAAAATCAAGACCATCTTAGAAATGCCACCACTAAGGACTGAAAAGGAGATGCGCGGCTTTTTGGGTAAAGTGCAATTCATAAGGCGGTTTATTTCAAAACTAACTTTGACTTGTGAACCACTATTTGGTCTCCTGAAGAAGGAAAAAAAGTTCCAATAGGACGATTGCTGTCAGTTTGCCTTTGAACAGGTCAAGCAGTATTTGCAAAATCCACCTGTGTTATCATCACCAGAACTGGAGAAACCATTGATCCTATACCTGTCAGTGACGAATTCGACTATGGGGTGTATGTTAGCTTAAGAATCTAAAGATAAGGTGGAGAAGGCCATCTACCACTTGAGCAAGAAGATGTTAGACTACGAGACCCGCTACACTCCATTGGAGAAAGCTTGCCTAGCCTTTGTGTGGGCTACCAGGAAGTTGAGGCACTATTTGTTAGCTCATTTTGTAATCTTGGTTTCGAGATTAGATCCTATTAAATATCTCTTCAAGAAACTAGCGCTTACAGGTAATCTAGCTCGTTCGTTGCTTCTTCTCTCCGAATTTGATCTCAAATATGTCACACGCAAGTCAGTTAAAGGGAGAGATATGGCGGAATTCTTGGCAAACCATCCGGTAGAAGGAGATGAAGTAGTGGAATACTTGTTCCCAGATGAAGACATTCTGCATGTAGAAGAGGAAATGTGGACGATGTACTTTGACGAGGCCGCTAATCAGTACGGTTATGGGATAGGTGTGTTGCTTATAGCACCTGATGATTCCCATATACCCTTAGCGTTCAAACTCTGATACAAAGTGTCCAACAATGAAGCAGAATATGAGGCGTGCATCGCTGGTTTGGAAGCTGCCCTAGAACTAGGGGCAAAAAGGTTGGACGTCATCGGAGATTCAAATTTGGTTTTCTCTTAAGCTAACGAGGATTGAAAAGTCAAAGAGAAGAAAATAAAGGTTTACCATCAGGCCTTAGATATTCTAATTCCGAGGTTTGAAAAACTAACATTTACACATTTGTTGAGGGAGAGCAACCGGTTCGCTGATGCGTTAGCAACTCTATCTTCCATGGTAGGCATTCCGCTGGGAGTGAAGATACGTCTAATCATCATTGAGTAGAAGTACACGCTTGCTTACCAGACTATCGCCGTAATAGATGAGGTTCAAGACAAGAACCCCTGGTATTACGACATTTGGAATTTCTTGGAAAATGAGACGTATCCACCAGGGGCAAATGCCAAAGATAAACAGGGAATACAGCGTCTGGTCGTCCAATTTATCATTTGCGAGGGTAAGCTGTACAATAGAGGTCATCTAGGAATACACAAGCTATGTGTCGAAGAAGAAGAATTGAAGCGTCTGATAGAAGCCATCCACGGAGGAGTGTGTGGAGCACACATGAATGGTGTGATGCTGGCTCAGAAGATTATTAGTTAACTATAGAGAAGGATTGTATACAAATGTCAAGTCCATGCTAATCACATGAATATTTCACCATCAAAGCTCTACAACATGACTTCACCGTGGCCTTTTTCCGTTTAGGGAATCGATGTAATGGGGGCAGTTACGCTAAAGGGGTCAAATAGGCACGAGTTCATTCTAGTGGCGATTGGCTACTTCACAATATGGGTGGAGACCCAGTCTTACTCTATATTGAAGGCATTGCATGTGGCTAAGTTCATCAAGAACAATATCATCCGCCGGTATGGGGTGCCGAATGAGATCATCTCTTATAACGGCTCGCACTTCAAGAAAGAGGTGGTGGATCTGCTTGAGAAATATAACGTGACTTTTCATAAGTCATCGATGTATAGACCACAGACCAATGGAGCTGTTGAGGCCAAGAACAAGAATATCAAGAACATCCTGCTAAAGATGGTGGAAACGTACAAGGATTGGTCGGATAAACTACCATTTGCACTCTGGGGCTACAGAACGTTAATCCGAACATCAACAGGAGCAACCCTCTATTCTCTCATCTATGGGATGGAGGCTATTCTGCTAATTGAAATTAAAGTGCCATCGTTGAGAGTTATGGCCGAGTATTAGATAGCAGAGGCAGATTGGCAATAAAGTAGATTTGAGGAACTAATGCTATTTGATAAAAGAAGACTAAGGGCATTATATCATGTCCAGGGCTACGAACGCCAAATTGCCAGGGCTTTTAACAAGAAAGTTAAGTCCAGGAATCTTAAGGATCCCATTCATGATCCTAGGGACAAGTTTAGACCCAATTGGACTGGTCCTTATATCATCAAGTCGATCTGGTCAGGAGGGGCGATCATTCTCATGGATTTGGATGGTTTGGAGTTTTCACAGCCGATCAACATGGACAAGTTGAAGAAATATTACCCTTGAGAGGCTCGCTAAGCTGAAAACCTGAAAGGGTAACCTAGGCAAAAGTTAGAGTACGAAAAATTAGAAAAAAAAAAAAAAAAAAAACTGAGCTCGCAAGACCGATGTAACCCTGACCTCTGATTAACATATAATCCAGGATTACGAATGCTTAATAAATAATTAAGATGAAATTTTGTATTCATTTCATGTGTTATGTGTTATATGAGTTTTTATCTGTTCTCTGTAGGAATATCTGTCTTTGGTTTTGTTCTATTTTGTAAAAAAAAGCCTTATCAGTATCCGATCATGAAATTGACTTGGTTTTTACATTAGCTGGAATTTTTAGAATTTTATGGTAGGTTTAATTAAAATTCGAATCGGAACGAATTAATTAAAATAATTAATGTCTATTTGGTTAATGGTAAGCTTAATTATTTAAATCTTCTTAATTAAGCCTCTATAAGGCATGTGAGAACTCTTGGACACATTTTTACACCTTCATTTCTACAATCTTGAACTCAAAAATGTGAGAGTGAGGGAGAGCTAGAGTTAGAGACCAAAAACAAGAGGAAAACCAAGAATTGGTTAGAGATTAAGCTAGAGACTTGAATTCTTGCAATTTAAGACTTAAGGTAAGACTTCAACCCTTTAGTTATGAGATTGAGTTATTCAGTATGTGAAATTAAGTGAAAGTGGTGAATAAACATAGGAATTGAGCTTAAAGGAAGGAACTGGGAACTAATTCATGCATGCATGTGCATCTCATGGTAAATTGAGCAGGTTTTCTAAGAAATTCTCACATGTAAGTGCTTACCTTGGCCATGTTTTAAGAATTTACCATGTTTTAGTACCAAATACCTTAATTGTTTATGTTTTGAAAGAGGAGGATGCATATCACTTCATGCATATTAGATATACATATACCATTCAAGATTGTATTTGGTTATGGGTGCTTTTACTTAAATCAAATTCATTTTCTGTCAGTCTATTTTGAAAATCAATGTCTTTTTAGCATTGTCTTATTGTATATTAAATATGAATACCTGTATTTTTAGCATTGTCTTATATTAGAAAATCAGTGTATTTTTAGCATTTTCTCATTTTCTTTTTGTCAATCTATTGAACACATTCTCAGTCATGCTGAGACTGATACAGAGATTGATCCAGACTCCATTAAATCTATTTATAGTGAAGAACTGAGAGTTGTACATTTGTCAGAACCACTCATGTGAAAAAATATATCTATTTCTTTTTTTGCCTATGTATTTGATGCTGTTTAGTTGTTGAAAAACTGTAGGAAAAGAAAAAGAAATTCAACTGAACACAAGTCAACTTTGAATGCATTTAATAATAGGTGAGATGCGGCAAGAATAAGTTGAATCGGAAGAAGTTAAAAGTCCTCCACACTGCTGGCTTGAAGGCTTTCAGAAAAAATAGGCATGGGTGTATGCTGATGTTGAGATTAGACACATAAGACATCAATCTTTATGTACTTTTGTTCCTTATATCCTTAATAAAATGTGGATGGATCTCAACTAATGAATATTGTAGTACAAGCTTGAAAAACGCCTTGAAAAATCTATTGAAAATGGATCTGGCTCGCTATCTGATGAACAACTTTCTATTGAGGTATTTGGACAAAAAGTTGGCTACAGACTAGGCTTAGGGCGTGGTCAAAAACCAAGTACAACATTATCTGGAAAATGCACTCATGCCCAACTTGAGAGGGATAATGAGGCTACTACGAGAGAGGTTGAAGAGCAATGAAGAATCAATGAGGAGCTAGTGGAAAGAATTCAAATCTTGGAGTTCGGTCACATAGAATACAATGTCAAATTCAGCTTCTTGATGCAGCAGATTAGTCGTAGAGGACCCTCTACTGATTCTTCTTCTTAGTAAGCCATCTTTTGAGATCTACATTTGATTTCCTTTGTGGGTTTCTATACAGCAACATCCAGCTTGTGATTGACAAAGCATATACATTGCATTAGCATTCCCTCTTAGCATTCCAATATCTTGCAAGTAAGATACAATTTTTAGTCTTCATTTCCAAGCTAGCCATCCCACAAACTAAACTTTTGGGGGAAATGCATTGTTCTATATTAATGTCTTCAAGTTTTCATCTTTCGATTCATCGAATATTTTGTGTTGGTTTGGTTTGTCGTAGATCTGTCGAGTTCTTGTCTTTATTAGTTTTGATATTATAATTTTTTTCCCCTTTCTTAGGATGTGGGTTTTGATATGTTATGTATTATATTAAAGATCTAATTTTGTTTTGGTTTAATTGATTTGGTTGGAATTGAGCTTTGTTTTTAATTGGGGATGTAGGAACGAAAGATTGAATTATTGGTAATTGATTTGGCTCTGAAAATTGACATCTTTATTAAATTGAAAAAACATTAATATTGAATACAGATGAATTAGATACTTCAGTCTTGGTCCATAGCTTGCACTATTTCACATACAGTGAGGACACACCTTAGGCTGTAAGCAATTAGAAAGGAAAGCAATTATATCATTAGTGTTTCTTGTTATCATGTCCTGCAAGTTTGGTCTAAGATCTCAGTTCTATACAGGTTCTGCAAACTTGCGTTGATTTGAAGGCTTGGGAGCTTTTTGTGAGCTTTTGAATGCCATTTCAAAGAATCCCCTGAGAAGAAGATGCGATGAGCTATATATTGTTCTGTAGGTAGATATAACTCCAATTTACAATCTGTTCATTGAATGGTTGAATGCTACAAACAATGCTTATGGCACTATCCTTATAAATTAGAAATGATACTTTTAAAATCTCTACCAGTTTATGATATACAATCCATATATTATATATTAATGAATCAGAGCATGGTATTTGTTTGTCATTGAAATATGTTTTGATTAAGCGTCTTTGAATGCGATGAGCATTTTTTTTGGGGTTATTGAATTTTAATTTGGAGATGAACAAATGATTTGGTGAAATGTTTGATATTTTCTATTTGGTTGTTGAGAAATCATGTCAGGAATATGAGTTTCTATTCAAACTAGTATTTTTGTAGTAATTGTTACAAAATCAAAAAGAAAAAAAATACTATCAAACTTTTAGAGACTAATTTTAGTTGTCTCAAAAAAATTATAACTTTCACAGACCACTTTAAGTTGTTTGAAAAACTAAAACTTTTAGACACCACATTTACTTGTCTCAAAAACTAAAAATTTTAGAGGCCAATTTGTGTTGTCTCAAAAACTAAATTTTTGCCTCCATAATTACTTCTTATACCTTAGATAGTAATAGATTTTTAGAGACAAATTTTGGTTGTCTCAAAACCAAAACTTTTTGTAATCACATATTTTTGTTTCTAAAAGTCTATTTATAGTGACAAATGTAAAATTTTGTCTCTAAAAGTCAATTTTTGACTTTTTCGGACGGATCATTTGGAACAAATTTTGCGACGGAGAAAATTAAGTGACTAATAAATTTGTCCTTAAAAAACTAATTTCTTGCGGTGTTATCGTTCGCTTAAGACAACTTTAGTCCATTAATTATTTTGTTGATCGAAATTCTTGAACCTGGACAAGTCAATCCTGTGTTTCTTCAAGTTCATCTCAGTATCAAAGTTTGCTTTATAACTTGCCATGAAAGATGAAAGTACAAACTGGATGAGTAATCAAATTACGATTAGTTTATATATGAGATGTTTTGAAAAAATGGTTAAAAGTTGATTTTTTAATTTTTTTTTAAAAAAAACGTGTAAAAAATATAAGTAATGTGAATTAAAATGGATTAAAAGTTAAAAGATACTTCCATAGAAAAAATAAAAATAAAAATAAAAGCCCATATTGTGTTTTTATATGATTCCAGTTCGTACTTTATATGCTTGTCGAGTTTCACACTTCAAACTGTCTCCCCAACTTGTCCAAGAATAGGCCCCCTCTTTGTCACCTCTAAGAATAGCCCCTCTCTTTGTGTTTTTATAACGTTTCTTTCTATTTGGTTTTAACTAAAGTCACTTTTTAGCTATTTATAAATTATTTAATTAAGTCAAAATTATTTTTGTCTTTGGTTTTAATTTATTTAATTGACAATTAAGATAAAAATAAATAAATAAATAAATAAATAATGGGATCTATCATGTTTGGCAAGTGCTAACAAAATCATTCAATTATTTTTTTTAAAACTTTTTTGTCTTTTGTAAAAAAATACATTTGTATTAAAAGTTTTTACTTTTAAGTCGTTCTAAACTGAAAGCATCTAAAAAAATACAAAAAAAAAAAAAAAAAAGTAGGAATAAAAACTTTTAATAGCGATTAATAATTTGAACATTTGTATTTAAGGCAAAAATAAATGAATTTGCAATAATTTAAAATTTAAAATTGTGATTTTGAAAAGCTTGCCATATTTGGCCTTTGTAAGGAGTATAGTAAGAGCATCTCCACAAGACTCTTTGAATGAGGCATGTTAGCTATTATAAAGTATTAGTATATTTTAGTCAGCTACATTTTAAGAGCCTTTTAAGGTTCTTTAAACAGTTTGTGTGTATAGATGGTAAAATAAATAGTAGTGTTGTAGTACATATATAAAAAGAAATTAGATAAAATAAAGAACATACTCCTTTTATATTTTAGTTAGTAAAAAATGAAGAGTATGGTTGAAATTGCTTAGAAATGTGAAAAAGATTCCCTCATTAGTTAACATTAGAAAGAAAGAAAGAAAAAAAAAAAAAAAAAAAAAAACGGAAGAACCAATGATAATTTAACATGTGTAATTTTACAATTTAACAAATCTAAAATTTGAAAAAAAAATGGATTAGAACTTTTAACTTCAATTACCTCACAATGTTTTGCAATTATGTATATTATAGATAAATTTGGAAATGTGATTTAATTTTCTTGTATATGTGTGAGTGTGAGTAATTTCCTTATATATGTCAAGAATTAAAAACTTAATACTAATTAAATAATTAATAATTACATTTAAAGTAAAAGAACCAATAGTTACATGACATGTGCTTTTTTATTTTCTAAATTAAAAAATCTAAGAAAATAAAATTGGAATTTTTGAGCTTAAAGACCCAATAATATTTTGCAATTATAGATGGTATAGATAGATAGTATAGATTTGAATTTTGGCCATTAATAAAATTGAATTGTTAATGAGTTTGGGCCTTTTTTAAAAAATGTTATAATCTGAGCCTTGGTCCTTGATACACATGTTAGAGAGTGAAGTTCCTCCGTACCATGTGCAAAGTTATGCATTTTTGCTGTACATGTTATGTAATTTTTTTGATGGAGTTCAATAATTTGTGGTTCATAAATGCAAGTAAATATTTTGTGATAATATTATTCATTATTTCATCAAAACATTTTTGAACCACAAAATATTTAACATTACAACAATATATATATATATATATATGACACTGCCACAAAAATGCATAACATTATTTACGAACGACAAATTGTCGTAACTTTACTAAAAAAGTTACGTAACATTTATCAAAAAAATATATAACATATACTACAATAATGTGTAATTATGTACACACCCTCTCATTATAAAGAAATATATATATATTAATTTGTTGTGTAACTAAACAATGCAAAAATTATTATTATTATTTTTTATAAATAAGCGGGGATGAGTAGGGAAGACTAGAATTTCCCATCTCAAGCTCAGTCTAATGCTGTGTTTGGTTGGGGGATTTGAGAAGAGATTTGAAAAGGGAAAGAGAAAAAGTGTGTGAAACTAGGTGAAATATAGGCATATTTTATTCATATTTCACCTACCTTTTTCATTTCTCTTTCCAAATTCCCCAACCAAACACAACATAAAAGTTTAATTGCCTCAAAATCTTAATCCAATTGTTGGTAAATTTCTGATTTGGGGTTGATCAACAGAGGTCAATCAATTGAGAAAACCAAATCCTCACAAAACGAGAAAAAAGATCAAGTAATGTGATTGAGTTATGCACCTTAAATGGTTTAAGGATTTCATTGGAGGTGATTAACAAGATAGATTGCAAGAAAATAAACCAAATTGATATATATAAAAGAAACTGTCACTTGTTATAAGTTATATTAACAAGAAATAAGAACAAAAGCATCACTTAATACCAATCAGTAGAGACAAGCTATAACTGAAACCACTCCTAATAATGACTAACTACTATGGCCACTCCTAATTGTTGTATTGCTACTCCTAAAATATCACGATTTGTGAACGAGGTTGAAGGTCTATTTTTCTTTGTAGTCCCAACTTTTATACTTCTTGGTGTTGAACGGGTGATTCGGATTTTTAAACACCCCTACTTTTCGCAATCCTTGAATTGAAGACTTATTTTAATCTATATTTCTTGTTTAAGTAAAAGTTAAAATTTGCAATAACAAAAAGAGTAAAATAAAAAGTTGAAAGCAGCTTATATCTTTTATGTGATTAGGCCTTGTTTCAAAATAGATTATTTTAGTAGTTTTTTGACTTTTTAAGAAAATATGTGCAAAAAAATAGAAAGAATAATGTGACAATTTATACTGACTTTTTGACTTTTTAATTTTAGAGTAACCATGACAATGGTATATCTATGAGTAGAGTTCTCAAAAATGGGTGATACTAGTTTTCTACAAATTAAAAATAAGTAAATAAATTAATAACACAAAAAAAAAAAAAAAAAAAAGAAGACAAAGAAAAAAGAAAAAGGGGTAGATGGTGCAAGTTACCCACATTATTCTTGGTAGAAGACAGAGTTAGTAATAGAAGCTTTACATGGGAAAATCAATAATGGATAAATTGGCACATGGTCATAATGTTATTGTTAATTAATCAAATCACAAACGTTACAAATAATATATAAGTTCTAATTCAACAATTTAATGATTTTCCAAGTAATACAAAACCTTAAAATTGCCTGATATTTTAGCAGTTTCTTGAGTTTTTCCCTTTTCCTGTCTTCCTCTCTTGAAATGGTGAATAGTATTTTGCTTTTACAGCTCAAATTCATTTTGACATATTTTAATTTTCCAAGTAATTTTGTATATAATCCCAATGTTCAATTATATCTTTTAATTTTCAATGGTAGCAACAGCGGTTGATTTTGAAAATTAAGTTTTCCCTTTAATAAATTTGTATACATATATATATATATTTTTTTTTTTATAGATTTTATGCATTATAAGTAGGTAGAGTACAAACCAACCACTATTTTTTTTAAGAATAAACCAATAACAATTGTCAAATATAAAACAATTAGTTGGCTTCAAGCTGAATACTAGTAAGTTTGTTTTGAATAGATGAAAAAATCTCATGCATTAAGAGCATAAGTTTTTAAAAAATCTCATGCATTAAGAGCATAAGATTTTATAACTCTCAAATCAGTACATTAATAAACTAGTAATCAAAACCTCAAAACACAATTATGTTGGCTGGCTTTATGAGTAAATTCCAAGCCCCTTTAAATTGCTCGTGTTTCATCTAAGCATCTCCATAGTGAATGTGAATTCTTTTTTCTTTTCTTTTTTTCTCTCTAGTGGGAAGAGAAGAGTTCTTCAATAGTTTTAGCCATGGCAAAGAAACCAAGCATGGGTCGCCAAAAGATCAAAATTGCGAAAATAGAGATAAAAAATCGCTTGCAAGTCACCTTCTCAAAACGCCGATCTGGGCTTTTCAAGACGGCAAGCGAACTTTGCACGCTTTGTGGCGTAGAGATGGCTATCATAGTTTTCTCTCCGACTGGTAAAGTCTTTTCTTTTGGCCACCCTAACGTGGATTCTATCGTTGATCAATTCCTGACTCGAAACCCTCCACCTGACACCACCACACGCCACCTTATTGAGGCTCATCGTGATGCTAGCGTGCACGAGCTCAACTTACAACTTACTCAAGTTCTCAATGAATTGGAAGTCAAGAAAAGACATGGTGAAACCTTTGATCACACGAGAAAAGCTAGTGAAAGACAATATTGGTGGGAAGCTCCAATAGACAAGCTTGGCTTGCATGAGCTTGAACAACTTAGGAATTCAATGGTGGAGCTCAAGAAGAACGTAACCAATCAGGCAAACAAAATTCAAGTCGAGGGCAACACAAATCCTTTGCCATTTTTCTTGGTAAATGGCAGTGGAATCGTTGATCCCTTTGAGAGTAAAACATCTCATATCAACGCTTCTTCTTCAACCAGTCCTAATGTCCATAACTTTGGCTATTATGGTCATGGATTTTTTTAGGGTTTTCTTGTCCATTTTCATGTTGGTTCCAAGCTGGCTAGTACCTTACTAGCCTTAAATGTCAATACATAAATCTTTTTTCAGTTATGTTTGTCCATGGATTGTGATGATGATTTTTCATCTAATATTCCTTAGTGCCATAATAAATATTAAATTAATTCATTTTTGGCAAGTTATATTAATCATAACTTTATTAGTTAAAATTTTACCTTTGTATGGATAGAATGGATTTAAGATGGCTTTCCAAGATGTCACTTTCACACCATTGAATGAAATTCTTTAGAAAATTGTGTTTAATTTATATTTTCCTATAATAATAATGAGCTCAATCTTAGGATTGATATGGATGCTTCAATCCTATTGTTATGGTAAGAGAAAATTACATTTTACCCTTAAAGTATGACTAAATACCACTTTATCACTCTAACTATGAATTTATATCAACGTAAAACTTCTATTAAAAAGTTCATTACATTAATGAAAATAATCATGTGGCATGCACATGATAACTCTAATATTGTGATATGCCTAAATGAGCATATCTTGAAAAGAAAAAAAAAAAAAAATTAATGGCATCAAAATGTAGTTCATTACATAAATGAAAATAATCATGTGGCATGCACATGATAACTCTAATATTGTGATATGCCTAAATGAGCACATCTTGAAAAAGAAAAAATAAAAATAAATAAATGGCATCAAAATTTATGTACCCTTTTGCTAATTTTCCCATGGCCTAAATTTTCCATTGATTTTTTTTTTTTTCCCTCTAGCTTTCAGAACAACCAAACGAACCCTAATTCATCACACAACTAAAATTTGATCGCTTTGGTTAGGTCAGTACCTAAAATTCAACGTAAAAGTTACAAAACAATGAGTTAATTCATCCCAAAGCATGCATGGCAAATCATGGAAGAAAACATACTAATTAAAAGAATTGATTCACAAAATAACAAACATTCAATTACGTTGCCAATTGGTTGAAGATTCAATGGAATTTCACTACCCTTTGACCCTCATTGCCAGGGATGGATCTATTTGTAGACAGTAAGGGGCCATGGTCCCCCTGTTCAAAGGAAACAATGCTATTGGGACGATATGCTATGTTGCCCAAAACTTTCTTGTCATTACAAATGGCCCCTGTTGCTACCTTAAGAATATTGAAAACTTTGTGTCTTCATAAAACAAGTTTATCTGTATGAAAGAATTGGAACACCAAAAAAATAGAATTATTATCTTTTTTTTTTAAAAAAATTTATTTAATAAAAGCACAATTTAACAGTAATAATACATTAATTATATATATATTTTTTTATCACAATTTGTTTATCACCACATGAAGCATACTTATAATGCTGATATCATATTAATGAGATTCACATGAGACCTAATAAAACTTTTGAAATTTGAAAAGAAAAAAAAAAAATTACTTTCACTTTAATAGATAATTGAGTTAGCATATACAAAGAATCAACTAATTTATGATTTCTCTTTTATTTATATATTAAAGTTGACTAGATATGACTTCTTTTTTGACAACGTGAAGACTAAATAGATAACAAATTTTATGTATTATTTAAGGGAGTCGTTATTCCTACTCCACTTTACTCCAAATATACTCCATTGTTTTTCATTATTATACATAGTTACTATTCTCACTCCCCTTTATTCCAAATATACTCCTTTTTATGAATAATAAACATAAAGAAGGGAGTGTATTTGGAATAAAGTTGAATGGGAATAACGATTCTCTTATTTTAATATCAAATCTTAATTATTTTTGATTTTGAATTGAAATATGACAGTAGATAACAATTGATATATAAAAGATTTTTTTTTTCATATCTTGGCCCCCGTAATTGAAATTCTAGTTTTGTCCCTGCTCATTGCATGTTTAATTTTAGATAAAGTGACCATAGTATTAGAGAGAGAGCTGGGGTGGGATTGTGATTAGTGAAAGGAGATAAATTGGAAAGGGTGAAAGATGGGGAAATGGTGGATATGGGCTTGATGGCCCCTTAAACTTGCTTGAACTTGTTATGATTTATAAGGTTTGGGATAACAGTTCAGATCCATATGATTAAGTTGAGAATTTTTTTAGTCCTGTTTATAATGTGGGTCAGACTTCAGAAAACGCATCAAACCTATTTTGTCCCGCTCACAAATTATATACATATTTATGTGTTTGTTTTGTATTGGTGTCTTTATATTTTTTAGTAACATAATTTATGCATTAGAGCATCTCTAACGTTTAGTCTCTTTTTTTCATCAAATTTGAGTAAAGATTTGGGTTAAAAATTTCATCTAATACTAATCGTTTCAATGCTAATTTTTTAATTTTCATCAAACAACCAGTTGATCGAGAGGACGACCGGAACGATGTCTGGGCGATCAACCAACTTGTGTAAATTGATGGGCAATTCTGCAAGCACATGCCAGCTGGAAAACCAGCTGGTTGTCCAGTGCACTGTGATGCCCCAATAGCTACCTGCGACAATACTGACTACCTACAACAATTTGATAAAACACTAAAGTCTCCCTCAATTTGTTGAAAGTTTTGAGTTTTTTCTCATTTGATATGAGTTTGATATCATGGTTAGAGAAGAAAAACTGTACTTATTTTATCAAATTTAAATATGATAAAAAAAAGAAAGAAAAAAGAGTAAGCATTGAATACGTTTTTATTAGTTAGGGCATCTCCAACGGTCCATCAATTTTTTCACTAAATTTTAGTAAAAATTTGAGGAAAAGCTCTCTTTGATATCAAGTGTTCCAACAGAGGGTTTTGCTACTTCGTCAAACCACCGGTTGGCTGGGTGGATGTCTGACTAGTTAACTGGCTTGTACAAATTTTTCACAATTTTTCTTCTTGAGGTGGTCATCTGAGAGGTCAACCGCCCAGTGTAATTTTTCAAAAACTTTTACCTTGAGGTGATCATCTGGGAGGACATCCGGGCCGATATCTGGTAGTGAAAATCTAACAGTTATGATCAGTGATTTAATGAAAGGTATATTGGTCATTTGTTTGATGAAAGAAAAAATAAAATCTTGAATTCGATACCGATTTAATGAAACCGTCGGAGTTGAAAAAGAAACATTTTTCATCAAAATCAAATTTAATAATAAATTTGATACACAGATAGAAATGGTCTTATGTAAAAGGATTTGATGTGATGCACACTTTATTCCCTAAATGTGTGTCCCATATAAAGGCTAGATAGGATAAAGTGGTATTAAATTATACTTCAAATAGATAAATCCTTATATTTTGTGGTCCTGTAATATTTTTTTTTAACTAATTGTTATAGAATAATGCTATACAAATGTAAAAATTAATATAAAAATTTATACGGAAGGATAGGACTGAATTGTTGGACTATCGCTCTATAACAAGAGAAATTATTCAATATTCCTGAAGTACTACATGTCTGTATTCAGGGCCGGCCCTGACTTATTAGGGGCCTAAGATGAATTTTTTAAATTGGGTACTTCATATATTATTATCTAAAAATAAAAATAAAAAAATTGTTTGGATAAAATAAAAAAGATAAAAATTTATTTCTATTGCATTACAATTTAACAAAATTTAGATAATAAATATATATATATAATAGTTGAACTTCAATTAGTTGAATCGAATCTTTATTTTTTAGCTTACCAATGCTATAAGAACAAAAATTAATTAGGGGTAAGTATGAGAATTTTCGACACAACTCAAACAATATATAAAATTAGCAACTTAAGGTTGACTATTTTCAACATGAATCCAAGTATGACACAACTCAATAACAAGAATTATTAGTTATATATTTGAATGTTCACTAAGAGATACCATGACATTTTTTAATCTTTTATTTAACTCTATCTAACTAAATAAAAAAGTATGTAAAATAATAATTAAGGCTAATATATTTTTTTCATTTAAGATATATATTTTTTTGTTTCCTATTTTAGAGTCAATCTAATAAAAAATATATAGTAATAAGGTACAATTTTTTTAATTAAAAAAATGCAATTGAATTAAAATCAAACATTCTATGAATAATTTCATTTAGTTGAAATAAATTTTATAAAATTCAACTTATGTGAAAAATTTTAATCTCTCAATACACTTGCTAAGTTATTTTTAACTAAAAGTGAAAGTTTTCACATTAAACATCAATCGAGTACGAATCAAAATAACACCACACGACAACATAAAAATAAATGAATTGAGCTAGTATTAAAATAATTATGAAATAATATGACATGATACACTCCTTTAATTAGGGGTCTTCAATTTTGTTCAAAATTGGGGGCCCGAGACGACCGCCTCAGTCGCCTCACCCCAGGGCCGGCCTTGTCTGTACTCCTGAACCAATTACCATTCAATATGCCCTCTCATGTTCCCCAATCACTGAACACCATACCCCCATTCACTCACATTCTCCACCAATAACAATGCTATGAAATACCACATGTCTATATTCCGGGATTACTGAATAATTATTCCTATAACAAAGAGCTCATCCGAATACCACTATATTATTAAAATGAAATATTCTATATAAAACATATGAAAAAAATAACATTTTTATATAAGAAAATGATCGATATTATTAAAAAGTCTTTTCTAATTTATCTAAAATGACATAGCAGATTACATGTTAATTTTTGATTTGTTACAAACTAAATTATATAGTTCAATTGTGTCTTTAACATTTCTCTTCTATTTTTCACTTTTAACTTTTAAACTATTTTTAAAAAAAAAATTATTTCATCTTTAAATTATTCATTTCATCTATTTAATTTAATTTCAATTAATATGGTTTAATTGTGGGTCTCTCCATTCTCTTTCACACATTAATAAGGTAAAGTGCATTTAATTTCATTACTACTGCCATTAGAAGAGTGTCTCATTATGCATTGAGAAATATTATTTATACAAAAAATCTGTGCACAAAAACTCTCAAATAAGAGTAGGTCTTACATAGGTCCCTCATGCGTGGACCCAAACTTTCAATCTCTTATGAGTAATGTAAATGATTTTAAAAATTCTTATATGTGTCAGCTTCTTGCTAAGGTTGTTAAAATCAGGATCTTACGTGACATCATTGGAAGGAACTCGTGGATCGGATTGTAGAATCGAATTGAGAATCGTAAGATTCTACTTTTAAATGTAAAATAAAATAAAAAATTATCAACAATGATAATAAATGTTATGTAAAAATGATATATTTGATATAATGCATCTTTTATGTTAATATTTGAATAAAGTGTTTATAGTCAATTATTTATTTATTTATTTATAGAGATACACATATACATACATATATATATAAGAAATAAATAATAATAAAAAAAATAGTAAAATCGGAATGGTAATAGAATCGGAATCATATGCGATTCTATATGATTTTATGAATAGGATTATAACAACTTTAAGATCTTATTAAATTTAAAATTCAGTATAATCCGAATCATTTGACCATTGAAAATAACTATGCTCCTTGCAAGTCATGCGCCTATGACTTTGCTTGACTCCCAATTTCAGCACATGCTCCTATTCTTCAGTTACCCACAACGGCTACACTCTTTGATTCACATCTGATCTATTCAGGCCACGTCAGCATCCATGTCGATAGGTCATATTACATATTTTAGCACCCAACTCTATGAATCAATATTTATCTCAGGTCCTGTTGTGGTGTGCAACCCTAACCTGTTGTTAGGGTTGCACACCACATGCAACCAACACAAAAAGTATAAACAGGAGGTGTAAACATAAAACAGGAGGTGTAAGTGTGCAACTTACACAAAAAATATAAGTTGCACACTTAAGAAAAGTCCTTTATCTCAAAACTTAAAAGTATGGGGTTGAATTGGTCAAGCCAGTGTGCTTATTTGCCATTCCTATCATACACGTTCTTTAAAAAAAATAAAAAATAAAAAATAAAAAAATTATATTAATTGAAAATAATTATATTTTTATAAATGTGCAAGTCAGAACAAACAAGAATTGTGTCTCATGTTATAACTTTCACTTGCGATGGACACAAAATTACTTATACCTCCATAAAAATATAATTATTTAAAATCATTCCCATTTAAATGCAATTTTCGCTAAGAATAATGCGTGGTAGCTCGAAAAACTACGGCTCGATTTTGGCTCGAATGTCCTAAAACGACGTCGTTTTGGCTCGACAGCCCAAAACGACGTCGTTTTGGACCGCCTTTTTTTTTTTTTTTTTTCTTTTTCCTTCCTTTTCTTTCGTCTTCTTCGTTGATTCAACAGAGGAGAGAGAGAGAGAACGAGAGGGAGAGAAAGAGAGGGAGAGGGAGAAGACGCCGATCGTCTTCTTCGATTCAACAGAGGAGAGAGAAGTCGCCGCCGATCGTCTCGTCGCCCAGCTCCGATCGTCTCGCCGATGCCGATGACCAGCTCCCGCCGATCGTCTCGTCGCCCAGTCGCCGATGACCAGCTCCGATCCTCCCCCTCCCCCTCCCCCTCCCCCTCCCCTGTATTAGGGCCCCCTCCCCTCCCCTCCCCTCCCCCTCCCCCTCCCCCTCCCCTCCCCTCCCCTCCCCTGCTGAAAATCGAGCCGCGTGGCTCGAAACCATTTCGAGCTACCAATCGGTGCTCTTTCGCTAATATTTACCCTTATTAATATTATACCAACTTTTTAGATTCACTTTCGTTACTTTTTCTCCTCTTTATGAAACTTTTTCAAAATCAGACTTTTTCAACTTTTTCTAAAGTCTATATTCGAAACAGCAATGCTAGGTATGATGAAAAACCTTTCATGAAAATAATCATGAAAGCTTTGTGACCCTTGGATTACACTTAGAATAAAGCACTACACACTAATTAAGGTAATCCAAGGATCATAAATTTTTCATGATCATTTTCATGACAAAATTTTCATGATCTCTAACTTTTCCCTATTCGAAATTCCTAGATTTGGAACATCAGAGGCTTGTTTGGTTTATATCTCAAGATATAATTTTTAAGAAAATTTTTTAAAATTTTGTTTGGCTCAAATTTTTTTTAAAAAAAATTTCACAATCACTTTCTCTCTTCCACACATCAATCAATCACTTTTTCTCTCTTTCTCAATTTTTTCTCTCTTACACACATCTACTGAACTACAACAAAATATCAAATCATTCCAAAATCTCAAACTTCAAAACTATTTTCAAAATATAAAATCAAACAAACTAAAAAAAATTTAAACTCTCTCCCCAAATTTTTTTTTTGAAAATTTATCTCAAAACACAAACCAAACACAAAGTTTCCAAAGGATTCTCTCTCTCTCCAAACTATCTAATTATTCCTAATATCATTCAAACAATTTAAGCTGGACCAGTGCCTGACTTTGAAGAATTCTAGGTTGTGATGGACCTGATTGACCTTTGTACCTCTGGTTGAACCCATCTCATGGAAGTGAGAATTAAATCCAAGTGATACCTATTTTGGTAAAAAATATTGTGTAGAGCTAGTGCTTGTATCAGGGTCTCAATATCATCTATTTATTTATTTATTTATTTATTTTTTTGGGGACACATATAAAGTCCTTTGAATTTCACTTGATCCAAAGATTATCACAAAAGTATAAGCCTTTATGAGTAGGGTACAATATAAGCATATATCTCTGTATCTTATTGCTTTCATATTTTAACACTAATTTTATTTTGGAACAATGGGAATCTAATCTTTGTCTACTCTAATGAATATTTGATTTTTATAGTTCATGCTTAGATTTCCTGCCATTTATTTATTGTACATTTAATGACTTGTGTAAATCCAAGGTAAAAACTAGTTACATATTATATATGACTAATGATCTATTATTTCTCAATGCTCAAACCTCTTATTAAGGTCTAACTTGATTGTATTGGAGAAGAGATGTTATTGGCAAATCCTTGAACTTGTAGTGGTACATTGTGAATTAAGTCTTTGGATCAAAATAAGTATTTGAATCTTACCTATTTCTGCATATAAACTGTTTGTTGTTATTCTCAAAAGGCATTTAATGCTGCATCCCTGAGTGTTATGTGTTTGAAACACGAAAATAGTCTTCCTGTAAGGAGGGTCTCGTTTGGGAACAAATTATTTTAGTAACTTTTTAGCTTTTTATGAAAAGATGTACAAAAAAGTAGAGAGAATAATATGACAACTTATAGTGAGTTTTTGACTTTTTAGCTAAAACATGTAGTTGCCAAACGAGGCCGCTACCCCTTTCTAGACCTTGTAGTGACAAGAGTTTCATGCACTGAGTTACATTATTTTATTTTATTTATTTATTTTAATCAACTTAACAATCTAGAGAGGGACACTAGCCACTCATCACAAGGGAAAAGACTCACACTGTGAATCATAGTTTGATCTTGAATGATTGCTCAACTTGTTCATTATATAAATAGGCTTAGATCAACAATATTTTTTAATCTGTTTAAGGTTTTTCCTTGAATGGAATTGAGTGGCTGCCAAACATCTACCATTTTAGATGATAGAATTTATGTACATTCAATGTATCGGTTGATCTTGAATGATTTTCTGTTGGCAGCTTTCTACAAACTAAATTTCTTTGCATAAGTTTTCCTAGTTTAATGTTTTTGATGATTCCGTTTCAGTATGTGATCGGTGGACTGGATATATGAGGAAGAATCTCTGCTAGTTTGGGTTTTCAATAAATCGAGAGAGAAATGGTGAGTCTTGACTAGAATTGGTACAAATTTATTTATTTATCATTTTTGTATTTCAATTTCCAGTGAATTCACAAATAAATAACACCCTCTAATTTATGTTATTTTAGTAAGGAATTAAATTATGTTCCGAGGTTGGTACTATGGAAAAAATTATGTTCACAATTGATTGAATTCACAGATGACCGCATCTGGTTTCTTGAGGTTGGTGCTATGGAAACTGTCAAAAATATTTGTGTTGTTTTCGTTTTCCACATTTTTCTTTTATATTTTTCGTTTTTCATGTTTTTGGAAATAATAAAAAGTTAGAAAATACTTATAAATCCATCAACTTTAGAAAAATCCCATTATCATTTCTAAGGCGTTTATGAATCATCTTGTTGCAATCATCATAAAATAATTTCTTTATGTTTGTTGGAGAGTAAAATATCTCATGAAATATTCAATTTTACAAAGTTGATCATGGATCCCAAGAACATCAGGAAGGCTGCAGCAGTCTCTCTCTAGCTCGGCCTTGCCACGCATGCGTTTTTCAGGAAGTATGGATATGGATACAATATGGATACGGCGATACAATAAAATTTTAAAAAATAAAATATAAGTACGACTAGGATACATTTCTAAAAAAAATATTTTTAAATTATTAACAGTAAGTTACACATAAATTAAAAAATGTTAAGAAATAATATTCTCTTGTTAATCCTTACTTTCTTTACAGTTATAGGGGACATACAAAAATAATAAAGATGCATCAATTTGACAAATTCTATTGCTTTAACTCACTATGTTATTCTTATCAAAGAACCAACAAAATATTAAAAAAAATATTCTTGTATTTATCCTTATAATTATATTATATTACAGCATTATTCAAGAAATTCTACAATTAGAATCTTGTAAAAGAAGTAATACGCGATTTGAAGTATCAAATATTTTAAAATTAAATATCCGATACTACAAAATGAATAAAAAATTAATTAAGAAATATCTAATATTTTTTAATAAGTATCCGATACGTATCCGCGTATATCCAATAAATATTAGTATCTAATATATGACACATATACGTCACCCTTTTTGAAATATTTGTGCTTCATATTGTGTTTTTCTCAATTTCTATGGTATTTTTGTTATGTATATACTTAACAACATGTTGCAGCTATTTCTAAGTGTTGGCATCCCTTTATGGGATGTGGACGAAGTCTAGAATGAACTTATGAGATACAGCAAGACATTTTTATCTTGGCAGTGTGTTTTGGGCTTGGAATCCAAAGGGACAAACTTGTGAGGCTAGTTGTTAGCTTAGGGCATAGCAAACAATAATTTTAGGTGAGAGTCGGACTATACAGGTTGTTGTTACATATAAATTAAAGAATGTTAAGAAACCATATTCTCTTGTTTTTGTTTTTGATCGGCAAAAAGAAACTTTATTGAATAAGAATTAAGGATAAATCTTTACATCAAGCATCAATAAAGAAACAAAACCAAGTAAGTGCTATAAGCATCAAAGTGAAGGTCATTCATCCCAACTAAGTTGGCACAAAAGGACTCACCCAATCATATGCAGCACCTACAAAACAAGGCTGAGGAGGAATCAACCAAACAGAAAACAAAACAACAGCTACCAGAAAAACAAACAGCTAACAACCCCTAATAGCTTTGATCCTAAACACCAAGTCAGAAACAGAGTAACTCACCCCTTTGACATGATATTTAACCCATAAGGCTATATGTAATAATATAGTTTCACACAAACCTTCCCAATTAACAATAAAACCAGCAAACTTGCACCCATTTCTAGCCTTCTATAAATTCCATATCACAGTAGCTGGAATTGCCCCCCCCCCAAAAGCTCTTTTCCAATTTTTTGAATTTGAATCCATCCCATCACTCTAACAATTGACTCACAGATTGTGGAACCATCCAAATAATACCCCACCATGACAAAATCTCTGTCCAGATTTTCCAAGCAAAACTGTAGTGAAGAAGCACATGGTTCACATCTTCATCACAAGCATTACAGAAAATGCATAAGGGGGCTACAGAAGGATCAAGCACACCAATGCTATGAAGAAACGCTGATATTTTTAATCTACCCTTCCAAGCAAGCCAACAGGTGAATTGCATCTTAGAAGGAGCGATATTCATCCATATTGATCTAGGCACCGTAGTCAATGTACCAAGGTTCAAACTATCATAAACTGATTTTACAGAGAACAAACCAGATCCACTAGCTTTCCAAACCAATCTGTCATTCTCTGATTCATTCAGTACAGGGCTACATTGAAGCAAGTGAATGAGCTGAGAGCATTCTTCCATTTCCCAAACAAACAGCTGCCTACGAAAGGAGAAGTCCTACACACCTAAGAAGATATTCTTCCATAGAATATGGAAGAAGATATTCTTCCATATTCGCTTGTTAATCCTTGCTTTCTAAGCAGTTATGGGGGACATACATGAAATAATAAGGATACATCAATTTAACAAATTTTATTGCTTTAACTCACTATGTTATTTTTATCAAAGAAATAAACAAAATATTAAAAAATATATTCTTGTATCTATCCTTATAATTATATTATATTACAATATTATTCAAGAAATTCTACAATTCCAATTTTGTAAAAGAAACAATGCGCGACTTGAAGTATCCAATATTTCAAAATTAAATATCTGATACTCTAAAATGAATAAAAAATTAATTAAGAAATATTCGATATTTGTAATAAGTATCTGATATGTACCCGTGAGTATCCAATAAATATTAGTATCCAATATGTGACACATATACGTCACCCTTTTTGAAGTATTTGTGCTTCATATTGTGTTTTCCTCAATTTCTATTGTATTTTTGTTATGTATATACTTAACAACACGTTGCAGCTATTTCTAAGTGTCGGCATCCCTTTATCAGATGTGGTCGAAGTCTAGAATGAACTTATGAGATAGAGCAAGACATTTTTATCTTGGAAGTGTGTTTTGGGCTTGGAATCCAAAGGGACAAACTTGTGAGGCTAGTTGTTAGCTTAGGTCATAGGAGACAATAATTTTATGTGAGAGTCGGGCTACACATCTTAAACAAAGGTTATTGTTGCCCAAAGGACCCAAATTTTGGAGTAAGGATATTTTTGGCATTTCACATTTTTGCTTTATTGCCCTAATACTATGTATTTATGGTTGAAGTGTCACATTATGTGTATTGTATTATAACTCTTTTTAAATCATAGTGAAACCACAACGACCGTGAGTATTGTCATATTCTAGAGTGTATTGCATAAATCTTTATATTCTTGTATATGCTTGATTGAAATTCTTGTTTTTATTCTCGTTTGTATTTCCTGTTTCACTGATTCTGATTAAGTGTGAGAGGGTAATTTATATAAGAATTGGGCCGAGCTAAATTAAGGGCCATTTTTGGGCCGCACTGTGAAGGGCCGAGTAAAATGGCCATGAAGTTACTCCGGTCCGAAGAGGGAACTTGAGTTAGACCGGTCACACAGCCGAGGTGATTAGTCCGGTCCCAAAAGGCCTTATTTCTAGTCCGGTCGGAAGGAGAATCATATACAGTTCGGTGCTCTAATTTAGACCGGTCAAGGCATGGTGCCGCCAGCTCGACCTCGGCATGCGAAGCTGAGGTAGGAACGTGGGAAGGCAAAACCGAGCTATAGGTTAGCTCGGTCGTATAGCACTGTCTGACGGGGTAATGGTACTTCGATCGTATGATAGTTCGGCCATGGTAAAACCATCTCACTTGGTTTAAGCAGTGAGGGGGGTGTTGAAAGATAAGTATTATCCTTCAGGAGTATGAATCTTAGGAGGACTCTACATGGAGAAGTAAAAGTCCTACTAGGATTGTGCCACACGAAACCTATAAAAGCTCACAGACATCACCTATGGAGAGGTAACACAACTTTGATTCCTGAATTTACAGAGCTTTTGCCTATTTGTCTTGTTTGCTGACTTAGGCATCGGAGAGGTTTCCGGCACACACCCGCCGGCCAGCTCACGTTTGTGTTTTCAGGTTGCAGAACGACGACGTACGGAGAAACACAGATTTGATCAACAGGATTATACGAGAAGGTGTATTTCTTTCCCGTACAATTGGCGCCGTCTGTGGGAATTTAGACAAGAACAAAACCTCTTGATCAAACTTCTCCTCTTAAAAATCAATGGCGCACAACGAAGAGTTGCCACAATCCGCCATTGACGGACTAACACCAGAAGGAGGTGCAAGGCGCGAAGGTCTACCTCTCGTCCCTCCTATGGCGGAATTGGGGCCACAACGGAATCCCAGGAGGGATAGAAAGAAAAGAAGGCGGACTAACAGCCCTCGTCACTCTCGTTCACAGAGCCCGGAGAGACAACGGCGAAGGATCGATCCTCAAACTCTGGAGGACCGTGTGAAGGAGCAAGACGAATTGATACGACGGATGGCGGCGGATATGGAATCTCTAAAGCGTCAGATGAAAGGCAAAGAAGTGGCGACAGGAGAGGGGCGCAAAGGCAAGACGCCCCCTCGCCGCTCGGAAAATCGTAGTAGATATACCACGCCATCCCAAACGGAGAGTAAAAGCCTCAGGACAGGCGACACTCAATCCAAAACCTCTAGAACTCGTCACTCCAGGACTGAGAGGACGAGGTCTGAGAGGTCGTACACTGAAGGAAGCACCTATTGGCCTTCACATACGCACCAAACAAGATCCAGACAGACGGAGTTGCCCAAATCATCCGACTTACGCACTATGCTAGAAGAAAAGGCACGATGGAAGGAGGACGCCAGGGCACGCGATTCGCACAGAGTTTCTGCCTTACAGCGGTTGGCTCCTCGGACGCATGGAAGCGTCGAGGTTGGAATGCCAATTCTGCGCCCAGCCTACGAACCGACGGACAAGGCATTAGCAAGGCTGCAGACCTCACCGTTCGTTTCGGCAATCGAAAACGTGCCCCTACCATCAGGCTTCCTTCAGCCCAAAATCACTACATATGAGGGGAAGACGGACCCCTACTCACACTTGAGCCACTTTCGCCAGGTCATGGCTGTATACCGGCGAAACGAGACTTTGATGTGCATCCTCTTCCCATCAAGCTTGGGTGATCTAGGCTTGACTTGGTTTGAGAAACTTCCAGAAGGCAGCATAGCCTCCTGGGCACAATTAGCGGAAGCGTTCGTAACAAGGTTCCGAACAAACACTAAAACCCCGGTGGAGATCGACCAGCTACTCTCCATCGATATGGGCGACAAAGAGACCCTAAGATCCTATAACAGTCGCTACTGGGAGACCTTCAATCAGATTGGGGATTGCCCCACCAATCTCGCCATCGCACAGTACAAAAGAGGCCTTCCAGTCGGGAACAGACTAAGGGACTCGATAACCATGACACCGCCCCTCACCATGGAAGCCCTGATGGAAAGAGTGCATCAGCACATCAGGGTGGAGGAGGATGGCGCACGTGCCAAAGCAAAATCTGGCACGACCGCAGTGCCAGAGAAGAAGGCCTCAGCAAAGGTCAACGCGCTAGATCGTCAGAACAGAAACGGGCGTGGCAGACGAGACAACGGAGAGGACCAGGATAACAGATGGTTAAGAGTCCGCACTACCATAACCACGGTCTTCAAGAAACCGATCTACCGAATACTTAGTGAGATTCGAGACGAGCCTTTCGTCAAGTGGCCAGCCAAGCTAGGCGAGGCTCAGAAGGATTACGGCGACAAGTCACGGTGCACCTTCCATAAAGAAAAAGGGCACCGCACTGAGAACTGCACGCCATTGAGACAACACCTGGAGTAATTGGTTGCACCAGGACACCTCGACAAATACATTGAAGGAGGAGCACAACCAGCCCCCCAGGACCATAACAACCCCAACGGAATGCCAAACGACACCCTACCTCAAGGCGTGATCAATGTGATACATGGGGTCTTTGAACCTGAGTGTGTATGCGAGCTCAGAGGATCAATCAAAAAGGCTGAGCACTTAAGAGAGGTGCTAAGTGCCCAACCTGCCATCAAGAAGGGGAAGACAGAGGCCACAAACGTCATGTCTTTTTCGGATAAAGACTTGGCAAGGATATATTGCCCTCACAACGATGCCCTGGTCGTCACTCTCCGAGTCAAGGATTTTGACGTCAAGCGGATTCTAATTGACCAGGGTAGTTCGTGTGAAATCATGTACTACGAAACATTTAAACAATTGAAGTTGCAAGATAAAGACTTGGCACCCGCCGTATCTCCCCTGATCGGATTCAACTCCATGCCAGAATGGCCCGTCGGCAAAATAATCCTCCCAGTCAGAGCAGGGAGTGTGACAAAACAAGTGGAGTTCTGGGTATTGAAGGTCCCCTCCACTTACAATATAATCTTGGGCAGAACATGGCGTCATCCTACCACCAAGTAATGCGGTTTCCCAACGACATTGGAGTAATAGAAGAAGTATATGGAGATCAGATCATGTCGAAGCAGTGCTTTGTCACGGCGAATGGCAGCCGCGCTGCCAAAGGATACGTTCATTCGGTGGAAGAACCTGAGAGTAATGAACTATTCGCAGATGTTGGCAAAGCGGCTAGTCAGAAAGCGGTGGAAGACTTGGTGGAGGTAAGAATAGATGAAAAGAGCCCGGATAAGTTCTTTCTGCTCGGTTCGTCGTTGTCCAGCACCGAGAGAATAGAGGTCTTGGAATTTTTGACCTCTAACATCGAAGTGTTCGCCTGGACACCATACGACATGCTAGGCATTGATCCCAACTTCATCTGTCACCAACTCAATGTCCACTTATCCGCCAGACCAATCATTCAGCGCACCCGCAGGTCGGCACTCCACCACGCCAAGATAGTGGCGGAAGAAGTAGGAAACTTGCTGGAGGCAGGAGCAATTAGAGAGGTGCACTACCCAAAATGGATCTCCAACACAGTCGTAGTGCCAAAGAAGAATGGCAAGTGGCGTGTCTGCGTCGACTACAAAACAATCAACAAGGCGTGCCCAAAAGACAGCTTTCCTCTACCACGGATAGATCAACTGGTAGACCTAACGGCGGGGCACAACCGACTTAGCTTTCTGGATGCATACAGAGGCTACCACCAAATCGCCATGCATGAACCAGACCAGGAAATCACGTCCTTCACAACTCCAAGAGGACTATACTGTTACAAGGTCATACCCTTTGGCCTAAAAAACACAGGGGCAACATTCCAGAGAATGGTTACCAAGATGTTTGAACCGTTGTTAGGCAGAAGAAGGACAAGTTTGAGATCCTGAAGAAGCACAAGTTGCGCCTCAACGCGTCGAAGTGTGCATTCGGAGTAGGGTCTGGCAAATTCCTAGGCTTCCTGGTGACCAACCGGGGTATTGAGGCGGACCCATCCCAGATCAAGGCTATTCAGGACCTGGAGAGACCAAACTCAGTAAAGGAAGTGCAGCATCTCACCGGCATGGCAGCTGCGCTCAACCGGTTCATTAGCCGGTCGTCGGACAGACTACGACCATTTTTTCATGCCCTAAAAGCCAAGTTTCAATGGGACGAAGAATGCGACCGAGCTCTGGAAAGCTTGAAGGAATACATGTCTTCTCCACCACTACTTGTAACCCCAATCCCTGGAGAGGAACTCTTCCTGTACCTGGCAGTCTCTCAGCATGCAATCAGTGCAGTGTTGGTCCGTGCAGAAGGAATCCAACATCTGCCCATCTATTACGTCAGCAAGACACTACTGAGCGCCGAAACAAGGTACTTTCCACTGGAGAAACTGGCATTGGCCTTGATGATGGCCTCAAGAAAGTTGTCACACTACTTTCACGCCCACACTATAGTTGTTCTCACAGCCTTCCCATTAAAAGCATTGTTTGAGAGGGCTAACTTCTCAGGGCGAATCTTGAAGTGGGCAGTTGAGCTGGGGCAATACGACATCAAGTTCCAACCCAGAACTGCAATAAAAGCACAAGCCTTGGCAGACTTTGTCGCAGAATTCACCCCAGGAAGTCATCATATCTGCCCAGTCGACCTGACTGAAACAACCGAACTAGGGATGGAAGTTGACGTCGGAATAACGCAACCCCTGGTACTGGTTACTCAGTCAAATCCCAAGGCAGACCAGTGTAAAGCAAAGGAAGGAAGAAGCGAACCATGCTACACCAAGTCAAGACTCACCAACAAATAAAGA
This sequence comes from Camellia granthamiana, assembly GCA_036172215.1. Classification (NCBI taxonomy): domain Eukaryota; kingdom Viridiplantae; phylum Streptophyta; class Magnoliopsida; order Ericales; family Theaceae; genus Camellia; species Camellia granthamiana. Next base: position 74,245,921 of record CM069915.1, on the reverse strand, counting down.
CTTGGTACAACCAGACGACAAGGGGCAGACAACAAGCATGGACCTTGAAGAAGACACCAGCAACATGGAAGATCCCAGGGCATCATCCGATCCCTCCACTTGCTGGAAGTTGTTCGTTGGGGAGATGTGGAAGCTCTTCATGGATGGAGCATCCAACCGGCATGGAGCGGGGCTTGGCATAGTCCTCATCTCTCCAGACGGCTTAGTAGTGGAGCAGGCGATCAACCTTGGCTTCCCAGCATCAAACAACGAAGCGGAGTATGAAGTGCTTCTTGCAGGTCTCAAGTCAGCGTTCTATATGAAGGCCACCGAGCTAATGGTTTATAGCGACTCACAGCTGGTGGTAAACCAAATATCTGGCGACTACGAAGAAAAGGATGACAGAATGGCAAAATATCAAGAGCTGGTCAGAACAGAGATCAAGAAGTTTGAAGTGGTGAGGATAGAACAGATCGGCAGAGAGGAAAACAGCAGAGCAGACGAACTAGCAGGCTTCGCCTCAATGGCAGACACCTCCATCCCTCATCCACTATTGATCGACTACCTGCCTAGACCAAGCATTGAAGACCCAGAAGTAGAAGAGGTATGTTGCGCCGACCTAGGCCCTTCTTGGATGGATCCCATCATATTGTTCCTAAAAGACGACACCCTACCAGAAGAAAAGAAAGAAGCCAACAGAATAAGAGCAAAGTCGCAGCGATTTTGGCTCTCTCCATCCTTGGCATTGTACAAAAAGTCATTCTCAGGACCCTACCTAAAGTGCGTCCACCCCAGCAAAATAGAGGCATTCCTGTTCGAAATACATGAGGGCGTATGCGGAAGTCATCAAGGAAGACGATCACTGGCATACAGAGCAATCTCACAAGGATATTGGTGGCCTTACATGCAAGCAGATTCAGAGAAATATGTCAAAAAATGCGAAAAGTATCAAAAGTTTGCACACCAAATACACCAACCTGCCAAAGAACTTCTACCACTCACTAGCCCGTGGCCCTTCGCAATGTGGGGTTTAGACATAGTAGGGCCACTTCCAACAGCACCAGGCAACAGGAAGTTCTTTCTTGCAGCAACTAACTACTTTACAAAGTGGGTGGAAGCAGAAGCCTTGGCCTCCATCAAGGAAAAAGATGTGAAAAAATTTGTCTGGTAGAATATCATCACTCGATTTGGCATACCAAAAGCATTAATCTCAAACAACGGCACTCAGTTCGACGGCAGAATTTTCAGAGGCTTTTGTGAAGAGTACAAGATAGAGTTCTACAATTCTACACCGGCATATCCCCAAGCAAATGGTCAGGCGGAGGCATCAAACAAGGTAGTCTTGGATGGATTGAAGAAAATGTTAGAGAAAGCCAAAGGCAAGTGGGCAGAAGAGCTCCCTCATGTTTTATGGGCTTACCGCACCACACCCTGGCGATCGATAGGAGAAACACCATTCTCCTTAGCTTATGGCATGGAGGCTGTTATCCCATTAGAAGTTGGCCTCCCCACAATTCGAAGCGAAAACTTTGACCCAGACTTAAATGGCGAAGCCATAGCATTGGAGCTTGACCTTGCGGAAGAAAGAAGAGACAGAGCATTGGTTCACATCGCCTCCTACCAACAAGAATTGTCCAAAAAGTATAACAAAACAGTACATCTAAGGCAATTCAAGATCGGAGATCGGGTGCTGCGCAAAGTAATGGGGAATACCTTGGTACCAGGAGATGGCAAGCTAGGGCCTAATTGGGAAGGACCTTACAAAGTAGTCGGATTAGCAGGCAAAGGGGCATACCACTTAGAAGATGAGGACGGCAAAGCAATTCCCAGGCCATGGAACACTGCCAATCTCAAGTTATTTTATTTTTAGCTTTTTTCTTTTAAACATGTGTAACCTTTTACTTTCTCAATAAAACAAGTCCATTCTTTTCAGTATGGTTGTTTTTCTGTAAAAGATAGTTCAAGTAGGTTAGGAACACTGTTAACACTCTATTCTAAGTTGGCTGGAAAAACCAACTTAGAGGTTGGCTGGATTAAACCAACACCCCTCCTAAGCCCAGGATAAGGATCCAGGCTGCAGGACGTTTGGTCGGAATAACCAAACACTCTATTCTAAGTTGGTTGGAAAAACCAACTTAGAGGTTGGCTGGATTAAACCAACTCTTGTTACTCTTCAGCCGAAGTAAGGGTATGGCTGAGGAGTGGTTGGCTGGATTAAACCAACTCTTGTTACTCTTCAGCCGAAGTAAGGGTATTGCTGAAGAGTGGTTGGCTGGATTAAACCAACTGTTGTTACTCTTCAGCCAAAGTAAGGGTATGGCTGAAGATGGATTAAACCAACTCTTGTTACTCTTCAGTCGAAGTAAGGGTATGGCTGAGTAGTGGTTGGCTGGATTAAACCAACTCTTGTTACTCTTTAGCCGAAGTAAGGGTATGGTTGAAGAGTGGTTGGCTGGATTAAACCAACTGTTGTTACTCTTCAGCCAAAGTAAGGGTATGGCTGAGGAGTGGTTGGCTGGATTAAACCAACTCCTGTTACTCTTCAGCCGAAGTAAGGGTATGGCTAAAGAGTGGTTGGCTGGATTAAACCAACTGTTGTTACTCTTCAGCCGAAGTAAGGGTATGGCTGAAGAATGGTTGGCTAGATTAAACCAACTCTTAGTACTCTTCAGCCGAAATAAGTATATCGGCTAAAAGAGTGGTTGGCTAGCAAGTCAGATTGACCAACTGAAACCGGAATACGGTATCTCGGCCGATAATATTGCAACTTACAGTCAGAAGTATGTGAAATAAGGAAAGTAAACTGAAATAGCAGTTGGAGTAATAGAAGACATTACAAGTACAAAGCATATAAATCAAAACCGGAATAAGAGTTCAGCACAAAAGATGATTTCCATTGATCAAGTTCAAGAGCGATTACATGGAAGGGGCTCCCAGCCCGGTTACAAGTCAAAGCAGAAAGAAGAAAAAGAAAAAAGACAATCAGTTGAAAAGGTCATCAATTTCGGCATCGAACTCAGCATCGGTATCAATACGAAGACCGGTCTCAGGCGGGAGCTCGGTCTCGGTCACAGGAGTGGTTTCGGTCGGAAGCATGGTTTCACCTAGTTGTTCAATGGTCAGGTCTTCCACCGTGGGCTCCACCCGAGCTGACTGGTCCGCATTGACGACCGGAGCGTCCTCAGAATCAGAATCTTCGTCAGAGCCTGAACACTCTTCAAGAAATTGCATCTGAAGATCGGCAGCATATTCCGCCAGTGAGGTCGGTATGAAGTACGCTGGAGAGTTGCAGACCTCGGTCTGTGGATCTTGACTGAGCTTCTCCATAGCTACCCTCCAGCCGCACTTAAAGGAAAGATCCTTGGCGGCATTACACTGTTTGGTATAAGCGTCCTCTGCATTCTTGAAGCCACGTTTTTCGGCTCCTTTTATGGCTTCCTTCAACTGCGTTATCTCGGTGTCTTTGTTCTTCTCAATCTTGGCCAGCTGGCGCAGATACTGGTCCTTCAGTTCAATGGCAGCCTTTTGCTTTTCCGCTTCGGCCGAACTGACCAGTCCGGTTAGTCTGCCGTTTTCAGAACGTAGCTCGGCCAATTGCTTTCTGGCCTCCTCTAGCTCGGCTGTTTTTGCTTCGGTTTCTCTCATGGCCTCCCTTGTATTTCTCCTGAGTTCCAACACTTTCCTGTGTGTGATATTGTTTTTTTGAATGGTCTGCAAGAGAATAGTAATCTTCTTCTTAGCCGGACTGACAGTTGGGAGAAAATTAGACATAAAAACGGACAGTGCTACTTACCAGGATCATGGATTTTGTTGAAGACCGGATGGCCTTCAGTTCGGTGTTTAGTTGCTTTTGGTGGTGCTCCATGTCTTTGGGGAGACACACACTCTTGGCCAGGTTAAAGGCCAACTGGTGATCCTTATCAGCAACAACCGAGTCAGAGTCTTGGATATCTCAGTTGTTGAAGGTAAGTTTAGGTGCCCAGCTAGTGGTAGTTCGGTCAACGGGCTCCGGTTACGGACTGGGTGGATGGCTCGGTGGTAGTGTGGTTTCGTCTTCGTCAACCAAACGTTGCTCGGTCTCAGTAGTCCGGGCGCATTTAGATCGGCGGGACGTGGATGGCTGTTGGGATGGAAGAGCTACCACGGTCTCAGTGGTCTGATCGGTTTGAGGTACCTCGGGTCTGTTAGTTTCGGTTAGAAGCACCCTTACTCTGCTCCTTTTTGCCATTTCTTGTTCGGCAGTTAGTGGGACGAGGTTAATTTGAGGCAAGGTTGGGTCCGGTTCGGGCGCGTCTTCAAGGAGGAAATCGGTCACTCTCGCTTTGCGGCGACCGCTGTATCTGTAGGTCGGTTCGAAATTTAGAAGTTTGGCCCAACTTCTTTCTTTAACCCGTAGTGCGGCACAGAGGGTATTGAGGTTGGGGTAGCTGTAAAGGGAGTGGAGATGAGCTGAATCTGCATAAAGAAGACAAACTATTAGCTCGGTTCAGAGTAGAAGCCGAAATAAAAGAAAGGCATAAAAGAAAACCGAAGTAGTTATACCGAGGTCTCATTTTTTCCAGTTTATTCTTCGGCCAGGAATCTGGGCTTGATGATCTTCATAATTCCCAGACACCCAGAAAAAATCATCGTCATTCAAGTCTTTATCCGGCGTATCTTTTATTATTTTCTCTCAGTTGCGGCGTATTCTTAAATAATAAACCCAGCCCTCTTCTTTGGAGCCTATGGAGTATTGGTGGAATATTTCGGCTAGACCGAGGTTGAGTCCTTCTTGGTGGTTTAGTGCGGCTATCCCCATTATGATACGGTATGAATTGGTGGAGAGCTGGGTTGGGCGTAGTCGTGTTTGTCTAAAGAATTCACATATCAAGGGTTGGACTGGGAATCTTAGTCCGGTTTCGATTATTGACAGAAGGGTAAAGGGGACGAAGCCTTCATTTCCCCATGGAGTTACATCTTTTTTGGCCAAGATAAGTTGGACGTCGTCAGGGATGTTGTACTCCCTTCGAAATTCGGCTAGGCCTCCAGGGGTTTCTACCAAAAACCTATACTTCCCCATTTATTTTATAAATTAAAATAAATTATTTCGGTCGGAAAATTGTGCTCAGTAGCTCGGTTGAGCGCGCAGAGGTGTGCCTGGGCAACTTAAGTCTGCAAAGTGGAAAACAAAGGTGTTAAGCATAGATCGTTGACCGTGCTACAAATTCAAAGCAAGATAAAGAAGTTTTACTTCGGCTTAAGGAGTGCTACAGGTTCTGTATCGGTTTTCGCATGGCATTTGGAAGCTCGGGTTGAGCAAGGGGATGGTTATCTCGGTTTGAGCTACGGGTTTCTTTACTTCGGTTAAGCCTCTAGGGGCAGCTTTCTGAGCTCGGTTTTAGAAACTAAGAAAGTTGGCTTAGCCCCCAAGGCTTAGCTCGGTTGAAAGTTATGGTTTAGTTTGCTAAGTTGAAACTTCGTTCGGTGAGTTTATCTCGACTAAAGTGAATCAGGAGTTGGCTGCTTCATGATATTCAAGTGTTCTATGGTTGAGATTTTTCCAGAAAAGTGTTTTGCAAAAACACGCGAAGCAAATTACGTTGGATTGAACAGAAGCAAAAATAGGCAAGGAGAAACAGATTCATGGTGCTTACCTGGTAGAGAGGAAAAGCTGGGGAGGAGAGCAGCAGCAAGGAAGAAGAAACACGAGCGCAGCAAGTTCAGAAGCTCAGGAATGATAGAAAGAGAAAAAGTGAATAGTGTAGGGTTTGATCCAAAATGAAGGGTTTTTTGTTTTGATACAAAGGAAAATGCGGGAACTGTTCAAATTTTGCGGAGTACGAGGGCGGCGTGACAGCTATGATTGACCAATGGGGGTGTGCCATGTGTCCTTGGAATAAGAAGCGCTTCAGTTGCTGTGACTGAAAAGACGTTTGACCGGACAAACGGAGCCCGGTGAGGAATTTAGCTCGGCTGGAAAGGCTTAAAAGTTTTTAGCTCGGCTGGAAAGGCTTAAAAGTTTTTTAGCTCGGTTGTAATACTATAAATATTAGCTCGGCTGATAGACGGGTAATCCCTATCATGCTGCGCAGATGGAATTAAGGGACAATTGATAGGGTAATTTATATAAGAATTGGGCCGAGCTAAATTAAGGGCCATTTTTGGGCCGCACTGCGAAGGGCCGAGTAAAATGGCCATGAAGTTACTCCGGTCCGAAGAGGGAGCTTGAGTTAGACCGGTCACACAGCCGAGGTGATTAGTCCGGTCCCAGAAGGCCTTATTTCTAGTCCGGTCGGAAGGAGAATCATATACGGTTCGGTGCTCTAATTTAGACCGGTCAAGGCATGGTGCCGCTAGCTCGACCTCAGCATGCGAAGCCGAGGTAGGAACGTGGGAAGGCAAAACCGAGCTATAGGTTAGCTCGGTCGTACAGTACTGTCTGACGGGGTAATGGTACTTCGGTCGTATGATAGTTTGGCCATGGTAAAACCATCTCACTTGGTTTAAGCAGTGAGGGGGGTGTTGAAAGATAAGCATTATCCTTCAGGAATATGAATCCTAGGAGGACTCTACATGGAGAAGTAAAAGTCCTACTAGGATTGTGCCACACGGAACCTATAAAAGCTCACAGACATCACCTATGGAGAGGTGACACAACTTTGATTCCTGAATTTACAGAGCTTTTGCCTATTTGTCTTGTTTGCTAACTTAGGCATCGGAGAGGTTTCCGGCACACACCCGCCGGCCAGCTCACGTTTGTGTTTTCAGGTTGCAGAACGAAGACGTACAGAGAAACGCAGATTTGATCAACAGGATTATACGAGAAGGTGTATTTCTTTCCCGTACAAAGTGTATCAATTCCTAATAGTTAAAGTGTATTTAGCCATTATGATTCATTACACTCCAATTGCTCTTCAAAACAGTAATCTTTCGGGTGGCCACAAACTTTGAATTTTGGTTCTCTTATTATTTTCTGATTTCCATGTCATTCAGCTCAATTCTGATTAAGCGTATCAACTCCTAATAGTTACAGTGTATTTAGCCATTATGATTCATTACACTCCAATTGCTCTTCAAAACAGTAATCTTTCGGGTGGCCACAAACTTTGAATTTTGGTTCTCTTATTATTTTCTGATTTCCATGCCATTCAGCTCATGGGCTTCTTGTGTTTTTGTTTCATATAATCATTTTCAAATTGGTACACTCTGGCTTAATAATTTTTCAAATGACTAATTTACCCTTCTATTGTTATTAGGTGGATTCTGAGTTTGTTAGGGAGCAGAAGAAAATCATGGATACTGAAGAAGAGCAGCAAGCAAGGGTGCGAAAGGTGATATATAATAATCCTATCCCAGTTGTTATGAGTGGTCCTTCTAGGGTTGGAAAAGGTACATTAAGATCCAAGCTCATGATAGAATTCCCATCCAGTTTCAGGTTTTCTGTGAGCGACATGACACGCCCTCCAATGGACAATGAAGAAGATGGAGTCCATTATAACTTCACCAAACAAGAAGGCTGTTGAAGATGCAGAAAGGGAACTCTTATCCTCTTTGTATCTAAATGGCTTCTGATTTTGAAACATATTGAATTATGGTTACTTACTTGATCAATGTATCAAACAACCCATATTTCTTAGGGCGAATTACATTAATGGTCTGTGTAATTTAGAACTTATGTCACTTTGATTTTTAATCTTTTAATTGTATTATATTTAATACTGAATTTTGAATCTTGTTTCAAATAAAGACAATTGAAGACACTTTTATTCAATTTTAAGGGCAAAGTCATTAATTTGATAAAAATATAAACTAGTTTGACAAAAATAACTATTAAAAAATTATTATTGAATTTTTAAAAATTATTTCTATCCACCAAAGATAAAATCATATAAAAATGATAAATCTTTTATATTTTTATTTTTTTATCAAATTAATTTTAGTATGTATTTGGATGATGATCATGCAATGGGTTATTGTTTTTGTTGATGTTTTTAGATGATTATCATATAATAAATATTTGTATTTGTTGTTAACAGATATTTTTGAATTGTTATCATATAATGGATGATTATTAGGCTTTTAATGTGAAATCGATATATTTAATATATGAAATATTTTTAATTTTAGATTTTTTGATTTAATTGATTGATTTAATAATGACATTAAAGTTGTTGTCAGGTTTGACTTTTGAAAAAATAGAAATTAATTTAACGAAAATAAATATAAAAAAAAATTATTTGAAAAAATTATTTGAGCAAATTACACTTACACCCCCTAAAGTTTGGGTTTAATATATATCACCTACACTAACCCCCTTATCATTATAATTATTTAGATAGAATGAAGACATTGAACTTGTGCACTTTTTCTTTTCTTACTTTACCTTACTTACTCTGTTTTTTTTCCTTTCCTTTGTTTTATTTTTTTTTCCCTAATGTAATTTCTTATATTTTTCTATTAAGATTTGTTGTTTTTTATATAAGCAGAAGGGTTTGTGAAGTAAAACTATTAACCACAGGGATGTGAATGTAATTTCTAGAACGTTAGGGGGTAGAATGTAATTGGGTCAAACCTAAGGGGATGTCAGTGTAATTTATCCAAATTATTTCTACCCTTCTAGAAGATAAAATTATATAAAAATGATGTGTTTTTAATTTTTTTTCACCAATTTAATTTTTAGTTTCTTAGAAAAGTTTTTTGAAAATAGATTCTGAAAATCAAACAAAATAGAATTTTATAACTAAAAAAGTTCTACTAACATTATTCATTAAAAAAAGACCATTACATTTCAAACAACATACGAGTTAACTAGCATAAAATAAGTTGTATGACGATTTTGCCATTCAAATGGACTGTTTGCAAAAAAAATATCTTTGATTGTCCTTATTTAGAACAAAATTTAAAATTCATGATTAAATCTATTACAATTGAAAATTTAAGAATTAAATTGATACAAATCCTAAACTATAAAAATTAGAGCACTGTTAGGGGGCCCGAATTTTGGTGCCCCTAATGGCTCAAATTTCCCTATCAGGTAAAAAAAAAACAAAAAAAAAAAAATAAAGTTACCAAAACTGGAAAATTTGAGCCATTTGAGTCACAATTTTTAGGACCACCAATCATTTTCCTAAAAATTATTCGTGCAATTCATTCTACTTGAAATCATTTAGCACATGTACTTTTTGATCATTGCCACAATACTTTGTGTCTTTGTTACCACTTGCTTCACAAATTTCATTAGCCAATACTTTTATGATTTCCATTTAGGGAATGCCGTACACTGACTATGGAAATATATACACCCTATGTTAACGATGGCGACAACGCTTAAGAGTGCACAACTTTCTTCTATATATGATATAAAAGTTATTTTTATTTTTATCAACCAGTCTTCATTTGAGCCTTGTTTATTTTCAGAAGTAAAATAGAGAGAATTGATAGTGAATAGATTAATAGTGAGATGATTGTTAATGAGTAGATTGATAGTGAGAGTATTAGTAAAATTGTGTTTGTTTTGATAATAGTTGTAGTATAGGGGTTGTTAAATTATTTTTATATAAAATAATAAAATAAATAAAATTATAATTTTTACTTAACAAAAAATACAAAAATATTAAACATTAATGTTTAAAAAAATGCCCAAGTAAAAAAATAAAAATAAATTGCGGTTGACTGGCCGGACTTCCGGTAACACTCAATCTAAACGGACTACTTTGCTAATACCATCTTCTAGCCGAGACTGCTAATACCCTCGCCAAAGCCTATCGTAGTCCCTTCGGATTACGAATCCGGAGCCCCAAAACCAAAACAAACATGAGCCATCTTTATTGTTCATCTATTGTTGGAACAATCTTCAGTGTAAAAAAAAAAAAAAAAGAACTTGAAACAAATCAAATAAACAAAATAAATTACTTATAAAATTTATTTACCAAAACACCTGAAGAACAAGAATGATCAAGTCGAGTATGTGACACTTTATCCTTGAGACAGATTCGTCTTGCTCAGATACTTAAGGAATAATGAAGTCTATCTTTCAGGATACAATGTTCTTACACAGATTGTATTAGCACTAAAAACAATCTGTTTCGACGAACTAGAACCTATGTTCTATACTCTCAGAATTTTGTCTAAAATTTATATGAAGAATATATTTATGCAAAAGAGGAAAACGGAAGTGAACAAGGAAATTTCCGATTGTGAAACTACTAGAATAATTCTTGTATTTATAGGCAAAGTGGTGATTTTTTTGAAGGGCCGAACAGGTACAGTTTTGAACTGAACAGGTGCAGATTCCAATTTGTAGAGTCGAACAGGTGCAGTTTGAACTAAATAGGTGTAGTTTGATCTGCTGGAAAATGAAGAGATTTTTGGACTGGAAGAGGCACTGTTTGGACAGGAAATTTGAATTCAAATTTGGCGCGAAATTTGAATTCAAATTGCGAAATTTGAATTCAAATTTGGCACGAAATTTGAATTAATTTTGTTTAGAAATTCAAATAATTTCCCCGCAAGAATTTGAAAAAATTCAAATAAATTTTGTCCAAAAAATTAATGTTAGGACCTACAACCCACACCCGGCCTGGCTGGACAGATGGCGGCGGTGCGCTCATGTGGTGGTTTGAGCCAAAACCCACTTTATCCATAACTCTTCATTTTTACAAACTTAGGGTGCCCTTTGGGGCCTAACCCAAGTATGTTCACCTAGAGCTTATATACTCACATAAGCTCTCTTAAAGTTTTAATGTGGGACAACCAATTTAAGGAAATCCACATTTAACTCTTCAGCTTCTTATTCCATGAACCCGAAAACGATGTCAAGTTTCCATTCACTCATAAATGGTTTTGACAAACCATTTGCACCGCGTGACTTACCATGTGGTAAGAAATACGTCACCTCTTTGGACCCGCTCCAAAAGACGTGTGGGCCCCACTCAAATTTGGGCTCAAAGTTAGCCCAAAATAAGCATATAAAAACCATAATTTCCAACATCTATCACAGTCCAGAGTGGACTGTGGTAGCTGAAAATAAATGGGGACTTGAAGCGCTTGAGAGGCCCTTGAAATTGAATTTTCTTCCAAACCCATATATTTAGAATTATTATTATTATTATTTAATTATTTATTTTTGGCACGTAGGGAAACAAAGATGGATGAACAGGTCTAAAAAGTGTTTAGAAAATACTAGAGATAAGCTTGAGCAAGGAAGATCATCTCATCTCTTTGATCACATCTTGGTTAATGATGAACTTGAGAGGTGTTATGAGACTTTAAAGGTGATTGTTTTTTATTTTTATTTTTAATTTTGTTTTTTATGGTAGCATGGATTACACTCAATCAACATCCAATGATATTCTGTTTACCATAATAATGCTTTGTTTGGGTTGTTGAGAAAACATAGGAAAATAATGACATTGGCTGTTAGTAAAGTTAGTGTATGGGAAAAAAAATTGAACTCACTATTGTTGAAGAAATCAACGAAGTGATGAACCACACCTATGAATCTGCAAAATGGCATACCGTTAGTGCCCCATCCGACGTAGGCCGGTCGGGTACTTCAATGCCCAAGTTAGAACCAAGTTTAATGCAGATAAAGATAAAAGAAATTGTGTAACCTATTCTACTGGAATGTGATTCTTTTATAGAGAATTAAATAACTGCTTTTAAGATTATTTATCCACTAGTTGTGGATAATCCCTACTTATTAAGGCATTGCTTGGGGAGTGGCTAATATGGCTTAAAAGTCACTATAAGTTGTCACATCACTCTTTCTATTTTTCTGTACATCTTTTCGTAAAAAGGTAAAAAGCCAACTAAAATAGTCAATTTCCAAATGAGCTCTAAACCTTATCTAGATGCACTGTTGAGATACACTATTGAGATATGCACCATAATTCTCTCAACCATAATATTAGAATAATAAACGTGTGTCTATAGTAGTTCCCACGTAATTCTCACAGTTAGCATTCACTGTCTTGATACTATTCATTCTAAAACTTTCATTTCTAACATGTGAAATTTGGCATTGCTAATACTTGAAAATTGTTCAACAACTTCCAATGTTCCTAAAAACGCTTACAAAAAATCGATATCAGGAATTTTAGACAAGATCTATGTACATCTTGGAAAGTTCACACTTTAACTATTATCATTAAATTTCCAAAAACAAATTCCATGTGTTGTAATGACTTAGGCACTTATCATGATTTGCTATTTTGGGATTGAGCAGGTTTATACTTGATTTATCATCACTTTGTAGAGGGTTAGAAATTAAAGTCAAAATTATGTATGGACCTAAGTGCAGAGGTTGCCCCTGTTAGGCGCATGGGTCAAAGCCCAACGGAAGTGGGTCAATAGTGGGCCGGAGCAGGTCTGACCCGCCAAAGGTTCAAACAAACTTCATGAAGAAAAATGTCTAAGTTAAGTTGTGGAGGCAACACTTGTAGCAATCAAGTTGCTGAGGCACTTTGTCTCAGCGTCGTCATTCTAAGTATTGCTGATGTCGCCACTTGAATTTGCTGAGCTAAAGAGAAAATCAGAGCAACTAAGTTACAAAGGCAACACTTGCAGTGGTCTAGTTACTGAGGCACTTTGCCTCGGCGCCACCATTCCTAGTATTGCCGATGCCGCCACTTGAAGTTGCTGAGGTAAAGAGAAAACTGAAGCAACGAAGTTGTAGAGGCAACACTTGTAGCGACCAAGTTATGGGTACTTTGTCGGCGCTGTCATCTTTAGTATTGTCGGCACCGCCATTTGAACTTGCCATGAGAAATAGCCACCGCAGCAACTACAGCCGCCGTAACTAACTTGTGGAGGAAACACCCTACCAAGGTGATAACAGCCTTTGGGAGAAGCTTCCCCTCCGTAAGTAGAGGCTAATGTTTGGTGCTGATAGCAAGCCCCAAGGCTTACTGGTTGGAGCTGATAGTAGTCCCAGAGATACCAGTATACTACAATAACCCCGCGAAGATGGAAACACGGTAGCCCAAGTGCAAGGGACTCCCTTTCCGTTTACCCAGGTCATGGACTTGCCTTGGTTGCACAGGAAGGTCCAAGGAAGCCCCCTTGGGCTTGGTACTAAGACATAGCATGATAGATAACAGGCTTGGCTGTGGCCTTCACCCTAGGATGCTGGAGAGTTTGTGGTTAGATAACTAAGGGTAGAGGCTTCGCTGAGGTGAACACTAAACATGGCTGATAGCAGACTATGAAGTCTTGAGAATGCATGTCTTGGTTAAACTGAACTGAGAAGGCAAATGTAGCGGCAAACATTACCGCCACAAGTGCACTTGCTGAGGTTCAAGCTGAGAAGGCAAATGCAACAACAAACATTATCGCCACAAGTGCACTTGCTGAGGTTCAAGCTGAGGAGGCAAGTTGCAGCAGCAAGCATTTCTACCGCAAGTGTAATTGTTGAGGCATCTGTGCCAAATAGATAGTACACAGTACATACAAAGGGACACGTGGCACCTTCAGCCTGGTGGCCCAAGAGAAAATATTTCATGTGATTTTTAGGGACACATGTCCTTACTTTATTTGGCCACTTGGTATCATTTGGTACCAAGGAAAAGCCTATAAATATGAACCATTTCCCAAGGTCTAATGAGAGGATTTTTGAGAAACTTGGAGAGATGTTGTTCATTTTGTGCACTGTCATTCTCTTCTTCTTAAGCCACTTGTTCCACCTTCACTTAGCTGCTTATTCTCCAACTTCCCCAGAGTTTTGTTGACTCATTCTCCAACCATTTCATCATTGTTGGACCATTAACAAAGTTTTGTCTCTCTTATCACTTTCCTAATCATTGTTTACCTCGAACCCCCCTACATTTCTTGCGACTCTACTGGGAATGCTACTTTGTTGATGGTTCATACTCGCAGTGGCTTTCACACTTCACCGAAAAAAATAGCGAAAGATGAAGTTCGGTAGTAACCACAGTAGCAAGGTTCTTTTAATGGCAGAGCATTACATGTTGAAGACCATGACCATAGTGTTATAGTCGAAGCGGTCCAGTCATTTCAGGATACGCAGAGGGAAATTCTGACAGCTTTGCAAACTCTCACCGAAGTTATTAGGGCCATGGCGTCCAGGCCAATTCCAGCACAGGCGCCTCTATCTGTAGCAGTCCCAAACCCACTACCTAACCCACTCCCTAAGAATCAAGCTCTGATCCAAGTGCCTCCGGCAATACCTTAGGTGAATGGTACGGTTGTTGGTTCAGCTACACAGGGGTAAACTAGGCCTTACCAAATTGTTCACTTCATTACTATAGCTGATGTCCAGGCTATGCTCGAGCAAGAGCGTAGCAAGAAACAACTCCCTTCTCTCCCAGATTTGGATGTGAAGCCCCCATATCCTCAAGAGATACTGGCCATACCATATCCAACTGGATATACAGTACCCAAGTTTGTGAAGTTTGATGGCAAGCAAGGTAATGCTAGAGAACACATGGTGAGATTCATTGAGACCCTTGGTGTCCATGGTGGTTACCACCCTCTGCGCGTCTAGGTGTTTTCCAAATCACTTACTGAAAAGGGCTTACAGCTAGTATGTGAACTTGTCCCCCAGCTCAATCAAGAGTTGGAAAGGAATGGTGAACAAATTTCATACGAAGTGCCTTCAAGTCCGAGAAAAAATCACAACCCTCACACTTGGGCAAGATGTCCAAAAGGAAGGTGAAGATATACTGGACTGTGTCAAATGGTTCCAGGATAAGACCATTGACTGTCATGAACCAGTAGATGAGGCCCACTTAGTTAGCATATGTGTGCAGGGTGCCATACGCGACTACAAAATCTTCTTAGTAAACCATAATCTGCCCACCTTTTTAGCCTTGATTGAAGCGGCTAGAAACCTTAGTACCATCAATCCATAACCCGTACCTACAATCAGTCTGTCCAGCACAGGGAGTTTAAAGAGAGGGACTTAGTGTGGAAGATAGTGGATGCAATTATGAGGGGGCAACTAATCCCCAAGTTCTCACCAAGATGGAAAGGCCCTTAAAAGTTGCTGAGGCAAGTAGCAGTGGGTACTACAAGTTGGTAAGGGTAGATGATGGATTCAAAACTGGTCCTGTAAATGCCAAGTATGTAAAGGAATGTTTTCCTTAGTTTTGATAGCAAATAGTTTCAAGTCTTTGTTAATATTTCCCAACACTTAGTGTGAAAAAAGTTTTCCATACTTAGTGAAATTTTATCCATGTAAAGACTTAGTCATGATGAAGTTTTGTTCATAGCAAGAGTTTTGCTTATCTTTAGAAGCTATGTAAAAACAATGTAAAGAAAGCGATGAAATGAAACTCAAAAGTACTACCAAACATCCATACTTTTCATAAAAGTCAAATTTCCAGAACATGATTACAATTTTGAAAAGAAGTTATGACAAAGAAAAGAAAAAATGAAAAGCGAACTGCATCATATTAGACCCTTCATCAAGGAGTTTGTCAAACCAACATCCTAAGGCAGCTGAGTAATAATAGCATAATCCTTCTCCCTGAACCGAGCTAGATTTTGGCGATGTTGTTCCAAGATGCCCACACAATCTTTGATGGTCTCCTCCAAAGAAGCGATCATAGCTACATTGTCTGCATGCTCAAGAAAATCATCAACTGCTTGGAGCCGTGCCCTCATCTATGATAGGTGTAGACATCTCATTTTTGACCATCCTCAAGACTTGGACGTCATCATTTGAACACTCGATGATCATCCATACTCGTGTTCGTTTTGAGTTCCCGAAGGTCTCGGCTGCACGCCTTGCCTTAGGATCTCTAAACTTGACTGTTTTGTGCTTGGTTGTGGACCAAGGACTTGTGGTTTTACTTCTGAGGGAAGAGGGTGGCTTGTTGACCATCCCCTCAACCCATCGGCTAAGGCATGATGCCATCGGCCATGTTTTCTTGCCATCGGCCAAAAGTGGTGGCCGATCGGCACTCTTTTTGGTCGGTCGGCACTCTTTTTGGTCGATCGACCATATTCTTGAGCCGAGACCTTTCCATTTGCTTTTTGCAGATATTTTCTGCTAGCTGTGACAGCTGGTATGCACATTTCTGATCCTCCATACACGTGTATGGCGGGATTTGTTTCAAGACTCAAGCTTGTTGAGCAAGCTTGAGAATTGAAATTCTATAAGAAGGGAGCCTCCCCTCCCTTTCAAGAGGTTTTGGAAATTGCATATAGAAGTTCTATATATCTCTCTCTTTATATTTTACCTCTCTCTCTCCCTTTGCTCTTGTTTGTGCCCAAAAGTGTGATTTCTTCATACTATTGCACATAAACACCTAGCAATGCACCATCCTTTGGTTGCTGAGGTCTTTAGGAGTTGGTTTTGGTGTTCTTGGGTGGGTTTGAACTCAGAAAAGTTGCTGGAGTAGTGTTCTTGAAGGTGTTCTTCAAAGGTGAGCAACTAACCTTTTGATCCCCCATTCTTGCTTAAGCTTTTAGACCTATTTGTATATTTTTTAAAGCTTAACTCTAAACTGAAAAAAGTTCTATTTTTGTGTGCTTGAGATGATTGTTTAAGGTCACTTTTTGGTTGGGGGTAGTCTACCCCCTCTTAGGCCTTGTTTGGCCTCATTTTGTGCCTTTCCTCTTGAGCTTTGGAACCTTCTTGTTTTGACCTTCTCTCCATTGAAATCCAGAGCATTTTCAGTGGTAGAGAAGTAGTTTTGGAGTCTTGAATAGGAGAGGGACACCCCCCTCTCCTTGTGTCTCATATGCTAGTATATATGGCTCATATTGGTAACATGTTTGCTTAGCATGCTTTGGCTTCATTTCAGTAAGTATTTGGTGTTATTTTGCCATGCTATACCTCTGTTTTAAGTTGGTTTGATGGCCTCTTACATGTTTCATATACTTGTCTTGCAATCCTCTCATTTGCCTTAACATGCATCATGCATTTAGGCCATCATTCTTGCATATTTTGGCTCAGCTCAAAGGAGTTTTTAGTCATGTTTTACCATGCTCTAGCTCTGATTTTCATTGTCTTGGTCATGCATGCATTGTTTTGTATAGCCATGGTTCAATCTAGCTTGTTAGCTTTGAGTGTCCAAGTCACTAGCATGCATTGCTTAGACCATTTTCATGATTTGGTATCATTTTGTATGTGATTTCAGTCCATATAGAGTGGTCGTACACTTCCACTTGTCACTCCTTTAATGCTTTAAAGAGTTAGTGTTTTACGCCTCATGAATGGATCATTGTGCATGCCTCCATCCATAGGCTTTTGGGATGCCATCTTGGTGGGTTTTTGGGTTTGTTTTGATATGCTATAACTCTGTTTTTCATTGGTTAAGACCTGCCATGCTTGGTTCTAATAGGTGTAGTGTAATCCCCTTTTTGGCCTTATATGCATCATGCCTAATGCTCTTCATATTGGCTTGTTTTGACTTTGCTCCGTGCATGTTTTAGACTCATTGTGGCATGACCTAGGACTGTTTTGGGTTGTACTTGCCATTGGCTTCATGTTTTGCATAGCCTAGTGTAAGTCCCTTTGCTATCTTCAAGTTTTGAGCCTCTTGCATGCCATACTTGCGTAGTTTGGATGGTTTGACACTGTTCCATGCATGATTTCAGAGCTTATAATACTTGTCACATGTCCACACTTTTCACTCTTTAAGTGCTCTTAAGAGTTGGTGTCTTGTTGCTTTGTTTATGAACCTAAGTGTGTACATGTTTGTATGTGTTTTCATGCTTCCAATTCATCACTTTTGGCCACTGTTTTTGGTATGGCTGAGGCCTATCCATTTTCAGTATAAGTCCATGGATCATGCGGTTTATGTGTTGTTGCATGCTTATCGCATTGCATGTTGTTGCATGTTTGTTGTTGGTATTGTTGTTGCATGCCTATTACATTGTATGTTTGCATGTTTAGGTTGCATTGCATTTGGCATGCTTGTCACCTTAGCCTTGTGTGCATGTTTGAGTCATATTGCATTTGGCATGCTTATGTTCCATCGCATAGCTTTTCCATTGTTGCATGCATTGCATTGTGTTTGGTTTGGGGTGTCAAACCAAACACGAGGATCGAGGGACGTTTCGTACTTGAAGTGACGAAACGTGCCTCAATCCTCGGTCACCGACACTCTTGATCCAACATGATAGAGTGTGAGGCATTCATGTGTTTTTGCGCATTCATTCTATATTGATTTGTCCAATTTGGCCTCTTTGGCCATCATGCATTGAAATGCGTGATTGATGGCTCGAGAGTTGAGCACTACACTCCTTTGAGTCTCAAACATGATAAGGGGTGTAGGTGCACAACATTTTCTTGCAAATGTATTGCCATGCCCTTGTTTGTCCTCTGCTGCAGCAAAAGAAGCAATTTGTAAGAAGAGATGGCCGATCGGCTATCTAGAGTGCCGATCGGCTAACAACTGTTGGCCGATAGCATAAAAATTGGCCGATGGCCATTGTTCTCTGGCCGATGGCCATATCTTTTGGTTGATGACCTTTCAGCATGCCCATGGGGTGAATCAGAAGTGAGTTGGAGATTTGTGCAGTTCTCAGAGGTGTAAAGCAGTGCAAATAGAGGCAACACGAGGCATGGCAACGGATTTCCGAGCGAAGTCGACCGAGCACGCATGCATTCCTCGTCACGAGGCCATTTCAGTGCTTTTGATAACTTAGAATAGTTATTTGTTTCAATTCGGTTGTATAACAATTAATTAGCTTGTTAGTTAGTTAATTTTGGTTTGTAATTAATTAGCTTGTTAGTTAGTTAATTAGTTGGTTTGTATTATTTATTCGGACCCTCCGTCGAGAGGGCCAACTTTTGTAATAAGTGTGCGTGAGTGTGTGAATGTCTTCCAACCCCACGTCTTTTTCCCTTTTACTTAACCGCTAACGATGGTTAGTTATAGGTCATGTTTCAATT
The DNA here is from genome assembly GCA_036172215.1 of Camellia granthamiana. Classification (NCBI taxonomy): domain Eukaryota; kingdom Viridiplantae; phylum Streptophyta; class Magnoliopsida; order Ericales; family Theaceae; genus Camellia; species Camellia granthamiana. Next base: position 74,227,098 of record CM069915.1, on the reverse strand, counting down.
AGCATTCCTATACTCGCATGTTTGCATCCATTCATTTGTCTTGTACGTACCAGACTCGGCGCATCATACTAACTGTATTGTATTTCAATTCCTATTTGAATACATGTATCAAGTTGCATCTCATATGCCATCTTAGAATAGCCGAGCCTATTTCTAGTTGCATTTTGTGTGTGTTGCATTAGCCATCTTAACATAGCTAGGATCATGCATTGATTACTAACTAGTTTTTGTTTTGGCTCGGAGTGCTAGGTAAGCTTTTATGCTTTAGCATACTGCATGTGTGTTAGTGTTGCCATGATAACGTGCTTGCCATGAGGCTATTTGCTTAAATGATATAACTGTCTGAATGCCTGTGGGTGAAGGCTGGATTACTTGAATTGGAACAATTCATTGAAATGTGAGTTTTAAGCCCACTTGAGAGTGGCAAAATCATGTTTTCTTAAGCCCACTTGAGGGTGGCAAATCCACGTCTTAGCCTACTTGCGGGTAGCAACTTCAAATATTTTTTCAAACGAACATGAGATGTTTTGTTCCAACTTAGGCGATTTAGTCTATACTTGTGTGTTGTGCGCATCACATAGTAAAGCTAGCTAATAACCGGAATAAGAACACATGTGTTTTTTCAAAAACAAGATATCATGTTAGTAAAGGCCGATCTTTGATCGGGTGAGCGGGGGTGTTCATTGCATGACCTTCCCCTCTCGTACCCAAGTTCCCGAGCCGAGGCAACTTTGGTGATGACGGACACGTGGCCTTAGGCACGAGTCAGGGTTTCCTAAATTTTCCGAAAATAAAATATTTAGATGGCGACTCTGTATCTGGCAAAGCAGTCCATGTTTGACACTTCTTTACAAAAATCAGTTTTCCAAAACAATAGGACAGGGAATAGAACAGGCAATAGGACAGGCAAAGCAGTCCATGTTTGGCACTTCTTTGGCACTTCCTGACACAATAGGACAGGGAAACCCTACCCCAACATAGGGGTGTATTGGCTCTCATTTGCTTGCTATGTGTTTTTAGAGTGTGCCTCTACAGGAATGCATGTGTCAGTTTGCAAGTCTGGGTATCAGACCTGAGGGCATCAGTATTTTGGGGGAATTAGTTTTACCTGAGGGTATCAGTTTACAGGCAGAATTTTGGGCAGAATTCAGTAATGAGTACAGTCATTCAGCTATGTTCATGTCTGTATTGGTGAAATTAGGCTGAGATGCTGCCGGTTTTCTCTTTTGCAAGGTAGTTTTGGAACCGTAGCTTCAGAAGGCACCAATATCTCCCGAGGTTCATTAGGTTTGTGCTGATAGACTTTGTCAGGTCAGAGATTCAGTTCAAGAGTAGCCGGTATTTTCCTTCGCTGAGGCAAGGCAGAGAAAGGCCAATCAAGGCTTACTGGTTCATCTGATCCGTTAGTCACTAGTCACATCACCTCTGTTTAATTCAGCAAACTCGTGATGACGCAAAATTCAAAAGAAATTGTGGTCATGGCAGCAGCATTAAACCAGGGAATCACCATGCAGGGCGAGATCGATGTTGAAATGCAACGCCCGCCCAGGTCACCTGCCGCACATCCAATCTGGGAACCCTAATTATTCCAAACTCGTGAGCCCACCACTTTTGAGCTGATGGGAATGATCGGTGATTTTCAGAGGTCTGTGGCTGATCTAGCCTTCGGAATGTCGGCTCCGCCATCGATCATATCACATGCCGGGAACTTCATACTGGAAGAGCCTCCACTATTGGGGCGAATTGTAATTGAACTCAATCAACCCGAAACCATCCCAAGTTCCGGCAATGACATGTCAACAACAACAGGACTTCGCACTGATGTAGCAACCCAAACCTTCGACCAAGCTGAGGCGAGTGGTAAGAACAAGGTGGAGGCAGGCACTGATCCCTATGAACAACTTCTGCAGGCTGTTGAGGCTTTGAAAGCCAGGGGACTGAACAAACAGCAAGTGCTCGCAGTTGCTGCAAAAACTATGGATGACACTTTCGTCACTCAGAACGAGGGTAGTTCGAGCCAAGGGGAAAATCTGGAGAAGGGCCATCGTACCAAAACTATTCTTCCCAATCCTAATTCTACACCCGGGAAAGATCAGCAGACCAAGCCAGCACCTGTTGACCCCTTTGCCAGTGCATCCAGTAAAAATCCACAAACCTTGAAGTATTTACCCCGAGGTCGCAGGGTCTTCCATGCCCTCTATATGCCTTTGTCCAAGGCTCTTCAAATCCTTGCTGAAAAGGGGATCTCAAACCCCTCGAGCCTCGGCCTTTCCCTAGTCGTCTTCCACCTAGTCATGATGCTACCCAGTACTGTGTGTACCATCAACAAACTGGTCATAACACCGACAATTGCTTTCGTCTTCGCCACGAAGTATATGATTTGTTTGACAACAGGGTTGTCCTCCCACCAAGCTCAGCAAAGTTTATCGTCACTGGATCAGTGAACTTGGAGGACAATGTGATGTGATCAGGGGACGAACCACCTGTGGGCGGCGCTCAGTTTACTTCAGATGTGGTGTATGGCACGCATTGTTTTGAGCATTTGCGAATGCTAGTTTTTGTACTTTCTGAATTGGGTATTTAGGTCAGTCTTGTTGTGTTGTATAGAGTCGGTCTTTTTTTTTTTTTTTTTTTTTTTTTTTTTTTTTTTTGTACTGAGTCGGTCGGATCTGTCTTGTTGTTTCGACTCAGTCCTATTGTATAGGAGTTAGGTGATTTCGGGGGTGTGACCTCGGACGTCACTTGCTTGTTTTGGTGTTTGTCTTTTCTCTCTCTTTTGAGTCTGTTTCTGCCGTGGAGCTAGTTACACCAAAAGATCTGAATGAAACAGCAGTGGTTTTTCATGCTTTTGTGCTTATTTTTGCTTTGTGCCTGTTGTTCCAGCAAGTTCGAATGAAACGACAGTGCATTTCACCTGCTCTTTTGTGCCTTGAAATTATTGTATTGACCTAGGTTTTTCAAAACTTTTTGAACATTGTAATGAAAACGAAGAGGGAGAAATTCCTTGGGTTTTGCAAAATTTGATCAATTGAGAGAAAGAGAGGCATGCTAAGCCCTTAATGAATGAGATCATGTTTGTTAACGTGAGTACTGAGAAGGATCCTGGCTTGGTCCGAATTGGTTCTACACTATCTTCAGCACGAGCAATTAGTCGCTTCTTAAAAGATTTCAAAAAATGTTTTGCGCGGTCCTGCGAAGACCTATGTGGAATCGCTCTTGAGATTGTGCAGCATAGGATCGCTTTCAGCCTCGACACTCAACCCCTTTGCTTTCAAACCTTGGATTTGGATACAGAATGTTCAACGGTCAACCACAATGTGAGGCCTGTGTGGCCAGATTCGAAGCAGCCCACGAACTAGGGGCAAGAAAGTCAGATCAAGAAGGTCAGACGTCGTCAAAAGAAGCTTGCAAAGCTAGATAAGAAGCAGCCCTTGAACTAGGGGCAAAAAAAAAAAAAATGTCAGATGTGCGCGAGGAGTCAAAAATTGGGATTTTCTCAAGCTAATGAAGATCGACAAGAATGTCGAACCCCAGAACGGAGGAAAGAAGAAAATATTGCTGAAGGACAATTGACTTCCTATCCACAACACTAGGGGCAAATTTAGCCCCCATTGGATGGACTTCTACATCATCAACGAACAGCAGCCATTCTCCTGGATTCAGATGGCTTCGAGATCCTAAAACTATTTGACATGGACAAAGCTACACTTTTACCCTGGAGAGGCTTGCTGGGCCGAAAATCCAGAAGGGTGACCTAGGCAAAAGTTAGAGCAAGAAAAAGAAGAAAAAGAACAAAAAAAAGAAAAAAGAAAAAAGAAAGAAAGAAAAGAATATGAAAAAAATGAAAAGAAAAAGATGAAGAAAATGAACAAAGAAATGAAAAGAAAAGAAAAGAAAAGAAAAGAAAAATTGAGCTCGCAAGGTTGAAAACCTAGAAAGGGTGGCCTTGGCAAAAGTTAGAGCGTAAAAGGAGAGGTTAATACCCGAGTGTACCTTAACCACCGGAACTACGTAAGGCTTGATTCCCATGTTTGGGATACGTAGGCAACTTCATTCTGAAGTCCAGCCATAAACACTTCCAAATTGATTGCGTCCGTGTAATGGTCTTGATCATCTTTGTCTTCTCTGAATCCGGGAACTTGGTTGTGACCGTCACTTTGAGGACTGATTACGGTGTGCTGCGATGCTATCCAAACAAGGGGGCAACTTTCTGTCGCCATACAGTGTGCTGCGGTGCTATTCAGACAAGGGGCAACTTTCCATTGCCATGAAATGTTGTTTAGACAAGGGGCAATTTTCCTTCAGATCTGAGGTTGTGCATCTCAAGAGTAAGTTCCGTGTTGGCCGAGCAGTGGCCATTTGCAAAAACAGTTTTTGAGAATTTTTACTGAGGTTGACTAATTCTCTCGAAAATTATTCCAATTTTTCCAAAACTGAACCATTTCTCGGACCCAAAAAAGGAAAATTTTCAGTACTCACAACCTAACTTGCATGATTTTAAATCAGAAAGTTAAACAAGCATGTTAATTTAACTTTCATATTGGTCAAAATTGTTTTAGTAAAAAGCCAAAACAAAAAAATGGTCAAAATGATGAACTAGGGGCACAGTTAAGTCAGGTGTTCTGTTTTTTCCCCATTGTCACCACACTTGCCAGAAAGGGCACTCTACCTGCCAAAAAAGGGCACAACTGAAGCTAACGGCAAAATGCCGAAAGCTATCTCATCCTCCGAGCAACGAGGTATCAAGCCAAGTGCGAAGCACGAACTGGAATGGATCTAGATATTCCACTCCCTCGTCTGGACACATCTGATCACGTCCAAACTCCCCAGCAGAGCATCGTCAGCCGATGTCAGCTGCAGATTGGCTACACACCTAGTTGTAGTGCAACCCCTTTGTGGGGGAAGTTCACTGTTGTGAGCAGAAGAGGAAGAATCTAGTAGAATGCTAGGGGCAAGAGCCCGCAACTTCTTGTTTATCCATTAACCACCCAGGGGAGGGATTAAAAATGAGAGATTGAAGAATAGAGAGATGTGCGTTGAGAGAAAAAGTGAGGAAAAGGGCTTTTTCAGAAAAATAGAGCCTGAGGGCCGAGTGATGTGAGAATCACAAATGAGAAAGGGTGGGAAACAATACCCAGAGAAACAGGCTCCCTGTGCACATCTGAGTGTCGTGTCTTTTTGTTTTATCTCGATTCTTGTTTTGAGTCGTTTCGAGTGTTACTCGATGTATTTAGGTTGTTTACCTTTTGTTTTCTGTTGTTGAGTCGTAGTGCACTGTGTTTAGTCGTAGGCACAATACCCCGGTCAAGAACTCATCTCTCAATTTCAAAAATAAATCGTTTTGTGCTCAGAGTGCTGTGCTATTCTCCACATTTGTGCAAAACAGATTTTGTTCTTTCATAAAATCACAGGGTTGAACCCAGGTCATGTGAGAATAGTAGAACCAAGACCTATCTGAAGCTATGCAGGTTCCGGACTGCGAAGCAAAAGAAAAGAGGAAAAATTTGGAGCATTCGAGTTTGTTTCAACTTTTGCATGTTCCGTTTTCGCATCCTGTCTGTTCAGATTGAACTGTTTGTTCAGAATTCACCGTGTGCAGAATAAACTGAGTACTGTGTTATGTGCCGTGTGTTCAGAATTCGCCGTGTGCAGAATAAACTGAGTACTGTGTTATGAGTCGTGTGTTCAGAATGAGCAGTGTGTTCAGAATTCGCCGTGTGCAGAATAAACTGAGTACTGTGTTATGAGCTGTGTGTTCAGAATGAGCAGTGTGTTCAGAATTCGCCATGTGCAGAATAAATTGAGTACTGTGTTATGAGCTATGTGTTCAGAATGAGCAGTATGCTGTACGAGCTGTGTGTTCAAAGTCAACCGAATACTGTGTTGATTGTTTCAATGCCAGAACGGCGATCAGAAGTGCTCTCCCTGAGTACCGTTCCCCACTAGGGTTACCTTGGCTGTGTTTGCGATGAGTTCTTAGGAGATCAACTGCGACGGTGGAAACTAGAGTTCGAATGGCTGATGCCTAGAACACAAAGGTTTGGAATTTCCGAGATTGAAGTCTGGTTTGAATACCCAGGGGTGTATCCCCGGCTTGAAATCTGTATGGAAGCCCCATAGGTTGAGGTAGCGGGTTTGCACCTCGATTCTGGATACTGAGCCAACCTAGTCTGTCACCCCGTTGGAGAATAGGGAAAGTTGTGAGTATGATCAGGAAGAAAAGCGGCATCTGTGGCTTCCCTAGCAGACATTGCTCCTTGTCAGCATTTCATGACCTTTGTACTGTAAGTTGAAGGTAAGAGTTCGAAGAACACAAGGGGAGATCCTCGTCGGAGCAGGGCGGTTCACCGCCACTCATCTTATGAGGTGCTTTCTAAAGCGCCGCTTTGTCTGTTCATTGCATTCCTTAACATCATGCATTGTATTGCATTGTACCTTTCAAGTTTCTTTCTCATTCATGCACGGTGTTGTATGTACTGTTCATTCAGACAAGTTCCGGTTCAGTTTGACTAATACCTTTCCCCTCTCGCGTGTGATACGCTGAGAGGTTTACCTTTCTTCTCTTGCATGTGATACGCTGAGAAGTTTTTCCCTTTCCTCTCTCGCGTGTGATACGCTAAGAGGTTTACCTTTCTTTTCTTGCGTGTGATACGCTGAGAAGTTTACCTTTCCTCTCTCGCGTGTGATACGCTGAAAGGTGTGCCTTTCCTCTTGTTGCACTGTTTTGCATTCTCCGTCCTTCGGGAAACATAGGGATACGTCCCTATGTTTCCCTTTCCTTTGGGAAACATGGGGATATGTCCCTGTATTTCTCCTTTTGTTCCTTCCTCACATGATTTTCAGCGTGTTTGGAATTTGTTTACCTCTTCTCACGATTTCAGCGTGGTTAGAGTTTGTTCCTTCCTCACACGATTTTTAGCGTGTTTGGAATTTCTTGGACCTCCTCTCACGATTTTAGCGTGGTTTGAGTGTCCTATTCCTCACACGATTTCAGCGTGTTTGGAATTTATCTCAGGTTGTGTCGTGCATGCTCCTGATTGTTTGTTTTTGGACCTCTTCTCACAATTTCAGCGTAGTTTGAGTGTCCCTTTTCCTCACACGATTTCGGCGTGTTTGGGATTTATCTCAGGTTGCGTTGTGTACGCGCCTGATTGTTTGTTTTTCCTCTTCTCATGATTCCAGCATGGTTGGAGTTTGTCACTCTTTGCATCTACTGTACTATCATTTCATTCGCGCTATTTTGCGCATCGCGCTATCTTGCGCACCTCATTCGCACTGTTTTGTGCATTGCATTTCATTCGCGCTATTTTGCGCATCGCGCTATCTTGCGCATCGCACTGTTTTGTGCATTGCATTTCATCGCGCTATCTTGCGCATCGCACTGTTTTGTGCATTGCATATCATTCGCGCTATCTTGCGCACCTCAGCTGCACTTGTTAGTGCATTGCATTTCATTCGCGATATTTTACGCATCGCGCTATCTTGCACACATCGTCTGCACTTGTTAGTGCATTGCATTGTTATGTACACTTTACTTGCATTGTTTTGCACCCATCTAACTTGCGCTGTCATGCATGTTACATGCATTGTTTTGCACCTCATGTTTTTACTTGCGTTGTTTCGCATATATCTTTAACCTGCGCTATTACACATGTTTTACTTGCGTTGTTTCGCATATATCTTTAACTTGCGCTGTTACGCATGTTTTACTTATGCTGTTATGCACTTTTTTAACCTGCGCTATTACACATGTTTTACTTGCGTTGTTTCGCATATATCTTTAACTTGCGCTGTTACGCATGTTTTACTTGCGTTGTTTTGCATATTTCTTTAATTTGTGCTGTTACGCACTTTTTTAACCTGTGCCGTTACGCATGTTTTTACTTGCGTTGTTTCGTATATATCTTTAACTTGTGCTATTACACATGTTTTACTTGTGTTGTTTCGCATACTTCTTTAACTTGCACTGTTACGCATGTTTTACTTGTGCTGTTACACATGTTTTACTTGCGTTGTTTCGCATACTTCTTTAATTTGCGCTATTACACATGTTTTACTTGCGCTGTTACGCACTTCTTTAACCTGCGCTGTTGCGCATGTTTTTACTTGCGTTGTTTCGCATATATCTTTAACCTGCGCATGTTTTACTTGCGTTGTTTCGCATATATCTTTAACTTGCGCTGTTACGCATGTTTTACTTGCGTTGTTTTGCATATATCTTTAACTTGCGCTGTTACGCATGTTTTACTTGCGTTGTTTCGCATACTTCTTTAATTTGCGCTGTTACGCATGTTTTACTTGCGCTGTTACGCACTTCTTTAACCTGCACTGTTATGCATGTTTTTACTTGCGTTGTTTCACATATATCTTTAACCTGCGCTGTTATGCATGTTTTACTTGCGTAGTTTCGCATATATCTTTAACCTGCGCTGTTACGCATGTTTTATTTGCGTTGTTTCGCATATGTCTTTAACTTGCGCTGTTACGCATTTTTCTATTTTGCGCTGTCACGCACATTACTTGCGCTGTTACGCATCACTCTATCTTGCGCTGTCACGCACTATACTTGCATTGTTTTGCACTTCTCTAACTTGCGCTGTCACGCACGTTACTCACATTGTCATGCACACTTTATGTTGCGCTATCACGCACTATACTTGCATTGTTTTGCACTTCTCTAACTTGCGCTGTCACACACGCTACTCGCATTGTCATGCACACTCTATCTTGCGCTGTCACGCACTATACTTGCATTGTTGCACTTCTCTAACTTGCGCTGTCACGCACGCTACTCGCATTGTCATGCACCCTCGTTACTTGCGTTGTCACGCACGATACTTGCATTGTTTTGCACTTTTCTAACTTGCGCTATCACGCACGCTACTCGCATTTTCATGCACACTCTGTCTTGCGCTGTCACGCACCACACTTGCATTGTTTTGCACTTCTCTAACTTGCGTTGTCACGCACGCTACTCGCATTGTCATGCACCCTCGTTACTTGTGTTGTCACACACGTTACTTACATTGTTATGCACACTCTATCTTGCGCTGTCACGCATATTACTTGCATTCTTTGGCCGATGGCCATATCTCTTGGTTGATGACCTTTCAGCATGCCCATGGGGTGAATCAGAAGTGAGTTGGAGATTTGTGTAGTTCTCAGAGGTGTAAAACAGTGCAAACAGAGGCAACACGAGGCATGGCAACGGATTTCCGAGCGAAGTCGATCGAGCACGCATGCATCCCTCGTCACGAGGCCATTTCAGTGCTTTTGATAACTTAGAATAGTTATTTGTTTCGATTCGGTTGTGTAACAATTAATTAGCTTGTTAGTTAGTTAATTAGTTGGTTTGTATTATTTATTCAGACCCTCCATCGAGAGGGCCAACTTTTGTAATAAGTGTGCGTGAGTGTGTGAATGTCTTCCAACCCAACGTTTTTCTCCCTTTTACTTAACCGCTTACGATGGTTAGTTGTAGGTCATGTTTCAATTAGCATTCCTATGCTCGCACGTCTGCATCCATTCATCTGTCTTGCACGCACCGGGCTCAGCGCATCATACTAACTGCATTGTATTTCAATTTCTATTTGAATACATGTATCAAGTTGCATCTCATATGCCATCTTAAAATAGCCGAGCCTATTTCTAGTTGCATTTTGTGTGTGTTGCATTAGCCATCTTAACATAGCTAGGATCATGCATTGATTACTAACTAGCTTTTGTTTTGGCTCGGAGTACTAGGTAAGCTTTTATGCTTTAGCATACTGCATGTGTGTTAGTGTTGCCATGATAACATGCTTGCCATGAGGCTATTTGCTTAAATGATATAACTGTCTGAATGCCTGTGGGTGAAGGCTGGATTACTTGAATTGGAACAATTCATTGAAATCTGAGTTTTAAGCCCACTTGAGAGTGGCAAAATCATGTTTTCTTAAGCCCACTTGAGGGTGGCAAATCCACGTCTTAGCCTACTTGTGGGTAGCAACTTCAAACCTTTTTTCAAACAAACATGAGATGTTTTGTTTCAACTTAGGCGATCTAGTCTATACTTGTGTGTTGTGCGCATCACATAGTAAAGCTAGCTAATAACCGGAATAAGAACACATGTGTTTTTTCAAAAACAAGATATCATGTTAGTAAAGGCCGATCTTTGATCGGACGAGCGGGGGTGCTCATTGCATGACCTTCCCCTCTCGTACCCAAGTTCCCGAGTCGAGGCAACTTTGGTGATGACGGACACGTGGCCTTAGACACGAGTCAGGGTTTCCTAAATTTCCCCAAAATAAAATATTTAGGTGGCGACTCTGTATCTGGCAAAGCAGTCCATGTTTGGCACTTCTTTACAAAAATCAGTTTTCCAAAACGATTTGCCAGATTTGGACTCTTTGGTGATTTATCGGTCTTGCATTGCACTTTGCGAGACTAGATTCAGAACCGTGACATTGAGTCTGAACTGTAGTAAGCCCAAATGAACAGAACGGGATTTCGTGCCGATTTTTCGAGCGCGGAGCCCGGGATGTTCGGGTGCGTCCACAATAGGTCCAGGTCATTCATCTCAAACTCGCTGAGGTTGGCCTCAGCACCCTCTACAAACTTGCCTGAAATTGTCAAGACCCTCTTAGTGGCAAGATCGTGAACGAAATCAGTAAAGGACTCCAGTCGCACTATTTGCACCATCAGGCCTAGAACATTGAAAGCAGTGCGCCTGGATACGGATGAGAATGGAGGGAGCCTCGACAAATACCCACTAGTTCAAGAAGGGGACCCTCCTAGAAGGCACAGAAGATTCTCCTATAGTACCACCAGTCTGAGTCACATGGGGTAGACTTGTAAAACACCCAACTATCTGAGGCCAACTACCATGTCTTCAGCTCTCAGCAACTCTAGTTTGTGCAACCAATAGAGATTTAGCAGAATGAGATTAACCCCTAGAGACAACCTCCATTTGAGAGGGAGGTTCTCAAGGCCAAGTGATATATTCACTCTATGGCCATCTTTAGGAGTCTCAGGAACGAAGTCATCACCGCCAACAGAGGAGCGGTCAGAGTGTACAAAAAGACTTGGAATAAGGGCAGAGCTAATAGGGTCTGGAATCTCTGGGTATGGAACACCCTTAGCAGCTATCTCATCACCCACAACTTGGGTGTCAACTGTAACTTGGCGCTACTCATTACTATCACCCTCAACGGGAAATTGCCACGGTCTCTCTCCATGACTTGGACCTAGCCAACTAGTTTGTCCTTAATGTCTAAAAGAATCAGCTTGTAAGTCTTTGGTCGAGGGATGAGTGAGGCAATAAGGTCCTCATAGTCCTCACAATTTGAAGAAACCCAATAATTATCGATGGACCACTTGAGCTTTAAGAAGGAATGATAGAGACATTACCCCTTTTGAAATAAATAAGCCCATCACCAAGCTCCTCCTAGTGCAAGGTAAGATCATCCACATTCAGAGTAACAAAAAGGTCTTGAGACACAAGTTAAGAGGATAACTCAGGGAAGTAAGTAAGGTACAAGTCAACAACTTGTTCAGAAGTTGTAGAGGCAATGAGGTCAGAAGTTTCAACGATAGCAGTGACAGCCTCTAAGTTCATAGCTAACTTCGCCAGGCGAGCCAAGCCTAGATTGACACTACTAAACTCAGCTGCAATGTTTTTAACTTTTGCAGCAATTTGGGTTCCAACAATCTCAGCATGTGGAACTAGTGGAGACTAGGCAAGAGAAGAACTCCATAAGCAACCTCCACATTGAGCGATTCTAGCCCAAGAGATAAGTTCACCCTATGATTAGCTCTAGGGGTCTCAAGGATGAAGTCTCCACCATCACATTCTACTACCTCTGTATCTTCATTAGGGAAGCTCCTCATGACCACTATTATTACCCCTTTCGATGCTAGAAGTCATTATGCTTTGAGTTTTGGACTGATGAAATAGCAAGCCAATGGGTACAACATCATCATCATCGAAGTCTGAAGAAAACCCCACAATACTGGATGGGCCACCTGAGCCTAAAGAAGTAATAGCAGAGACATTGTCCCTTTCTAAGATTAACAGACCCTAGACAAAGAAAGACACCTTATGCAACCAAAGTTAAAGAAGCACTAAGTGAAGAAACATTACTGGTGAGGTTCACTTAAAGCCTAACATTATGCACGCACATAAAAACACATGTTCCCCATACGCGTAGGGGGAAAATGTAGAGGGTCAGAAATTATAGTCAAAATTAAGTATGGAGGTCGCCCTTGTTAGGCGACTAGGAATGATTAAAGAAGCATGGACCAAAACCTAAGGGAAGTGAGTCAACAGTAGGCCAAAGTAGGTCTGACCCGCCAAAGGTCCAAATAAACTCCATGAAAAAAAATGTCTAAGTCAAGTTGTGGAGGCAACACTTACAGCAGTCAAGTTGTTGAGGCACTTTGCCTTAGCGCCACCATTTCTGGTATTGCCAATGTTGGCACTTGAATTTGCTGAGGTAAAGAGAAAATCGGAGCAACTATGTTGCAAAGGCAACACTTGCAGTGACCAAGTTGCGGAGGCACTTTGTTGGCGCTGCCATCTCTAGTTTTGTCGGCACCGCCATTTGAACTTGCCACGGGAAATAGCCACCGCAGTAACTACAACCACCACAACTAATTTGTAAAGGATACACCCTGCCAAGGTGATAGCATCCATTGGGAGAAGCTTTCCCTCCACAAGTAGAGGCTAATGTTTGGCGCTGATAGCAGGCCCCAAGGCATTACTAGCCTAGGGCTAATAGCAGGCCCCCAAAGTCATTTTTAGCTCGGCGTTGATAGCAAGCCTCGAAGCTCACTAGCTTGGCGCTGATAGCAGGTCCCAAGGCTTACCGGTTGGAGCTGATAGCAAGCCTAGAGATACCAGTATACTGTGGTAACCCCGTAAAGATGGAAGCAGGGCAGCCTAAGCGCAAGGGACTCTCTTTTCATTTACCGAAGTCATGGATTTGCCTTGGTTGCACAAGTAAGACCAAGGAAGCCCCCTTGGGCTTGGTACTAAGGCACAATATGGCTGATAATAGGCTTGGTTGTGGCCTTCGCCCTGGGAAGCTGGAGAGTTTGTGGTTAGGTGGCTAAGGGTGGAGGCTTTGCTGAGGTGAACACGGAACATAGCTGACAACAGGCTATGAAGTCCTAAGAATGCATGTCTTGGCTAAAGTAAACTGAGAAGGCAAGTGCAACGGCAAACATTACCGCCGCAAGTGCACTTGCTGAGGTTCAAGCTGAGAAGGCAAGTTGAAGCGGCAAACACTTCGGCTGCAAGTGCATTTGCTGAGGCATTTGTGCCAAACAGATAGTACACAATACATGCAGAAGGACATGTGACACCTTCAGCTTGGTGATCCAAGGCAGAATATTCCATGTGATTCTTAGGGACACATGTCCTTACATTATTTGGCCACTTGGTATCCTTTGGTACCAAGGAAAAACCTATAAATAAGACCCATTTCCCAAGGTCTAAGGAGAGGATTTTTGGGAATCTTAGGGAGATGCTGTCCATTTTGTGCACTGTCATTCTCTTCTTCTTGAGCCACTTGCTCTACCTTCACTTAGCTGGTCATTCTCCAACTTCTCCAGAGTTTTGTTAACTCATTCTTCAGCCATTCCATCTTTGTTGGACCATTAATATAGTTTTGCCTCTCTAATCACTTTTGTAATAATTGTTTACCTCGAACCTCCCTACACACTTAAAGGTGGTGCACTCGGACAAGAGGATAAAATTTTGATCTTGTGGAAAACCCATATGAAATTAGTCCATATGAGATTAAACAGATCTCACAATGTAGTGGTTTTGGGCCCACACACACTGAACTCAACTCAATATATTGATCTCAATTCTATACTATTGTTGGTTTAGTCCACAAAAATTGTTCTTCTTTTGGATTATCTCATTTAATTGATAGCAATAAGAGGACTTGGAGGGAACCATTAATTAATACTCTCTTCCCGAGTGATATGGCTAAGCATATTCAGAATATTCATTTGTCTATGGTAGAGGAATCAGACAAAGTGGTGTGGAAAGGCTACAAAGATGTCAGATACTCTGTGCAGTTAGGATATTTTATGGCAATGGATAGAGGAAACTCTGAAATACATGGTCTGGGGGTAAGTTGTTGGTATTGGAAGAAAATATGGAACCTTCAAGTTCCTGCAAAATGGGCTCTATTTCTATGAAATTTGTGTTGAGGCAAAATTAACCAAAACTCCTTTTCATTCCATTGAAAGAAGTACAGAACCACTTGGATTAATTTATAGTGACATTTGTGATTTTAAATCAATTCAAACTAGAGGTGAGAAAAAATATTTTAACACTTTCATAGATGACTTTGCTAGATATAGTTATGTTTATTTAATTCGAACCAAGGATGAAATTTTGGAAACTTTCATTCAATATAAGAATGAAGTTAAAAATCAACTTGGTAAAAAAATTAAAAAAAAAAACTAAGAAGTGATATAGGTGGTGAATATGAATCACTTTTTGGTGAGTTTTGTAAAGAACATGGAATAATTCATCAAACCACCGCTCCTTACTCACCTCAGCAAAATGGAATTGCTGAAAGGAAAAATAGGACTTTAAAAGAAATGATGAGTGCCATGTTAATAAGTTCTGGATTATCTCAGAACTTGTGGGGGAAAGCAATACTTTCTGCTAATTATATTCTTAATAAAGTACCCTGAAAGAAAGTGAATCAAACACCTTATGAAATGTGGTATGGGAGAGTACTATCCTATAAATACTTTAAAGTGTGGAGGTGTTTGGCTAAAATAGCTATTTCTAGTCCTAAAAAGACTAAAATGGGTCATAAAACTGTTGATTGCATATTCATTGGTTATGCCATGAATAGTAGTGCATATCGATTTTTGATTCATAAGTCAAAACATTCAGAAATGCATGTAAATACTATTATTGAATCTAGAAATGCATCATTCTTTGAACATGTGTTTCCGAATAAAACTAGGCAAGAGACTAGTACTAACAAAAGATCTTATGATGCTATTACTAGTCATGATCAAGAACAAGATCAAGTATAAGAGCAAGAGATAGATCAAAATGAAGAAGATGAACTTAGGCATAGTAAACGTTCTAGAATCTCAAAATCTTTTGGTCCAGATTTTCTAACTTTTTTGTTAGAAAATGAGCCTGTAAGTTTTAAAGAAGTTATGTCTAGTCATGAGACTCCTTTATGGAAAGAGGCTATAAATAGCGAAGTTAAATCCATCTTGCAAAATCACACTTGGAAATTGGTGGATTTGCCACCAGGTTGTAAACCTCTTGGGTACAAATGGATTTTCAAGAGAAAAATGAAAGCGGATGGATCAATTGACAAATACAAGGCAAGACTTGTGGTTAAAGGATATAGACAAAAAGAAGGTCTTGATTACTTTGACACATACTCACCAATTACTAGAATAACATCTATTAGAACGCTGATTGTCATTGCATCTTTGAACAATCTAGAAATTCATCAAGTAGATGTGAAAATAGCTTTTTAAAATGGTGAGTTAAATGAAGAAATTTACATGGAACAACCAAAAAGATTTTCTGTTCCAGGAAAAGAAAAGAAAGTGTGTAAATTGGTTAAATCATTATATCGTTTGAAACAAGTGCCAAAGCAATGGCATAAGAAATTTGACAAGACAATAATGTCAAATGAATTTAAAATTAATGAATGTGACAAATGTGTTTATATTAAAAATACAAACAAAGGTTATGTTATAATATGTCTTTATGTGGATGATATGCTCATCTTAGGTAGTAATAATGACACGATTAAAGTTACCAAGAAAATGTTGAATAAACATTTTGACATGAAGGACATTGGGATTGCTGATGTAATTCTTGGTATGAAAATTACCAAAATATCAGAAGGATATGCTTTGTCATAATCACATTATATTGAGAAAATACTTAACAAATTTAGCAAAGATGATAATCATCTTGCTAGAACACCTGTGGATGTTAATTTGTTTCTTTCTAAAAATGTACAAGAAAATATTTCTCAATTAGAGTATGCCCAAATTAATGGAAGCTTAATGTACTTGATGAACTGCATTCGTCTGGATATAGCTTATGTAGTAAGTAAATTAAGTAGATATACGAATAATCCAAGAGTAGAACACTGGAAAGCTATTATAATGGTTCTAAGATATCTCAAATTTACTCGTAACATTGGGTTAAATTATACTAGATATTTAGCAGTACTTGAAGGATACTGTGATGCAAATTGGATATCGGATACTAGATACTCAAAATCCAACAGTGGGTATGTCTTTACTCTTGGTGGTGTGACTGTATCTTGGAAATCTTCAAAACAGACTTGCATTGCTAGGTCTACTATGGAATCAGAATTTATAGCTTTAGATAAAGCTGGGAAAAAAGCAAAATGGCTTCGTTATTTCCTTGAAGATATTCTAATGTGACCAAAATCGGTGTCTGCTATATGCATACATTGTGATAGTCAATCAGCAATAGGTAGAGCACAAAGTCATATGTATTAAGTCATGAAACATTCATCGTCGACATAACATCTGTGAGATAACTACTTTCTAATGGAATTATTTCCATTGAACATGTGAAGTCTAAAAACAATATAGTGGATCCACTAACCAAAGGGTTAGCAAGAGAGTTAATTGAGAATTCATCGAGAGGAATGGGACTTAAGCCTATTAAATAAGAGTTACCATAACGGCAACCCAACCTAGTTGACTGGAGATCCCAAGATCTAGGTTCAAATGGACAACCGAGTTGTGTATGACTCATAAGGATCACTAGGGAGTTAAACTCTTACCCATTTCTATGATAAAATAGTAATATCTGCAACGTTTTAGGTTAAGTAATACTTTTAATGATTCTTATATCTAGGAATACCTAGTGGAGTATGGCAGGATACTCTTCATAAGAATTACCTATATGAGTGTGAACTGGGCCAATCCCATGAGATTTGTGAAGGCCTACAATTCTCTAAAGCACTCATGAAATACCATATTGTTTAGGGCCAAAATGAACACAATAACGAGAACTAGATTGTGTTTGGTAACATACTGTGTGAGTTCTATTGTCTAGGTTTACACAAATAGCTGAACAGTTCAAGACATCATGTTCACTAGTTAACTAGTAAATCCAATAGTGTCTCACAAAGGAAGGTTCAAAGCCAAAAACTACCTATCCTTTGCAGAATATCATTGATTTCTATACTCTCTGTAATAAGATCATGTTGTTGCATTTTCTCTCTGTCAGATTCTATTCATGTGAGGAATTGTTGGAAATTATGGTTTTTATAGGTTTATTTCTAGCCAACTTTGAGCCCAAATTTGAGTAGGGCCCACACGTCCTTTGGGGTGGGTCCAAAGAGGTGATATGTTCCTTGCCGCATGACAAGTCACATGGTACAAAAGGTTCGTCAAAACCATTTATGAGTAAATGGAAAGTTGATGTCGTTTTCGGGTTTATGGAGTTCGTCGAATAGGAAATTAAAGAGTTAAATATAGGTTACCTTAAAATGGTTGTCCCACATTGAAACTTTAAGAGAGTTTGTAAGTGCATATAAGCTCTAGGTGGACAAAATTGGATTGGACCCCAAGGGGCACCCCAAGTTTGTAGAAAGGAGGAGTTATGGACAAAGTGGGTTTCGGCTTAAACCACCACACACGCACGCGCGTCACGGCTGCCGCCTACCTGACAGGGCCGGGTGCGGGTTGTGGGTTATGGGTCGGGTCCTAACATTAATTTTTTAAACAAAATTTATTTGAATTTTTCCAAAATTTTTGCAGGAAAAATTTGAATTTTGCACCAAACAGTTTGAATTCAAATTTTGTTTTTGCTCCTAACTAGTGTGTCCTTTACAAACCAGTCCAAGCACATTCAAATAGATTTTTAACTTGTTTTAACAGATTGCATTGGACAAATTCAAATTCTTTCCAGGAAGATTCAAAATTGTTTCGACAGTTTGCACCTGTTCAATTCAAAATTAGATTTGTTCAGTTTGAAATCATACCTGTTTAGCCTTTCCTAAAGGTCACCACATAGCCTATAAATACTAGAATTTTTCCAGCAGTTTGATCATTCGAAAATTCTCTGCTTGCCGTCCATTTTGCTCTCTTGCATAGATATATTCTTCATGTTAGTTGTAGACAAAATTCTGAGAGTATAGAACACATGTTCTAGTTCGCCGAAATAGATTGTTTTTTAGTGCTAATACAATATGTGTAAGATCATTGTATCTTGAGAGATAGACGTTATTATTTTGTAAACACCTGAGCGGGGCGAATCTGTCTTAAGAATAGAGTGTCACACACTCGACTTGATCATTATTGTTCTTAAGTTGTTTCGGTAAATAAATTTTGTAAGTAACTTATTTTATTACTTTCACTTGGTTTGTACCTTCATGCGTTACCTCAAGTTTGTCCCAAATTTCTTTTGCCGAATCACAACTTGAAATTCTATTATACTTCTTAGAGTCTAATCCACAAACAAGGGTGAGTTTGGCTTTAGCATTGGCTTGCAATAATTTATGATCCTTCTCATCATATTCATCTTCAGTTTTAGGTACACTAATATTGTCTACTAATTTGGTAGGAATTTTAGGACCTTTGGTGACAATAATTCACAAATGGCATAATCAGTGGCTTGTAGATATAAAGTCATCTTATCCTTCCAATGACTATAATTGTTTCTGTTAAACAATGGTGGTCTATTTGTGGCTTGTCCTTCAGTTAAGGTTGCCATAAATCGAAACTCCGAGATGGTTAAATCTAAAACAAGAGTTTAGACTCTGATACCAATTGTTACCCAAAAGACAACCTAAGAGGGGGTGAATTAGGTTTTTACAAATAAAAATAATAATACCCTAATAAAAATTATGACTAGCACAATAGATAAATATATTTGATGAAATAAAAATAATTAAAATAAGTGTTCTAACAACTATATCAATTAATGATTTTAGCACAATAAAAATATGAAATATAGCTATGGCAATTTAAATAAAATAAAGAGATAAGGGAGAGAGAGACAAACAAATTTATAGTGGTTCGATTTCAACTCGGCCTATGTCTACTCCTCAAGCTTCACTTGAGATTTTCCACTATTCTCTAGTTTTACAGGGTGCTAGCAACCTTTTCACAGATGGAGCAATCCTCCATGGATTTTACACAGACTTTCTAAGTCAAATACACAGAGTGTACTACACTCTTACAAGGTTGAAAAGAATGTGTTTTTTCTTTCACAGAAAGTTACAAGAATTATTTCTCAAAGATAGATATAAAAATAAAACTCTGGTTTTTCTATAAACCTCACATAGGAAAGATGGGCTTAAAGGTATACGTCTCAGTGTATAATTTCTGAAAGAGGATGTAAACAAAATTGAAGAACACTTCTCAGAGAATTTTTCAGAGAATAGATGTGAGTGATTATGGATGAAAGAATATTTTATGATTTTTTTTGTTACTTGTTTACATTAGAGGTTTTGGTATATATAATGAAACTTATAGTCGTTCATAGCCATCGTATTCATTTGAATTTATAGCCGTTTATAGCTGTTGTATTCATTTGAATTTATAGCCAATTATAAGCTGTTGTATTCATTTGAATATCTTCCACTCCATCATTACTAATTTGAATATCTTCCATTTGAACCTTTTAGCCTGCTGCTGTGCTGGGCTGTTTGAATCTTTTGGTCTGCTGCTGTGTTAGGCTGTTTGAACCTTTATTTTGGGCTGTTTGAACCTCTAGTTTGGGCATTATTTTTGAGTTGAAATGAATTCCTGATTTAAATTAATATTAAATACATTCAAATAATATTTAGGATAAAAGTTTAAGTGATAAATAATATGACAAAATAAATTTTGATTCTATTTTTCTTTTTCAAATAAATTAAAACATAATTAAATAAATCATCAAAATAAATTTTAGATTCTATTTTTCTTTTTTAAATAAATTAAAATATAATTAAATAAATCACCAAAATAAAGTTTGGATTCTATTTTTTTCTTTCAAATAAATTAAAATATAATTAAATAAATCATCAAAATAAATAAGTCTAACATGATTACTTTTTTATGAATCGTTAATTTTCTGGTCGTCGATTTTTTTAAGACAAAAGTGATCCGAATACGTAGTATCAATTATCCGAGCGTTGCATTTTTTTTTATAAAAATAATATACTTAACAAACCTTAAAATACAAATGATTCTGATTATCAAAAAGAGGCCAAAAATGAGCCCAATAGATCGAACTGGATCAACTGTTCTAAGTTTGAACCAGAGACAGTCCCAACCCGGAATTATGTCGTACACTGACAACGGAAATATATACACCCTATGTTAATGATGGCGATGACGCTTAAGAGTTCACAACTTTTTTCTATATATGCTATAAAAGTTATTTTTATTTTTATCAACCTGTCTTCATTTGAAGAGCTTGTGAGGCGCTTGAAATTGAATTTTCTTCGAAATCCATATATTTACAATTATTATTATTATTATTATTATTATTATTATTTATTTATTTATTTTTGGCACGTAGGGAAACAGAGATGGATGAACAAGTCTAAAAAGCGTCTAGACAATGCTAGAGATAAGCTTGAGCAAGGAAGGTCTTCCGGTCTCTTTGATTACATCTTGGTTAATGATGACCTTGAGAGGTGTTATGAGACTTTAAAGGTGATTGGTTTTTTTTTTTTTTTTTTGATTTCAGAATATTCATTGTGTTTATAACTTTCTTAATTTTGTGTAGAAATTCCTGGGTCTTAATGGTAGCATGGATTACACTCAATCAACATCCAATGATATTCTGCTTACCATAATAATGCTTTGTTTGGGTTGCTGAGAAAACGTAGGAAAATAATGAAGTTGGCTGTCAGTAAAGTTAGTGTGTGGAAAAAAAATTGAACTCACACCAAGGATGAACCCAGGATTTTAATATTGGGGGACAAGTGTATATATAATCAAAAAATTTGTAATGAGCATGTGATATGCAATATCAATTTCTATCTAAATATCACAAAAATATATAATTAGATGTTTCCATTCATTGTATATAATTACAAAATATTATCAAAATATAATTAGATATGTTCTAGTAAATCCATATTAATTTTCAAAAAAGCAACCATTTGCTTTACATATCTACTAAAGCATCTAAAGTTGTACTCGATGTTCTTTCATAATATAAAAAGCATCTATGATGGAATCTACATCAAAATCTCGAATAATGTCTTAGTCAACATACGTTAACAAGTAGCTTGAAAGAAAATAATCCTCCATCCTATTATGCAATCTAGTCTTTACAATTTTCATGGCTGAATATACGTTCTGTTGTCGTCGTAGAAACTGAAGAAAACGCACCATTGACCACAAGTATTTTGTACGTTTTGCGAGTTTTTTTCCAAACTTTCATATCATTTACACACAGAGAGAGAGAGAGAGAGAGAGAGAGAGAGAGAGAGTAAAGTGGAGAAGGGGGCTTACACAATTAGGTTAATAAGAATTTAGAGACATTTTCAAGCGTGGGACAAGTTACACGTGAGTAGTATTTTTATTTTTATTTTTATTTAGTTATAACCAAACAATTAAAAAATTTCGGCCCTAATCAGACAAAAAAGACTTTAACATATTAACAAATAAATTCTCAATTATTTTAATATTACTAAATTTAAAATAAAAAGTAATTATACTTAAAAAATAAATTATTATTATTATTATTGTTTTTAGTATTTATCAAAAAAATAATTAAATTTTTAAATTTTAAAGTAGAAAACTTAGGGGGTGACAGCTCTTAAATTTTTTGCAAAATTTTTTAGGAGGCGAACCTATATAATTTAAAAATATTTGTAATTTTAATATTATATCTAGGGAGTTTTTTCAAAACTTTGGGGGCGGACACCCCCCCCCCCGGGCGGGTGCATCTCTGACTCACACCATTATTGAAGAAGTCAAAGAAGTGATGAACCACACCCATGAATTTGCAAAATGGCATACCGTTAGTGCCCCCATCCGACGTAGGCTAGTCGGGTACATCAATGCGCAAGTTAGAACCAAGTTTGATGTAGATTGATGATACAGTCCGTCCTGGTGAATGGGTTAGACCGATCCAAGCTCCTGGAAACCACTGGATGACCTGCAAACAAGTTCAACGGGGAACGGGGTAGTCCCCCAGCGAACCCTCCGGCGTGTGAATTAGAAGATGAGGTAGATAGGAAAATGTAGAGAGAGAGAGAGAAAAAAACTTAACCTTCATCTTATCTTCCGACTTTGCTTATATCCCATGGTAATCATTTCGCTGTCTCTGTCATCCTGACCTCCCCGCCGAAAGCTTGTGCCGTGGTTCGTCTGGTTCAGGGTGGGAGGGGCGCCATTCCGGCTGAGAGGTGTTTTCGCAATAAATGCTGTGATGGGCGGCATTAATGGTGATGTACTATGGCAATAACTCTGCAAATCTTTGTCTGATGGCGTGACCTGTTTTGCATCTGCCGTGTGTCCGAATATCATTGGCCTTCCCTGCCCAGTTGGGTTCCAGCTGTGTTGGGTTTTGCTAGCCGGGTTATGCGATGGGGTTCAAATGGTGGGCCTGGGCTTGCTCATGGTGGGCTGTGGTCTTTGTGGGCCTATCCGTGTGAGTCTATCCGTGTCAGTAGTCCCCCATTCCCGAGTGCAGCTTTAGCCCAACGAAGGGAATAACAATATAGAAGATGAATCTGACCGGTAGGGGGAAGCCGACCGTGAGGGTGGCCGAGCGGGAAAGGTCATCCGTGAAGGTGTCCGAGCGGGGAGAGGTCGACCGTGAGGGCGACCAAGTGGGTGAGGCCGACCGTGGAGGTGGCCGAGCAGGAGATGCCGACCCTGAGGGTGGCCGAGCAGGAGATGCCGACCCTGAGGGTGACCGAGCGGGTGAGGCCGACCGTGGAGGTGGCCGAGCAGGAGAGGCCGACCCTGAGGGTGACCGAGCGGGTGAGGCCGACCGTGGAGGTGGCCGAGCAGGAGAGGCCGACCCTGAGGGTGACTGAGCGGGTGGGGCCGATCGTGAGACTGAACCTGAGCGGGTAGACCGCGTGGATGGCCGAGTGGAAGGGCGCGGGGCTCGAGAGGCGGCGTGTCACGTGATGATTTGAAGTGGAAAAGACAAGGTAAGGACAGAAGTTAGTGCATCCGGGCCATACACGTGGCGGAAGTTCGAGGGAGGGGAAAGGTCAAGCGTTAGATTATTAGCGAAACGTCAGGGCATTATGATGGGCATTGAAGAGGCAGTTTTGGCGGATGATTTGAAAAGTTTTCAAACTGGCGAAAATTAATTTGGATCCTTGGAATACGGGTAAACCGTGGGCTTTTGGTATCATACGATTCACCTACTTCTTTACAAAAACTCAAAATATTCGAAGTATTAGTTCCTTCGTTTCCGACGATACCCCTTTGCAACATTTCTGCAACTTTCTTGCACCTGCATCAGAAGCAATACGCAGACACGCCATAGACATGGCTCAAGAAGGAGCTGGGGATGTGAGGGTGGATCCTCTTGGAGAGGACGACGCTGTGGAGTTGGCGCAGCAGTACAGGTCAGGTAGGGTGGAGGGACCAGTGGTGCGATCCCACGGTTCCACCGTGATAGCAGCGCCGCAACCAATCAGCCAGGTGGAACCAGATCACTGGCATTCAAGGACTGACAGGTCCATTATTACGGCGGGGGAATTGGAGGCTATCCGCGAAAGGTACCAGATCCCGGCGGAGGTGGAGTTGGTGCTGCCAACATCAACGGAGAGGCCGTCTGACGTCAGGCCAGGGGAGTTCTCTCTCTACGAGGAGGCGATGAAGGGTGGGTTGAGATTGCCACTGCCGCAGATCGTGGTGGATGTGCTCAACCACTTGGAGGTAGCACCAGGGCAGCCAATGCCCAATGCGTGGAAGATTTTGCTATCTTGCGCAAGCGTCTGGCCAAAGGCGACTGAAGGGCAGGCCATGACAGTGGATGAGTTCTTTTGCTGCTACAAAGCTTCAGGGCAACAAGAGACTTGGGTGACCCTGCAGGCCGTGGCGGGGAAGGGTTTGGTGGCTGGGTTACCAACTTCGATCAAAGGTTGGAGGCCCAGGTGGTTCTACGTGTCCAATTCTGGCGGGGCTGGAGTGCGTACGACGTGGAAGGTGCCGACCAAGTTTGTGGAGCCGAAGGTGGGTGCGGCAGTGGCGGAGAGAGTACAGAAGGTGAAGGAGTGGAGGGAGAGGGAAAAAGTTAAGTGGGACGAGCTTGTTCAGCCGTCCGCACTGTTTCAGGCGGGGTTGGGTCCACAACCGATCGGGGGGGACCTCGACCGATCGGAGTTGGAGGCCAGAAGAAGAGCGCAGGAGGCGGAGGATCAGGCCATTATGGTAAGGGCTCAGAAGTTCAAAGAGGCTCAAGCTGACCGACCGCCGCAACCGCTTGCGAAGGAGAGGATTCGACCTCGTCCCAAGCCCCTGGGAGGGAAGGACCTAAGCACTTTTGAGCCGCGGAAGCTCCCTGCGGATCCTGTGAAGGAGAAGGCCAGGAAGGAGGGGGAGGGTCTGAAGAAGAAGAAGAGGAGAAGTGCCCCAGAGGGGGCGGCAGAGGAGTCTAGGCCGAAAAAGATGAAGGAGACCCCAGTTGCGGAGGAGACTGCAGAAAGGGTGGTCGTCCCAGAGGTGGTGGACGTGTCCTCACAAGTTAGAGATGTTGTGCCAGTGAGGGCTGCGATCAGCATAGGGGTGGGGAGCAGGGATCCTGAACAAAGGGTGGAGGAACGACCCCAGGGGGGTCCTGAACAAAGGGTGGAAGAACGATCCCAGGGGGGTCCTGCGCCCCAGGAAGGGGGGGTCAGCCTGGGTGCAACGATTTACCACACGCGGGCTGTGGCTGGGACGCTGGAGGGAGACGGAGGCCCAGCTAAGGCGGTGGCAGACTGCTTAGTGAAGATGGTGGAGGAGTCGGCTCTACGCTCGGCCGCTGGATTCAATGAGGCGGACCTGTTCAGGGGGCTATGCTCCACTCAAATGGAGGTAACTACCCTGGCAGGGGCCCTGCTGAGGAAAACTGCGGCGGCCAAGATCAGAGCTGAAAAGGCCAAGGCAGACCTGACCAAGCTGAAGAAGGAGAGTGCTGCATGGAAGACTGCCCACACCGAGCTGTCGTCAGCCAAGTCGGAGTTGGAGGACACACGCCGCAGGGTTGTGTCGCTCGAGTTCCAATTGACTAGTGAGCAGAAGAAGTTGGAGGAGTCCCAAAAGGCCTGTGCTATCGCGATCGAGCGGCATGAGGAAGCCATGATCAATAACGAAGAGCTCGTCAGGCAGAGAGATGATGCAGATGCTAAGGTTGAAGCTCTGCAGAAGGAGGTGGAGGACGAGCGCGCTAGAGCGGTGGAGCAGGGGGAGAGCCTGCGCAAGGAGTTGGAGGAAGAGCGAAGTAAGGGGACTGTGGAGAGGGAGACTTTGCAGAAGCAGTTTGAGGCAGAGAGGGCGAAGTTGATTGCTGAGGGAGAGGCCTGGAGGGGGGAGCTGGAGGCTGAGAGGGTCAGGGCTGCAACGGAAAAGGAGACCCTTCAAAAAGAGCTGAACGAAGAGAAGGCGAAGGCGGCCTCGGAAAGGGCAGCCTACCCCGATCTTTGTGTTGCAGCAGTTGCCCAATTCAAAGGGTCTCCTGAGTTTCAGATGGCGATTGATGCGGCAGTAGCCAGCAGCTTAGCAAGGGAGGAATCTGGGGGGGCTGGCACATCAAGGACGGCTGCTGAAGGGAGGTCTGAGTCTGAAGTGATTGCCAGCTTCCAGCAGTCGGACTATTACAAGCATGAAATGTCAGAGTACTGGGACAGTGGGTGGAAAATGTTCAAAAGGAGGGTAGAGGAGCTGTTCCCAGAACTTGACTTCAGCGGCGTAACAATTGGAGAAGATGATGTGGCCCAGACCCCTCTGGATGAAGGTGTGGAAGAGGAGGATCTGATCTCCAGTGAAGAGGGAGAGTGAACTGAAGACATGTACTTAAGAATTTTTGTGTGTTTTTTGTATACACATTTTTGTTTTGTTGTTGTTGTTGTTGTTGTTTTTTTTTTTTTTTTTTTTTTTTGAAGTATTGTAATAAACTGATGTACACATTTTGCGAGTGAATGAAGCTCCACTTATGTCTTGTAATTAACTGTGTTTATTTGTTTGGTGGGTTTGAAATGGAGAAATGCTTGTAATAAAAATGAGTAGTGAACTTAATGAAAAATTCAACTTCTTGACAGAGTGAACTTGAGCTACGTGACCCAAGTGAGTTTAAACTTGTGAGATTGGACTGATAAAAGAGGATGTTGATTTAAAAATCCCACCACGCAGAGTAAGAGTGAACTGATAAAATTCGTTCATGCAGAGTGAGATTGGACTTGTGTAAAAATTCAATGAATGAGGGCAGGAAAGTAGGTTTTTAAATTAGAACTAAAGGGGGCCAATAGTAAACCTGTAGGGGGGAATTGGTGAACACCATTGAAATTTGACTAAGTAGAAATGTTGTAAAAATTTGTGACTGAGGCTTTTGAGAGTGCTCAGGTCGGACTGAGGCTTTTGAGAGTGCTCAGGTCGGACTGAGGCTTTTGAAAGTGCTCAGGTCGGACTGAGGCCTTTGAGAGTGCTCAGGTCGGACTGAGGCTTTTGAAAGTGCTCAGGTCGGACTGAGGCTTTGGAGAGTGCTCGGGTCGGACTGAGGCTTTTGAAAGTGCTCAGCTCGGACTGAGGCTTTAGAGAGTGCTCAGGTCGGACTGAGGCTTTTGAAAGTGCTCAGGTCGGACTGAGGCTTTTGGCAGTGCTCAGGTCGGACTGAGGCTTTTGAAAGTGCTCAGGTCGGACTGAGGCTTTTGAAAGTACTCAGGTCGGACTGAGGCTTTTGGAAGTGCTCAGGTCGGACTGAGGCTTTGGAGAGTGCTCAGGTCGGACTGAGGCTTTTGAAAGTGCTCAGGTCGGACTGAGGCTTTTGGAAGTGCTCAGGTCGGACTGAGGCTTTGGAGAGTGCTCAGGTCGGACTGAGGCTTTTGAAAGTGCTCAGGTCGGACTGAGGCTTTGGAGAGTGCTCAGGTCGGACTGAGGCTTTTGAGAGTGCTCAGGTTGGACTGAGGCTTTTGGAAGTGCTCAGGTCGGACTGAGGCTTTTGAAAGTGCTCAGGTCGGACTGAGGCTTTGGAGAGTGCTCAGGTCGGACTGAGGCTTTTGAAAGTGCTCAGGTTGGACTGAGGCTTTTGGAAGTGCTCAGGTCGGATTGAGGCTTTTGAAAGTGCTCAGGTTGGACTGAGGCTTTTGGAAGTGCTCAGGTCGGACTGAGGCTTTTGAAAGTGCTCAGGTCGGACTGAGGCTTTGGAGAGTGCTCAGGTCGGACTGAGGCTTTTGAAAGTGCACAGGTCGGACTGAGGCTTTGAGCGCTGCAAAAGAAAGTTTCATGGATGCGACATTCAGACAGTTAAATCATAGAAGGTTGGAACTCTAGTCGATATTTGTATTAAGTACTGAAAAGAAAATACAACAAGTTTGACAATACACAAGTAAGAATTCATTGATAGTAACGCTTCAGATGTTCAGCATTCCAGGGATGGGGAAGGTCTCGGCTATCCATGTCTTGAAGTCGGTAAGTGCCTGGCCGTGGGCGGGCCTTCACAACGTAGGGTCCCTCCCACTTGGCTGCTAGTTTGCCCTCGGTCGGATTCTTGGTGGCAAGAGTTGCTTCTCTCAACACTAGGTCTCCCACAGCAAATTCCCTTGGTCGGACCTTGCGGTTGTAATGTGTTCTCATTTTCTGCTGGTACGAGGCCAATCTGACAGCAGCAGTCTCTCTGAGCTCTTCGATGAGGTCCAGGTCCGCCCGACGGAGCTCTTCAGTCAGTGTTGGGTCCGGGTGTAAGACCCTGGGGGTTGGCAGACCGACTTCTACGGGGATAACCGCCTCAGCACCGTATGTTAGGCGAAAAGGGGTTTCCCCGGTAGGAGTCCGAGCGGTAGTCCGGTAGGCCCAGACCACGTTTGGTAGTTCCTCTGCCCAAAGTCCCTTGGCAGCTTCCAACTTTGTTTTGATGATCTTCAGGAGTGAGCGGTTGGTGACCTCGACCTGGCCATTGGCTTGCGGATGTCCTGGGGAAGAGAAGCATGGTTGGATCTGAAGGTCTGCGCAGAACTTCCTGTACTTGGCGTTGTCGAATTGCTTCCCGTTGTCGGAGACGATGGCTTGAGGGATGTCGAACCTGCAAACAATGGACTGCCAGATGAATTTGGTTGTACTCCGCTCGGTGATGGTGGCCAAGGGCTCTGCTTCTACCCATTTGGTGAAGTAGTCGATGGCGACTATTGCGAACTTGGTCTGGCCTCGGCCAGTGGGAAGGGGTCCGACCAGGTCGATCCCCCATTTGGCGAACGGGTAGGGACTGCAGAGTGTGATCAGCTCTGTAGGAGGAGTATGGGGGATGTTGGCGAAGCGCTGGCACTTGTCACATTTGAGCACGAAATCAGCAGTATCCTGGTTGAGAGTCGGCCAGTAGTAGCCGGTGCGGAGTACTTTGTGAGCGAGAGACCTGCCACCCGAGTGATTGCCACAGATCCCTTCATGGATTTCTTCCATTACATAAGTTGCTTGGGCGGGGTTGAGACATCGCAGGTACGGGCGTGAAAAACCGCGCTTGTAAAGGATGCCGTCAACCAGGATGTAGTTAGCCGACCGGGCTCGCACTTTGGCGGCCTGTTGTTGGTCATCTGGGAGTTCTCCAGTAGTCAAGAAGAGGAGGATGTCAGATGCCCAGGGGACGGGCTCCGTCTGGAGGAATTGCACTTCTTGTAGGTCGGGCGAGATGGCCGGGTGGGTTAGGTACTCGAGACGAACTCCATGGCTGAGGTCGGATTGGTCGGCAGAGGCCAGCTGGGCCATCTCATCTGCTTTGGAGTTTCCCCCCTGAGGTATGTGTCTGATCTGGAAAGTATTGAAGAGGCGAACAAGGGGGAGTGCCATGTCCCTGTAAGCTCGCATTGTGCCATCCTTGGCATCGAATTCCCCCGTGATCTGGCCGACGATGAGTTGGGAGTCGCTGAACACGCGGATGTGGCTAACACCAATGTTTTTGGCCAGTCGAAGTCCTGCTATCAATGCTTCATATTCGGCCTCATTATTGCTGGCCGCAAACAAGAGACGGAGGGCACACTTGAAATAACCCCCCTCGGGGGAGGTGAGGATGAGGCCAGCTCCACTTCCTTCCCTGCGAGAAGAGCCGTCGACATTGAGTGTCCAAGAATGAGGATCTTCAGGCTCTGGTGGAGTTGGTGTGGGCGGAGGGTTAGTGGTAGGGACTGGGTTGGTGAATTCCAAGATGAAGTCAGCTACGGCTTGTCCCTTGATTGCTGTCCGGGGGCGATAGGAGATGTCAAATTGGCTTAGTTCTACTGACCACTGCATGAGTCTGCCTGAGAGTTCTGGTTGTTGCATGACCTTCTTCAGGGGCTGGTCGGTGAGGACCACTATGGAGTGCGCTTGGAAGTAGGGGCGGAGTCGTCTGGAGGCGGTAACCAAGGCCAGGGACAGCTTTTCTAACAAAGGGTAGTTCTGCTCCGCTCCCCTGAGAGCCCGACTGATGTAGTAGACTGGCCGTTGGACTGAGCCAACTTCCCTGATGAGAGCTGCGCTGACCGTGGTGCTTGATACTGCTAAGTAGAGGAAGAGAGGCTCGTCCGTGACTGCTTGTGAGAGAAGGGGAGGATTGGCCATGCACTGCTTTAACTGTTGGAAGGCTTCTTCGGATTCAGGTGTCCATTCAAAAGTCTGCCGAAGAACTTTAAAGAATGGAAGACACTTATCCGTTGCGCGGGAGATGAACCGGTTGAGGGCTGCTACTCTGCCAGTGAGTCTTTGAACCTCTTTAACGGTTTTGGGGGACTGCATCTCAATCAAGGCCTTGATCTTCTCGGGGTTGGCCTCAATGCCACGGTGACTGACCATGAAACCCAAGAACTTTCCAGATCCTACACCGAAGGCACATTTCTCTGGGTTGAGCTTCATCTGGTATTTGCGAAGGGTGGCAAAAGTTTCTCGTAGGTCGGTGAGATGGTCAGTGGAGAGTTTGCTCTTGACTAGCATGTCGTCCACATACACTTCCATGTTCCGGCCGATCTGATGGTGGAAGACTGCATTGACTAGCCGTTGGTAGGTGGCCCCAACATTTTTTAGTCCGAATGGCATTACACAATAGTGATAAGTACCTCGATCGGTGATGAAGGATGTGTGTTCCCGATCGGATGAGTGCATCATGATTTGGTTATACCCGGAGAAAGCATCCATGAAGCTGAGCATTTGGTGCCCAGCCGTGGCATCGACCAGCAGATCTATGCGGGGGAGTGGGTAACTATCTTTGGGACAAGCTCGGTTCAGGTCAGAGTAATCGACGCAGAGGCGCCACTTGCCATTGTTCTTGCGGACTAGAACCACATTGGAGAGCCACTTGGGATAGTCTACGTTTCGGATGAATCGAGCTTCAAGGAGTTTGTCGACTTCTGTGGCTATGAGATTATTGCGCTCTGGGTGGAAGATACGTTGCTTTTGTCGGTAAGGTCGGAAATGAGGTTCGATGCTGAGGCGGTGAGTTATGAAAGAGGGGTCAATGCCTGGCATGTCTGCATGGGTCCAAGCAAAGACGTCTCTGTGCTCGGTCAGGAGGGCGGTGAGGTCGGCCTTTGCTTGGGGGGGTAGTTGACTACCGATTTTGGCTGTTTTGAGTGGGTTGGTGGGGTCGATGTTAACTTCAACGAGTTCCTCCACAGGTTCGCCTCTGATTAATTCGTCCTCATCTCGGACGTCAAGTCCTTCAATGATCATTGCCTCCTTCAACTTAACTTCTTTGAGGGAGGCCACATAACATTCTCTAGCGACGGTCTGCTCTCCCCTGACTGTTCCGACCCCGAGGTCGGTAGGGAACTTGATGGTAAGGTGGTAGGTGGATGTGATGGCTTGGAAGGCGTTGAGGGCGGTACGGCCAAGGATGATGTTGTAAGCAGAGGGGCAGTCGACTACAAGGAAGGTGAGCAGCTTCGTGGTCTATCGTGGGTATTCCCCAATGGTGATGGGGAGATCAATGGAGCCAATAGAAGTCACCCGGTCACCAGTGAAACCGACCAAGGGGGTTTGGAGCGGAGATAGACTTTCCTCTCCGATCTTGAGCTGGCGGAAGCAGCCAAGGAATATGATGTCTGAAGAGCTTCCATTGTCGATGAGGACTCGCCTGACCTTGTAGTTGGAGAGGACGGCAGAGATGACGAGAGGATCATCATGTGGATAACGGGTGCCTGTACAATCGGCGTCTGTGAAGGTAATGGGCTCAGTCCACTGCTTGGGCTGCTTAGGGGGTCGGTCTATCGTGATGACTGCCTTATCCGAGCCCTGTCGTATTTTTCTCAGCTCTGCTCTCTGAGCCGAGCGTGACGGTCCCCCGCAAGCAAGACCGCCCGAGATGACTCTGATTTCACCGACAGGCAGGGGTGGATTACCTTGTGGTAGAGGTTGTTGGGGGGGTCGATCGCGGCCCTGGTCCGGTTGAGCTGGTCGCTGTGGAGGGGAGTGCCTGCGATTGTCCCTGTGGGGCTCGGTTCTTTGCCTCTGCTGAGGGCGGGTGTCTGTGAATCGGCTTAGACGCCCCTGACGAATGAGGGTCTCCACTTGATCCTTGAGGCTGATGCAATCGTCGGTGTTATGGCCATGGTCCTGGTGGAAACGGCAATATTTGGACTGGTCTTTACAGTTGGAAGGGTTTCGCGGAGGAAGAGGCCACTTGAGGGGGTAGTCCCGCTGGATCTGATTAAGGACTTGTTCCATGGGAGAATTGAGGGGCGTATACCGCTCGAACCGACTGGGCGGTCTTACTGGTGCTGACCGGTCGGCGTGAGGAGATCGGTCGGCATAGTGGGATGTTCGGTTATGGTTCCGGGTGTTACTGGGCTCTTGGTCTTTCCTCTTTTCTCTGGGGGTCAGGTATTTAGTTGTTGAGTCCTGCCGAGCGGCCAGTGAGTCCTCGGCGTTCATGTATTTTTGGGCTTTGGAGAGCAAGGCTGCCATGGAGGTCGGAGGGTTCTTAGAGAGGGAGAAGAGGAAATCGGATGACCGCAGACCGGCCATGAAGGCTGTAAGGATGACTTTGTCATCATTTTCGGCCACTTGCAAGGCTTCGGTGTTGAAGCGAGTGACAAAGCTGCGCAGTGATTCCCCCTCGGTCTGACGGATGTTGAGGAGTTGGGTCGCCGGGCGCCGCTGCCGTTGGGCCCCGATGAAGTGGCTCAGGAAGGAGTCACTGAGATGCTGAAATGTGGAGACCGAATCCGGTGGTAACTGGCTGAACCATAACCGAGCCGATCCTTTCAGTGTCACGGGAAAAGCTCGGCACATGATTTCGTCAGGGAAGGCATGGAGGATCATGAGGGTACGGTAGGTCTCTAGGTGGTCGACGGGGTCGGTCGCTCCGTCAAAGGGGTCGATGGTAGGCATTTTGAACTTGGCGGGTAGGGGTTTGTCTCGGATGGAGGCGACAAACGGGGAATTTGCTGTGGTGGAGGGCTTATGTTGGATATTCTGCATAACCCCTTGGAGTTGGAGCTTCATGGCTCGGAGTTCGGCGTCCCAAAGGGGGATGTTGTCACCGCCAGAGGGGGACAGGTGTTGGATGCTGCTGGCCTCTCCCTCGGGAGCTGGAGCGACGACTGATGGACGTGGGGGTGGGGGAGGTGGATGTATATGTGGGTGAGGGGGTTGCAAGCCCCTTGAGTCGGGAGGATTGGGCTGTGGGACAGTATGGCCCGGAACTTGTTTTGGGTGGGGTGGAATATCTGGAGGTGGTGGAGGAATAAGGAGGTTCCGCTGGAGTAGAGCATTGATTAAGGCCTGGTTTTGTTCGGCCATACGGTTGATGCTGTTGGTGAGCTCGATAAAGTACTGTGGCGGGTCGTTTGGATTGGGAGGGTCGGTTTGGTGATCGGTAGTGTTGTGGTGAGAGGCCATGGATCTAGTCGTGACCATACACTTGACGGGTGAGATGAAGGAGTCGATGGAACAGGGTCTCCGGCGGCAATGAACACAACTGGCGCGCGGATCAACCAAGTTCCCACAGACGGCGCCACTGATGATACAGTCCATCCTGGTGAATGGGTTAGACCAATCCAAGCTCCTAGAAACCACTGGATGACCTGCAAACAAGTTCAACGGGGAACGGGGTAGTCCCCCAGCGAACCCTCCGGCGTGTGAATTAGAAGAGGAGGTAGATAGGAAAATGTAGAGAGAGAGAGAGAGAGAAAAACTTAACCTTCATCTTATCTTCCGACTTTGCTTATATCCCATGGTAATCATTTCGCTGTCTCTGTCATCCTGACCTCCCCGCCGAAAGCTTGTGCCGTGGTTCGTCTGGTTCAGGGTGGGAGGGGCGCCATTCCGGCTGAGAGGTGTTTTCGCAATAAATGCTGTGATGGGCGGCATTAATCGTGATGTGCTATGGCAATAACTCTGCAGATCTTTGTCTGATGACGTGACCTGTTCTGCATCTGCCGTGTGTCCGAATATCATAGATGAAGATAGAAGTAACTGTGGAGTTTTTGTGTGAGAGATTAACTTATTCTACTGGAGTGATTCGTTTATAGAGAATTAAACAACTGCCTTTAAGATTATATATCCGCTGGTTGTGGATAATTCCTATTTATTAAGGCTTTGCTTGGGGAGTGGCTAATATGGCTTAAAAAGTTGTCACATTACCTTTTTTATTTTATTTTTTTACATATTTTCGTAAAAAATTAAAAACCAACTGAAATAGTCAATTCCCAAATGAGCTCTAAGTGAGGATAAAACTTATCTAGATGCACTGTTGAGATGCACTATTGAGATATGCACCATAATTCTATCAACCATAATATTAGAATAATAACATGTGTCTATAGTAGTTCCCACGTAATTCTCACAGTTAGTATTCACTCTCTTGACACTATTTCATTCTAAAAGTTTCACATCTAACATGTGAAATTTGGCATTGCTAATACTTGAAAATTGTTCAACAGCTTCCAATGTTCCTGAAAACACTTACAGAAAATCTGTTGGGACTGTGAAACACCAGAAATCAATCACACACAATAATACAAGAATATTTACGTGGTTCGGCAATTACCTACGTCCACGGAGAGCTATCCACTATAGAATTTCCCGGAGGGAGTTCACACCACTCACACCTCACTCACTCACTATAACACCCTCACTTACACATACACTTTGTGTTTTTGCTCACAATCTCTCTCAGATTACACACTGCAATCTATATCTCTCTAGCTCTTCCTACTCACCTCATTCATACACAAGTGAGGGAGGCTTTGATTGGCCACCACCTACCCCTTCCACTAGCTAGTGGGGTTGGTGGAGGGGAAGAGTGGGAGAGCCACCTTACCTATCTTCTTCCACTATCCATAGTGGTTTCTCCATTTGGGCAGTGGACTAACAAAATCAATATCAGGAATTTCAGACAAGATCTATGTACATCTTGGAAAATTCATACTTTAAATTTCCAAAAACAAATTGCATGTGCTGTAATGACTTGGGCACTAATCATGATTTGCTGTTTTGGGATTGAGCAGGTTTATACTCGATTTATCATCACTTAAAGGTGGTGCACCCGGACAAGAGGATAAAATTTTGATCTTGTGGAAAACCCATCTGAAATTAGTCCAGATGAGATCAAAAAGATCTCACAATGAAGTGGTTTTGGGCCCACACACACTGTACTCAACTCAGTATGCTGATCCCAGTTCTACACTATTGTTGGTTTAGTCCACAAAAATTGTTCTTCTTCTAGAGTATCTCATTTAATTGATAGCAATAAGAGGACTTGGAGGGAACCGTTAATTCATACTCTCTTCCCGAGTGATATGGCTAAGCATATTCAGAATATTCACTTGTTTATGGTAGAGGAATCAGATAGAGTGGTGTGGAAAGGCTGCGAAGATGTCAGATACTCTGTGAAGTCAGGATATTTTATGGCAATGGATAGGGGAGAATCTGAAATACATGGTCTGGGGGTAAGTTGTTGGTGATGGAAGAAAATATGGATCCTTCAAGTTCCTGCAAAATGGGCTCTATTTCTATGGAAGTTGATTCATAGAATTTTACCAGTCAAATCCGCACTTATAAGTAGAGGAATTAGAGTTGATCTTCGATGCTCAAGATGTTTGGAGCAAGAACAATCAGTGGAACATCTCTATTTTCAGTGTCCCTTTGCAAAGCACATTTGGAGGGGATCTTGGTTGGATTTGGATTTTGATACAGGGCAAAGATTGTCTGTTCAGGAATGGATTGAATTCTGGTTCAGAATTGCACCAGATGACCAAGCTATAGTGGAAGCAGTTAAGGTATTATGGGGTATGTGGATTCATAAGAACAAAGTGGTTTTTCAGGATGAGCTTGAGCATCCGATTCGAACAATTAAGTGGATTGACCATCTGGATTTGCCTTCCAACGAACAACTTCATGATAAATTGCTTGGGACTAATACTGGTAAAAGCATGGATAATGCTTCATATGTTATTACTAACAATGTTGGTTGGTGTCCAGATCCTATTGTGCACAGATTGTCAAGTGTTGCTGTGGAGAATTAAAACAAAAACGGAGGTGGAATGAGAGTTGGACTCTATTTTGAAAGATACTAGCTATTTTGTAATAGTTTGGATCATTTATGTATCATTAAAGTAAATAGGAAGGATGTTTAGCCTGCCCATGAGGCGGCTAAGTCGGCCTTAGTTCAGGCCTAATATATGTTTTGTATGTGTATGGGTTTTATCTGTTGTTATTATTATTAGAATGAATGACTTTATTTTCCTTAAAAAAAAAAAATCGTTCTTTGTGTTTTATGTTTGTTATTTTTCACGAACATTCCGTTTGTTTTAGGAG
Organism: Camellia granthamiana; assembly: GCA_036172215.1. Lineage (NCBI taxonomy): Eukaryota > Viridiplantae > Streptophyta > Magnoliopsida > Ericales > Theaceae > Camellia > Camellia granthamiana. The sequence goes on along the minus strand of CM069915.1, from coordinate 74,191,182 downwards.
AAAATGAGGATTTGATCAAAATCTCCTCGTAATAAAACTTTAATGCATTAAGGACAAGTACAAAAAAATTTCTTCAAAAAGTCTAACACATACCACTATTATCAAAATATTAAACCTTAAAATAATATAACTTTTGTTGTAAATGTCAATTTTTAAGAAAATTAGTATTTTTAAAATTCTCTCATCAAGATTTATCAAATAAGATCCACGTTGACTACGAAATTTAAAAAAAAAAATTTATTACCGTCGAAATTGATGTAAATAGTAACATGTTACTCTGTTTGGCAGTAATATGTTACTCTGGCAATATTGTCTAAGAAAAAAAAAATTTACTTTATCCTTACTCAATTATGTGTTTTCTCCCTAGAGAGTTTATGAAGCAAAATAAATTGAACTGTCATTTTCACCAAACATAGGTTGATTTTGGCTAAATTTCCCTTATCAAAAACACAAATTAAGAGAGAATTTTAATTTTGCCACTATGATCATATAACAAGGAATCAACCAATAATAGAGTAACTCATACTTCAAATAAACATCATGCTGTGAAAAACTTCGTTTCCTAGAGGTTTGATCCATATAATTTCCTATAGACTTTCGTCCCTAGTATAATAGTATTCTCCTATTGCTCTGATCCCCTTCTACACCAATGATGTTGTCCATAGTTGTTGTTTCTTCTATAAAAATCTCGATTTTTAGGCAACTAATGTTTAACAAAAAATTAATAATAATATTAACACGTTCCTTTTGCCTTCTTATTAATCATTTGTCAAAAAGTTGTAGGGTTGTAAATAATGAAACCATTTGAATAAGAAAGGCTTTCCCAACATAAATCTTTGCATGCGATAGGAATCCCAATTCTGCATATCACATAACTAGGACAATTGTATTCAATTATTTGAGGTCCTACGACTTCGCTAAAACTTAAACCAGACCAGGCTTATCCTTGAAACATTCAAGTTAGACTATGTTTTCAATCAATTTGGTCCACCTAGTTTTTTTGAGGAAATTATGAACTTCATATTTGGTCCCCTCATTTAGTCACACAAAAATTAAAAGTGAGGTTCTAGCTCAGAATAGAACCTGATACGCTAATTACGTATGTAAGTATCTTGTTTCTTACACGTAATCACTCCAGTTTGCAAGCCCCCTTTGAGATAGGGGTGAGTCATAAGCTTACTTATGACTCTAGTTGCACCGTCAAATGGGGCTTGCATCTTTGCCCAATTACCTTTACCTCGAGCCACTAATTAGGCTACGGATTAGTTCCTATCTATGAGAGGATTGAAGCCTTTCTTTTAAAGACTTTTATATCATTAGTCCAATCCACGGCTTCAATCATGCAGAATCTGAAAATGGGATTCACTTTGCTTTTGGATTCACATCTGATTTCATAATTGCCTCACTAGATTAGTTCTTAGAGATCGCTTGCTCATCTTTGTTCTTGCTAGTTGCTACAAATGCTTTAAAATAGATCTAACACAAGTTTCCCAAGAGGCATAGTTTACCTAAAGGGCTCAGCAAAAGACTAAAAGTTAACCTAATAGTAAGGTGTTCCTTTACTAGGTGTGATACCTATGCTTTTGTCATACCTAAGCAATCAAAAAACACAAAATTTCGGCCAAGCCTTGAACAGAACAGCCTCATACTGAAGGGCCTTTTATAACTTAGAACTGCTAAACCTTGATGCACAGCTCATCTGAAATCACACTCCCATGCCACAGCCCTATCTTCTTTTAAAACTAAGAGTTGATCTTTGCAAAATAGTGGCTTCCAAACTACAATAGAAATAAACATTGCAATCATAGCATAAGAAAGCTTAATATTAACACACTGATCACCTCATTAGTCAGGATAAAATTTTCACTACAAAACAGAAGATAACCATGAGGTGAAGAAAATTGAAAAACAGAGCAACCCATAAAAGGAACTGGGTTAACAGAACTGAGCTAATTTGCTAGCTCAATTGTTTATTTCTCAAAAACAACCATCTAATATTTAAAAACCTAACCTTTCTTGCACAAGAAGGCACAACTGAAATCCCATTTGCAACATCAGACATAACAAGAGGACAGAAATAAGTAAACCTTTTGTCAAACTTTACAAGGTTTCCTACAGAGTTTCCTTCCAACTTCAGATTCTACATGAGTTCTCTTTGTACGAAACACAAAAGAGGAAAGAGATAGTTTAACATCTCTCTCGTGTTGTTCTATGCCGCCACAACACTCATCTTAAAATAGCCAAGAATGATTTGCCATGGCAAGAAAACACAGGTTGTAAATGGTTTCCATCTTTCCTGATTGGGTGAGAGACAGAGACAATCCTTCACGCAACAGCCCCTCACTACATAGCAAGTGACCTTTGTGAGGCCTTTTTAGATGAGATGCTCCCACATTGCTGGATTGAAGAGTCTCCGTCATTGGCATATCCTTGTGCTTCACAAGTTCCATGCCCTACAGATCCATGCCCTACAGACCCTTTTTCTTCTTGATGACTATCCTGGGTTTCAGCTGCCTCACAGCGCAAAGGTTCAGAACCTGATGAACTGGCAGAGTGTGATGAGGTGGCAGAAGCAGAACCTATTCCTGTTTCTTCAGCTGTGCACTTTGAGGCTTCAGCACCAGACTTTTTTACAAAACGGCCTCCAGACCCCCTTACCCTTCTCATAGCATGCATGTGTCGGGATTCATGAAGATATGGCTGTAGAAAAGGGAAGAAAAAAATGCATGTTACAACAAAGCTCAGGCATTAGTATTTCATGTGAAAACAGGTATGGCTAATACCACGAGATTTTAGCCACTTAGAATACAATATATTAACAAAAAACCCAAATAAATGTCCCACGAAGAATATTCTGCTTCAGCATCAGCAAGAAGATTGGGGAAGGATGTAATATAACCCAGTGTTCTGTTTGACATTTCTGAGAAGAAAAGGGACTCATTAAAAACAACGTGAAGATCAAAAAAGGGTTCTTAAACAAAATCTAGGCTTTATTTTTCTTTACCCCCGTTGTTCAAAGAATAAGAGGGAGGGAAAATAGTAAGAGAATCTCAATCCCTGATAGCACCAGCATGCTAATCCTAGCATTCAATGATATAATGACTGACACAACAAAGTTGTACAAAATTATCACAAACGGGCTTTTAGTAGTAGACATAAGTAAAGATATTCTACTTTTTAAAAAAACACAAAAAAAAAAAAAAAAAAAACCTTACCTCAACTGTAAAAAATTAATTCTCTCCAGAAAGATTACGAGGGATTTATTCAACTTATTGCACTAGAGTTCGAAATATTGTCAGGGTCAATTCATTCAAACAAAGAATGCAATTCCAAGAGTTCACTGTTTTATTATTCAGGAGAATGTGGATGGACAATTAAAACTGGTGAATGATATTTGCAGAATTTGGCTTGAAATTCGAATCTATAATTTTCTTTTGAACATTCATCCAAGAATTGAAACCCAAGCCCACTGAAACCAAAGTGACCATACACATGAAGGTCTTCTGTGTAGACATCCCAAAGATAGCATCTAATATTAGGTCTTAGGTTTGATTTTTTCTATAGACCCATTTTGGTCTGCTCTGCAAATCTTAGTTGCATGAATCTTCTATTGAGGTGATGATTCCGCTCTACAACTGTGATTCTGCGGTTCAGAATAAGAATCTTGTTATAACTACATTTCTGTTGAGATAGAATCATGGTTTCAATTGGGATAGGACCACTAAAACATATGAATCCCAAAGAAATCAAGGAAAAACTACCAAGAAAAAAAAATATTGGTAGAGAACAAATATTTATCATTGATTTTGGCTTTGCTATTAAGAATTAAAGGATGAAATTTTTTAATAGATCTTTCAATTTGGGTTCTGTGAGGATTGAAGAGTAAAGATATGGTGATGAATTGTTACTTTTGGAATGAAAACTTATTGTACTTATGTCTAACAGTGTAACTGCTTATGTAATATATATATATATATATTTTAAAACTAAGAAACAAAAATAATTCAGACAATATATTTATATATAAAATATATTAGCTGTCTGCTAACCTCTCCCAACCTCAGACACTTCTATGTGCCCCTCTCCTCCTACCCTGCCCCCCTCCTGCTTCATGCAACTTAGTTACAAAAGCAGTGGTATTTGAATATATTACCTGCAATGTAGATCTGAAACTAAGATTACAAAAAGGCCAAGGGAGGGAGAGAGAACCCATTAAAATAGCGAGACTAGAATTTAACAGCTATGTGGCCATGCACATTGATGACCACAGCAAATCAAGTATTTGCTCCTGCTATCGCAGAATCGCACCAGAAAAAAACTTTTCCTTCATATCACCTTACGCTTTTATGAATTCAATAGATGATGAAATTAACATGGTAGAAACAACATATATTTTACAGCAATAGCTAAACTAGTGATAACAAATCGTGCAAGCTCTTGTGAATCAATTTTTATTTTTTTTTCAAAATTAAAGAAATGAACATTTTTTTCCCTTTCTTTTCCTTTCATATTGATTCTTTTTTATGATTTTAAATAATCACTTGTCACGAGAAGAAAGAGATAACAATGAGAAAGCCCGACAATTCCTTATCAACCTCTCTCATTGGGCACCCACATGGCCATACTTTAGGCACCGATGAAGCTAATTCTCACTATTCACTCCAGTATGTGGTTAGAATTATCATGAATGGATTCTATTAATAATGGACAACGAAGCATGGATATTTCGACAAACATGCCGCACTCGTACAATGTACAAGTATTTCGTATGGTACTTTTGTATACGTACCGGGTACACGAAACACATATCATAACTTTTCTTCTTAATTTTTGTCGTACCCTAGACGTATCTAGTATATATGCAAGTTGTACCATATCTCAGTCAAAATATTATTTTCTTCTAATACTGAGGTAAAATTAATTTTATTAGACTCATTTTATTTTATTTTTTGCTTCTCGTGATTTTAAAATTAAATTATAGTTTGTAAATTATTGAATATAATGACATTTAATTTTGGTTTATACCTATACTTTTGGTACTAAATGATAATTGTAAGTTGGATCTTAACAAATTAAATCATTTAACTAATTTTTGCATTACTCCAAATTTAAAATAAATATTTTTTACAAACGTACCCAATTGTACCCATACCTTACCTTTTTTTTTTTAAAATTTATTTATAGATTTTACCGTATCGACGTATTTGTATCGTACTAGTACTCGTACCATACACATGCTTCATAGATACGGATGATATTATTCTTTTAGTCAATTAGATCCTCAATTCTAACAACCATACCAATGGAAGTGGGTAATCAAATCACCCAAGTACATGCTACATGTTCCTCATGAGTCAGATCAAAGCAAAAAGTTGCCCCATGTATATGACTGACTTAATGCAATAAATTCTCTTTTATGCTATGTTACATGGACTTGGGCAAAAGCATCGGGTGCGACTTGTGCGAGTGTGTCTAAGATCTTCCTATATCTAAATTTTTGTGCGAGTGTGTATCTAAGCGTCATATCTTCCTATATCTAAATTTTAGGCATTGGGATATGTATCCAAAAGTTAAGTATGGTATGGGAACATGCCCTATAAACACACAGGTTGCATATTGTATAATCATGGTTGTTAAATCGTGAATCGAATTCTTAAAAAAATGAATCATGAATCGTAAGATTCACTTTATTTAATATATTACTATTATACATATATATATATATATTTTGTATATAATATTATATATATTTTATAATATTTCATATATAATATTATATGTTTTATAAAAAAAAAAATCATAATAGATGTAACTTTATATATTATATATAATATATTTTTAATCTACATATAATATGTGTTAAAGTGTAAGTGTGCAAGTGAAACAGGTTATCTATATATATATATTATATTAATTATTAAAAAGGGATACACAACAAAGCAAACGAAAAGACACATAAAGGCCCAAAAGGCTCTCTTTAATGCTCTTCTCAGCAATTGAAGAGACAAAAACAAAGACCGAAGGGCTCTCTCTTCTAACAAAGAGACTCACATAGAGGGATCCAAAAACTTACGAACACCTGGTAAACAAAACTTATCAACATCACAAGTAGAGAGAAGAATAGGAAACCCATGAGAAGCAACAATGGGAAAAAACTACGTTACCTAGAACGTGGATCTTTCAAGTATATGGAACGGGAATGGGAACGTGGTACGTCACATACTCTAAAATGTAGTACGATAGGAGTAGACTTCTATATATTACCCTTAAGAATTTAAAGTCCTTCTAGAGTAATTTGCTTTTAACTATTAGATATCTAATAATTATTTTTTTGTTTTTTTATATTATTATTTTTTTTCATGTAGCAAATCATTTCTATGAAAATTATGACCATTTTTTTTTTTATTTATGTTTTTGTCTTGTCAAAACTTAACTCACCTTAAATTTTATTTCATATATTTGATTTTTTTTTTTTTTTTTTTTTTTTTTTTTTTCTCCTAAGGTAACATTAAGAAAATATATTAGTAAAAAAAAATTTGGAATCATTTTGGATCATTAAATTTACCGTTTTCGAACGAAAGTATACCATGTTTCGGAAGGCGCATATCAATAAATAATTCGCTAGGGTATTAGCGTTTTCTCGTAACATAGGGAGAGACAAGATTCATCAAATAAATTGCACATAATCTTCAATTTTGATTTCGCTTTTCTGGTATGTATCAATTTCCTTTTTTTTTTTTTTTTTTTTTGGGGGGGGGGGGGGGTTTAAGACTCCAAACGATTGCTGGGAGGGGAAAAAAAAAAAGCACACGAACTGAATCGTTCAACTCGCATGCATTGTCAATTCAAAGAGATTCACACTATTCAAAATATGAATCTGACGATTCCTTCGAATTTGTCATTCTAGGTGGAGATTTGAATCGTGGTGTGCAAAAATCGTATCGAATCGTGTGAATTGTATCGCGAATTCAAACAACCATGAGTATAATATTCTTAGATAAAATGTTGTAAATTATTTAGAAATGTACATCAAATTAAATGGAATTTTAAATATATATATAGTTTATACCTCTCATTCATGTGAGAACCTTAAAATATTTCTTTCTTAGTTGCACGAAGCGGGAGCGGGAGCGGGGGCGGGAGCGGGAGCGGGAGCGGGGAATCGTAGTCATTCCAAGAATCGTTGATAGGGAGCGTTTGTATATATATATATTAAATAATATAATATATAAAAATATATTGTAAGATTATATATATTTTTTTTTCTCTAATGATAATGAAAATATATGTTATAAATTTTAAAAAATATATATATAATCATATGTTGAAATATTATAATTATATACTTGTATTAAATTTTTTTCATTATTATAAAATATTTATATTATTTTTTTATTTTATATAATATCTAATTAATTAAAAAAAACATAAAAAATTTAAAAATAAATAAAAAATAAAAATTGAATAATTCATTTTATAGATTTTATTAAATATTTTTTTATTATATATAATTTAATTAGATTATTATATAACAAATTATATTATTTATTATATTTATTTATATTATTTATTATATGTTATATATAATTTAATTAGATTATTATATAACAAATTATATTATTTATTATATTTATTTATATTATTTATTATATGTTATTATAAACGGGTGAGGGAGAGAAACAACAAATCAGAGAGGAGGAGGGGAAGAAGACGAAGACGAAGACGAAGACGAAGGGCGAAGGCGAAGGCGAAGGCGAGGCGAGGCGAGGCGAGGCGATCGACACAGGTGATCGACGCAGATGAAGACAAAGAGAAGGCGAAGGCGAAGGCTAGGGTTAGAGCAAAGATCGAAGGCTAGGGCTAGGGCTAGAGCAGAGGTCGAAGTCGCGAGACCAGGTTTCTTTCTCTCTCTCTCTCTCTCTCTCTCTCTCTCTCTCCTTTGCGATCTGATCTTGGACTGAATCGCGTTTCTCTCTCCAGAGAAACGCGATTCCTACACGTTTCTTCCTAGGAAGCGCAAAATCGCGATTCTGAGTAAGAATCGTGACCTGGTTGCACGATTCCTGCAACTAAGATTTCTTTACTAGTAAATATGAGCATTTTGTTCTTCAAATATCATATAAATTGAGAGAATCCAAGTTTCTAAATTGATAATAGGTGTTGGATACATATCTCACATCCTTATCCTTGTCATATCCCGTGGACATGGATACATTGGGAAAAGTAGAAGAATCCATGTAACACAGCTTTCATGTGCTTGGCCCTTACATAATTGAAGTACAACACACAATGTTCAACAAATCAAGTCATGTCGTGGGGCCTTCCACAACCCCCATAAAGCAACTATCTACATAAAATTACTAAGCTTTTCCTCTATACCACTAATGTGAGTCGAATATGTTTACTTCTTTTTTTTTTCTTCTTTTTTTTTCCCGATAGGTTCTCATTCGTTGAACACAATGATTTACTCATATCATGTCATGGACCTTACACAATCTTTCAACTGAAAGAAAAAATTACAAAAACAGTATGTCAAAATTAAAAACTGGATAAAGTTCTGGAAAAATCAAGACCTGCAATAGTCTAAGAGCTATGCACAATAAATACAAAAATAAATAAACAATTCTATGATTGTGTGATATCTAGATAATCAGACATTGACAGTGTTATTTATATAAACTATAATCATGTAAGGTAGAAAAAAGCTAAGAAATAAGAGGCTCTGAGCAATGACACAAGGATTATTTGAAAAGTTGACCTTTCGAACTTTAATTAGCTTCCTTGCAAGCTCTGCTTTAGCACGTGACTCCCTTCGCCTCAAAATCCCATGGTATTGCTTTGCATTCACATAAACAGGCTCTTCTACCATTTCAAGGGGCAAAGGCATTCTAGCATGATGCATATCAAGCAAATGAGGAGGCACCTACCCATTGCAATTATTTGTTAGACAATAAATCAGAAGTTTAATGCAATGACAAGAAGAAATATGCTGTACACTGAAAAAGAACTAAGGATACATCAACATGCAATTGATAATAACCGCATAAACTACATGCTAAGAAACATGGACACTCAAATTTTCAAAAAAATACAGAACACAACATGTAGGGGACACGCGCGAAACATATAATTTTATACATTTCTTATATTTCATAGTTTTAAATATTCAATATTTATTTTATATCAAATATTTAATTTTATCAAATTTATCAACTTCAGGTTTGCTATTTTAGTAAACAAAATTAAAAATTTTATTTACAAAAACAAATGGTCCCCAGCATGTCTAACACGTGCCCAAAGTGTGTCCAACACGTGTCTGAAGCGTGCCCAGTGCGTGTTTGTGTCCAACACGTGTCAGACACTTGTACGTCACCTCCGGTGAGGTGTCCATGCTCGATAGACGCATGTACTACCCACTAGCCATTCAGATTTATGACAGACTAAGTATTCAATGCAAGATGTGTTTCCTGCCGCAACTCAAGATAATTCCATTGCCATTGTGCCCCCAACCACAAGGTGCTGAAATGTGTTTCATCGTTGAATCTGTTAGTCCATACTAGATCCAGTTTTTTGAAGGAAAACATCAAGTAGAGAATTTAACTTGATGGTCCGCACACACTGTTAACCATTGAAACAAACAAGATGCATGTGGTCCAAAAGGGAAATGCTCAATCTAATTTCCAAAGAGAATGGATTCTGAAAGGAATCCTTTGGAAGACCCACAAATATTGATGCAACTAACTTTTTTTGTTTTCTGATGCACATATCGGCAGCAGTACTAAGATGCATCCCAGAAACACACACACACACCCCAAAAAGAAAAGGAAAGGCATCAACAATTTTAGGTTGCTTTTGGATCAATGGATTCAATTTGAACACATCTGCACTTGAAAATTGAAGGACGATAGCATTGTATTTCAACAAGCTCCATGAACGGATTTAGACAAAGATCATGAAGTTTTTTGAAATCAATCCCGCTAAGGATTCTAGTGGCACAAGTACTATACTTGATATATTTCTCCTACTGTCAGTCTATCCTTTCTCTCAACACTCCCAACACAACCTCAAAAATCCACCCCTTTAAGCATAAATAATGTGAAGCCCAAATCCCCTTCATTCCAAATCTATAAATCTATATGCAACCTCCGGGATTATGCCGATGAGGGTGTGCAATCTCATTTGCAGAAATACAGTTGCCCACAATAGAGAGATCCATGAAGTCCCAGATTAGATCCAACAATTTATGTGTTCATATTTCTTCAAATAAATAGACAAAGGCTTTGACCTTGTACATCTTCATTACCAAAAATATAGGGAGTGAGACTCCTTTATCTTAACTTTGAAGAAACTAACATCTAAAATATGGCAAGAAAGGGAGATTTTAGGAGAGAATAATGTTACCTGTGACGAAAGAGGATGGACCACACCGGCAAATTCTTTTTTTCGGCAGTCGGTCATTTGAACTAGAGGAGTCATCTGTGGATGCGATTGGCCATCGAAGCATATTGATTGTGGAGAGGGGTCAGGGGCTCAGAAGGGCTGTAGTGTTGGTTGGCTATGAAGCACGTTGGATTGTAGCAAAAATGCGGACGGCCTCGTCGGACCCAGGAACCCTCAGATTTTTTGGACGACTTAGTGGGGGTAGCCGTAGGGTTGCAGTTTGGGTTTGAGGAGAGGAAGAGGGTGGTTCTTCGTTCCAAATAGTGGCGATGGTGGGGAAGCGAAGGAAACAGATTTTCATTCCGATGTTAGTCTTCGGAGATGGGTGAGGGGATGTGGCTCTGGTTATTGATGGTTTTGTGTTAGGGGATGGTTGGGTGAGGCGACCTGGTGGAAGGCAGGGGAAGGCGCCGCCCACATCTAGGCCAGTGGCAGTGGCAAATCGCTACGCGTCTGGAGGGGTCAAGGCGGTTCACACGACGGTGGAAGTAGAGTGGTTTAGAATATTGGATAGATCGCTGGTGGGCCAACTAAGGGAGATGGGTGGCAAAGGAATGAGCTTTGCGTCTATGTCAGATTGGGTCAGTCAATGGTGGAAGGCTTCGGGGCAGGTGGAGGTGCGACCGCTTGGAGATCAGGCTTTTCTATTTGTTTTGCCTACCAGATGCGAGGCGGAGGCTCTAATGCATCGGCGATGGACCATTGATGGTCGTGATTTGGTGTTGGAATGGTGGACACCTTTAGCCCTTTGTGCTTCGGGGAAGACGTCGATGCTAGAGAAGACGGTATGGATTCAAGTGATGGGCTTGCAGCTCCATCTTCGTGGAGAGAAGGTTTACCGCGTGATTAGTGACCAGTGTAGCGGCTTCATGGAGTCTGACGAGCCTTCGGCGGATCTGGGTTCTCTTCGTTTGTGTATTAGGGGCTCGGAGAATACACCATCAATTGTCTCTATCTAGTGAGGATTGTGGAAGTATGCATTACCGGTATGCATGGAGGTAGGGCCCAATGTTTTAAAAAGCGCTCCTAAGCTCAAGGCGAGGCGAGGCGAGGCGAGGCGAGGCGCGGCGCAGCTCTGCGCCTCATGTATGGCCAGGCAAGGCGACATAGAAGAGGTGCAAACAAGGTGATGAGGCGCGCGCTTTATGATGAAGCTCGAGGTGTGCGCTTCATGCGCTTCGCATTTCTTCCACTCCAACAACCCATCTATTTTCTGTGTGGATACCCACATGGGATGACATCTCATTTACAATATAAAATGATCCAAACGTAGGTCAAAAGAGCAAAAACATTAAAAAAAAGCCCTAGTGGAGAAGAAGAAGACGCGGCGTAGCGAAGAGTACACGACACGCCAATATACGCAGGTTCTTTTCTCTTCTCTCTCTTCTCTGCCTTTGTTCTACTCTTTTTTTTTTTTTTTTTTTTTTTGGCTTCAGTCTTCTCTTCTGGTTCGACTGTCCTTCTCTTCTCTTCTTCTCTTCTCTGGTTCTCTTCTCTGCCTCTGTTCTATTTTGTTTTTTTTTTTGTTTTTGTTTTTGTTTTTGGCATCATTTTTCTCTTATGGTTCGCTCAGGATCGCTCTCTCTCTCTCGCATTCTCTCTCGCGATCACAATCGCAATCGCAATCGCAATCTCCCTCCCTCTCTCTCTCCCTCTCCCTCCCTCCCTCTCTCCCTCCCCCCTTGATTCATATATATATAATACTATATAATACCTATTATATAATATATAATATATAATATACTTATAGATAATATATAAAATATAATATATACTTATACATAGTAATAAAAAAAATAAACACATGTATGTAAAATAAAATAAAAAAATTAATTAAAACACATTATTTAAAAAATATAATAAATAAATAAAATAATATATATATTAAAAAAAATTAATTGTTTTTTTTCCTTCTTCTCTTCTCATTAAAAAAATTAATAATATACATATTAAATATTTGCTTATGTTGAAACTTGTGCTATATTAATATGTTGCTTAACTTCTATAACTTGCTCCTCGCTTTGGTGAGGCGCGTGCCTCGCCTCGCGCCTCAGTGCTTAGGCTCCAGGTGACCTTAGCGCCTCGATGCACCTAAAGCTTTTTAAAACACTGGTAGGGCCGATGGTGGAACCAATAGTGCCGTTAGTCATGGAGGGTGCTAACCCTGGACTAGGAAAAGAAGGGCAAGATTCGTAACAACTAGATCGAAGAATCGCGAAGATTGTGGGGGTAAAGGAATACCGACAAAGATTTGGGAGACATATTGATTCTATGGGCCATCGGGTTTGGTTTATTCACCAAACCCAAGTTGGGAATGAAGTGGGCTCAAAAAGGGTTTTTAAAGGGAGGCAGATGGGCCTTGACAAGGCCCAAAGGGTTATGGGTGTTTCAGTGGGCAAGCAAAGGTGGGCCATGGCAAATAAGAATCAATACATGGGCCTGGATCGTGCGGAGTTCAATGTGGGCCACCAAGGGCGTGGTTTAAGCCTAGGGGGAGTGTTTCAATCCAACCCGTGCCTAGTCAATCCAACCCAGAGCTCAATCAGGTTTTTGCATCACTACGCGATGGGTTTGAGCCTCATCAGACTAACAGTGGCATGGGTGCTTCGTCAGAGGACGTGCGAGCTCAAGAGGGGGGTGCCAATGATCGGTCAGTGGGTCCACAGCAGTGGCCTAGGTCTGCCGATGCTGATTTTCAGTCCGCCGTGCTGGTCTTGTGGTGGAGGAGCAAATCCAGGAGGAGTTAGGCTGTTGGGACAGGCGAGAGGCAATGGGAAGTGAGGAAGAAGCTCACTGGGCAAACATGGCAAACGAGTTGGCATTGGAGGTCCGACCTGAAGTGGTGTGTGATGGGGAAGATGTGGGGGCTGTTGCAGATGAGGAGGACAATTATGAAACAGAAGTGGACTTTCAGGTAGATGAGAATCCGGGCTCAAAGGAGATATCGAAATGGGTCCTTTCTCCCATTAATAAGGTCAGTCAATTTCTGGGAGTTTCTTTTGAAGGTCATGAGAATGAGGTACTCAAACTATTTTCTACAATTGAGGGGTCATGGAGGGAGGATGCTCTGAGTCGGCAAGTGGTGAAGCCTGTGAAACATAATGGGAAGAGTGTTAAGGAATTATGAAAATTGGAGTGTTCTATAAATTATGATTAGAGTACGGATGGGGATGGGCAGGGTGCTAGAAAGGGTCGTGGAAATCAGCCGCTATTGTAATGCGGTTAAAAATATTGACTTGGAATGTGAGAGGATTAAATGATAGGGAAAAAAAAGGTGCTGGTGAAATCTGTGTTAAAAAGTGCGAGAGCGAATGTGGTATGCCTATAGGAAACCAAGATGGAGTGCATGGAGGGAGAGATAGTCAGGGAGTTGTGAGGTGGCCGGTTTGTGGATTAGACTTTTTTACCTGCTCAAGGGGTGGCTGAGGGAGTTCTTCTTTGTTGGGATAGGAGGGTGGTGGTAAAGGGGGAGGAAGAGGTGGGGGCCTTTTCAATCTCTTGCCTATTTCAGTGTGTCGAGGATGATTTTCGATAGGCCTTTACGGGGGTTTATGGCCCGGTACGTGGAGGGGAGCGGCTTAGTTTTTGGGAGGAACTACAGTGCATTGCCTTTCGGTGGGGGGTCCCATGGTGTGCAAGCGACGACTTTAATGTGGTGCGGAGTATGGAAGAGAAGAGGAGGGCAAGCTCGATAATAGGTTCTATGCAGGCTTTTTCTTCGTTCATTGATGAGGTGGAGTTAGTGGATCTGCCGATGCAGGGTGGTGACTTTACATGGTCCGGGGGTGGGGCGATGTCTCAGCTCGATAGATTTTTGGTAATAGGGGAGTGGGAGGAGCATTTTTCACAAGTGACTCAAATACATTTGCAGCGTCTAGTCTCAGATCATTGGCCAGTCTTATTGGATAGTGGGGGAATTAGGAGTGGACTGACGCCGTTTCAATTTGAGAACATATGGTTGCTATCTGAGGGTTTCATGGAGCGGGTGAAGGGTTGGTGGGAAAGTTATGTTATCTCAGGCTTGCCAAGCCGTCGCCTGGTGCAAAAATTAAAACTTCTTAAGTCCGATTTGAAGCGATGGAATAGGGAAGTGTTTGGGTGCTTGGAGGTTCAGAAGGCAAACGTGCTAGTTGCGTTGCAGGAGTTGGATGAGATAGAAACTGCAGGGGTATTGTTTGTGGCGGATCTAGTTCGTCGAGATGGGGCTCGAAAGGAGTTTGACTAGGTTGCCCGTATGGAGAAGGTTAGCTTTCGACAGAAATCTAGATGTTTGTGGTTGAAGGATGGGGATCGAAATACAAAGTTTTTTCATCGTATGGCAAATGCCCATCGGAGGGTGAATCAAATAGGAAGAATGCGAGTAAATGGTGTGGAGCTGCCATCTTCAGAAGATATTAGGGCAAGTATTATGGGATTCTATGAGCACTTATTTCGGGATGAGGAGGAGGTATGGAGGCCAGGTCTAGACGGAGTTATTTTCAATGTTATTTCAAAAGCGGGTAGTTGTCTATTGGAACGGCCGTTTGCAGAAGATGAGGTGTTTGAGGCTTTGCGAAGTATACCTGGTGATAAGGCACTGGGACCAGATGGTTTTTCCATAGCCTTTTTTAGCAATGCTGGGGAGTGGTGAAGTTTGATTTGATGACTATATTTGAGCAATTTCATCAGACAGGGGAGTTTGAGCGTAGCCCTAATGCCACGTTTATTGCTTTGATTCCAAAGAAGGGTAGGGCAAAGGACATTTGGGACTTCCGACCTATCAATCTTTTGGGTAGTGTGTATAAGCTTTCGGCAAAAGCGTTGGCAAATCGGTTACAAGGTGTGTTGGAAGGGGAGGTTTCCGAGTCTCAGAATGCTTTCGTGGGTGGTTGGCAAATTCTGGATGCAGTCCTAGTGCAAATGAATGTGTGGATTCCAAAATTCGATAGGGGCAGGAGGGGCTTATTTGCAAACTTGATATTGAAAAGGCTTACGATAATGTTAATTGGAAGTTTTTATTATATATGTTGGACAGACTAAGTTTTGGGGATAGATGGAGGCGGTGGATTCAATTATGTATTTCTACGGTACGACTGTCGGTACTTGTTAATGGGTCTCCAGTAGGATTCTTTCCTACTTATAGAGGGCTACGGCAAGGTGATCCTTTATCTCCTTTATTGTTCATCTTGGTAATGGAAGTGCTGGGGCGTTTGTTGTCTAGAGCGGTGGAGGGAGGTTTGTTGTAGGGGTTTGAGGTGGGGGTGGATCCAGCAGTTTTAACGGTTTCCCATTTGTTCTATGTGGATGACGCGCTCGTTTTTTGCAATGCGGATGTTGATCAGATTGGTTACTTGAGATGTGTGTTGTTGTGCTTTGAGGCAGTTTCAGGCCTTTGAGTGAACCTAGCAAAGTCAGAATTGATTCCAGTGGGGGAAGTGGCAAGGATTCCGGTGTTGGCAGCTATTCTGGGGTGCAAGGTGGCAACTCTGTCAGTTTCATATTTGGGATTGGCTCTGGGGGCATCTTTTAAGGCCAATGAGGTGTGGGATGGGGTGGTGAAACGTGTGCAACGGCGGTTGGCAGGATAGAAACGGCAATATTTATTGGAAGGAGGTAGACTAACATTGATTACGAGTGTTTTATCCAGCATTCTGACTTACTTTATGTCCGTCCATGTGATTCCGGTGTCAGTGGCAAAGCGGATTGATATATTGCGAAGGGATTTCTTATGGAGAAGTGGGGAGGAGGGTATTCATTATCACTAGGTGGACTGGGATTGGATTTGTCATCCTAAGGTGAATGGGGCTTTGGGGATTCAAATGTTGGTCTTGTTCAATGTGACCCTGTTAGGGAAGTGGTTGTGGCATTTTGTGGAGGAGCAGGATCATCTCTGGAGAAGGGTGGTGGTATCGAAGTTTGGTGTAGGGAGGAGAGGGTGGTGTTAAGGGCGGGTGGGGCAATCTCATGGCCATGGTCTATGGAAAGGGATTTGGCTGGGGTGAGAGGAGCTTTGGAAAAGGGTGAAGCTAAAGGTAGCGGTGGGGCATAGAGTTCAGTTTTGGCGGGATAGGTGGTGTGGTGACCTCCCTTTAGAATTGCGGTTCCCTTTGATTTTTGGTATTGCCAATGATGCTGAGGTGATGGTGGGTGTTGTGCAGTTTGGCCAAGGGGTTTCAATTGTTTGGAATGTGCGCCTGTGATTGGGAGCAAGATCAGCTGGTGGAGCTGTTGGGTTTTTTATGTAAGTTGCGAGTGGGAGAGGTTGGGCAGGATTCTTTGGCATCGGAATGTCCTGGGGTGAAGGGGACGTTTTCTGTATCTTCTTATTATGGTGTGCTTGCTCATGAGGAGGTGGTTGCTTTCCCTTGGAAGTGTGTTTGGGTCTCGGGTACGCCATCTAAGGTGGCCTTTTTTGTGTGGACGGCCATGTTGGCACGTATCTTGACTATGGATAATTTAATTCGCCGTGGCCACATTTTGGTTAATTGGTGTTGCTTGTGTTGTGGTGATGCGGAGTCGGTGGATCATTTGCTTGTTCATTGTCCGATTACTTCTCAACTTTGGATGCTAGTTGTTGCAACTTTTGGATTGGCTTGGGTGCAGCCAAATTCGGCTAAGGCAGTCATGTGAAGCTGGGTGGGGGGCCGAGTTGGGAGGAGGTGTCGGAAGGCATGGATGCTTATTTCTCATTATATTCTATGGTTGGTTTGGTTGGAGCAAAATAGGTGTGTTTTTCAAGAGGTGTCTCATTCAGTCCCTTGGTTGGAAAGACGGCTTCTTATGGTTTTACATAGTTGGGTGACAAGTTCATTTGATCCTAATGTTTTGGCTTTTGTAGATTTTGTGGAGGATTTGATTTGTTAGTCCATTGAGCCTCTATGGCTTCCGTTGTTATATTCTTTGCATCATCTTGATACCTTTTAATAAAGTGTGATTATTTATCCAAAAAAAAAAAGAAAGAAAAGATAGGGAAAGAAAGGGAAAAATCATTGTCCTAGAAGGTTACCTTAGATCAATGGTTTGCTGATCAATAAGGTTTTCACTAGGTTACAAGAAAATGGCTCCAAATAAAAGTGAACTAAAACAAGGTCATAAAAAAAAAGTGAAAATAAGGGAAGATTCTTTGCCTAAGAACCACTTAGGAAGGGATCAGAATATTTTTGTGGTCTGGCCAATACTTTACTACAACAAGCAAAAGCATTCCAAGTGATGTTATTAATATTGTTTTGTACCAGCCAGCAATAGTCCAAAATATAACATTCCCAGGATAAAACAATACATCACTCAAGTCATCCCTCTTTTCTTTTCGTTTAATTTTCCAGTAATTTCCCTCCAACCTTCATCGTTCCATTCCCTTTTCCATTTCATCTCATTTGTACCATGAAAATGTTCTTTAGACTATTTTTGTAATTAATGTGCCATGGAGGCCTATTCTTATATTCCTAATACAAGAATTCATAAAGTTACCACTGAAGCTATTCACCAATGCCGTCGCCTTTGTCCTTTTGTGCCTCCTTTTATCATACCAACTCTCTCTATCCCCTTTTGATAGGCATTTTTTAATTTGTAGGATCCTTTGAAGAGTACATCAAATCATTATCGACATTTTGCATTAAAAAAAAAAAAAAATCAAAATTCACTAATGGATTTTCAATGAGATGCATTATGCACTAGCAAGTAGCAGCTTAAGTTTTGATGAGGAAGAAAGTAATAAGTAATGAAACAATCCTCATTAAGAATAATTTTATCTAAGTTATGAAGAATATTAAATTTTATGAGTAGAATATGTAGAATATATTAAAAAAACAAAATTATGTTTGAAAAGGTATGCCAAAATACACTATACTAGTATTGATAACTATGCCGTGAAATATGTACTACCAAATATGCTAATCTATTAATTAAATACCACTCATGATATGTTTTTATATGAGAAAGTAGTATTTTTGTAAAAAATGGAAATCATATTAATAATAAGTTAGACATTTAGGAATGTTTCTAAAGATTTTTATAAATCTGAAAAAATAATGAATATATAATATTTTCGGCGATAAATCCAAAAACAGTACCCTAAACCCTAAACCTATAGATGTAACATATAGATGACAAACACGGTACACTAACCAGTACAGTATTCATAACATTAATACCAAGTTCAAATGCTTTTATTTTCAATTTATTCACTTTTATTGTCAATTCAATTAGATGGAGCTTATAGTTTTAGAAAAAAATTATATGAAGCACGAACATTCCAACTTAGTTATGTAGCTGTGTCCAACACTGACATGCCTCGGACATGCTGTGAACGTGGTACCTTACATGTCCCCTACCATTTTTTAATTTTTTAATGATTGATAAAATAATATTTCTTAGATAGAATAAAGTTTTAACTTATAAATTGTGGTGGTGTTTTTTTTTTTTTTTAAATTTAAATTTTTGTCAGTTTTTCATTATGTTTGGTTGTTTGTGGATTTAACATTGATAGATTCTTGCTAAGAAGTGCCCCAAGGCATAAGGAAAGACAAAATGAAAAGATTACAACATACTTGTTCACTCATTTCAAAACTCTTTTCACAGATTTTATATAACTTTTAAAACTTTCAACGTTTTTTCGAAAACGTTGATGGGGAACGGATGGGAGTTGGATAAAGAAAAATAGAAGGTTTTGTAATTTTATTTATTTATAAGTTTTATATTAATTTAGAGTTTTATTATAGTACTATTCTATTTTTGGTAAGTTAATTATGGTTTCTTACAAACCCTATATATATGACTTTTATGTAATAGTTTTAGATAGTTTTGAATATTGATATTTGAGTACAAGGCTGTGGCCTTTTTTGTGACATTAGGGTCTTGACCTCGTATTCTTCTCTCTTCTTATTCTTCTCTAAACTTTTCGATCTTCTCTTTTGGATCAATTCTCCATTTATTCTGGTTTTGAGATCAATCAAATAGTTGGAAGTTGGAACGGATTTCTTACTAGCCGTTCTACATCACACGTTTTACCTTAATCACAATATTAATTAGTACTCCAGGGGCATTTGCTAGCATTTGTCAGATTCCTACACATAACAAATAAAAATGTAACTCTATTTGGTTTCAATTTTCAGAATTCACTTTTCAGAAAATTCTACTTTCTTGTTTTTCGTTTTTTTTTTTTTTTTTTTTTTTTTTTTTTTTTTTCACTGAATTTTTTTAATATTTTAAGCAATTTTTTTTAATTTTTAGACACACCTAACATAAATACACTTAAAAAATATAATATTTGTCAAAAAAATCTTTAAAAAATTCACTAAATACCAAAAATACAAAAAAAAAAAAAAAAAAAACAAAACAAAACAAAACAAAAATTTAGTACATTTTTTATATTTTTGTGTATTTATTAATTATTTAAAATAGTTTTTCATAAATATTTTATTATTTAGATACATCTAAGTAAGATGCATCTAAAAAGTAAAAAAATTACTTAAAATTTTAAAAATATTCACTAAAAACAAAAAAAACACGAAAAACAAAAAACTCAATTTCTAGAAAACTGAATTTAGAAAACTGAAACCAAACACATTATTGTGTTCCATATCTATGTCCATATCCATATTCGTATCCATGGCTTGTGTCGGTGTTCGACTCCATATCCGTGCTTCTTAATAAAAAAATAATATGATAAAATATCAAAAAATTTCACACTATTTATTTCAACATCCAAGTGATAATTATGACAGAGGACAATAAAGATGATAGAGTCAAAATCAATACACAATTTTTTCCCAAAAAGAGCGCGACATGCAGTACTATAGATTACTCCCACTATGGCTCTCTTGAGATTCTCCAAAAATTATATTAGACAAGGCAAAGAAAACAGGGAAAACAGGAAACATTCAAGGGTGTAAAATGGTAGACATTCAAGTCTGAAACCATTCAAACATAGTTTTCTCTAAATTTTAGAGGATACTTAAGCTTGACCACTGATCCTGATCCAGCCTTATTCAAGCTTGGTTCACAGACTGTCTGCTGAGACTCAAGCTAGCTGTAAACCGAAACTAAGTTTGTTCATTACCGTGATCAATCATATGTCATCATACTTGGGTCAAAATCAAAATGTCACGACATTATCAATGCCAAAAAACAATAGCAAAATAAGAAAGATGAATTTAATTCATCATCGATCATACCTTAAGTATATTATTATGCATATCAACTTCTTAGATAATCCATTGACAGTATCTCCTTGAGGGGTCCAGTTTTCTTGTGTTGATCGAACTTGATTTATTAAGCAAACAACCTTGAAGATTCAGATTGATCCTAGATAACTTGAACATGCCAATTTATGAGTGGCACAGGGCCTATTCATGAGCAAACATTTTTTCGTCTAAACCAACCATCATTTCCATTCTGTATACAAACCTTCATGCTCGTAAGCACAATCAACTTGAAGCATTGAGTGCTTCAAGCTGTCAGTGGCTCAGTGCAAAAGGAAAGAAAGACAGAGGCTCAAACTTAACTTGTTTGATTGGAGAGAGAGATTCTAACTGTTGAGTCCATGCTGCTAACCAGTAAAATTTTACCATGATCAATGAACTTCTAAATTAAATTTCCCATATCCATTGACCAGGAATTCATTGAGTGGCAGAACCAGTTGCAGTTTCCCTAAAAGTTTTAATATTTACTGCCCCACTAGACCACAATTTAGTGATTATACGTTGCTTAAAACTGGGCTTTCAAAAAATACTGCCGAGTTTCTAGGTGTAATGTGGCTGATGCCTTGGAACTTTCTTGAATGTGTTCTTAAGAAAGGCATAATAAGAACCAAGGAAGTTCAAAAGCTCAAATCTAAGAGCAACTGCGCTTAGCAATCTGGGAGATAGATTTCATTAGAGAGAAAAAATCTCAATTATAGATACAAGAGCTCTAAGCTCCAAAATACATTGTCAAAATATCATAAAACCGCCACCTAAAGACCCTAGCATAACCACATTTATTTTTATTTATTTATTTTTTTTTTTATAACCAAGAGACCTTTATTGAAAAAGCATTAAGATGATGGAAAGAATACAAAAACTAGCCTTAAGCTAGCAAACAAGAATTGAAACAACTAACAAAACAAAGCCCAACAACTAACTAATCAAGTCCTCTACAAAATCTACAAAAGCCAGCACATCCGGATCTACTAATATCGTAACTCAATTATGAAGCACAGTAAGCAATCATCTCTCCAACCCTTGCACATGCGCATAAGATGCCACCGTTGCCTCTCGATCAATAACAATGCAAAATATCAAAGGGAACAACTCTAAAGACGCCTCACCACACCACCTATCCTTCTAGAACCTAACCTAATCCCCATCCCTACCCGGAAGCAAACTCTCTTCCAAAACTCCTCCCAACCTAACCAAATTCCCTTCCACAAACTCCGCCCATGTGTCTATCTCACCTCCCCCGTACTCCACTCCCCCCCCCCCCCCAACCCCAAACCATACTTAGCCACCACCACCACCTTCTTTACAAACCACCATGGTCACTTCCCCAAAAGAGCCAAATTAAACATCACTAAACTCTAAATCCCCAACCCCCCTATAGTCTTAGGAACACAAATCCGATCCCAAGCTACTAAATGTTAATGAAAAGCCTCGTCCCCCCCACCCCATAAAAAATCCCACTGCAATTTCTCCAACTGTTTCGCAACTAACACAGGGATCACATGAACCGACATGAAATAGGTTGGAATACTCGAAAGGACACTCTTAATCAGCATAATTCTCCCCCCTTTGGATAGTTACTAACGCTTCCAACCCGCCAACGGCTGTTGCACTTGATCCACCACCACATCCCCCACTAAAAGAAGCTCCCAATGGCAAGCCCAAATAAGATATAGGTAAGGCTGCCACCTTACACCCTAAGATAGCTGCAAAAACCGGTAAACACACCACCTCTCCCACCGGAATCATCTCCGACTTCCCTAAGTTCACCTGAAGCCTCGACACTGCCTCAAAGCACAATAACACACATCACAAGTAAACAATCTGGCTGGCTAGCATCCGCCCCACAAAAAATAAGAGCATCATTAGCATAAAACAAGTGAGACCGCACCAAACTAGAAGTCTGCGTCATATTCACCTCAAATCCTGCCAACAAACCCTCCTGAACCACATTGGACAACAAACGACCCAAAGCCTCCATAACCAAAATGAACAACAAAAGGGATAACATATCTCCCTTCCGCAAACCCCTATGAGTCGGAAAAAAACCTGCTAGTGTACCATTCACCAAAACCGACATTCGAACTGTAGAAATATGGAACTGAATCCATCTCCTCCATGAAACCCCAAAACCCATCCTCTCCAAGACATACAATAAAAACTTTCAATTCACATTATCATACACCTTTTTGATATCTAATTTGCAAATAATACCTGTTTGCCCCTGCCGAATCTGCAAGCCAAGGCTTAAATGTCAACTAAGCAACTAAAACATAACAACCACACTAACCTTATTACATCAACCTCCCCTTCTAGAGAAAACAACTTGTCCTCAGGTTGGGATCATCAACAAAAATGAATCAAAAAATAACAACAAATGGAAGCATGATGGACATGCAACGGTGAATAAGACTAAGTGGTTACAAGTCATTCAAAAAATCACCCTATCAAATACCCTTCCTTGAAAGTGAATTCTCTTTTGTGAACATTGTTACCATCTCACATCGGTTGACATAAGCCTTGGCCATGTACATTTAAGTCTCTTGGGCACCTTCCCCTTGCAAGCCGGTTTTCAAGGGTGAGTTCTCACCAAGGGGTTCATATCATTTGGGTTTAGAGCCATCCATCACGTCAAGTATGGGATCAAATGGGTGCAGCTTTGCAGTTCGACCAACGGAGGAGGTGACCTATAGACTAGATTAAGAGACCTAAAAAGGTGTCAAATATTGATAATAGAATGAACCCGCCATAAGGGAAAGGCCTACCACCGAGTTAATGTTGATATAATGGGCCTCCGTGGATGTCAATTGAGTAGCATGGTGTTATGTTACGATCCCACATTAGTTAACATAGGCCTTGGTCATGTGCATATTAGCCTCTTGGGCACCCTCCCCTTACAAGCTGTTTTCAAATGGGAGTTCTACCCAAGGGGCTTGAATCATCAACCAAAGCCATGTTCTACTGTGAAAAGGCCACCATGTGGCATGCCTTCTAGGAAACATGTCATAAAAAAATATAAAAAAATAAATAAATAAATAAATAACTCACGCATGAATCCAAATTACACCAAAAACCATGTTTCCTTACCAAATTGGGCTCTGGTATCAAATCAACAAAACGTTGACTAACTAGCAATGAAGGTAGCACTAAAAGTACTTCTCAAAAACAAATACTAGCAAACACCTGTGGAACTTCATCTCTTTTATGGTTGATGCAACTTCAAATACATCATTAATTACTTTTGGAAATAAAGTCAGTACAGCCAACTACATGATCATACTCATCCTTTTCCATAACTTCGACTGAAGCTAGAAAAGGAACTGACGATTGAGTTGCAACCATCTCTTTAGTGAAACTTCCTTCATCGTCAATACCATTCTCATCACCATTACCATTCCCACTTTCCAAAAAGATCATCATCATTGTCATAGAGATAAAAAAATTGAAACAACTTCATATTCACAAGCACTAATTTCTTCATAATTTGGTTCCCCTTTACTTGGTGGGTCATCAAAGATAGAAACATCTTCATCATTACTTTGTTCCATTTCTTCATCAAAGTTAGGAACATATTGATCCCAAACTTGTTCTCGATAACAATCTTGTTCCATATTGTCTTCACCAAAGATGGAAACTTCATCATCATTACATCTTTGTTGTACCACCTCTTCACTAAAGAGCAACCTATGATGATGTTCATCATCACAAGATTTATTCTTTTCAACACGAATCGAATAACCGTCAAGGACATAGTTATAGAATGATTGTCCAAAGTAAAAAAATGTCTTAGTATACATTTTGGAACTTGGAACGCTCGTCCTTTGTTGCTTCTCAAACCAACAAAGGTTGCATGTAATTGGAAGGTAAGAAGTGCGCCTTGAGCTTCTTTCTTATTCTCTCCCAATCTCTAATTTTTCCTCTACAAGATTGCAATTGCTTCCACCATTCCAAGGCTCGAACAAGGCTTTGAGACACCAATTTCACCTTCCTTCCTTCCACATGTATCATGATACTCCAAAATACTCTCAATAGTGTTCAACAACTCCAGAAATACATCCAGAATGTAGTTTCCATGAAATTCAGGAAGTAGAAAATCTGTAACGGTTTTCCCCTATTTAGATTCAAATCCATGGGAACACGCTCTACGCTAATACGAAGCACAGAAGGAGTCATCAGTTGATGATCCTTGGAACCATTACTACCTTCAGAAAGAGGTTGCAATCATTGCACTCTTCCAATCAAGGTAGCAATTTGTTGACTCAACATTCCTTTGATTTTGGTTGTCATTGTTCCTTTCAATCGAGGGATTTATCTAGATTTCTTCACCCAAATTCGCAGCATAAACCCTACCGCAGCCACCCCGTCTTCCCCTACCTCTTTGAGCCATAACTTGCAATAAGCAAAAGCACCAATACAATATAGTAAGAAGGAACAACTGAATCCAAGTTCCAAGTACTTAAGTCAAAGAACAATCAACAATTTCCTTGTAGTATACCCAAAATAGAATCAGCAAGACACCAACCACCTAATCAGCTTGACAACAAAGAAGTGAAGAGCTTTTAACAGCTCTCAGTGTGGTTCATAACCAGATCACAAGTAGAAATATGAAGTCGAAGTTCAAAACCTCAGTTCGTGGTTCACGAAACCAGAAAACTTCCACTCATCGCTCCTAACACCACTTCAAGATGCAAAGGCCGATCATATAGCGTTTCATGACCAAAGAACAAACCTTGAATCAAGTAAGCATAGGTGTGACCGCAGTATGTAACAACATAGAGAAGATCGCAGGTCAGATGGAACCACAAACAGATCGCAAAAGTCAAATCGGAAGGTGAAATTGATTCGCATTGTGAGACCCTGAGGCTTGTTCAAGTTGCGAAAGCAAAGCAAAGAGTGAGATCAAGTCGCGATATGGATTTTAATTGCGATCAAATCACAAGTCTTCTCTGTCAGTTGGAATCAAGTCACGAAGGTGAGTCTACTGTCTTCAACAATTCATGATAGCACTATTCAAACAGAAAAACTACAACTCCTATTGGTGAATGGAAGCTCAGTTAGGAACTGATGAACACTTTTCTCAAGTCAACTGAGAGGTAAGGTACTCGATCAAGATGGGGAGAAAAAGACTAGGTGATGTGGAGTATAAAAAACTCAAGGAATGCTAAATTCAAAGAAGTAATGATATTTAGACATTGGCATTATGTCAAAAAGAAATTGATAGGAATCGTATATAATTAAGCTTGTAGTATTATTAGTCTTATTTTATAATTATGTTTATGTTTTCTAGGATTTTAAGCTTAGGGGTATTTTAGTAATTTGCATAATTTCTGAATATGTGTTGTGCGAGCCCATGGGTCGTCTTGTTGGTCAAGTTATTTAATTGGGTTTTATTTATGTTTCTTTTTTAGTCTTAAATTAATTTTAGAAGTCCAAGCTATTATGATAGTTTTCCTTTTCTAGTTATAGTTGGTTTAGGAAGTCTCATAATTCTACATAAAACCATGTAATGACTATAATTCAATAGATTTGATATTTTATAAAAAGTTGAGAGCTTTGAAGCTTCTTTATGGATTGTGTGATGCAATCAAACCCTAGGTGTGATGCCTAAGGGATTCTAGGAGTGATTCCTAGACCTATCTTTTTCTCTTCTTTATCTTTCTTTCTTCAATTCCTGCAGCCTGTTCACAGCACCCTAAACAGTGCAAAATCAGCCCCAAAAGCCTATTGTTGTGGCTGTCCCTAATCGTCCTGCATCATTTTGGTATCAGAGCAAAAGATCCTATTATTAGAGCAAGCTATAAAACATTTCAATTCGTTGTGGAAGATTTTTTGTCGTAGGGATTTTTTTGAGAACCAAAGGGATCAAGTTCTTTTAAAAATTGTGGAACTTGATAATTTTAGTCAACGGCTTAATGCTTTGGAGAGCTGACCAACTCAGGACAAGGTGATAAACACTCAAATTATCAAGGATAAAGAGAGTTTGAATGATGAATCAAAATCACCCCAAACAACATCAAGGTTGAAGAAGGTTTTTGCTCACAACTCTTTGTGTTCTAAAGTAGAATTCGAGGACCAAGATCAAAATCTACCCAAGGTGGAAGATGACCAGATTTTCAAGGTTGGCGAGGCCCTTATTCATGATTCAAAAGCACCCCAACAAGTTCCGATTATTATTCCCAAAGACGCTAAAGTCCAAAGCAATGAATTGGATGCTACAACAATTGTCAGGACTCAAGAACTAAAGCCAACAACTACAAGTCCTGAGCCAAAAGGGCCTTTGAAGCCGGAGGTTGAAAAGTTACTATCAAAATTCTCTAATTTAGTGCCAATACAGTCCTATGATGAGCCCCCACCCATGCACAACATCCAGCATACTTCACGTCATATACAAGAGTCTAAATTGCTTAACCTTGCAACATATGAGTCAAATTTAAATTAATATATCATGTCCCACTCAGTGACAAGTCATGATTCCATTGAAGAAAAGGGCAAGGTTGAATCACATGATGACATTTTGTTTGAAGGACAAGGTAAGAACATGGAAGCCAAAATGGTTGATATGACAGGAAGTATTCGAATCGAGCAAAATCAGAGCATCATCAATCCGAAAGATATTAGGATGTATGGGAAAAATTTTGCAAAACAAGGTTTAGACCATTTCAAGGATGTATCTCTTTCTTTCTTATGTTGATTTTATCATTCCAGAGAAGTTCAACTTTGCAATTGAAAGTAGCTCATTGTTCCTTACTACCCCCAATGGAGAAGAAAAAGTGATGTACATTTTTATATGAGGACTTGGGTACGATTCCAATGCTTTGGATTCTTATATTTCAACACTTCAAAACTCGAGGTTGAGTTTTTTCCAACCACGGGAGAATGATGTGGGGTATAAAAAGCTCAAGGAATGCCAACTTCAAAGAAGTAATGATATTTGGACATTGGCATTATATCAAAAAGAAATTGATAGGAATCTTATATAATTAAGTTTATAGTATTATTAGAGTCTTATTTTATAATTATATTTATGTTTTCTAGGATTTTAAGCTTAGGGTTATTTTAGTAATTTTCATAATTTCCGAATGTGTTGTGTGGGTCACCCATGGGTCTTCTTATTGGTCAAGTTATTTAATTGAGTTTTATTTATGTTTCTTTTTTAGTCTTAAATTAATTTTAGAAGTCCAAGATATTATGATAGTTTTCCTTTTTTGGTTATAATCGGTTTAGGAAGTCTCCTAATTCTACATAAAGTCATGTAATGCCTATAATTCAATAGAGTTGATATTTTATTAAAAGTTGAGAGTTTTGAAGTCTCTTTATGGACTGTGTGATGCAATCAAACCCTATGTGTTATACCTAAGGGATTCTAGGAGTGATTCCTAGATCTATCTTTTTCTTTCTTTCTTCAATTCCTGCAGTCTGTTCACAGCACCCTAAACCGTCCCTAAACAGTGTAAAATCAGCCCCAAAAGCCTATTGTAGTGGCTGTCCCTAATCGTCCTGCATCACTAGGGTTTGCTGGAGACCAAATTGAACTCAAACTCCAATATCATATCAGATAGCCTCCACAACTGTTGAACAATCAATGAATCACTCATATCTAAAATCGAAATAGGATCCGACTGTTGCACTGATACCAAAATGATGAAACCAAAGAAGATAGATTTCATTAGAGAGAAAATCTCATACAATATCAAAATATCATAAAATTGCCTCCCAAAGACTCTAGCCACCTATTTATAGGCTTAAATGCCAAGCAACCTAATCATAACAACCACACTAACCTTGTTACATCATTGTTTTAGTAGGTGAACCCAGAATTATAGATGTAGGCAATTTTTTACAAGTTATTCGCTTAGCTGGGTTGGGCAGATCGTGCAATGGTAGATGAAGCATCAGTTTTCAGATCTTTACTGCTTTCTCTTCACAGTCTTTTCCATCTTATCAGCCTTTTGTAGATTGGTTGTTTCTTGGTCAATGCAAGTTGGTTTGTTTTGCTTAGATGAACATGGCTATGGACCCTTTAGTGCCTTCCAGTGAATTTCTTCTCTTCTTAAAAAGTATATTAAAATTAAATATGGTTTGTCTAATAAAAGAACTTTCCTATGCACCCTAACAAAGAAACGACAGGAAGTTTCTCGTAGCAGGGTTGCATGGCAAAGCATCCAAATAAGCAAATAAAAAATAAGTACCATTTTCTGTCAAAGTTAACCAAATAGGGATACGGTCTGTAAACAAATATGTATCTCCTTCCTGTGAGAATATATCAGTGTATATATTGCATATATTTGCTTGTTGATGAATTTGGAGTGCATTCTTGTTGAATTGTTTGATTCTCTTTGTTACTTTTCGATTTTGATAATCTCTTATGTTGCGAATTGATCGAAGTATAGATGTGTCTCAGTGTGAATTGATGAAAGTATTAATGGATTTGATATTCGATAGCAATTGCTTTTAGGTTTTCTGATAAGTCTCAATCATTGAATCTTCTTTAATCTTCTGCATTTATGTTATTTTTAAAGATACACATGAATGTGGTAGATATATATATATATATGAAGAGATTGGGACTAATGAACATTTGGCTTAAAAATAAGCTCACATCATTGATTTGTGTTGTTAAATTGGAGGTCGTTGGATATTTTGTGGTTTCTGATTTATCTAAGCTTTCTAGGTTTCAGTAAAGCATACCAAATCTTTTGAAGGATGTAAACTTGTAGTGATTTTACTTCTAATCAATCACAACAGTGGAAGAGATGCCGAACCTACCCGCGGTAATATTTATTATTAATGCGATAGTTCTTCATAGAAAAATTTATAAATTCTCAGTGTAATTCGAATGAAAATATAGCGAGATCCACTGTTTGAATTGAACCTTTGCTCCTTCCTATGAGAATATATTAGTGTATATATTGCATATATTATGAGATTGTGTACATATTCTGTGTAATTAAGCATTATTCATATTTCCTTTTTTAGTCTTAGGGATAGAGTTCTATATAAGATGATGTACTCTTTGTATTACAACACATTGAAATATTCAGAAAGTTACTTCCACCGTCTAGTTCTTTGCCCAAACCATTAGGATTTCAAAACCCCATCACAACAAGGCTTACTATGAGGAGCAATGCCCTATTTCCTATACGCAGTCCAGTTAAAATAAATTACATTTGTTTTGTATTTGCCTATTTTAAGGAAACTAAAGAAAAATATAAACAAAGAAGCAAATGATTAGCTAATTGATTTAAGAACAGCTAGCTAATCTATAGCTGACCAAATCTAAATGCCTCCCTAGCAATCTACAAATACCTGAATTTAGAGGGCTAGTGTACCAGTGTAAGCATTAAATTCCGTTCTTATTTACCACCATGGCATATAAACCTGAATCTCTGTACTTCTCAAAATTTATTGATCTTTCTAAAAAGATACATCTGTAGCACATAAGTTGGATAACAAAGCTAAAATTTGCAATCAAACAATAGGGGTTTAGGAGATATAATTGACTGAATGAAATCCACCACCAGAGAAAAACATCTTTCTCTTCCAAACCAATAATTCCATGAATAAATAGAAAGAGGACATCAATGAATTTGAACAGGAAGTTACCAACAAAACCAATCAGGAACTGTGAATCATTTTAATACATGTAGAAGGGAGATAATGTATACATACCCAAGGCTGAGGACCATAGGTTGCCATCATTCCCGCATAATATGGATCCAAATATGGATTTGATGCACAAGCCTGCAAGAGTTACAAGAACACTAGAAATGCTTTCTGTTTCAAAGTCATGCCAGTATGAGTTCTCTAATTTTACACACTCAGTGTACCAATAAAGAAATCATCAATACAGCTCTCGCATCTATCCAGGTGAAGAAAAGCTGGAAAATCAGACTTACAACTGAGTGTCCAACAAGTTCAAGCTGATGAGGCTGTGTAAGGCTTTCATTAATCATTGGAGGTATGGCTGATGTTCGATTCTGGAAATTCTGGTGACCTTGTCCATAATTTCCATCTATCCATGAAAAAAGGCCACCATTAGTATCACATTAAAAAAATTCCCATTGCCAAGCCTACCGAAGGAATTACAGGGCCAAAAGTACACAAATTTACTTCAATATAGAGGATATCTGCAATAACCAAAACCAAACTATGCCTCGTGTCTCACTCAGATGGGATCATCTCTTAGTTTTGCATGACGTGGGGGCGGGGGAGCAAGAGCATATAAAAGTTTCTAAGATTAAGAGCCCCAACAGAAGTGCGTACATATTTAATATATTAAAGATATAAATATATTCTAACAAATATCTTTTCTGCTTTGTGATGTGTGAAAATAATAAATATTAAAGACTGATGTCAACTGAAAATTGTCATTGTTAACTATAAATAAATATTAATAGAAAGTATTAAAATAATTTGAGTTGTTTTACCTTTGTTTCTCTGAGATTTGTATGTTTGAGAAGTTTTATCTCAGTTGGGAGTGAGTTTTTTCCTTGACACGAATAAGTTTCTTACTTAGAAGCACGAATCAAGTTTGAGTAAGAAACATCACCTCAGTTGGAGTTTCCTACTACTAAGGGTTGGCTACATGAATCCTTTTCCATCATTCCACTCCAAGGGCTATATGCTATTGCTCAATTAATTTAAACAAATTAATATTCTTTTTTAATACCACAGCCCATATCCATTTAGGTCTTTCCCTCCTAACATTTCCATTTATGATATCATATCACTCACCTTACCATTGCATCTGTAGATCCTTCTTATACAACCAAACTACTTTAATCTGTTCTCTCTCAATTTATCTTTCCAACTATTTCACGAATATATTCATTTTTAATTCTATCTGCCCTAGTCTACCACACATCCATCTAAACATCCTCATCTTAGTTCACTCTTGTTATAAATAAGTTGTTTCAGAGTGGTCCAACATTATGTCTCGGAAAAGTATCATTGGCCTTATAGTTGTTCTATGAAGTGTTCCTTTCAACTTTGTTGGTATCCGTCAATAAAATAATATGCCAGAAGCACCCCTCTACTTGAGCCAATCTAATTTGGTTCTATGGGTTGCATCATTTCCAACATTTCCATCCTTATTAATAATAGAACCTAGGTTACGAAATTGTTAACTCTTTGTTATCTCCTAATTTTTTATCGTTCACTTTTCTACTGTTTCTACATCTATTTTTACTTGAGTTGTATTCTATATATTCAGTTTTAGTTCTATTGATTTTAAACCCTTCTAGCTCTATTGCTTCTCTTCAGCTTCCTAATTTAGTATTAGTTCCCCCCTTAGTTTCATTTACTTGAACAATTGGTTTCATCCAGTAGAACAATATCAACTACGAACAAAATACACCCTAGGACACGTCTTTGTAAAAGCATTTAGTTAATTCATCCTGTTTTTACTGAAGTTGTATTCTATATATTCAGTTTTAGTTCTATTGATTTTAAACCCTTCTAAGTTCTAGCTCTACTCCTCTTCAGATTCCTAATTTAGTATTAATTCCTCCCTTAATTTCATCCAGTAGAACAATATCAACTACAAACAACATACACCATAGGACACATCTTTCTAAAAGCATTTAGTTATTCACTAGTTTCTCTTGCATGTCATCTAATTGTAGTCACAACCACATCATAGATATCCCTTATCATGCCAATATACCCGTTTGTCAGACCATTTTTCTCTAACACCTACCACATGATATCCCTAGACACCCTATAATGAGTTTATACTAACAATATGAATATCCCTCCTTTTCTCTCTATATTCTTTTTTATTGATCTTCTTAGTAAATATTTTGCTTCCATAGTTGATATACTGGGTATAAATTCAAATTGATTGTGTGACCTTGTGGTTGCAACTCTTAAATGATGTTCAATCACTTTCTCTTACAATTTCATTGTATGACTTATCAGCTTAATGCCACTACGCCATTATAGTTGTTGCAATTTTGAATATCTATTTATTTTTGTATATAGATACTAATATACTATTTCTACAATTGTTCCATCGTTTTCCTAGTCAATGGTCAATAAATCCAACAAGGAATTACATGCAATAATTATATATATATGCATGTGTTTGCGTGTGTGAGACCTAATACCTAAGTTAGTATTGTGTATATATCTCTTAAAGTTGAGTTTTACCATCATATCTTATATACTATATTCTTTGAAAAAAAGAAGCAACATCTACTTTTAAAATGATTGAAAAAGTGAACAAACAAGAACAAAATAGGTAAGAGCCATATCATCAAATGGGCGACCTAGTGCACAAAGCACCCGCTAAAGTGGGGTTTGTGGAGAGCAAGATGTATGTAGCCTTACCCCATTTCTAAAGAGGCTATTTTCATGACTTGAACTTGCACCACCAGGAAGCCTTACCATTGGGCCAAGCCACAAGGAGTTATATCTTCAAAATCTAGAACAAACAAGGTAATGGAAGGACTCAAGGACATTCAACTGTGGCCTTGGTCAATATTAGACTGTAATTCATCGTTTTTTCTTTTTTTCTTTTTGATAAAATCATTGTGAGGAATAAAAATGTTGATTCCCAAGACAGTAGCAAGGAATCTTCCAACACAGTCCACTTGGTCACTATTAGATGCCTAACATCATCCTGGTGATCAAGAAGCTATATTGACTTGATTTCCCTCCTGAATCTTGAAAAACTTCAACAATTTCTCCTCTTTAAGTGCATTTGCTAACATGACTTTATGTACCACTTAAAACATAATTTTTACTTTGAAAAGGTCTGAATTTTCAACAAAACTTATCATTGAAAACGTCAATGAAAGGTAATTTCTTAAATTAAATTGAAAATGAAAAATTAATCCCTAAATATTATTGCAACAGCAACTTAACAGCATCCACTGCTAAAAATTCCAGCACCAAAGTTTTCAAAGCTAAATTACCAATTTCGTCAAACAGCGTCGAAGTGGATTTCCAATACCTTAGCTTTTGGAAACTTCATGCTACTAATCAACAATACCCTCATTGCTTGAATGCAAATTTACCATTAACACTTGGAAGCATTTAAGGTGAGTGGCTCTTTTTAAAGGAATTTTGAGCCAATTGAAGAGAGAGAGAGCGAGAGAGAGAGAGAGAGAGAAGAAGAAGAAGAAGAAACCCCTAAACTTGCTTGAGATAAGTTAAAATAATTTAAAATATCTAATCATCAAAAATTCAAGATAGAACTTATGCAACACTTTCATTTGCACAACCATGATTGGAGATCCATACCTATATTACATGGACTTGGGCATGAGTATTGGTTGTCGATGTGTGCAAGGTGTTAGACCTCCCTAAACCCTAAAACTCAAGATAAATCTATACGTGGATATAGGTACATGGGGACCTATGTTACATGGACTCTTTTAGTTATGTTGAAGTACCCATGTCAACATCACCCGACAAAGGTAAGGGTACAATTCTTCTTTTTTGAAACAATTACTTCTAAGTTTTTCTTTTAGGAGGAAAAAATGAAATAAAGTCATTACCATTATCTTAAAAATATAGTAAAATCAATCAGTATGTTTGGTTTTAATTTTCTAAATTCAGTTTTCCGGAAATTGAGTTTTTTGTTTTTTGTGTTTTTAGTGAATATTTTTAAAATTTTAAGCATTTTTTTTACTTTATTAGATGCATCTTACTAAGATGGATCTAAATAGTAAAATATTTGTGAAAAAATATTTTAAAAAATTAATAAATACACAAAAATACGAAAAATGTACTGAATTTTCGTTGTTTTTTAATTTATTTTATTTATTTTTGGTATTTAGTAAATTTTTTAAAGATTTTTTTTCACAAATATTATACTTTTTATTTATGTTAGGTGTGTCTAAATTTTTTTTAAAAAAAATTACTTAAAATATTAAAAAAATTCATTGAAAACAAAAAATATGGAAAATAAATAAGTAGAATTTTTTTAAAAGTATTTTCTGGAAATCAAAACCAAACAAGTTGAATGGTATTCTATATTTTACATTGCCAATATATAAAAATCATAGTAAAATCATTGTCTATAATATGATATATCCTGAATAAATTTTAATTTTACATATATATGTATATATATAAATTCTAATTAGACAATGTATCCGCATATCTATATCAATTTTTTGGATCTTTTTTGGTTGAGTCTATGTATCCTAAAGTTCAGAGTTTGATGTGTCCAACCCTTAGATATGCACCTACACTCAACAACCTTACCCAAGTCCATGTAACATAGGTGGGCTCATCCTAAACATTTAAATGTATTGTATATTGTATAATATTTTGACATAAAATGCTATCACTTGGCCATGTACTTTAAATGTGAACTCCAAATATTGTGAAAAAATAAATGATCCAAGTGTCTATTTTGGGTACATGGGTTGGACACAAAATTTTACCCTTACCCTAGTCATATTTAGCAGACACAGATACAATGGGGAATTATAAGAGTTAATGTAACATAAAGGCCTTCAAAAGCCACCCCTAAACCAATGTCCACCCCTGCTCCCATTGTCCCTAAGCCCAAGTCTATGTTCCAGAACACATTAGAAATATGCAAATGAAAATCATGAACCCACTTGGAGATTGATCATTTATATCTGGTTCTGTCGGTAAAAATGATGATATTTACTTACCAAATAAAACTAAGATGGAATCTAAGTCATCAAAACTAAGGCAAGAAAATAACCAATACACTAATAACAAGTAGAGACGGTGTACTGATATATTAACAGAACTGTAAGCTTACTTGCAAATACAAAACATAGGTTCCCACAGACAGATGATCATTTTTTTTTTTGGGGAAAAATAGACAGATAATCATTTTTCACTTATCAATTTATAATAACAAATATTATCAAGCAGATCTATGAGAAGATACAAATGCCAACATGGAACTGCATGATGTTCCAATGAGAAAGAAACTGTGGAGACAAATTCAATAAGCATAAACAAATGTGGATACTTTGTACCCAAAAAATTATAATTAAAAAGTCAAATCATTGTTTGTGTTTCAAAAAGCCAAAAAGAGAATGATTAATAATAATCCTTCCTGATAAACAGCAGAACCATAAGGTTAAAAACTTACCTGTTAAATTTCATTCTCATCTTGTCAGTTATGGTATGAAATTAAAACCACATATACTTGCTGCATATTCCACATTCATCAAAAGTTGCAGGAAATTGGAACAACTAAAGGACAATTATAGGGCGTGTTTGGTGTCTAAGAACAAGTTTCATATATTTGACTTTCTGTTGTCAAAAAATCTGACAGTAAGAACAATTAGATTTCTGCAAACACAGTCATATACAGTTCTCTTCAATTTCTGATCAACCTGATTTTTGAAAACATTAAAAATTATTTTATGTAATAACTTAAAAATGACCACTTCTTAATAAGATTGTGACAGGATACTTCTCTTACTCTTCCCTAAACCAAAGCATACATGATTAGTCAAAACTGTAAGCTTATATAGACTGACAGCACTAACTAATATAAGCATGAATCAAGTTCATAATCCTATGTTGAACAAACTTTTAACTTCAAGAAGTCCTTGTAGTAACTCATTAAGTTATCAATTTCAAATCTCTAATTCAGCATCTCAGGCCATGTCAGGTTCTATAACAAACCTAATATTCAGTTTGTAGAAATCAGCAAGAAAAGGAACACCAGTACCAGTCTAACAAATTAATAAAGATTCCAAAAATCCCATGTCTCGGTAATGGAGCTTATGGCAAAAAAAAACAAATAAACAAAAAGAGATGGAAGAAACACTCCGTAAGACTAACTAAGCTCAATACAGAATCTGCATGTCTCTGTGTAAATGAAGAAAGTGAAGGGGGGGGGGGGGGGGGGAGGGTCTAGTCATACAGTAGGCAGAGAGGGATAGAATAGAGGACATTTAACATTGCTTGTTTACTCTATACAGTTTAATGTATAGCAAGAAGAAACAAAAAATAAAAAACAAAACATACAAACAAACGAACAAACAGAGATGGAAGAAAAACTCTGTAACTAAGCTCAATATACAGTGTGCCTAGTCTGTGTGTGTAGGCTAGACCTTAGTACACAGGGGGATAGAATAAAGGACAATTAATTTAACAGTGGTCGTGTACTCTATACGTGAATAATTGGTTTTAAATCAAAAGTAAAATATAGGATATATACATGGGGTTGGTGGCTGATCTATGTCATAGGTTTAATTCCAAATAAAAAAGTCTTAAACAGTCTGTGTGCTGATCATGCATGGCAAGTAATAAGTTGAGAAAATCGTTTCACTTTACATAACATAAAGTGAATGAATGCTCAAATGAATTATAAACGTATACATGATGGGGACTTTGCCATCAAAGGATTTGTATAATATTCCCAAATTGACGCTATGTGGTTGACAATTACAGTTAAAAAGCAATAACTAGAATAAAATTTATGTGGTGTGAACAGGTTTAGGTCATCAGGCTGATACATGAAGAAGGGGGAATAAATAGAGATGGAATGAACAAGTTTACCTCATCGGCTGCTGGTATTGTAACAAAGAAAGAAAGGAGGAGGGAGCATTGAATTGTACATTGTGGCTCCATAAATGGAAGACTAAAGGAGAGGAAAAATTCCCTAAACATGATAGAAGACTCACCTGCTGGGGTTTGAAAGGGAGAGAGTGTATTTGAATGCCTAAAACCAGATGCTGGTCTGAGTGACAGAGAGAGAGTAGTCGAGGGTTCCGATGCTGGCTCCTCTCGATTTTCGCTCATCTTGCAACCTGATTGACAGATTCTTGCCCTGATTGCAATATTTAGGGCATTGAATTTGGGTTTTGGGCTTTGTTTTGTCTGGAGCATTTGGGCCGAAAGCCAAACTTATATTAAAGTTGCCCATTTCAAAGTAAAAAGGGCCCCAAAATATGGATCAGCAAAATCAGGTTCCTGAGTTGGATTCCAAGACCCCTTTACAACCCTAAAACAATTGCATCCCTCTTCAATTTTCTATCTTACTCGAATTGATTTGCATTTTATGGATTGTACAATCACAAGACCTCCAATCTAGAGAGTAATTATCGGGTACTCCCGGAGCTCCATGTGTCATTGTCTACGTGGTGGTCCAAAGCAATAGTGTAGCGGAAAATTTTACATGCGAGTATGGTGACTCATCTTTGTTAGGTAGTTGAGAGACAAGAGATGACCCACTTAGTGTGGGTTGCAATTTCCCATTGGCCGGGAGCACCACGTAGGCAACGCCACATGGCACTCCAGGACTATCTAATAATTTTCCCAATCAAGATAACAATTTTAATTACCACGCAAAAAATGAAGAGCAATTTCAACAATATTCCAAATAAAAATTCTTTTTAGCGTGCTTTAACATAGTACCAAGTTAGAGACTAGGTTTATACTTTGGATTTGCATTACCTTTTATCCTAGAGGAAACCAAAGTAGACATCAATGTAAGATCCTAGGGGTGACCATTGGTTCAATATGTAAAATCTTGGCCTAATAACCTTGAGGTTATGGGTTCAAGTCTCGGGTCAACCACTTTGTGCACTATGCCAAAGGTTAGGTTTGTACCCAATATTTTCCCTCCCAAACACACATTAATGTGTACTATTTGGGCGCTTTTATTTTAGGAAACCAAAGTAGACGATAACTCTTCTAAGGAACAAAAAATGTTAGCAAAGAAGGTTCCTTTAAAAATATTGGTTTACACTTAAAAAACTTGGTCAGGAGATTGACACACTCAACATAATTTAAGTTGGAAGAAACTGGGCATGGAAATATTACTTTCGGTCACATATTTTGCAATATAGCCCTTGATAGACTAGAATGACGTAAAAGGATTCAAGTGGCTGACCCCACTTGAATGGGACACAATGCTTAGTTTGGTTTGGTTTGGTTTGGGATTAGCAACACTTTATTTAACTTGCTTTCCACCTGATTAGCCACAGAATAGATTAGGTATGGTTACTGCTATGCAGAAGAGGGCTTCAGAACAGAATTAAGATACAAGGTTTTGTTCAAGTGACTACAAGAAGGGTTCCCATCAGTAATAGCAAAATAGTGCTCATTTCAGAAAATTCAAGAGAAGACATGGTACAAAATGCACAAGTAAATTTTGAAAAGTTGTAACTATCTGACCCAAAACTACTGAGTTTAACACTTGACCAGAACCAAAAGACAAGACCGGGGGGGGGGGGGGGGGTGTGTGGGGGGCGGGGGCGCAGGGGGTGTGTGGGGGGGAACTAAAATATTGACTACCTACAATAGATGGACAAAACACACTTCAGCAACTTAATATGGTAATGTTTCCAATAACTAAAATATTCCCCATTTTTTATAACAAAACCCATGAACAAAAGTCCCCAGGGCCCAACCCAACAAAAAGGGACAAATTTTGACAGCTAAGTGGCCCAAGACCACCAAAGACACTATCACTCACAAAAAATTGTCTTATTGTTAGAAATAGAGCCAAAAAGCACATTGGATTTCCCATGGCTAGTGTAAATGGTGCCCTTTGAAGACTTGATTAACATCAAAGATATGACATACTCCTCAAAATAGTCATACAGTTGTCATCAAGTGTAGTGAATAAATGAAAAAAACCTAACCAAACATGGTTACTGGAGAAAAATCTAGAATTAACATAAGTACAACGATAGAGAATATAATATAGTTCAGGCATGAATCAAGGAAAAAAATCGAGGATTTCCAAACAACAAAAGAACACACACGATCAAAGATAAGCACCAAAAATGATCCCAAAAGGATAACCCATGAAGCCCATACATCTCTCTAGAGGTCACGTACCAGTATCCAATGCATGTCAGACATGGGCAAGCTCCAGACACATGACGGACACACTAAAGGGAGTCATACACGCTGGGTAGACGTTGAGAACATGTTGGGTATTTTTTTTTTTTTTTAAATTATCGAAATAGCACGCCCAAGGTTGATGAATTTGATGAGATTGAATTTTTGACATAAAATAAATATATAATATTAAAAATTTTGACATATAATAAATATATAAAATTATATGTTTTGCACATGTCGCGTGTTCTTAGGGAATAACATTAGAATAGAGGAAACAGATTTTACAAAAATTGAGCTGGTGCATTACTGAACGTTAACCTTATTTGTGTAATTGTGCTTCCCAATATCTAGAACAGATTATTTCCATAAACAAGAAAATAGAAATGGGGGCCCTTTCCAATTTGAAACTCTTAGAAACAGAGTCATACAATTGGGATCAAAGTTCGGGGGAGAAAGGATAATAACATAAACAAACACAAGAAACATCTAGGAACAACCCCAAGTACAATAGCATAAGAATTATATAATATAGTTCTAGGTTTCTAGCATGAATAAAGGGGAAAAATCAATTTACACAAAAAATAATAAATAAAAAATGCACACACACAAGAGCAAAGACAAGTGCCAACAATGATTCCAAAAGGATAACATCAAATGATGTGGTTTAAACAAGAAGAAAGATACTGGATTTACAAGGAAGGAAGAATTGAACTAATGTATTACTGAACTTTTTCTTTATGCAATGCTGCATTCTGATATACAGAACAAATATAAATGGCCCTTTCAAATTCGAACTTCATAAGAAAACAATCAACTACAAAACAACATTTGGAAGAAGTTTCTAAAGCTCATAAGCTCTTGTTCTAAGCACATGGTAAATCAAGATGTGTGCAAAAGAGATTACGTTTTCTTGATTTATAGGGTCATGAAAGATACCTAGGAAAGAAAAGTCACAACAGCAGAGAAAAACGGTGCACAGACCATATTCGAGCTTTGACTTCACCTTTTTTGGGGCAATCATTACTTATAGAAGAGAAGCATTGCAACAAAGTTCAGACTCTCTACCTGCTCAAACAAAAGGATTAAACTCACAGTTGACTCAACTGACTCACAGGATGAAGCAAAATGGATCTTATTTTCTGGTACAAAATGGGATGAGATTAATCCATTTCAACAGAGATGATTTAAAACATATGATGTATTCCAAAGGGATATCAAGTAGTCATCTATCGCAACAATAGATCAACCTGATTTCGAAGCTAGAATAAAGAGAGAAAAAATCAAACTTGGAAAGACAGACTTCGCTCAAAAACAGTAGAACAGAAACCGCCCAGATCCAATCAAATATGTGCAGATCTTGCAAAATCTGCTTGGACTTTATTAGATCTGTGCAACTCAAATTTCCCACAAGCCACAGAAAAAGAAGAAAAAAGTAAGTAAAGGGCAAAGAGAAGGAAAACAGACAAGGAGATGACAACGGTTAGTAAGGTAAGCAAAGTGCTTTGCCTACTTAAAAAGAGGCTAAATAGAAAGCTACGATTTAAATAAGATTCTTGGTTTACCAATAAAAAAGATGTATAGGTAAAAAATTAAAAGAGCTGTGAATATATTGAGATTCATGTTTGAAGCATCACATTCAACAAATAGAAAGACACTCCTACTTTCAGCTTATTGATAGGGAAAATATGGTATCAAGATCTAACAACCAGATCATAGTAAACAACCATGTCAAATCAGGTAAGAATCAGAGACGGGCCCACGATATTATCTACAACAAATTAACCAACTGAAATGAAAAGTGTTTAACCCATTCAATATCCAACTTTAAGTCCGAATCTCAACCTATATTTGTTGCCCAAACAGATGTCTTTTTTTCCATTTTAAACTTGTGATAAAATTTATACACATCTTGATAATGACTGTATCTTCAGATGATACTAAACGCTGGTATCACTCAAAAGGTAAAGAAGAGGCGATTAAATGTATCAGGTTTACTGTTATGAGAGACTGGGCCATGTCAAATTTCTAGTGTTTAATATCGTCATTTTTCCCTCCTTGGACGTCAAAGCAGCATGACTAGCATCACATGGTGAGAATTACATCATCAAGTATCTGATATCACCACACTTCCTGCGTGTTACCAGGTTATTAAAAGGAGCTTAAGCTGTGTTCCCTACATACATGAGCTTGGGAATTTCATTCAAGCTCAGGTCCACTAGTTAGAAAACAAGCTTTAAGAAGCTCATAACAAAGAAAACCAAACTGTTCAGCTCAATCCTACAGCCCATTGATTTGGCTATTGATCAGGATAAAAGCAAGAAATTGTATATCCATGGATGAACTATCATGAAGGGGGCCACCCATAAAGACAAATCTCCATTTGCTTTCCTTGTGTGTTCTAAATCTAATATGGTTGTTTACCTTAAAAAAGTTTTAAAAAATGCTCCCGGTTTAATCCCCATTGGATGTGGGAATCTGCGAGGGGTAGATTGGGTCCATGCAGATCTAACCTTTGGCATAATTTCCGCAAAGTACACTCGGATTAGAACTCATTAGATGGGGCCCTGGGAAGGGTAGATTGGGTACGAACCTAAACTTTGACATAATTTGCATAAAGTGGTTGCCGTAAGGTTTGATCCTACAAGGTTGTTAGGTTCCTGGTGTACATGAAAACAAAATCACTTACCTAAATAATCATACAGAAGTAACTGAAAATGGTTTTAATCTGGGTGAATTCTTCTTTCTCACATTCAAGTTATTTAAATAATGGATTGTACATCCTTCATAGTACTGCATGATGAGTAAAAGAAAGTATATAATCTCGCCTAGTCAAACAAACTTCCTCACCAAATCAAATAAATATATCTCATATAGTCAAATAAGCTTCCTCAAAATAAATAAATCATTCTCTAACCACAGCATATGAGAAATCCATGAGAATAAGAAAGTTGTCAAGAAAAATGTATGGCTTCCAAATTGTAAGAGTTCTGAATAACTTTGTATATTCAATTGTGAAATAATGCGAGGAATACAACGGATTTATATAGTAACTATAGACCTAAGCTAAAATAGGAAATAAGAATAAACCTAATATTCTTACAATCAATCATAATTAATCTAATATTCACACAATCAATCTAATATATATACGCACAATAAACATAATATTCTTACACCCCCGCTCAAATTCAAGGTGTTTTAGCAGAAAACACTGAGTGTTTGTCAAGAAAAAACAGAAATCGAGCAGTGGTGTGAATCTTGGTAAAGAAATCAGCAAGTTGCAGTGCCAAAGAAACGAAAGGCAGCGAGATAGAGCCAGACTGCAGATACTGACGCACAAAATAACAATCAATCTCAATATGCTTCGTCCGCTCATGGAAGACAATGTTATGGGCAATCTGAATAGCACTGCAGTTGTCACAGTAAAGGAAGGTCGGAGAAGACTGAGGGACACCCAAATTAGTCAAGAGATAGTGAAGCCAAACAATTTCAATAGTGGTATGAGCCATAACATGGTACTCAACTTCGGCAGTTGAACAAGTAACAACGGTATGTTTCTTGCTCTTCCAAGAAGTTAAGGAATCACCAAGACACATGCAGAAATCAGAAGTGGACTTGCAATTAGTGACATCACCAGCCCAATCAGAATTAGCATAGGTTACCACGTCTAAGGAAGAAGTAAAAGACAATAGCAAGCCCTGAAAGAAGTACCTCAAAGATAGCGAAGAATCTGAATCAAAGCAGCCCAATGTGTAGAACGAGGAGCAGAAACGAGCTAGCTAACCACATGAATAATATAAACAAGCTCAAGGTGAGTGACAGTTAGGCAAACCAAGTAACCCACAAGCTCTCGATATACAGTAGGATCATCTAGAGGGGCACCATTAATAGTGTTAAGCTTCACATTAAACTCAATGGGGGTATCAGAAAGATCTGCACAGTGAACAACTTCATTGGCATACTTGGCTTGAGAGAGAAAATACCCCTTGGGAGAATAGGCAACCTCAATACCTAGAAAATACCGCAAAAGGGCCAGATCTTTCATTTCAAAGATGCAAAAGAGATGTTGCTTGACCTCAGAAATAGTAGAAGAGTCAGAACCAGTGATGATCATATCATCCACATAAAGTAATAGGGCCACAAAACTAGCAGAGATATGGAGAAGAAATAAAGTAGAATCCTAGGCACAAGAATGAAACCAAAGTTGAGTAACAGTCGTCTGATAGCGATCATACCAAGCACGAGAAGATTGTTCAAACCATACAAAGCACGCGAAGACGACAAACCTGTTCAAAGGAATGGTGAAGGCCAGGAGGAAGACGCATGTAATCTCCTTAGTGAGATGGCCATTGAGAAAGGCATTTTTAACATCTATCTAATAAAAAGGCCAATGATGAACAACAGCGATAAAGATCAAAGTACGGATAATAGTCATCTTTGCAACAAGGGCAAATGTCTCCTTATAATCAATACCATACTC
Source organism: Camellia granthamiana (assembly GCA_036172215.1). Classification (NCBI taxonomy): domain Eukaryota; kingdom Viridiplantae; phylum Streptophyta; class Magnoliopsida; order Ericales; family Theaceae; genus Camellia; species Camellia granthamiana. The sequence goes on along the minus strand of CM069915.1, from coordinate 74,147,286 downwards.
CTGTGAGAAACCTTTGGCAACCAAATGAGCTTTTTAGCGCTCAAAAGAACCATCATAATGAATCTTGACTTTATAAACCCATTTGCAACCCACCAGATTCTTGCCAAAAGTAATAGTCTTCTGCAATGCAGATAACTCATTTTCTATAGCCCGAACCCAATTAGGATCCTGACAGGCCTCCTTATAAGTCTGGAGTTTTGAAAAAGAGTGACTAGCAAACAAAAAGGTGTAATATGAAGTAGAAAAACCTGTTTTAGCAAAACCAAGTTTGATTACCTGTTTACGGTTACGAAGGGGATACTTACGGTTAGCAAGATCAGAGTCATTAGAAGCAGGAGGATCAGTAGCAAGAGTAGAGACAACCGGTGGAGGGAGAGCCTTATGACAAGAATAGACTAACAACGGAGGAGGAGAAGGAGGAGGAGGAGGAGGAGGAGAGAGAAAAGACTTATGGGGGACAGTAGAAATGGACTTAACAAGAAAGGTGGTAGAATGAGAAGAGGGAACAAGCTCATAGGGAACAATAGAGATGTACTCATCAGGAGGGACCTCATAAAAAAATAGATCAATATGGACCAATTCCTCTTTGAAAACCTAAGCAATGATAAGAGGAAGTTGATAGTAAGACAGACATTCAAGAAAGGAAACATGGCAGGAGACATAAAGTCGAAGGAAACAAGGTCATAACAACGATAGCTTTTTGAGTAAGACTGTAACCCCAAAAGACACACAAGACAGATCGGGAACTAAGTTTGGTCCTATCTTTATGAGGAAGAAGGACAAAGCAAGTAGACCCAAACACACGAAAGAGGGAGTAATTAGAAAGTTGAGAAAACAGAGCCTCATAAAGAGACCGACCAAAGAGAAGGGAAGTAGGCATACAGTTGAGAAGAAAAGCAGCAATAAGAACTGCCTCACTCCAAAATGGAGCAGGAACAGAAGTATAGAGAAGAGACCTAGCTGTCACAAGGAGATAACGATGTTTATACTCAACTTGACCATTTTAGGCAGGTGTATCAGTACATGAATGATACCCAAATTGGCTAAATACTCACAAAACTCAGTTTTAAAATATTCCTCACCTAAGTCAGATCGTAACATTTTAATAGTAGACCCAAACTGTGTAGTAATCGTAGACTGAAATGTATGATATATCTAGTAGAAGTCAGATTTATAAGTCATAAGATAAACTCAAGTATAGCAAGTGCAATCATCGACAAAAGACACATAATAAGCAGAACTCCCTTTAGTGAGAACAGCACCCCAGACATTAGTATGCACAAGAGAAAATGGGGCAACATAAATAGAAGTAATTTTATTAAATGGTAATGTGGTCATTGTGGCAAGTTTACACCCCTGATATTCAGTAATTTGACTAGGAGAAACTTTACTAACAATCCTAACTGAGCTAACAACCGTAAACGGACAACAGACAAATGGCTAAATCTAAATAAAAAAGACTTGACTAAGAATCTAACTGAAACGAGGAAAAAGCAACCGGAAAGGTAATCATAGGTAGATGCAAGCTCTCTACCATATAGAGATCTCCAACTCTACGATCGGTCCCAATTTGTTTCTTGGACAATTGATCCTGCACACTACAGATGTAAGAATAAAAGATAACATCAAGATCGACAGCATCAAGATGACTAATAGATAACAAACTGACAAATAACTGAGGTACATAAAAGACATAAGGGATAGTAACAGCAGACATGGCATAAGGCAGTACAGACCCAACAAATAAGACAAACATACCAAACCCATTAGCAGCATTAACAATAATAGGAAAGGGAGGGGGAATACAGTTATAAAGTAAGGAGAGATAGGAAGTCACATGATGAGAAGTACCAGAGTCAAATATCCAAATTGAAGAAAAGATACATGAAGAAGAACCAAGTAAACCTAAATAAAGAGAGGTGAGAACGAAGGCAGATGGGAATGGCTAGGAGGTAGACATCATATACTGAAGCTGAGTAATCTAAACACTCAAGGAAGCCAAGTCAGGATCAAGAGTCGAAACAGATGTAGTATGAGCAACTAGAGGCTAAAAAGTACTCAAAGGAGCTTTGAACTAAGACTGGTGAGTAGGCGGATGTCCCTTCTTGGGACAGTTGTACTTCCAATGGCCCCTCTAATAGCAGAAAGCATGCTCATTTGAAGCTAGAGACCCCTTCTTGGGCTTCATAGTGGCCTGAAGCTGATGAGGAGGTAGGGTTAATAGCAGTGGAGGCTGAGTAGGAGCCAAAAAAATAGATGGAGACAAAGTCTAGCTGGCCATTTGAGACAGGTTTTCTCGGAGAGGAGCTCACGAACAATAGCATCCATAAAAGGAAGAGGAGACCGGTGAAGGCTGCCATCACAGATAATCTCAAATTGAGGAGAAAGAGTCGTTAAGAGCTGTACCAAATGGCCCTTCTCCCAAAACAACAATAAGCATCCGGTCCTTAATACTGGATGGTTCCATGAAAGCAAAGCTAATCCTAGAGTCCCGTCATCTCAATGTAAAAATCTTGAAAAGACCGATCCCGCTAATGAGTACTCTGAATACCTGTTTTCAACTCATATCGCTTGGCAAAGTTAGACTACTGATAAACTCCAAGTAAATAGTCCCACACCTCCTTAGCAGTTGTGTACTTAGAAAACATCATTCCCATACGATCTTCTACTGAGTTGTGAAACCATGTCAAAAATTAGGTATTATCACAATCCCAAGTGTCACAAGCAACCAGATATCCATCCTTTTTCGGATCCGATGGACAAGAAACAGAACCAGAAACATATCCCAATTTCTTTTGACTGAGAAGAAAATTTTTCATAACATTAGACCAATACGCATAATTGTCACCAATTAGTTTGCATTTGATAGCCTGAATTTTATCCTCTAACGTTGTAATGAACCAGAAAGAGAAAAGAGAACCGATGGGGATCTAAGTGCAAAAATAGAAAATTAATGGGTCACCAAGTAATATACCAAGAATAGAATAGCAAACACACCTAGATCCTGATAGGTCACAAACCAGTGAGAGAGAGAGAGAGAGGCCAAACAATGGAGCAATTGAACCACAACCAACCGCGACCCACAATTGACGAAGTTCAAAAGAGAACCAGCTACGAGAGACAACTTCGTGATTAGAGACAAAGGCCAGAGACAAAGGCCAGAGACAAAGAAAGAGAGCACTTCATCAATCAAATACGAAGCAGAGAGCTTCAATCGACACTCAATCCTGAGAGAGAGATTGTGAACACCAATGGATATGGGTGTCGCAATTCTGGACCAGAAAGAAAATTTCGTGAACACAACCACAGAGAGAACTTCACAAACACTAATTGCAATTCTGGTGCTCTACGAACTGCGACTCAAGTATCACGAACACCCGGCAAAACTTTAAGAACCAGATTCGATCGAGGGAGAAGATGACCCATGACTCACTACTCCTATAGAGACTGAAGAGAAAGACAATTTTTAGGGTTTCAGTGGTAGCTCTAATACCATGTAGGAATTTTGAATAACTCTGTAGATTTAATTGTCAAATAATATAAGGAGTACAACCGATTCATATAGTAATTCTAAACCTAAGCTAAAACCAGAAATAAGAATAAACCTAATATTCTTAAAATCAATCACAATTAATCTAATATTCACACAATTAATCTAATATATATACACAATTAACATAATATTCTCACACCAATGTCATCAAATCAAATAGCATCACTAAGTCATTAATTTGTACCATTCATCCCAAATATATAAAAGTTGTCCACATCAGCATATTATTATGAAGAATACCTGAATGTGGAGATGTAATTTGTGATTCTTTGATAGCATCATCTTCCTCATCCAACCCATCATCAGATTGTGATTCACCATCTTTGGATTGTTCCACCGAAGAAGAATTAGATGTGTTTCCCCCTATCATAGTGGGGGAGATGTAATTATAATTCCTACTGCACCACCAAGGTTCTGAACATGCGGCTGATGGTAAAATGTTATATGGATTAGCTTCTATTTGATTCACACTTTCTGACTTTGACTGCATGCTTCCAAATTCTTTCAAAATAAAGATATCATTATCTTAATTTCTTAAGAGGAAACAAGAAAAACGCAAAAAAGCACACAGATCATTCAAGCAAATTTCAAAGAGAGAAAAACACTAGAATTCAGTCATAAATTGCAACCATTGCAACAAAATGCTTCAGACTCTTGATGTGCCTCCTGCAAAATGCCTTCATGAACAAACTAAGGCAATTTGGCTCATGTACCATACCTGAATATGCAATGCTCTCATCTACTTGGACTTTTGCTTAAGAGTAGGTAACACTTTTCTATGATTAAGGCATCATTTGTCAACATCACTTTTTAGCCTAAAAGTCAAAAAGTCACTAAAACAATCAAAAAGCCAACTTATATCAAAAAGTCAAATATTTCCTTTTCTCTCTACTTTTTTGCACATCTTTTCGTAAAAAATTAAAAAGTCATCCCAAGCATACTAGTTTTTTTTACATCATACTTTAGCCAAAAAGTTACTAAAAAAGCCTATTCCCAAACGAGACCTAACAATCTCATAATGAAAAAAATACTAAGACCCCTAAAAGGGCTCCATTAATTCACCCATAATGACATGACAAGTTACTTGTCAACTTTTGATTTGTTACAAACTCAACCTTATAAAGCCCAACTCCTTTTCCCTGTCAAGGGTATTGTGGGTTTCTAAAATTCCTCTAAAAATATAACTTAGGAACATTCTAGATAATTCATATTATATATTTTGATATTTTTTATGATTAAGCCATATCTTTTGAGGCAAAATGACTAGTACAAGTGCAGGAAATTCATTATTTACAACATTATATTTTCTTCTGCAAGGGGCGATCCAACCCTCAACAAGGTCTAAGGAGAAAACTCAATTAGATGTTTTTTTTTTTCCATATATATAATATTTTCTAATTTTCTATATTACAACTTTATAATGTAAAATTCATTTTCCTCTTCTGTTCTTGTAATTAAAATTCCGGGCCTTAACTATTAGGGGCTTTTTCTTTTTTCTTTTTTTTAAGGGAGTCTTTAGTAAGGAAATTATTTTCCTTTATGGAGCCTTTAGACCAAGAGTGTTCTTTTAAGCTTGTACTATCGAAGGCCTTTGGACAAGGTGGAATTTTATCAGACTTTACAATTGGGGGCCTTTGGACTACGAATATTTCATTTTAGGCCTCCAGATAAGGAGGGATTTCTTTTTGTTGTTGCCTTTTGACAAAGATTAATTTATTCGGTTTTTAACAAGGAACCTTTCATATTCTTCTCTTTTTTTTTTCTTTTTTTTTTTTTTTTTGCTATGTTGGCCGAGTGTTTAGCTTTAGATAGATAACTTCAAAATTTGGGGCATTATATGACAGCCTTAATGACCTAACAGAATGCTGAGCACATCTATTGGTATTGCATCTGCTACAATGTTAGCCTCCTCTATTTTTAAATTTGTTACATCATCTTCTTTCTTGATACTTTTCTTTCATATTATTGATAAATCAGTAGGGTTCCATGCCAAAAGCCCAAGCGTCATAGATTGATTTCCTTCTATTTAAAGGGGAGAAAAAATGTAATAGTAATTCACCAGTTCTCATTTCTAATCGAAAATCAACAGTGGCCAGCTAAATTGATATAATCATAAAACTTACAAAACCAATAATTTAAACATCTTAAATGTGGAAAACCTTGCAAATCCATTAATAAACATCAAAATCCAATCTTAATTCTCCATCATAAACATAATATCTCAATAGCCTCAGATTTCAAAGAAACATAAAAAATTTCACATAAAATTCATTCAAATCAAAACATTGAATTACAGAGAGAAACACTCCAAAACCCAATTCTTAAGAACCCAGAAGTCAAACACACCACACATACATGCAGACACCAAATATATATACAATACATGTGTGTGTAGAGAGAGAAGCATACAGATGTCGAGCGAAGAAACCTATAAATACAATACATGTGTGTGTAGAGAGAGAAGCATACAGATGTCGAGCGAAGAAACCTATAAAAAGTGAGAATCTTTGAAGAAACCCTAGAATTTGTTGGCACTGTCTTGGGAGTCTTGGTCCTCGGAGAGAGAGAGAGAATTGAGGGAGTGAATCTATTTCCGTGTTGTGATCATTAAATCCAAAAAAACATCCGAGAGTATCTATCTCTATATCTCTCTATCTACATCTTCATCTACTATTCTAGGACTGCTTGAACTCGACACGTGTCTACCCTATGCTATTACAACACCTGCAGAGGGACCTATATGCGTTGTTCCGGGCCATTTTCCTCAATAAGCTAAAATAGTAAAAGAATTTCCAAACTAAATATAATTTTGAAAGAATTTTCAAAATAAGTTAACTCGCGGTTCATAATCGCGAGTTCAACAAATTTCCTTCCGTTTCGTGTGAATCTTAAATTCGTGGTTACGAAAAGCGAGTTTGATTAAGAACTCGCGGTTACAAAACGTGATTTTATCCAAAAAAAAAATTTCTTCTGAACTCACTATTCTAAACTACAATTTTATAAAAAAAAAAAAATTTCTTCTGAACTCATGGTTGTGAACCACGAGTTTAATCAAAACCCAATTTTGTAACACACTCACGCACACTCCTCACTCACAGCCACACCACACACTCTCTCTTCCTCTCTCTCTGACACATCACTCACACACACATCACACTTATATCAAAGTAAAAATAAATAAATTTTAAGAATTAAATAAATATAAATAAATAAATAATGTTTAAAAATAAATAAATTTTAAGAATTAAACCCTAAACTCTAAAATACAAAAAAATAAATTTTATCTCTAAACACTAAAGTAGCGTTTGATAACGTTTACGTTTTCGATTTATGTTTACAAAAATTTTATAAACTGATTTTTGTTTATTTTTACAAAAACATAAATTACAAATGCGTTTGGTTTGAACAAAATATTTAAAAATATTTAAAAACATAAACTAAAAAATATGTTTGTTCAAGCTTAAAATATTATATTTATGTTTATTATTTATGACAATGGGATCACATATATTATAATTGAAAAAAAATTAATTAAAAAAACAATTGAAAAAAATTTAATTGGAAAAAAATTTAATATATTTTTCCAATTAATATATTTAATATATTTTTCCAATTATAATATATTTAAATTTTTTTCCAATTAATATATTTAATATATTTTTCCAATTTTAATATATTTAAATTTTTTTCCAATTAAATTTAATATATTTTTCCAATTAATATATTTAATATATTTTTCCAATTATAATATATTTAAATTTTTTTCCAATTAATATATTTAATATATTTTTCCAATTTTAATATATTTAAATTTTTTCCAATTAAATTTAATATATTTTTCCAATTAATATATTTAATATATTTTTTCAATTATAATATATTTAAATTTTTTTCCAATTAATATATTTAATATATTTTTCCAATTTTAATATATTTAAATTTTTTTCCAATTAAATTTAATATATTTTTCCAATTAATATATTTAATATATTTTTCCAATTTTAATATATTTAATTTTTTTTCCAATTAAATTTAATATATTTTTCCAATTAATATATTTAATATATTTTTCCAATTAAATTTTTTTCAATTGTTTTTTTAATTAATTTTTTTTCAATTATAATATATGTGATCCCATTGTCATAAATAATAAACATAAATATAAATATTTTAAGCTTGAACAAACATATTTTTTAGTTTATGTTTTTAAATTTTTTTAAATATTTTGTTCAAACCAAACGCATTTGTAATTTATGTTTTTGTAAAAATAAACAAAAATCAGTTTATAAAAATTTTTTAAACATAAATCGAAAACGTAAACGTTATCAAACGCTACTTTAGTGTTTAGAGATAAAATTTATTTTTTTGTATTTTAGAGTTTAGGGTTTAATTCTTAAAATTTATTTATTTTTAAACATTATTTATTTATTTATATTTATTTAATTCTTAAAATTTATTTATTTTTACTTTGATATAAGTGTGATGTGTGTGTGAGTGATGTGTCAGAGAGAGAGGGAGAGAGAGTGTGTGGTGTGGCTGTGAGTGAGGAGTGTGCGTGAGTGTGTTACAAAATTGGGTTTTGATTAAACTCGTGGTTCACAACTACGAGTTCAGAAGAAATTTTTTTTTTTTTATAAAATCGTGGTTTAGAATAGCGAGTTCAGAAGAAATTTTTTTTTTGGATAAAATCGCGTTTTTAACCGCGAGTTCTTAATCAAACTCGCTTTTCGTAATCACGAATTTAAAATTCACGCGAAACGGGGGGAAATTTGTTGAACTCGCGATTGTGAACCGCGAGTTAGCTTATTTTGGGAATTCTTTCAAAACTAGGCTTAGTTTGGGAATTCTTTTACTATTTTATCTTATTTAGGGAAATGCCCCGTTGTTCCGAGCTTTATGCACTGACACGCGTTCTATCATTTCGTCAACGAGTGATTATTGGGTGTTGTGTAAATTTAACCTGGCTTGTACTAGCCCATGGTCGAGCCGCGCTAGCTCTTCCCAATTGTCAAGTCTTGTTGGGTCGACCTATAGGGAAAAAATCTTGGCTCAAGTTCAAGTCCAAACCTACTTAAAATTGGGCCGCTGGCTTGGGCTCGGGCCAGGTCTAACTATTTTTTAATTTTTTTCACCAAACTAGTTTGAAAATGATATAGGGCTTCTGGTGAATCTGACGTGATGAGTCTCGAGCAGGCTTTGGAGTGGCTTTAAATGGGCTGGTGGGCCGAACTTTGAACCAAACCTAATAGGCCAGGCCTCAAAACATACGACCTAGACCTAGGGTCTCGGATTGGACTCGGAGCATTGAATGGTTTTTCTTTTGTGAAACCTTCTTTCACTCTTGTTTTATCTCCCTTTTTCATCAAGCATCCAACTCCACCATCTAGCATCCAAGATTACCATCAAGCATCTACATCAGTAAGCATATACAAGGAGTTTCACCAAGAAAAACTTAGCTCAAAAATGACAATAACCAACATAATTATTTGAGTTTGTTAGAAACAAGGCTTTTCCTTCATGCTTGAAAATATGTATCATAATTCATGCCAAAAAGGACAAAAACTATTCTAATTATCTGCGTCTGTCAGTTGTAAGGCTTCTCCTTTACTCACTATTTTAATAGAGCAGACGACCCATACTCTGCTCCATTAAAGAAAAGCTGTGAAAATCCTTATACGTGAGTAATTTCTCTTTTTCCTTGGGTATTTGGAAAGGGTAACTCCTCTGTTCTAAAATGTTTTTTTTTTTTTTTTTTGGAAAAACTAAGGTTGCGTTTGGTACAGTTTTGTAAATATGATTTGAGAGTATGAGTTGTATTTTGAGTTTGTAAGTTTTGAAATTATAATTTAAGTATAGAAAATTTGTTTGGTGAAAAAGTTTTGAATTGAGTGGGGAATTTTTAATGTGACATATGCTATTTGATACAAAAACTTACAACTCATATTTTTTTGAAAAATATTTTTAATAATTCAAAAAATTTAAAAATTCAGAAAATTTAAAAATTCGAAAAATATTTTTTTAAAATATATAAAAATTAACATATGTCAATTGCAAAAAAAAAAAAAAAATTTGCGCCGTTCCGGTCAACCGCCCGGACAACTGGTGGGACATCCGGTGGGATGACCGGTTAGGCCAAATTTGAAAATTGCGCCTCAGACAGAGTTTTGTGCAGAGTTTTGTAAATGTTGTGGAAACGTGATTTGAGTATGGTATCCAAACATCATGTTGAAATGTGGGGTTAGAAATATAGTTTGGAAATCATTCCAAACAGAGCCTAAGTTTATGAAATGCTTGCTTGCTCATTAATATTACATGCTTTGAACCTTCATAATATCTAATGTTTTTTTTATTCCATCACTAAGTGACCTTAAATGAGGAACCCATGTGAGCCATGATCAGGCATTATAGAGAAATTGTTGGCAGAAAAAGAAAAGTAAGGAATAGGAAAATAAAAATATCTTATGTAAAACGAGGCTTAATCTCAAGGAGGGAGTACATGTAATGAAAGCAAATATCACTTAAAAGTAATTTTTCAAAGTAAAGGAAAGAATGTTAGAATAAAACGAGAGTTATCTAAGTAGAAATACCAAAGGAATATTTTCAATATAATATATTTTAAGGCCAAATTTTCATCCTTTGGAAGAACTTAGAGTTAAAATTAAATTCAGTACTGAACATATACAAGAATTAGAAGATCAGAAACAAAGATATCAATTTCTGTTGTTGAAAGTTGATCATAAAAATCTGCCCCGTTATCTAGTTCATCCTCTCATTGATCATCATCTTGAAGTATTGGTGACTCATGAGAAACACTATGCTGATAGTTAGGATACTGACTTTAATCGACAAATGTTTCTTTGTTGAAGGGAAAACCTGGAATAGCTAAGTTATAATAGATCTTCTGGTTTTTATTTTCACATAGTTTCCATTATAAGTTAGTAGAGGGTTATTAGCAAATTTCTTCTATTTGTTAAGTTGATATTTGAGTGAAAATTTCTTGCATGGCCAAGGTCTTCGGTTGAGAAGTCCTAGGTATCCTGAAAAAGTTGAGGTTCCTCTGAGGTACATTTTATGCTTGGCGGGAATACACCTTAATCCTTTCCATTTTGATAGCTTCTTATCAATCAGTACTTTAACAAATTGATGATGTTCTTTTATTATGCAAAGTACTGAATGAGCAAGTTTATTTCCAAAATTATCAGTCTGGTCTGGTTCTGAAAAAATCATTCTAGAAACAAAACCATAATCCAACAATTGTGCGGCTATTAGACTACGAGTTTTGCCTTTTATTTCTATCTCTAATGGCTCAAAAGTGACTAAATTTATCTAACAAAATAGATGCTGAAGTCAAGATTACATTGGCATCTTCCAAAACATTCTGACATTTCTCTACATTATCTTTCTTGTGTGCATGGTTATTCTTCATCATTGTAGAGATAAGTCCATTGATAAGCCATATCAAGGCACTGAACTCCTGCTATGGAAAGGTCTTGGAGAAACTATTGTATAGTAATTAGCTCATTATTTCCACTATCTTCGCTAGGGTGTATATATATAAGGCTTAATATCCTCGAATTCTTGGCTTTTCTCACAAAAAGATTAAATGATAGAATGCCTGAAGAAATACATTCTTGCATTCAATTGATCAAATTCCTCATTGGTGAGTTGTTTGATTTCTTGGATTTGAATGGGAGTGGGTGATTTATCTGGAGTTAATATTTTAAGTTGGCTGGTTAGGGCTTGAATGGTTGCTCTCAATTGTTTTTCTTCGTCTCGGAGCTGGTCTAGCTGTTCATTGACTCTTTTGCCCTTATTCATGATTTTTTTGAAATTTCTAGTAAGGCCTTCGCAATGTCTGTATAATTGAAGAGAACTTTGTGATTTTGTATTAAGCTGAGGGTTAGTACTACAACTTCCTATTATCTGACTGACTGGAACTCCACTTGTAGCAAGAATAGATGGTTGCTTCTTACCCAATGTGTCCAGATGATCTTTGGCTGCCTAGCTAATTATATAACTGGTTCCTATTTGTCTGAGGGAATATGTATTGGCTAACTCAAAATCACAAAATCCTTTGAACTGAAGTAAAGGAAAATTTTTAACCAAACATTCAACTTTTATCCAATCATGGTAAATGCTAGGTTTAGCTACTTTAGCTACTATATAGAAGGAGAAATTTTTAGATAAGGGTTTATTCTAGATTTTTGAAAAGTATATATTGAGGGAATTTAGGATTGACAGATGTTTAGCTAGGTGATTAAGGTTATTTCAAAGGTTATCTAAAAAACACTATTGAATCAGATCTAGTTGGATTCCTGTTAAAGGTTTGAACTTGGCTCTACCCTTATAGATAGGAAAAGCAAATCCTCCAAAATTCATTGTCTTGCTGTTCTCCATTATTTGCACAAAAATTAAACTGGTTATCTTCTTTGTCTAAATATATTTTCCTACTTAGTCAATCTGTTAACTTATTATCACTCCTCTTAATATGTTCAAATTCTACTTTATATCATTGTCCTACTATACAACCTAAGAATTTTGCCCATTTTCTACTACTAAATTTACGCTCATTAAGTTTATTGTGAAATTTGACTATAGCCTTGCAATTAGTTCTAATTGTGAAAGGCTTGTGTAAAAATAATCTAAATTTATTTATTGCATATATTACCCCAATATTTCAAAGTCTAAACTAGTCATAGTTGTATATTTTTCCTTAAATTTCTCAGAACTGTATCTACAAGTACGCTCTTTATTCTTACTGTCATATTTACTAGGCTTAGCTAATAGTACTGTTCCATATCCTAACTAGCTTGCATATATTTCTACGACTATATACTCTGATTCTAATAGGAGTTGTAAGTCGGGTAACTTCCTACAAATATTTTTAATTTTTCTTACTAAAGCTATATCTTGTTCGTTAAAATACTTTTGTCTTGTGGGTGTGGTCTTGCTATATAATGGTCCTATTATCTTACTTAGGTTAGGTATGTACATTCTTGCGTAATTTAAAATTCTCAAAAATAACTGAAGTTGTTTTGTATCTTTTAATTTATCTAGATAATCTAAAATTTTCTTCACTATGTGTGGTTGTAATCTTATTTTTCCATCTCCTAACTCCATTGCTAAAAATTCGATATGAGGTTTATTTAAGACCATTTTTCTTTTACTAATTATTACTCCATTATGTATAAACTCTTCTAACACTGTATATATATGATCTACATGACTATTTTTATAGCGATCCCGGGTTTACCCCTTATAGTACAGTGATCCGGACATGTGTCCGTGGATGTTAGTAGTTGAGTATTGTCTTGTTTACATCCTTTCCTACTTTGTATCTGAGTTATAGGATGTATTGGGCAGGTTTGTTACAGGTTGGTTGTGTTTGGAAACCAAGTGTTGCTGCCCAGAATTTTGGGTCTTCGCTCGAGCGAGCTGTTCTTCGCTCGAGCGAGCTTCTGTTTTTGGTTGGTCGCTCGAGCGAGGGTTTGGTCGCTCGAGCGAGAGTTGGTTTTTGTGTCTGGTGGCTCGAGCCAGAGTGGCTTCGCTCGAGCGAGCGATTGCGTCTGGCTCAGACCTGAAAGTTGCATTTCTTGGCTCGAGCGAGCTTTTCTTCGCTCGAGCGATCTGGTTCGTTCTTCGCTCGAGCGAGCGGTTCTTCGCTCGAGCGAGCGTCGTGTTGCAAATCGGAAGATTTGAACTGTTGGCTCGAGCGAGCGTGTCTTCGCTCGAGCGAGGGCAGTTTCTTGTGTCTGGTCGCTCGAGCGACCAAGGCTTCGCTCGAGCGAGCCTGTTTATATCAGCTAGCAGCAGCCGACTCAAACATCACTTTTTCATAACCTTTCATCTAAAATTTGAGACACTCTCTCTCTAAACTTACTCTCTCTCTAAGGTTTGATCTACCTAGGGTGATTTCCTACCCTAAGTCCTTTGTTAAAAAGATAGAGGGTGATTTTGGCTTCGGTTTAATCTGAAAATATTTGGTTTTGGAGCAAGTTGGGTGTTGGGTCTTCATCTCTTTTGAGCTCAAACTTTGAGGTAGGGATATCCTACTCCTCTTTATGGATTTTGTCTTTTAATTTTAGCATTTTGATGTGTTGGAAGTTGTTGTGTAATTTTGAGAAAACTTTGGGCCTTTGTGTAATTTTACAAAAGTTGAGGTTTTATTTATAATGAACCTAGAGGCATGTTTGGTGTAGAAACATGGGATTTATGTTGAAATAGTAATGGAAAATGGAACCTAAGGGTTGTAATGTTAATTATGGAAAATGCCCTAATTACATTGATTAATTAATTGGGATAATTAATTGTAAGAAATGAGGAATTGAAATGTTGATTTTATATCCATTTGTTGCATTTATTTTCTGTATAGAAATAACTGCTTTGGGCTATCGGTGGAGGATAGTCTTGATTGTTGTAGACAATGCATGATGATTAGGCAAACTAAAACTGATCATTGAAGTGTGTCATTGAGTGTGACGATTGAAGGAATACATTCAATTTATGTATTGATTGATGTGTATAATAATTGTTTATATGCATTGTGTGTTGTGTTGGAGGAGATAGGGGATGTACTCCACGGTTTAGGGGAAGATAGGGGATGGACCTCTAAACCGGATGTTGTTTGGGAGAAGATAGGGGATGGACTCCAGAGATATAGCTCATATGCTTATCTAGTGATGTGTTGACATAGCTCTTATGCTTGTCTTTGGAAGTATTGATATAGCTAGTATGCTTGTCTTTTGTGAAATGGGTAATTGTTGGACATGAGTTACTGTCCCACATGAGTTGTTGGCCAGGTTCTGAGCCATGGTTATAAATTGAGAATTTGTAAGGAAATGGGGAATGAAAATGTTAAGTGTTGGCCACCTATCAACTGCTAATCTTTTAGTCATTATTCATAACTAGCTTAGTGTATTTCTATTGGGCTGTGGCTCACCCTATATGGGAACATTATTTTCAGGTACAGGTAGCATGCCACCTCCAAGGACATAGCTTGGGAGGCTAGGGGCGGGCAGACTTCTTTTTGTTGTCTTTCTTTTTGATGTATTACATGTAAATTCAAGCCAAGGGCTTAATATGTAAATGAGTTAGTACTCTACTTGTTGTAACCAAGTGTTAACTTGGAAAGCTGTAAGCCCGTAGGGCATTTACTTTTGTTGTTAACATGTAATACTTCTGTAATGAAACTCTGTTAATGGAAGAACGTGGATCTTTATTATATCAATGCATATCTATATTGTTGGGTTTTATGTTGCTATTTTGAGGGCGTTACAATTTTTATCTGGGCTAAATACTAATATATCATCTATGTATATCCACACAAACTTTTATTTATTAAATATAATATCTATCTTACGCTGAAATATGAAAGGTGCATTTTTAAGTCCAAAAGGCATGACTAGTCATTCATAGTGTCCTTATGGGTAACAAAAGGCTGTCCAAGGTAGCTTTCTTTATCTATTTTTATTTGCCAAAATCTTGACTTCAATAAAATTTACTAAATATTTTAGCTATTTATATTCCATTTATGAGTTGATCTTTATTTGGTATATTTTACTTATCATCTTTTGTATTATCATTTAACCTTTTGTAATTCATAACCATTCGAGTTTTCCCTCTTTTTATCTCTGTATGATTTTTTACCATAAATGTGGCACTTCGATGAGCGCTATTACTGGGTCGAATTACTCCTAGATCTAATAATTCTTTAATTTGTATTATAAATTCTTCTATATTTGCTGGCATATGATCTATTTGTGCCGATGTAATCCTATAGTATTTAATTTTTATATCTAAACTAGCTAAAACTTTATTTCTTTCCCAATATTTCATGGATTGTTCTCCTAAAATTTCTATTGTTTTAGCTAATCTTATTATTTTATCTAAATCTTTTTCTATTCTTCTATATATTAGTTTTTGCTTCAGCTTTTCTATTTTTATGAAAATTAATTCTAAATTAACAATTTGATTAAATTCTTCTAAGCTCCAAGAGTTGTTTTTTTCCCTAAAACTTCAATTTTAGATCTTCTACTTCTAAATCTTCTAAATAATTATTAGTTTTCTCCTCACTTAGTATACACTTCTGGACTAATTCAGGAAAAAAATTTTTACTAGGAAATAAAAGACTAGTGGGAACTGAATCTACTCCTATTATACCACCACGCTTTATATGCAACTCTAATGAATGGGCAATTGTGCTAAGGGCATAAGCTGTGAGTGTATGCACAATTCGTTTGAAGAAACTAACACTATTATGGCTGATGAACATGCCACCTTGTAGATTGAGTATAAAATTAATTCCTAAGATGAAATGATGGTTTTGCCATGCATTCCCAATCTAAACCTGGGATAAAAGAAACCATTCGATATGTTGAGTTTGAGATCCTATATGATGAAAACTAATTTGTACTCCATTAATGCAATGTGTATATGTTTGTCTAGTGCCATCGGCTATGTTGACTAAAGTTGGGGTAACTAAAGGTGAACTCCATCGAGTGGAACTATATGTTGTTTGATATATGATTTACTGGCTCCTATATCTATCATGGCATTTACACTAAGAGTTGTTTCTGCGAATTTGATTACACAAGATATTTCAACTAAATTTAGTTTGGGAATGACAGCATAATTAAATGGTAAATATGCTTTGTCAGACTGTGCCTAAGAATATTGACTAAAGGGTTGAGAATCAACTAGGTTAATTAATTCTAAAGAGTGCATATGTACCTGAACAAGTTTATCTTTTAAAGGGTATTTATTTTGAAATTGTTCTAACTGCTGTTTAAGCTGTTTATTTTCTAATGTTAAAAATTATATGCCCAGGTTAGTTCTATATTTTCTGTCTCATGCATTTGTAGTTTAAGCTCTTTGACTTGTATCTCTAATTCTTTATTCTTAGTCGTAATTCTCTATTTTCTAGACTATGATCTTTTGGCATCTCCTCTTTATTTTCTAGTGTTACTTTATGTGTCATATTCAATTTTTCTAAACAAATTATACAATAAGTTACACTACATAATATACATTGAGTTCTCTATTTTTAGCTGAAAACCAATTACAATAACTGCATCAAGTAGTGTCAAATCCTAGTCCAATCATAAAGTTATGCTGACATTTATTATTTAGATTGCGTTCTTCTATCATAATAAAGAAACCATTATGGGAAGAGAGTATTCCTATTTCTTGGTTAAGTTGTCCTAAAAGATTATCTATATCAGTATCACTTTCTGAATCACTATTTGAACTTATAGCTTCTATTTGATATTCATAATTACTAGCTATGCTATATACTTTTGAATCATCATTGTTTATACTTACTATATCTTCTTCTAAATCTTCTATAATATGCAATATTTTCTATCTGTTTACTAGTATTAAGCTTATGTCTTTTGGGGCAATTTTTTGCAAAATGATTAGGTTCTCCACATATAAAGTAATTACATTTTTTATTACTAGGTTTTTTTAACAAATCTTTGTTTGCTTTTATCTTTCTCTTTTTTAGGTAGATGCTTATAATTATTTATGTTAAAAGTTCTACTATTTCTAATGAATTTTTATTTTTTCCCAAAGTTTTCTATATTTATTCTTCCAGTACCTTTCTTTTATATATTTTTCGTATCTTTTGTATTTTCTTATATTATATTTATCTTCATATTGCTGCAGAGTGTATATTATGCTGCTACAGAAACCATAGTTTTTTTTTTTCTTCAAATCTTTTCATATTTTGACTTCTATACATTTTTCTCTAAGCCTCCGAAATGTAAAACTATTCTGAGTCCTATTCCTAAATCTCCTCGTATATTTAGTTCTCCTGTGGCTATTCTCGCTAGTAAGATTGTATAATAGAGAGACCATTGATTATGTATTTCTCTTCCTAACTCTCTAGGTAACTTTCTAAAATATTCATTCTCTATTTCTTCATCAAAACTTTTTCTTGTCCTAATTGCTATGGCTAGATATTCTTTACTAAAAGGTGCAATATATTTCCAACTCCCTAGTGTTATCTTATCTATTCAGTTAATACTATGTTTTGCGTCTAATCATTTCATCTAGAGGGGTCATATCCTATAAGCATTTCTTTTATAAAACTGGTAAAATTCCATAGGTTATCTCTTAATACTTTAAGTTGTCTAATAGTCTTCTCATATTTTCCTTTAAAAGTTAAATATCTATTAAAAGCTAAATCTTCTAAAAGTGTTTCCATGTATTCCTACATATCATTTCCTTCAAAGGGATTATTCATCCATGCTTTTACTACGTCTTTTTCCCATTTTTCTATTACTTCTTGCCATATCTGTGGGTTGAATTTAGCTAAGTCTAAAAGGGTTCCTTGGTTAGTAGCTGGTTGTAATTGTATGCTCGTATCTGGTTGTCTACATTTTCCATGAAACCTATACTGTTTACTTGGATCTACTTTACTATAACCTATATTGGTTAGTGGTCATATTTTTTCTACTTCATATTGCATTGGTTCTACTGGATCTTCTAGTGTAGGTTGTGGATTGCTAGTTCCTATGCTTTCTGTTGTTTGAGAGAATGTTTGAGTATTTATATAAGAAGTGTCTTCTATTTCAGACCATTAAGGTGTTTTAAATATTTTACTAGGATGTATCTTATCTTCTAAAATATTATCTACATATTCGGTAAGAAATTCTTAGTCTAAAAATGAAACTGCTGTGTCATGGGTATCTTCCCTACCTATATATTCATAGTATCTGCTATCTAATATTTTATTCATATCCATTAGAGTAAAACTATCCAAATCTATCTCATTGATATTATAATCTTATTGTGTGATACCAGTTTTTCTTCTGTCATTACATAAAGCTAATTTATGCTACTATGATTATCTTGATTTTCTTCCTTATCTATGTTACTGAATTCATCTTCTTCAGATCTTTCCGGGGGTACATTTGTATATTGAGTAAATCTTACTACATAACTACCGTCTGCTTTTTGATATAGTAAGTTATCTTGAGAGGCTAACCTCTTTTGTCTTAAGAAATCTCCTAAATTCCAATCTAAGGTTGCATTGTCTCCTGAACTATATTTTTTAGCTAGTAGTGCCCTTATTCCTTTTGCTCCTAATAATTTAATTATCTGATCATTTGTAAGTCTATAATGGGTATTACTTTTTGAGACCGCTAAGCCTAAAAACGCTATGCAAATTAATAAATTCTTTTCTCCATTTTTCATCTTATATCGTCTACATTTTATTTCTATTTTTATCTTTTTATGAAAGGTTGAGATTTGTAAAAGAAAATCTGGTCTGAAATAAATTGTATTATTGTTAAGCAACAGGCATAATAAAATTTGATAAGAACAATTTTTTGCCTCAAAAAAGGGTTGGGTCCTACACTCCTGCTTCAAATACATCTATTGTAGGTAACAAATATATTGCAGATTGCACATGGGCAACTTCAATAGATAACCCCATTCAAACTGCATGAAATGTATATGATCATATATATTTCTAGGATTTAAGTAACTGAATTTTGTATCATCACTTATGCTGCTTGTATGTAGTTTGATAAATTCGAGTGTTGTTAATGGACACTAATTTTCATATTCATTGGTTGATTTAACTTTTTTTCCCCCCTTGTTGCTTATTTATTTATTTTTGCAGGTTTTATTTTGGTAGTTGTTGACAAATTAATTAGATGGAGGTGTGGGCATAGGTGGTGAGAAGTTTGATATGATGTTTCAAAGGAGTGTTTTTTTCTTTTTTCTTTTTATTTTTTATGGGGTGGCCAAACGGTGATACTGTAATCTGGAAGGTGAAGATTATAGCTGCTCTTTACAGAAATAATCATAGCATGGCTACTGTTGATAACCAAATTATGGAATAAGAAACTGAAGTTGAAGATTGAAATGCTTAAGCAAAAGATTTCATTCCTAAAGATTTGGTTATGCCATTTCTTTTGTATTGTTTTGTAATGACGTTGTTAACTATGGATTTGAAATGAAATTTGTTTTGTATTTTGTAATCAAATAATGGTTGTGATTTATTGTGTTGTAATGAAACTTTTGTTATGGTTTGATATGAAGATTGAATATTATCTTAAATATGGTTGAGATAAACATGGTTTGAAAATGAATGTTGCAATGATGGTTTGTTGCTTGTAAGTGGTTGAAAAGGACGTGGTTGAGATGACTTCTATTTTGTGTTTTGTTCATAGGAACTGAAGAAAATATGTTGAAATTTTGTCGAAATTATGCAGAAATAGTGGCAAAACTAGGCCAAAATTATAATGTTGAATTATTCAATCATCTTTTCTTAATGGTTTTAAAAATAAATTGTTTGACAAATGCATTAATCTGTATAAGCTAAAAGGCATAAATGAAATATGTTTATGTAGTTTTTTTTTTTTTTTGAATAAGTTGAAATGCATAAAATAAACTGAGGTTTAAACTTCAAATTGAGATTTAAATAAACTTAAAGTTGCTTGTCCCCACCCCTACCCCCACCCCTCCCTCCAAAAAAATAAAAAAATAAAAACAATAAATAAATAAATAATTCTTATTGTCATTTAAAGATCAAACAGAGATTAAGCAAAAAACATTGAAAGAGAGTAGATCATTTGCAAGTTTGCTCAATCAACATCACTTTCCATCATAGCTTTCTTTGCCTTCCCCATCTTTGTGCAATCTTGGAGTTTTTACTTGCATCATATCATTCATTGTCAACATTTCTGTTAAGCCAGTGGGATGCATAGGTGCCATTTCAAAGCCTCCTTTCCACGATGAAGATGAATGATGACCACAAAAAAGAACAAAAAATAGAATGACATTTTTTTTAAACAGAAATATGTACTACTACGATGGAAAAAATGCATACTTGAAATGGATACATGCCCAACCCTTCTCTAACCATAATACGCACTTCCTCCTTGTAGCATATTTGGCTGCCCAAAGAATGGACTCATCTTAGTAATACTTGGCTGCCCAACCATGCTTGGCCGCATATGTGACGCCTTCTAAAAGTCAAAACTCCTACCACTAATATGTTGTGACTGTTGGAATGCAAAATCCTACATTGTGTATAACATAATTACATACTTTAAAGCAACTAATAACTATTGATGATATAAAATAAAGATTCTTACATTTAAATTAATACTCTCTTGTGTTCCAAGTCCCACAAATCCCATAGCACAACTCGTATCATGCATGTTTCTATGGTTCATAGGCTCCTACAAAAATTTAAAATAAAAGAATTTAGGAAATATTATTAACAATAGTATAAAGAAATAACCAATAAATAAAATGCAACTACACCACCACCTTCTCGACACTTTCATCAATTTGCTTGTGCATATTTTCTTTATTACTAGTGGTATGTGTTTGCTTTTTGCTTTCCTTTCTTTTCTTAATAATCTTTTCAACCTTAGGTTGCTTCCTTTCGTATGGTGGGCGCCTTTTTGGTGAACAACTGATGGATCAATGTTTATGCTTTCTTTTGGAATTCCAAAACCATTCCCACATGAGGTTGGATTCTTTTGATGAACTTTTGAAATATCCTTATTGCTTCCGCAACTCCCTTCTTTAAAGCTGATGTTTAGTTCACACATTCGCTCTATCACCTTTTCATATCTATCTTCAGAATCTTCTGCCAACTCAGCAACCTCATAAAAGGCATTACACATTTTAGCAAAGTAATGTGCCTTAGATTTCACAGCCCCATTGTCATAACTGATCCAAACTTTTGTATTGCTCATTTTGACATTTTTAGACCATATTTTTAAGATGTACTTGTCTGGTATTTGATTAAGCTTCTTATGAATGAACACCACAATTTGATGCTTGCACAATATTCCCCTATATTCAAATAACTAGCAATTACAATCAACCTCACTAGTATCCTCATGAAAGCAAACATTAAAAGTTACACAATGCCGACTCTATTCAAACATTATATCTTCAGTAACTTCATATTTTGAAATGTCAACACCTTTCTTACATGAAGACAAATCACAAGAAATCTTCCCTAATAACTCCCGTTGAAACTCTTTAAATTTTGCAGTCATGTAAGTCCTTTGAAATTGTTTCTCCATCTCATAACAACTATGCATTGGATGCATGAGTTAAAAGAACTGAATTCGTCATTGTTTCATTTTCAACCTTTTCAGCCAAAGCATTTTCATATTGTTCTACAAATTGTTTCAAAGTAGTCTTGGAATGGACATACCCATCAAAGAATGCATGCATGCTTTCACTTTGTTGTGTGGTTGACATTCATGCCTTGAAAATATCTTTGACAAAGGCTGGTACCCAATGATGCCTTTCGTCGTTCAACCTAAGTAACCATTCATTGCTTTCAAGTTTATACTTCTCAATGAAATGTTCCCAATTTTTTTCAAATTCTTCTTTTGTTAAGGAATAATCAATTGCGCTTTGAATAAAAAACTTGATTGATTCATATTGTCTATACCCACTCAACTTTTCAGGAAGCTTTTTCATGATATGCCACAGGCACCATCGGTGTCGTGAATTAGGGAATGCGCACCCTATTGCTTTTTTCATAGCTTTGTCTTAATCTGTAATAATTGCATTGGGGGGGGGGACATTCTGACATGCATATAAGCCAAGATTGAAATAGCCACATAAAAGTCTTAGTGTCTTCCCCTAATATCAATCCACACCCTAATAATGTTGAGTGCCCATGATGGTGTACCCCTATGAAATGAGCGAATGGCATGACATATTTGTTAACCAAGTATGTTGTGTTGAACATAACTACATCACTAAATTCTTTGAATGCGACTCTACTCCTTGCATCTACCCAAAATGCATTTTTTAGTCGACCATCATCATCTAAATCCATCGTGAGTGGGAAACACGAGGGCAAAAGCTTAGAAAACAAGGTTCAAAGAAGGGTGGTTAACCCCTCCACCTTTGATAGCTTTAAGCCACCAATTTCAACCAATAAAAATAGTGTAAAAATAGTATGAAATCAGCAAGAAAAGAGTATGTGGAAGTAGTGTAAGGATGGTAGAAGTTATACCTCTTGAAGAGGGGTAACTCATTTGTTCACAAACCACAAAGTATTCACTCTCAATGGCTGAAATTTGAGCTCAAGAACCTCAGTAAGAAGAGCCAAATTTTTTGTTTATGAAGTGTAGAGAGAGAGTGTGTAGATTGCAAGATAAAGATGGAGAGTGTTTTATAAGTTTTTGGCCTTTGGTAATTTTTTCAAGCTTAATTTCAAGAGAGGTGGTCATCTATATATAGGAAAATGGGTGCCTCAGTTGGAAATATCCATATTGAGCAAGTTAGTGTAGTACATACACATGAGGGGACAGTTGGCAACAAATATCTGTCTTACCAGAACACCTGACCGGTCATATGGGGGACGACCAACCACTAAAATTGGCCTATGGGGACACCTAGCCAGCTGATCCACTCTAAATGGCCAAATTTTTCATCAACTGGCCGGCCAGCTATTTGCGAAAAAAATTGTTTCAAGTCCTACTTCAAACGGGCATATCTCCTTCATCTGGACTCGATTTTAGGTGATTCTTGAGTCTAAATTGAAGCCCATGAAGTATCATTTCCAATGATGGTAGCCTCACATCTAAATTCTAAGTGTACAAAGAGATATGCCTAATTTAGTGAAGGCTGCTCATTTCTTTCTTAACAGTTTGATACCCACCCTTTCTTAAACTAGTTTTCTTCCGTCCCCACTTATTTCCATCAACTCCAACCCTATAAATAAGATGTTTTTAAATATTTTTCAAAGAGTTCACCTCACTTCCATTTATTTCCACTACTTTAATATTTTAAACGAAATGCGAGCCTCGGAATATCGTAGAAACATTTGAAAAAATATTTTGAAAAAGAGGGTTTTAAGGTCTAAAATAGTTTGGCCAAAATTGGGTGTAAGGTTGGGATTAGAAGCTCAAAAATCGAAGCCTTTTACTGAAGAACTTGAATGATTGTACAGCGTCACTTTCATTATCGAGTGTCTCACCCGAGTTGCCCAAGTCTTAAGGGCGGTCAAAAAAGGGGTGTCTACACCCTTTTCTACTGTAAACATTAGTGTCTCAGCATTTCTTCTTGAGGATCGATACCATTGCCTTGGGGGTCGACCCCTGTTAGTTATTTTTAGATTTTTTGTTCGATTTTAGGCCTTACTTTTGGGGGTTTTGACTTGTTCTTTTCATTGACTTTGGGACTATTATTCTATTAGTACTTTGTTACTATAAATAGGCTCCAAACACTTATTCATTTCACTTTCCTTCTCTTTTCTCTCTCTACATCGTGAGTTTCTATTCTCTCTCTCTAAACTCAAATTTTTTCACTTAGATCCTTAGATCTACTCACCTAGAGTCATCTTTTCACCTTGGTCCTTTGAGAAAGATTGTAGATCTCATCAAGGGCTTTCTTTTGATCCAAGAGCTTTGTGGTTTCGCCGACTTTGCGTTTTCCGATTCACTTCTTGAGGTAGGGATTACTTTGACTCTTTTTATGATTTTTAACTCAGTTATTTGTTTCTCTAAACAAGATTGTGATTTGGGAATTTTTAGATAAGAATCTAGGGTTTTGGTTTTGAAATCAAAAGAGGGGCTTTCAAAATGGGTTCTTGTATTTGGGTGTGGCCTTGAAAAAATGTTTGGATTGTGATAAATGGTGGATTTATCCATGGAAATTGATTTTTGAAGAAATGGGGGTTTTTGCCCTAAAGTGTGAAAATTTGATTTTTGTAAAGAGAAAAGTAATTGCTGTTGGCTTTATAGAATTAAAACAACGATGATGATGGGAATAGAGTTGGATATGAATTATCACTCCTAATTGGAAATGTTGGAAAGTATATCTGTGTTGAAATTTAATTATCTATTTAGAGATATCTGTTTTGGGCTATTAGTGGAGGACAGCTATGATAGTTGTAAAAATTGCACGAGAACTAAGTAAATTGAAACTAATTTTCTCATCCATTGCATTAAGCATTGTAACATGTTTAACTCATTGAAAATGGTTATCGTTTTGAGAAAAATGGGTGAATACCTTGGTGAGTCTGGATAGGAGTGTAGTTGTGGTAATATGTTGGCCTGAGTGTCCTTGGTAAAAGTCCAGAAACCCGTGCGATTAGGTGTTGAGCCTTTCGGTCAATACCGGTAAAAATGATAAATTGGTAGTACTTGTAGCCTACTTGAAGACATGTCCTAGAGATTTCCAGTGTTGTATCCACTGCCCTGTTTTCTCATGAAAAGGAATTGACTGCATGAATTGTGATATAAACTTGGCATTGCATGATTTTGAAAAAAGATATAAAATGTTTCGGCACAAGCATTGCATATGCATTCACCTTGTAATTCTATTAAGATTCATACACTGTGTTAGAGTATCTTTACTGGGCTTTGGCTCACCTTATGTGGGAAAACATTTAATGATATGCCTCCGCTAAGGCAATAGCTTGGAAGGATTTGGAGCAAGAGCTGCATTTTGTTTATTTGTTATATTTATTTTGCATAAGCCTAGGACTTTATTTGTATTAAGTTTAATCTCACTTTTATTGTAACCAAGTATTGTCTTGGAACGTTGTAAACCTTAGGGCATTTCTTATTTGTTTTAAATCTTATTTCATATCTTTAACTTGTAACACATGCTATAGATTCAGGGTTAGGACTTGTGATTATATAACCGCATTTGCTAGCTTTTGTACCATGGGATTATATAAAATGAAAGGTTACTTATTTTAGAAAACTATATTTACACATTGTTGTTATTTATTAATATTGTGGATAGTTTATTGTAATTATTTTGGGGCGTTACAACTTAGTATCAGAGTGTACAAGGTTTGACTACTTTGGATACATGGGAAGTGGTTCTTACCACAATGGGTTTATCTCGCTTGATAAAGATATTTGTGTGTATGGTATGCTCTGTGATAACATGTTTATGTGGCTAAATAGGTATGGAATTTAATTTTTAAGATGTTGATTGGGTCTATAAATTTCTAGAAGTCCTGTTAGAAGAGTACTTGATCACTGCTATTTCTAACTGGAACTTTGGCAACGTCGCGGGACAATCATTATCTAGAAAGAAAAATTCATATGTTTTTATGTGGAGTGAATTAATTGTTGTCTACTACATTAGGATGCAAGTGAGTTAGCTTCGGCATATTCATAAATGTGCTAATCTCTTGTGTTATCTTTATTAGGATGTCAGGGACATGGACATGGTGGTGGTAGACTGGGTAGGACTAGATGACAGGAGGTGTCGTTACCCGGATAATATTTCGGCATAGGAGGAAGGGGTTGGTTAGGCCAATGTGGGCGAACCAGTGTGTTAACAGGCCATAGGTGCTTTAGCCCGTGAGATGGCCAGAGCTTTACAAGAATTTATGGACATTCTTAGAATTGAGAATCAAGTCTAGTCCCAAGTTGCTCAGACAAGGCCGTCATTTTTGAAGAAGGGGTTCTTCCGGTCTAATCCAGATGAGCTTTTAAGGGATCCAAAAAAGCCTTTGAGAACAGATGAATGGCTCGAGCAGATGGTGAAGACATTCGAGATGCTTGGCATCAGGGATGATGGGCTGAGAGTGACCTTGGCATCCTTCCAGCTAAAGGGAGATGTGGGTTAGTGGTGGAAGTATGAGTGTGGGCGCATTGGAGTGACTTGAGAGGCCTTTGTTAATACCTTCCAGGACAAGTTTTTACCATCCACTGTTAAGGAGAAGTTGAGGGAGCAGTTATTGAAGCTTAAGCAACTTAACACACTGGTGGTCGAGTTTGAGGCTACTTTTACTAGTTTGTCGAGGTTTGCACCGGAGTTGGTAGCGACGAAGGAATGCTGTTGCTTGGAGTTTGAGAAGAGGTTGAGGACCGAACTCCTTTCAAAGTGGCTGTGTCCATGATTAGGGATTATGGTCATCTGTGAAGGCGGCAATCCATTTAGAGACCGTGATTCAGACTAAGGAAGAATAGATGAGGGGCTCCAAGCAGAGAAATCAGGAGGTTTGTGGGGAGACTCGGGACAGTAAGTGGCAGAGGGGTTTTACCCCACAGCAGTCCCAGGGAGCATAGTCTAGGTCCACTTTTCCTGTACCGAGTTCTGGGTTTGGGAGAGGTGGTCAGGGAGGGATCACTTGTTTCAAGTGTGGCCAGCTTCATAAGTCGATAGTTTGCCCGCAGAAATGAGGAGGGTAACAGTCTGCACCATTAGCGGCTTGTTTTCAGAGCCAGAGTTAGAGGAGAGGTCAGCCACCTACCTATTATTAGTGTGGGCAGTCGAGGCACGTGAGGAGGTTTTACCCTCAGTTGGGTGGCACATCTGGTGCGTCTGGTCAGAGGTAGACATAGAGCCATCAGCCTACACCATTAACATTGGCCTCGAGGGCTAATCAGGAAGCCTCTTCGTCTTAGTCAGTGTTATAGACTTATGCTCCAAGGGGTGAACAGGTAGAACAGAGACCTACATGGCGCGTGTATGTTGTTACCACGCCAGACTTAGTGTCAGCGTCTTTGGTAGTGAGAGGTAACTTCTTGTTATGTAATTCTATTGCCAATGTGTTGATTGATACGTGTGTTGTAGCTCAACTTTTTTGCGCCCCCTTTCGGAAGTCGAAATAAGCCCTACAGTATTGGACTCCCGCGATTTTGAATCTGATCTCATAGGTGCAATGTGAAATAGATAAACACCAAAGAGTCCAAATTCGGTAAATCTTTTAGAAAATCGATTTTGAATCAAGTTGCCAAAAATGGACTGCTTTGCCAGATACAAAGTCGCCACCTAAATATTTTGGAAAATCTAGGAAACCCATGACTCGTGCCAAAGGCCACGTGTCCGTCATCACCAACATTGTCTCGGCTCGGGAACTTGGGTATGAGAGGGGAAGGTCATGAATTGAGCACCCCGCTCATGATGCAAACATAATTACAAGACGTGATGCTCCTAAACTAACCATCATAAGCTAGTAAATAAAAGGGAGAAAAACATGGGGTTAGAAAACATACACATTATTACATTGTGCTCTCACGAAGGAGAGTCCGAATGAACTAACCAGCTAAGCTAAGCTAATTATTACAAAACAAATTAAATTAGCTAAATTACTTAACTAATTATTACAACAAATGAATTAACTATTCTAGTTAACTAAAAATAATTACAAGACGAAATCGAACAACTAGTTAACTAACTAATTAATTACAACACTTTACAACATTTTACTAGCTATAACTAATTAATTACAACAAATATCTAAGCTAAATATTTAAACTTAAACATGCTCAGTTTCCACTCGAAAAGGCCACTATTTTGCTTCCAAAAAGCCTCTGTTGTACAGTAGGACACTAACACCTTTGTCCACCTCCAAGATGGCTCTGCTTTGCTTAAAAGACACACTGCTCAATTTTGCATTAGTGGCCGGCCGGCCAGGAGTGAGGGCTTACCAGGCACCAGTGATAGCCGGCCGACCAACAAAGGTGGCCTGCCGGCCATAGAAAATGGCATGCCGGCCACTGCTGCAGGGTTCATCTTACTGCAACAAAGAACAAACAGAGCATGCACAGGGAATTCTCAAGGGTTGTCTGCACAACTCACCCCTCCTTTTCATGAATAAATCAAAGGAGTAGTAAACTTGATCCACAAACCATCAACTCAAGCAATTTCATTGCATGATGGCTTATGAACCAAAGAGTGCAATTTCAATAAATGCAATAAAACAAGACTCTTAAAACCACCCCCTATCATGAAAGATCAAGGGAAGGAGTTGACCTTAGAGACTTGAATCATTTCATCACTAGTAAGTATGAAATGGCCCAAGTTTCCATGTGTTCAACAAACGTCCAATTGAACACAACACTTTTTATTATCTTGCACATTTTTTAGCCTCAATTTTATTACTCCATTTTAGATTACCATCCATTCTTTAATAAATTGAATCCAAAGGTGAATTTAAGTCCTCCAAAGAAGAGAAATGTCAAACCAAGAGTTGGCTTAAGGTATGAGAGAGATGTCGTACCGTTGATAATGAACCCCTAAAAGGGATTAAACCATTAAGCATGATAGCCTCAATCTCAAGCTTAAAAGAACAATAGGTTTGAAACAACTCTTAAAGAAAAGCAAAAGCCAAGAAAGGAGGGAGGTTGCAGAGGTGATTAAGAGTGATCACAAGTATGGAAAGCCATAAATAAACACTATCAACTCAAATAAGATGGTGTCTAAGGCCTAAAACACCAAACTCATGAGGACAATTACACTATAAGCATGCAAAACAAAGCTGAAATGCAACAAACACTTAAAGATAGTCCTAAAATAGTCTAAAAACAATCCTAAAACATGCTGGAATTGAGACAAAAATAGCTAGATTAATATGCTAAAATATGGAGCATGCTAGACTAGTAAAGGTTAACCCCACCAATTTTGGACTTCAAACCATGATTTTAGCCACTAAAATAACTCTAAAAATTAGTGTTTACAAGCCGAAAGAAAGATAGTGCAAAGGTGGGAAACACAAGGGAAAAGGCCTTGAGAGTAAGGTATAAAGAAAGGTGAACCACCCCTCAACCTTTAATGGCCTTAAAACCCAAGTTTCAACTAAAAAATACAGAGTTTTTACAGCCCAAAAACAGTTGAAAAATAGTAAGAAAAGATGGAAAAACAAGTGGTGTAGAGATGGTACAAAAGCAAGAGAAGGTAAACCTCTTGAAGATGAATGCTTCTTTGAGTTATAAACCACAAATTTCACACTCTCAAGTGTTTCAAGAGCTCAAATTCAAGCTCAAATCACCTCAGCAAGAAGCTCTCTAGGTTTGGTGTAGAGTGTTTAGGCAAAGGCTATACAAGTAGAAAGGGAGAGAGAGAATTGCAAAGAGAGGAATTTTTCAAAATCATTTCCTCACTCCTAAATGTTTCTAACCTTGAAACCAAGAAGAGAGGTCTTCTATATATAGAAAAACAGTCCCTCAGTCGAAAATATCTATATAGGGATAGTTGGAGCATTTGGAGGACAGCTGGCAAAAATATCTAGGCTTTACACCAGTGGCCGGCCATCCACAAATGGTGGCTACCGGCCACCTGCCGGCCACAAGAAAATCTGCTTCCTGGCCCGATTTCAAACAGACATATCTCCTTCATCTAGACTCAATTTTAGGTCATTCTTGAGTCTAAATTGAAGCCTCAAAAGTCTAATTTCGAATGGTGGTAGCCTCACATCTAAATTTTAAGTGTGCAAAGACATATGCCCATTTTAGTGAAGGTTTCTCAGTTTCTATCTTAACCGGATGGATGCCTACCTTCAAACGGCCATATCTCCCTCATCCGAACTCGACTTTAGGAGATTATTAGGTCTCAATTGAAGCTCAGGAAGTCCACTTTCCAATAGTGGTGGCCTCACAACTAAAGTCGAAGTGTACAAAAGGATAGGCCTAATTTAGTGAAGGCTGCTCAGTTCTCTCTTAACGATTTGATGCCTAACTTTTTCCTCAACTATTTTTCTTCCCTCTCCTCCAATTTTCTCCAAATCCAAACCTCTAAATAAGATGTTTTCAAAGATTTTTTCAAAGAGTTCACCTCCATTTCATTTATCTCCACTTTGTCCTTGCTTGGTTTACCGAAAAGTGCAACTTTTAAACGAAATGCGAGCCTCGGAACATCGTAGAAACATTTTCAAAAATATTTTGAAAGAGAGGATTTTGAGGTCTAAAATAATTTTGGTCCAAAATGTGGTGTAAGGTTGGGATTTAGAAGCTCTTATTGCTGAAGAAATTGAACATTTGCATAACATAACTTTCATCATCGAGTGATCAATCAGTAGTGCCCAAGTCTTAAGGGCGGTCAAAAATGGGGTGTCTACATGTGCATCCCATTCTTTTATCTCGTCTGCATTTGCATCGACATTGGGGTTAGAAATGGCTCGATTAGCATCTCCACTCAAGGTAGAGTCACCAATTGGTGGTGAGGTTGCGTTGGAATAGGGATGTCGGGGTCGTGAGATAGAGATTTTCAGTTGTTGACTTCCTTTTGCATTTGTGTTGGTTGATATGTCGAGTTTCGATGTTATATTGGATATGGATTGGTTGTCATCCTATCGGGCTATTATAAATTGTTACTATCAAAGGGTTACTATATGTACCTCGAGTGATGATTGTTTTTATTTCTTAGGGGACAAAGTTGATAGAGCCTTGTTGCCAGTATATGATACGCGTGGTTGGGGCGATCTTAGTCTCATTTTTGCTACATTCTTGGGTGTTGAGAGTGATACGGTCCTAGTTGAGTTGCCGAGGATAGTTTGTGAATACCCGAACGTCTTTCCTGAGGATCTCACTAGTTTACCACCTCACCGTGAGATTGAGTTCTCTATTGACTTAGTGCTTGACACGACACCGATTTCCATGGCAGCGTATAGATTTGTACTTGCCAAGTTGAGTGAGTTGAAGATTCAATTCCAGGAATTATTTGATAAGGGTTTTATCCAACCTAGTACATCACCTTGGAGAGCACCGACTCTCTTTTCCAAGAAGAAGGATAGCACATTGCGACTTTGTATTGATTATCAGAATTTTTACTGGGTAATTGTTAAGAACAAGCACCTACTACCTCATATAGATGATTTGTTTCAGCAGTTGAAGGGGTCTTGTTGCTTCTCAAGATAGACTTGAGATCGGGTTATCACCAGTTGAGAGTGAAGGAGGAAGATATATTCAGAAAATGGCATTCCATACGCGGTATGGCCATTATGAGTTCTTAGTGACGCCTTTTAGGTTAACTAACGCACCGGCCTTGTTTATGGATTTGATGAATTAGATCTTCCGTGAGTTCTCAGACTGTTTTGTGGTCGTCTTCATTGATGACATTTTGATCTACTCACCCTCTAAGGAGGAACATGAGGAATATTTACGGATTGTTCTTGAGTTGCTTTGAGCCCACAAATTGTATGCTAAGTTCGGGAAGTGTGAGTTTTGGTTGAAGGAGGTGAAATTCTTAGGCCATGTGATATCTGGGGAAAGAGTGACAGTAGACTCTTCTAAGATAGAAGCAGTGAAAGATTGGGAACAGCCTAAGAATGCCTTTGAGATTCGTAGTTTCTTGCGATTAGTCGGTTATTATCGTCATTTTGTGAAGGATTTCTCTAGAATGGCCTCACCTTTGACTAGACTAACGAGGAAGGAAATTAAATTTGTATGGAATGAGACTTGTGATAAGTCATTTCAAGAGCTTAAGGTTAGACTTCCCACTGCTCCAGTGTTGATTATTCTGAAAAGGGGTTTGGGCTATTCCATGTATTATGATGCGTCTCGAGAAGGTTTGGGTTGTGTTTTGATGCAAGAGGGGAAGGTAGTAGCTTATGGCTCACAGCAGTTGAAAACACAAAGAGAAACTATCCTACTCATGACTTAGAACAGTAGCTATGATCTTTGCTTTGAAGATTTGGAGGCACTGCTTGTATAGTAACAGGTTTGAGGTATTTTTCGATTATAAGAGTTTGAAGTGTCTGTTTTCACATAAGGATTTGAATTTGAGGTAGACAAGATGGATGGAGTTTATAGAGGATTACGACTTTAAGTTGCACTATCATCTGGGGAAGGCCAATGTTGTGGTCAATGCTTTGAGTAGGAAGTCCATCAGCAGTGTAGCAAGTATTGCCATCTGGGAATGGAAGATGTTGGGTGCTATTGGCGAGTTTGACTTACATCTTGGCAAGTCCGTTGAGTTGGCTGCTTTGTTTACCATAGTTGCACAACCTATACTTGTGAGCTGAGTTATAAAAGCACAACAGGGTGATTTTGAGGTAGAGTCTATCCGGGAGAAGATCTCTAGTGGGAAGGTAAAGAAGGGCTTGAACGTGTATTCTGACTCGAGTGTTAGATACCTTGATCATCCTTTTGTGTCAGAGTCTTGTCAAGAGGAGGTACTCCGAGAGTTTCACCATTCACGCCTTGCGGTACATCCGAGAGGCACAAAGATGTATCATGATCTTAGTCAACAGTTTTGGTGGAGGAGAATGAAGAAGGACGTAACCGTGTTTCTATCGAGGTGCCTTACTTGTCAATAAGTGAAGGCCGAGCATCACAAGCCAGCGGGTTTGTTGCAACCCTTGCCTATAGCGAGTGGAAGTGGGAGCATGTCATGATGGATTTTGTTGTGGGTCTTCCAAGAACTCAACGGGATAATGATGCCATTTGGGTAATAGTTGATCGGCTAACTAAGTCAGTGCACTTTATACCTATGTGCACGGATGACTCGATAGTTTATTTTGGCGACCTTTATGTTAGGGATATAGTTCAACTTCACGGGGTCCTTGTAACTATTGTTTCAGATAAAGATCTGCGTTTCATGGTTCGGTTGTGGCAGAGCCTACAGAATGTCTTAGGCACTAGATTGACATTTAGCACCGCTTATCCTCCTCAAGCTGACAGTCAGAGCGTACTATTCAGATTCTAGAGGATATGCTTTAGGGTTGTGTCCTTGACTTTAAGGGGTCGTAGGAGAGGCACTTACCTTTAGTGAAGTTTGCTTATAACAATAGCTTCCAATCGAGTATTGGTATGGCACCATTTGAGGCCTTGTATGGTCAATCGTGTAGAAATTCTGTGTGTTAGGCCGAGGTGGGTGATGCACCTATGATAGGTCCAGAGTTACCGTTATCCTTTGAGGTAAGAGATCACGTTTTCTTGAAGATATCACCTAGATGCGGTTTGATGAGGTTTAGGAAGAGCGGAAAGTTGTCTCATTGATTTATTGGGCCTTTTGAGATCTTAGAACGTATTGAGGAGGTAGCTTATCATATGGCCTTGCCGCCACAGCTGTCCAAGGGGGGGTTCATGACGTGTTTCACATTTATATGCTCCAGAAGTGTGAGTCGGATCTATCACACGTATTGGATTGGACCGGGTTAAAGGTAAATAAGGATACCTTGTGTGAGGAGGGATTGGCTAGAGTTTTAGATAATCAAAACCAAGTCTTGCGTGGTAAGACAATTCCCTTGCTAAAGGTGTTGTGGAGACATTATGGGGTTGAGGAGGTGACTTGGGAACGCAAGGCAGAAGTTTGTGAGAAGTATTCGAACTTGGGGAGTACAATTCAATTTGGACTTGTTAGGGTTGTTCGTTTGCACTTTATTTCGTCGAAAAGTTCTTTAGGAACATAGAAATTCTATTATGGTGTTGACACCATGGGTTCTTGGGGTCGACACCACCTTGCTGCCTTACTCTTGGTGTCTCTACTAGTTTTTGGGGTCGACACCACGGGTTTTGGTGTCAACCCTTATCTGCTGCTATGTTCTGGGTGTTACTACTGGTTTATAGGGTCGATACCACGGGTTCCTAGGGTCAACCCTTGTCTGTTACAAACATTACTGTCTCAACATTTCTTCTTGAGGGTCGACACCATTGCCTTGGGGGTCGACCTTTGCGAGTTATTTTCAGATTTTTGGTTCGATTTTGGGCCCTACTTTTTGGGGTTTTGACTTATTCTTTTCATTGACTTTGGGGCTATTATTATATTAGTACTTTGTTACTATAAATAGGCTCCAAACACTTGTTCATTTCACTTTCTTTCTCTTTTCTCTGTCTACATCGTGAGTTTCTCTTTTCTCTCTCTAAACTCAAACTTTTTCACTTAGATCTTTAAATCTACTCACCTAGAGTCATTTTCTCACCTTGGTCCTTTGAGAAAGGTTGTAGATCTCATCAAGGGCTTTCTTTTGATTCAATAGCTTCGTGGTTTTGCCAACTTTGAGTTTTTCAAGTTTTTCTCTGCACTTCTTGAGGTAGGGATTACTTTGACTCTTTTTATGATTTTTAACTTAGTTATTTGTCTCTCTAAACAAGATTATGATTTGGGGATTTTTGGATAAAATCTAGGGTTTGAAATCAAAATAGGGGTTTTCAAAATGGGTTCTTATATATGGTTGTGGCCTTGTAAAAATGATTAGGCAATAAATGATGGATTTTATCCATGGAAATTGATTTTTTCTTTAAAAGGGGCTTTTGCCCTAAAGTGTGAAAATTTTATTTTTGTAAAGAGAAATGGAGTGTTGGCTTTATGGAATTAAAACAATGATGATGATGGGAATGGAGTTGGATATGAATTATCACTCCGAAGTGGAAATGTTGGAAAGTATATCTATATTAAAATTTAATTATCTATTTAGAGATATTTATTTTGGGCTATTGGTGGAGGATAGCTATGATTGTTGTTGAAATTGCATGAGAAGCAGGTAAATTGAAACTAATTTTCTCATCCATTGCATTGAGCATTGTAACATGTTTAACTCATTGAAATGGTTATCATTTTGAGAAAAATGGGTGAATATCTTGGTGAATCTGGGTAGGAGTGTAGTTGTGGTATTATGTTGGTCTGAGTGTCCTTGATGAAAGTCTAGAAACCCGCGTGGTTACGTGTCAAGCCTTCCGGTTAATACCAGTTAAAATGACAAATTGGTAGTGCTTGTAACCTACTTATAGACACATCCTAGAGATTCTCAATGTTGTATCCACTGCCATATTTTCTCATGAAAATGAATTGATTGCATGAATTGTGATATAAACTTGGCATTCCATGGTTTTAAAAAGAGATATAAAATGTTTTGGTTTGAGCATTACATATGCATTCACCTTATAACTCTGTTAAATTCATACACTGTGTTAGAGTATCTTTACTAGGCTTTGGTTCCCCCTATATGGGAAAACCATTTTCAGGTGCTGATAATATGCCTCTGCCAAGGCAATAACTCTGGAGGATTTGGAGCAAGAGCTTCATTTTGTTTATTTGTTGTATTTATTTTGTACAATCCTAGGGCTTTATTTGTATTGAGTTTAATCTCACTTTTATTGTAACCAAGTATTGTCTTGGAAAGTTGTAAGCCTTTAGGGCATTTCTTATTTGTTTTAAATCTTATTTCATATCTTTAACTTGTAACACATGTTATAGATTTAGAGTTAAGACTTGTGAATGTATAACCATATGTGTTACCTTTTGTACCACGGGATTATATAAAATGAAAGTTTACTTATTTCAGAAAACTATATTTACACATCGTTGTTATTTATTAATATTATAGACAGTTTATTGTAATTATTTCGAGGCGTTACAAGCTATCTGTGCTACTTCATTAGCCTATTCATTCATAAATCTGAGGATGTGTGATATTAACAAATCGTTAAAATGAGAACTCAAGTATAAAACAGTCACATAAAATGGTA
Source organism: Camellia granthamiana (assembly GCA_036172215.1). NCBI lineage: Eukaryota > Viridiplantae > Streptophyta > Magnoliopsida > Ericales > Theaceae > Camellia > Camellia granthamiana. The sequence continues at coordinate 74,111,586 of CM069915.1, read as the reverse complement.
GCCAACCATGATCTTGGCACTTAAAAATGCCATTTAACTGGTTTACCACAAATTGGGAATCCCCAAAAACTTTTACAACTTCTGTCTTTAATCCTAACAACAGTTCCAACCTTATAATTAAGTTTTCATACTCAATTTGGTTGTTAGAGCAATCTAGTTTATCTATTCTGAAACAATATTTTGTTTGCTCACTAGTTGGAAATTCAATTACAACTCCTACTCCAACCAAACCATTGGCTTTCGAACTATCAAAGCATAATTTTCAAGGCATAATACTGACCATGTCTATATCATTTTGGTCTCCTTGCTCTATAAGGAAATTTGCCAAAGCCTGTCCCTTAACAGATTTTTGAGGAATATATTCGAGACAAAATTTTGATAGAGCTAAAACCCATTTATCAATTCTACCACACAAGATATGCATTGTCAACATGTACTTGATTAGACTAGTCAAAGTAATTACATGGTAAAAGGTAATATCTTAATTTGATTGCATCAAACATAATTTCTCAATGACTGAGTATTTACATTCACAAGAATTTAAAAACCTACTAAAGTAATATATTGTTTGCTCCTTGCCTTCTTCTGCTGTTATGTACAACTTTAAGGGTTTGTCTTCTCTTGGAGGCATCAACACAGGGGGTTTAGCTAAATAGCTTTTGATGGCTTCTGATGGGTCGTTTCACACACCAAAAATAAACACTAAACTATACCAAATTCCTTAGAATAATGGTAAGTCCAGGTATCGATCCATAGGGACAAACGGGAAATTAAACTAATTTAATCATTAAATTCTTAAATTAATTTTGATGAAAGAGATGGTTGTTCATAACCTAATGATAATTAAATTAAACAAAGTGAATAAACTAGCAATTATAATTAAAGATGACGTTACTGATTTTGGGAAAAATCTATGGTAATGAATTCACTAGTTATATAAATAAGGTTTCAATTTGAAAATCAATTATGTTATGGTTCGAACTAAATAATACTTTGCCACTACAAGTTCAAAGCATTGATCAAGAAAATTAACACGTTCAATGTATAGGCACGAACCATCTTAAGTAGTATGAGTCGTTAGCTCTAAACTAGGGTAGCAACACGACTCGTTCCTCGTAGTATGGCTCGTTTCATACCTTGAACATGAAATCATAGAAAACCATTGCATGGGAAGCATTCAACAATCACAGAAAGAAGAATACTTGAAGAAATAATGGAAAATTATATTTGAAAACTTCTTGAGAACCATATAACTGTTCAAACCATTACATAAAAGAAAATCCTATTTACTTGGTTAGGATTTCATCAAAACCCTAGAAATAAGCATAGCCACTCATGGAGGAGTGGGAAGAGATAGAAGAAGCAGAAACTCCCATGAAAATTGATCTTCAAGCTTGATAATCCTCTTTTTCCAAACCCTAGCCCCTCATCTCTTTTGGAATTTTTCAGAACCCTCTTCCAGCCTTTTCTTCTACATTTTATATCTCCAGCCTTTCCAAACAGGTTCAAAACATCGGGCACACTTTTCAAGGTACGGCTGCACATGTGAGAAATGCCACTACATATGTAGAGAGGGTTTCGCACATGCAGAAAAAACCCTCTGCACGTGCAATTTTTGCAGTAGCTATTTGGCTTATTTGGTGAGGACGCACGTGTGAGAATGGTCTTCCGTACGTGCGGCAAGTCATTTTCTAGCTAAAATGCTGTGTTTTTGCTCATTTTGTGCTCCAACCGCATCCAACCTTCTTGGTATTAAACAGACATAAAATATAGAATTTGACTGGCACGTAAGGTTAAGAGATGCTAATTATCAGCCTCAGTGTCGTACAATTTGGCTTCAATCAGCTTTGAATGTTGCTTGTTGTTCTGCGTCCTACCTAAACTCCTCATGATCTTTAAGTTTTAACAAAGAAGAAAAGACTTTAGTTTTACTAGTAGTCTTAGCAATAAACCTTCTAAGGAAATTAACTTGCCTAAGAAATTTTTGCAATTCTTTCTTACTAGTAGGTGGCTCAGCTTTGATGATCGCTTTGGCTTTATTTTTGTTGATATGGATTCCTCTTCTATGGACCATATATCCCTAAAAATTACTAGCAGACGCACCAAAAACACATTTCAAAGGATTGAGCTTAAGCTAATAGTGCCTCATCCTTTTGAATGAAACTTCCAAATGAGCCACATGGTTTTCTAAGGATTGAGACTTGACTATAATGTCATCAATATAACACTCTAGAAATCCCCAACTAGATCATGAAATATGATATTCATGGCTCTTTGATAGGTTGCCCCAACATTCTTTAACCCAAAAGGCATTTTTACCTGTTCGAAGGTTCCCAAATTACCTGGGGATCTAAAAGTAGTCTTGTGAACATCTTCCTTAGGTATGCACATCTGACTATGCCCAGAATGCCCATCCACCATAGACAAAATGGAATGTCCCGTTGATCTATCCACAAGTAGATCCACCACTGGCATTAGATATGCATCATTGGGAGTTGCCAAATGTAGACGTCCCCCGAACGCATCCCGGGGAAGGAGTGCGAGTCCCCCCCGTTCTGGTTCGATATTGGGTCACTACAGTTCGAAGGACTCAAATGTCACGGTTCTAAATCTCGAACCAAAGAGTCCAAATCCGGCAAATCGTTTTGAAAACAGATTTTTTGAAAGAAGTGCCAAACATGGACTGCTTTGCCAGATACAGAGTCGCCACCTAAATATTTTTTTAATGGGGAAATTTAGGAAACCCTGACTCGGTGCCAAAGGCCACGTGTCTGTCATCACCAAAGTTGCCTCGGCTCGGGAACTTGGGTACGATTGGGGAAGGTCACTTCGTGAGCACCCCCGCTCGCCCGGTCAAAGACCGGCCTCTACTAACCATGATATCTGATTTTGAAAACATTGTGTGTTCTTATTCCGGTTATTAGCCTAGATTTACTATGTGATGCGCACAGCATACAAGTATAGACTGAGTCGCCTGAATTGGGACAAAACATTTCATGTTTGTTTGTTTAAAAATGGTTTGATGGTGCTACCCGCAGGTAGGCTAAGTCGTGGATTTGCCACCCTCAGGTGGGCTTATGAAAAACAGTGATTTTGCCACTATCTAGTGGGCTTAAAACAAACAATCAGTGATTTATCCCAATCCAAGTAACCTAACCTTCACCCACAGGCATTCAGGCAGTTATATCATATAAGCAAATAGCCTCATGGCAAGCATGCTATTCATGGCAACACTCACACGTATGCAAGGATGCTAAAGCATAAAACTTACCGAGTACTCCAAGCCAAAACAAAAGCTCATTAGAAATCATGCATGATCCTAAATATGCTGAAATGCCTAATGCAACACATGCAAAGATGCAACTATAGCAGGCTCGGCTATTCTAAACATGGCATATGGAATGCTACAATTAACACGTATTCAATTTGGAATTGAAATACAAATGCAGTTTGTATGATGCGCCGAGCCCGATGCGTGCAAAACAGATGAATGATGCAAACATGCTGTCATACTGTATGCTAATCGAAATATGCCCTATATCTAACCATCATAAGCAGATAAATAAAAGGGAAGAAAGACGTGGGGTTGGAAGACATACATCACACACACCCACACTTATTACAGTTATGCCCTCGCGCAGAAGGTCCAAATAAATATACAGTCCGAATAAAAGAATATTACAGTCCAAAGTAATACAGATCCAAATAATATACAAATTCCTAATTAATTAACAAATTAACTAAGAAAACTGTAAAACTGGCATGCAAGCCAGGGGCTGCCTTGATTCTGATGAATGATGTACGTTGGAGCTGCCTTGCGCGGAAATCCACTGGGATGCCCCAATTAGCCTCTGTTTTGCACCTTTCCTCGAAATGCGTGCCAGACTCCGAAAAGTTGCTGATTCTTCATTTTGCTGCAACAGAGAGCAGGAAAGGGGCATAGCAATGTATTTCACAAATATATGCATGCCTCGATCCTCGTGCCACCAATCACGCATATCGATGCATGATGGCCGAGGAGCCGAATTGCATAACTCAATATAGGATGAATGCATATGAATGCTACAACAAAACCTAACTCCATCATGGATAATCCGGAGTGTCGGTGACTTCGGAATTGGGACCTGTCCCGTCGCTCGGAGTACGAAACGTGCCTCATTTCCCGTGCCCGGGCTAACTCCTATCCCGAACACGATGCAATATGCATGATATGCATGAAATGCAGCTAACATATGACCTAACATGCACAATGCTATGAAAATGAGATGCCTCGAAATGCGTGCACGCGGGCACGCAAACCGAGGCAATGATCCTAAGGCATGAAATGGCATACGCAATGCAAATTGGACTTATACCAACATGAGAGAGCCTCAGCCACACTCACATAAGAAGTCGTCGGATAAAAAAAGAAGTGCCTCGAAATGCGTGCATACGGGCACGCAAACCGAGGCAATGACATAAAGGCATGAAATGGCCTGAAATATGATATACAATGAGACTAAAATGAGATGTCTCGAAATGCGTGCCCACGGGCACGCAAACCAAGGAAATGGCATACGGAGTGCAACAGGACTAAAATGGTATACGCAATGCAATATGGGCTTACACTAACATGAGAGAGCCTCAGCCACACTCACGTAAGAGGCCGTGAGATGAAAATGAGATGCCTCGAAATGCGTGCACACGGGCACGTAAACCGAGGCATATGGCATACGCAATGCACTGAGACTAAAATGACATACAGAATGCAAAATGGGCTTACACTAACATGGGAGAGCCTCAGCCGCACCCACACAAGAGGCCGTGAGATGAAAATGAGATGCCTCGAAATGCGTGCACACGGGCACGCAAACCGAGGCAATGGCCCTAAGGCATGAAATGGCATGGAAATGATATGCAAACATGCAGATGAATTTCAGCACTCACAAATGATGCAAAACAGTCCCGAAATGAGGCGAAAGTACACCCGATGCATGAAATGGCCCCGAAATGCGAAATTAGGCACCCGAAATGGCCTATAGCTATGCAATGCATGCACAATATGGACATGGAATGAAAATACAGTAGCAAGGCAGCCCCAAGAAAAGCATTTTTTCAGTGGAAAACAAGGCCAAACAGCAATCATAGATAGGGCAACAATGGTATGCAAAAATAGGGGCCAAGAGAGGGGTATTGAAGTAGATGGTAAATGCAAAGCCCAAACAGAAAAATGCCCTTCTATAACACTGAAGAGGGGCCAAAAATATGCACATTTACAGTAGATGACATCCCCAAAATCAGTATGAAAATATGCTAAAAATGCCATGCAAGATTGAGGCCACAAGAGGATATAACATGAAGTAGGCCAAACATTCATCCAACAAGAAAAGACCCTTAATGAAATATGTTAAGAAGGTCAAAAAATGACCACTTTCAGTTCTGATCATGGTCCAAAAACAGAAGCAAAATGGGCTAGCAAAGCATGCAAAAACAAGGGTAAAACATGGATTCAAAGCAAGTGACACGTGGAGTATGAAAAACAGTGTTGAGCCCTTCTTCAATATTGAAGAGGGGCTCAAAATAAGTACAATCTCAGTTCATGAAATACTCCAAAACAGATCACACGTAGGCCAAACAAATCATGCAAATTTACGGTAAATAAGAGAGATTATGAAGTAAGTGCAAGATAGGGGGCCCAAAAAGGGTTGAGCCCTTCTTCAATGTTTAAGAGGGGCTCAAAATAGGCCCACTCACAGTTTACATCATGCTCAAAAACAGATCAAACATAGGCCAAACATTCAATGCAAAATAATGGCATATAAGAGGATATTGAAACAAGTGCAAGATGGAGGGCTCAAACAGGGTTGAGCCCTTGAACAAACATGAAGAATAGCTCAAAATAGACCTAGTTTCAGTTAAGGTCGGAGCCCAAAACAGTAAGCAAATAGGCTAAGGAAATGAGGCAAAAATGAGCTCAAAAGAGAGTGAAATGGACTTACCCTTGAAGATCAAGACTTTGGTTGCTTCTTGGACCAAATTTGTTGCCTCTTAGCTTCTGGAAAACCTCTCCTTGCTGCTGGAATGGAGTGGTGATGGTAGAGCTTGGTAGTGATGAAGAAATGTGGTTGGAACTTAGGGATTTTGAGAGAAAATGAGAGAGAAATAGAGAGAGATGGATCCAAAGGCCTTAGGAAAATTTTTGTAACCCTAAAACATGAGTTGGAGGATGGTTATAAAGGCCAAGGAAGGGGAGGAAAGGTGGAGGGAAATGACATCAAGTTTCCCTCCCAAAGGCTTTCCCCGGATCAGATATTTTTTGGAAAAAAACAGCTGTATGGCTGTATGGCACAGATCCCAAGGAGCATGGCTGGCTGGGTATTTTTACTGCAGGTGGCCGGCCGGCCACCCCCTATGGCCGGCCGGCCGGCTAGGGGTCAAAAGGGTCAAGTGGATTTGCTGGCCGGCCACCAGATATTGGTGTCCTCCCAGGTCCCCTCAACACAACCATGTGGTTCAAAAATGGCAATTCTAAAACAGGAGAGAGAACAAGCCACTTTTAGGAGGGGTTCAAAAGGTTCAAGTTGAGTTACTGGCCGGCCATGTGTTTTTAGGGTCCTCCCATGTGTGTACAACACAAATATGTGGTTTTGGCTTGAAGAAAATGGCCCTAGGGTGTTCAACATTAGCCCGGAAGTGAGAAAAACGGGCGCCGGAGGAGCATAACTGGTTGTTGAGACAATTGCTGGCCTCCCACCCTCCAGTGACCTTCCTGGTGATAAAACAGAGGTACCTGCCAAAAATGAAAAAAAATCAATGCAAAACGAATGCTCGGGGGCCAAAACACGCAGTTCGGGGTCCCGAAAATAGGCCGTTAAGCACCGAAAGTGGTGTTTGGCCACGAAGTGGGTATCTAAGACCCCAGTGTCCCTTGAAAGGGAGTAAATAAGATGTATGCCAAAAATCGGAGGAATCGGAGATGGTTAGACGGTCCCGAACCGAGGCACACGGCCTGACGGCTCCGAAAACCGGGAACCGGGCTCCGAAATGGGCAAAATGGCCTACGACCACGAAATGTAGCCCACGGCCACTGAGAGATAGTCTACGGGACCTCTCCCTCCCCTCAGGAAAGAAAACAGAGAAAACCGAGTTTGGTTCGCAAACCGAGGCAAGGCACAGAAGAGGGTTCGGAAGTCCGGAGACAGGGCGCACGGCCGCGACTCTGAGACTTCTGAACGAGCACAATATGCAACATCACCAAGCGCTCAATCGGTGACGTCTGAGTCTTAAGGTCGGTCAAAAATGGGGTGTCTACACCAAATTTAAATTTCAAAAATCAACATAGACTCTCATTTTTTCCATTCTTTTTAGTAGCTAACACAACATTAGAAAGCCATTCAACATACCTAGCCATTCTGATGAACCCAACTTTTAATAACTTGGAAATTTCTTCTTTGACTTTAAGAGTTACCATTAGGAAGCCTATGTTCCACTAGCTGCCTATCCAATCTAGGTAACTTACTATAGTCCCAAGCAAAGCAGTCTTTATATTTTTTCAATAAAGCTTTAGAAAGTAGATCTATCCAAGCACTAATGAAGGTTGGATTGGAAGCTACTTTTCATCCTAAATTTACTTCTTCCAAGGGGTCTTGAGCCTTAGTTGTTAAGCTTTCTTAGACTTCAGACTCTTTTAGTTCTTCAGGTGATTCAACTTCTTGTTGTTTCCTTTCATCATCTTTATTGGCAAAGTTTGCATAGAAAATTTCATCTTCTAGAATTCTGGTTTCAATATTTAAGGCCAATAAGTTATTCAAGGCCAATAATAAGGCTTGTTACATTGTTTTAGATTTAGAGCCAGTCATTTGACTCGTCCTTATTGCATGCTGGCTTATCCAAACCATCTTGGATCCTCCATTTTAGATAAGCCACTTCGCCATCTGTACCATGTTCTACGTCCTCACTCGGAGTCTTCAGTACACTTAAAGGTATCACTCGCTGTTTATACAGCTTTGCCTCTGTGAAATATGCATAAGATGTGAATAGTTGAGGGTCTGCTTCTTCTATTTCTCCACCTCTCAAAGCCACAATGATCTTTTGGTGTAATGAGAATGGCACACACTTGTTAGTATGTATCCAATCTCTTCCTAGTAGGACATTATACTTAGCCTAGCTATCTACCATAAAGAAAGCTGCAACATAACTTTTGGACCCCACATTGAGGTTAACTAGTAGAATCCCTGTAGCGACCCTGAGTTTTCGTAAGTCATTATTTATTTATTTATTTATTATTATTATTATTATTACTTTATTTTATTTTGGGTTTTATTAATTGTATGGGTACATGAAAATTTAATGTGGTATTTAATTAATTTAATGTGTTATTTAATTATAGGTAATTAATCCGAATATTGATATATTGATATTCTTTATAAAAAAATATATAAAAAAAGGTGTTTATATATTGATAAAATATATAGCATATTCATATTTATGTATATTGTATTTATATTATATGTGTAAGATATAAATATAATAGTCAATTAGATATACTTGTTGGCTTCATATTTTGTACAAGCCAATTACAATTCAACACGTGGCAAAATAAGGGTAATATAGGAAGACTATTTAAGTTTTTGATCCTGATCGTACACGTGGCAGTTAGTATTGGTTCTCACGTGATCTGAGTAGCACTGGATCAATAAAGAGGTGCAAGGTGACGTGGCTTCAACGGTTACTCAGATTCAAATTCAAATATAAGAGGGAAGCCTAACTGCAAGTGATGGCGTAGTGGAACTACTTATAAGGCAGCATGATCAGCGATCATGGAGGAGCAGTTCGACGGTTTGAAGTGCAGTTCGATGGTCATCCTTGAGAAGTATAAATAGCGGGGAAGACCCCAGAAAAAGCCCCCAGACTCAGATCATACAAACCAGTCTTACTTTACATATTTTCTTTTCCAGTTTTACATTTCTAGTCTTTACATTCCTGTACTTTAAATTCCTGCACTGCACTTCATTCATAGGAGTAGTTTCAAGTAGATTGTTGCTGTAAAACTCTACGAGGCTGAGTTTGGATCATTGTAAGTTTTCATTCTAATGAAATACTTCAATTGCTCTTCATTTAACTGTTATTTTGCTTAATTTCTCCTAAGTCAAGCCACCAGTAAAAGTCCTCTTCATTGAGGCTAAAAGAATTAAAACATAATCGTCTGATAATTGGTTGGCAATTAACATTTCTGTAAGGACTGATTGATCCTTGCTGGCACGCTCGCATTTACAAAAATACCCTTCGAAAGCCAAAAAGCCAACATATATTTTTGGCACGCCCAGTGGGACCAATTGAAATGGCTAGACGAAGAAGACAAGGAGAAAATGAACGCTTGGAAGAAGGCGTAGAAGGAGAGGTAGAAATACCTAATCTAGAGGATAATATGGTAACACGTCCTGTGGAAACTCCCATATTATCAGAACCTATGGTTAAACAGACCAGTACTTCAGGACAAGAACCACATGTTCATAGTATTGGACGAAACCAAGGAATTGGACCATCCACTGTTCCATCTACTCATCCAATAAATCCATGGGATGGCCTAGTAGACGCCATGGGACAGCAATTAATGAACACAATGGAAAGGTGGGCAACATCCTTTTTGGATCGAATGAATAACCACCAACCAACAAACACAAGACACATCGAGGAAGTTTTAAATGTCCCTCAACAAAGATTGGCTAGAGATAAACAGCCTATGCAAGTTAATGGACATTCTAATGGTCAAACTAGTAATCAGAACTATGAAAGATCATCACCTCAGTCTTGGTATGAACCCATTTCGAGGCCTATAGCAGGTCAAAATGCCTCAGTACTCAACAATGAAGCCATACAAATTGGTGGATCTGGCCCAGTACAAGAAACTGGCATAAGAATGGTCACAAATCCCATGTTCAAAGCCATACCTGGTACAAGGGGGTTCACTAATCCCTTATTCGAATTTATACCCGGGGGGTTGGAAGGTTTGCCTACAAATGGAAGGGACACAACACCTGTTCCAGCACCTTTCGCAGGACAGGCTCAAAGGGGTTACCCACACCCCCAACAGCAACCTACACCACAGGGACAACCAGTCCCAAATGTACCACCTTATGGACCAAGAGGACCACAAGCACAAGTTTGTCCACCAAATCCTGTGTTTGTCCCTCCAGTAGTGGTTTAGCAGGCACAAAATATGGTCCTTAGGGACCAAATTGCTGATATTGTTAGAGAGATGTGTGGACCGATGGTTCGGGGGGTCCAGACTCCTGTGTACAGAAAACCATACCCAGAATGGGTAGATAGGGTACATGAATACCCAAGGGGGTTCAAGATACCAGATTTTACCCTTTTCTATGGGAGTGGAAACCAATCAACAGTAGAGCATATTGCTAGGTTTGCTGCTCAATGCGGTGAATTTACTAATTATGACTATATGAAACTAAGATTATTCCCAAATTCTCTAATTGAGGGAGCATTTGTATGGTACATCAACCTTACACCTGGCTCCATTCAAACTTGGCAACAAATGGAAGAGGCATTTCATGCCCAATTCTTCCAATCGGAGCCAGAGGTTTCCATGGCAGACTTGGCAAGATTGAGTCAAAGGCTTGAAGAAAAGGTTACTCAGTTTATTGCTAGATTTAAAAAGGCTCGAAATAAATGTAGAGTCATCCTGCCAGAGTCAGAATTCGTAAGATTGGCTCAAAATGGCTTAGAGTTCAGGCTTCGAAAGAAGTTTGACTTAACTGAATTCAGAGATTTGGTGGAACTAACCTATAAGGTATTTAGGTATGAAGCATTACTAGAGGAGGAACAAGATCGAAATAATGCATCGTACAAGACATATTATAGAGATCCTAATTATGAGATTGATGCAGCAGAGATTGTGGGCAAAGAACCTGTGATCTGTGAGGCATTAATTCATAAGGATACAACAATTGACCAGCAGTTTAAAAAGAAAGACCTTCACAGAAAGTACTCTTTCGATTTAACAAAGGCAGATGACATTTTTGATCATTTGCTTGCGGCCAACTTCCTTAAGTTACCTAAAGGAGTAAAACTGCCATCTCCAGATGAACTTAAGGGAAAAGTATATTGTAAATGGCATAACTCTTGGTCTCACTCGACTAAAAACTGCATTGTTTTTCGAGACATGATCCAAGAACAAATTCGGAAAGGAAGTTTGAAATTCCTAGCCAAAACAGAAAAGGCCATGGGGATCGACAGTAATCCATTTCCAGAAGTTGGAGAGGTGGCAGCCAATGTCATTATGTCAGACTTCCAGAGCTTGTCCTTGACAGAATTGGAAGAAGTCAATGTGCATATGCATGTTGCTAACCAGACAACCATAAAAAAGGACACCAGAAATCTGCCAGTTATTGGACAAGGTTTCTCACACCAGAGGGAACACTCTGATGAAGAATCACTGGATGATGATTCCTTAGAGGCAGCAGTAATGCAAAGGATGTGTCCGAGGTGCAGACTGAGTTATAAATGGTTGAAGGGGCTTCCAATTGATGGGAAGCAATACTACAGGAATGTGCAGAGACGCCCTAAACCAACCAATGCTTATAACAAAAGGCCGTATCCGGCTAGTGTTAGGCAGCAGTCATTGGTAGTAGAACCAGCAGTCGATAGAATGCATGCTAAAGGCAAGAGGCCCTTGTATGAATCCAGGCCACCTAACTATTACAGAATGGAGAGTAGTCATTCTAAAAGAAGACTGGAGAAGAGTTCAAGTTATAGGATCAAAGCCAGAGATTGGCCCCCTAGACCAACCTCATGCAGGACAGAAAGTGGCCACCTTCATCGAAGGCCTGAATCAGGCTCGAAACATGAGGTCAGGACCAAGCAAGTGCCCTCACAGTCAGCTTCGAAGATGGCTTCGAAGGTAGAAAGAAGCAGTTCAACATCTGAGTCAGTAAGTTCGTGGGTACCTAGAGTTCCAGATTGGTTTGTGATGCAGAACAAACCTAGGGAAGTGCCCACCCAGAGAGATGTTGGAAACCAAGGAAGGATGGTTAAACCTCCTTTGGTGGCTCCGAACAATTGAGTATTGCTTAAACACCCAAAGACGAAGGAACCGGATATGGTCCCAGTCATTTCGAGATCACAAAGGAGAAAGATTCAACGCAAGTACACTTAGTACCAGAAAGATATGAAAGAAAATGGAGAGAGCTCTTCATTGGTCCAGACAGAAGGAAATGAGACTCCAAAATCAGACCATACTCCAAAGACAACTCTACAAAGCAAGGTGGGTTGTAGCAGAGAACAGTTGGCCAAGGTTCATTCTGAACTAAAAGCCAGAGAGAAATCTAGCTTAACAGGATTGGAGAAAGCTCTGATGGAGAGTGATAGCGAGACAGAAGAAGAAATTAGCATAAGCCAAAAGAAAGAAATGGTGGAGGAAGAAATGTTCGAAGCCTTCATGGCTGAGCAAACATTTTTGGTTGAAAAACCAGTTGAGAAAGATCCTTCGAAGGAATCAGTTAACAACGAAGTGCCAGAGTGCAGCATGGAGGATGCTTCTGAAGTAACTGAACAAGGTGGCCAAGAGAGGAAATAGGTACCGCCAGCCATCCAATTTGGCTTATTTCCTCTAGTATCAGTCAATATGGTACACATACTGCCTCATGAGTTCCAGGTTGGAGATGAGGACCAAGATGGTCAAGGAATTGATCCTATTCCTGTCTCTAGTGAAGACGCACAAGTGAGTATGGTACAAGATGATTCTGGAATGGCTACCCCAATGGAAACTGAATATGAGAGTGAAGAAGAGGTGAGCATTAACCTCTCATATCTTTTTGAGTATCCCTCGAATTTTATGACATAACATGTCAAGCCTTTGTACATCAAGGCTTTCTTCGATGGGATACAATTGAACCAAGTCCTGATAGATAATGGGGCAGCAGTGAATTTACTACCGAAATCTTCTTTGAAGAAACTAGGGAAAAAGAATCCTAGGTTAATCCCAACCAGCACAACCATCGCTGGCTTTGCTGGAGACAAACAGATGGCTCAGGGGATTCTACCCATCAACCTGAGTGTGGGAACCAGAGACTGCATGACAGCATTCTTCGTAATCAACAGTAATGCTAAATACAATGGTTTACTTGGGAGAGATTGGATTCAGACTAACAAATGTGTGCCTTCCTCTTTGCATTAGAAAATTATGATGGCCTTAGGCAATGGAGAGACAGAGGAAATTGATACAGATCCTCAACCTTTCATAGCCTGTGCAGACTTCGCAGAGGCCAAACTGTATATTGAGGGAGTGACACCACTCAGTATACTGAGGAAACCTGATGGCTCAGCCGAAGTGACGGCTGATGAGGAAGTGACACACCTGAAGCACTTAGTCCAGGAGAGTGCTGATGAGGAGGTTGTCGTTAAGGATGACAATGATGCCTGGTTGTAGGCAAAGAAATGAAACACAAGAAGCCAAGTCTTTGGCTCTAATTAAATTCTCAACATTGGATGTAAAATCAATAGTCCAGAAAGTACAGGAGCAAGAGAGAGAAGCCATGATAATTGGCTGCAAGCAGAAGCAGCAACAGGTCAAAGTTTTGACCCTTGATAAATAATGTGCATTGGACATTGAAACAAAAGTCCAGGAGATACAGGAAGAGGAAGCCAGCTATGTGGAATGGCTATCTAATATTGTACCTGTGGTTAAGAAGAACAATAAAATGAGGGTATGCATTGATTCAGAAACTTGAATTTAGCAACTCCAAAAGATAAGTACCCTATGCCTATAGTGGATCTGTTGGTAGACAGTTCAGCAGGGCATCAAGTTTTATCAATGATGGATGGGCACTCTGGTTATAACCAGATCTGCATTGCAGAGGAGGATGTCCACAAGACAGCATTCAGATGTCCTGGAAATATTGGTACTTTCGAATGGGTTAAAATGCCATTTGGCCTGAAGAATGCTGGAGCTACATATCAGAGGGCTATGATCACTATCTTTCATGACCTCATTGGAGGGTATTTAGAGTGTTATATTGATGACATTATAGTGAAATCCCGGTCCATGGAGGAGCATCTGTTTCATTTAGAAGCAACTTTTGAAAGAATGCAGAGGTTCAAGTTAAAACTCAATCCCCTCAAGTGTGCTTTTGGTGTGTCATCTGGAAACTTCTTGGGTCATGTAGTGCACAAGAAAGGAATACAGATTGATCAGAATAAAGCCAAAGCCATCATTGAAGCCAGGCCTCCATCAAGTAAGAAAGAATTACAAAGGTTCCTTGGACAGGTTAACTTTCTTCGAAGGTTCATTTCTAACATTGTAGGGAAAACTAAAGTATTTTCTTCCTTGTTAAGGCTGAAAGATGAAGAGGAATTTGTGTGGACAGCAGAGCATCAAATTGCTTTCGAAGGTATCAAAGCCTACTTGGCCAACCCTCTAGTGCTGATGCCACCAAAGGGTGATAAGCCCTTGAAGTTGTACATAGCTGCAGTAGAAGATTCATTGGGAGCTTTCTTGGCCCAAGATAATGAAGAAGGCAAGGAGCAAGCTGTTTATTACCTTAGTAGGTTTTTAAATTCTTGTGAATGTAAATATTCAGCTGTTGAAAAACTGTGTCTTGCTTTGTATTTTGCTGCAATGAAATTAAGATACTATCTTTTACCTACAACTGTCTTGGTAATTGCAACCACAGATTTGGTTAAGTACATGTTATCTAGACCTATGTTGAGGGGAAGAATTGGCAAGTGGATACTAGCCTTATCAGAATTTCATCTAGAATATGTCCCTCAAAGGGCAGTAAAAGGGCAAGTTTTAGCCAATTTTCTGGCAGACCATCTATCTCAGACAGAGAGTCAAGAGAAAATGGAACTTGGTATGGCTAGTGTTGAGCCATGGCAGATGTGGTTCAATGGGTCGAAAGCCAATGGCTTAACTGGAATTGGTATTGTGATTAGGTCTCCACAAGGGGTAGAGACCACACATGGTTTCAGAGTGGATGAAGCTACCTGTTCTAATAACCAAGCTGAATATGAAGCCTTAATAGTGGGACTAGAAATTCTTATTGGATTACAAGTTCATGCAGTTGATATATTTGGAGATTCTCAATTGGTGGTTAACCAAGTGAAAGGGATTTTCAAGTGTCAAAGCATAAGCATTTTACCATACTATGTTGTTGCATTACATCTGCTTTCTCAATTTCAAATAGCAAATGTAACTCATGTTCCAAGATTCTTGAATAATAGAGCTAATGATGTGTCTCAGAAAGTTTCGAACTTCAAGAGAAGGGATAATGCCCAAAGGAACATAAGCCAAACAATATATCAGAAATTGATACCACCTTTGAATAAAAGGAATGTGGTCTTGGAAGTCAATCATAATGACTTACAAGAACAAGATTAGAGGCATCCAATAATGCACTACTTGGCTGGTTCATCTTCGAAGGCCAGCAGGAAAATTAAATTGCAGTCTATGCAATATATGATATATGGTAATGCTCTCTACAAAAGGGGCGTAGACGGCTTATTGCTGGAATGTTTAGGCCCAAAAGAAGCATTAACAGCTATGGTTGAGGTTCATGAAGGCATCTGTGGTGCTCATCAGCCTGGTGTGAAGATGAGATGGTTGCTTCGAAGGCATTCTTATTATTGGCCAACTATCCTTAAAGACTGCATAGAGTATGCAAAGGGTTGCCAGGCATGCCAAAAGCATGGCACAATAAGGCATGTGCCCATAACTGACCTACATGCAGTAGTGAAGCCTTGGCCATTCAGAGGATGGGCTATGGATATGATGGGAAAAATACACCCACCTTCTTTGAAGCATCATTGTTTCATTCTAGTGGCCACTGATTACTTCACTAAGTGGGTCGAAACTAAGCCATACAAGGCTGTAGACCAGACTGAGGTTATTGGATTTATTAAGGATCTAATCCATAGATTTGGCATCCCACAAACTATAACTATGGATAATGGGACTGTGTTCGATGGGAAGATGGTGAAGTCCTTTGTGGCAGAATTTGGAATTAGTCTTGTTAATTCCACCTCATATTATGCACAAGCCAATGGTCAAGCTGAATCATCCAATAAGTCATTGAAAAAAGGAATACAAAAGGTTGTGGAGGACAATCCCAGGGATTGACATAACTTATTGTTGGATGTGTTGTGGGCTTACAGAACTTCCCTAAGGTCAAGCACATGAGTTACTCCTTATACCTTAGTGTATGGGCATGGTGCAGTGTTACCTGTGGAAATTAACGTTAAATCTTTGAGGGTAAGATGCCAAGACCAGCTAAATCCTGAGCAATACCATCAGAGTATGTGCTTGGAATTAGAAGGCATAGATGAAGCCAGAATTCTGGCATTAAACAGCATTCTCTTGCAAAAGAAGAAAGCAGCCAAAAATTACAATAAGAAGGTCAAATACATTGGCTTTGATGAAGGTGATTTGGTATGGAAGACAATACTCCAAATAGGAATTAAAAGCCATAAATTTGGTAAATGGCAACCGAACTGGGAAGGACCATATCAAGTTCATAGAGTCCTACCTTTTGGGGCATACCATTTGAGAAATTTGAATGGATATACACATCCCAAAAAGATTAATGGCAAATATTTGAAGCCTTATTTTCCAACCATTTGGGAAACACAAGGAATAAAATAAACACCAAGTATAAGAACACAAGACTACTCAGATGATAGACAAGGATTTGTTTTTCATAAAGAGTTAAGTATATTTTGCCACAAATTGGCCCAAAAATCATTACAATGTCTTAATTGTTCTTTTACAACAGATTTCCTATTGCTAAGTGATGAAAATAGTTGAATAGTTGCAGCCATTTCTTCTTTCCAATTGGCCAGTCCTTGGTTGGTGATTTGCAGTTTGGTATCAGTTCGGACTAAGGCTTGGTTCACTGCAGATAGCTCCTCTTCAAGTTGAGCTTTCTTCTCCAGCAGCTGAACTCGAAAGTGAGAGGCAGAGGAGTGTTGTTCATTGAGCTCTAAGACTTCAGTATGTACTTGGGAAACAAAACACTTGTCTCTAGCCAATTTCTCCTCCGTAGCTTTGGCAGCATGGCAAATGTTGATGTAGAAGTCGATAGTAGCTGCTGCCTGGGATAAGTGACTTGAGACATCCATGCCTGACTGTTCAGCAACTTTGCAGCACTGGAGGAACCCATCTCTTATTATTGGCCTTTGCAAAGCCTCGAAAGGGAGCCTCGAAAAGGAGATTAACAGTTCCAGGTAGGTGTCTAAGCCCATCAGAGGTGCAGAAGGTTTGCTGCTGGAGGAAGGAGAGCTTTCAAGAATTTGTAGCAAGGAGTCGGCCAAAACTAATGGCTCAGTTTCAAAATTGGTCATTGGAGAGGTAGAGGGCACATCGAAGAGACTGGCTAGCCTGGCTTCGAAGATGTCTACCTTATCCGTAGACATAAGGGGTGCAGAGAGAGTTGTGGTGGAAGGCATAAAGGACTGCATAAGGATAGGAGAAATGGATGGAGCATCTTTGGCAGTCTCTATGGTCTTAGCCAC
Organism: Camellia granthamiana; assembly: GCA_036172215.1. NCBI lineage: Eukaryota > Viridiplantae > Streptophyta > Magnoliopsida > Ericales > Theaceae > Camellia > Camellia granthamiana. The sequence continues at coordinate 74,094,084 of CM069915.1, read as the reverse complement.
CAATGAATCAAGTGAATAGGGGCTGGAAGTAGGCAAAGGTAATGAACTATGAGTTGGAGAACTACCAGCACCCTCAATTGGGGAATCAGATACCTTCGAAGAAGAGGCAATGGTTGAAATTTCCTTAGAAGGAGAAGGAAGAGCAGGGCCCGAATGAGAATTAAATTGAGACAGGTCAAAGGTCAGATAGGGAAGATATGGAGTCAGACCAAAAGAAAGAGTTACGGGAATGCTAGGACTCAAAGGGGGTACATGGAATGTAGGCCTGGGAAGTGGGAGTATTATCTGAATGGCTTTCACATTCTGCATTTGATTAGCTTCAACTGAAATTGAGGGAGTCCTCATTGGAAGTATAGCCTCAGTAGTTGTTGCTGCAAAAAGGAAGAAACGTAATGTCAAGCTTCAATGTCAAAATTCGATAAGGAAAAACAGCAGAAGCAAGAGAGAAATTACTTGTTCCAGAAGTATTGGCAATGATGGGAGAGCTACGAAGGGAGTAATGTACGGCAGTTTGTTACCTTCGTGCAGTTTTCCTTTGTAGTGCATCAGCAGCAGCAGCTTCATCTCTTAGAAATTGTTGATGCCGTATCTTCTCAGCCCTCTCAAAGACAATCATTGCTTTGGAATGTTCTTGTTCTACTGCCTTGGCAGCAGCTTCATGGATAGGATCTTCAACCAAGTCAGTAGCAGGAACAGTCACTTTCTTTCTCTTCCTTCTTGGCAATGATGCTACTGGCTCCTTCTCAACCTCTCTCTCTTCAATTTGGGGATCAAGCTCTTCGGAAGTAAGCTCCTTTTCCATTGCTTTGTCAACTGTCTCGGAATTAGGATCTTCGACCAAATCAGAAGAGGGGGCAGCCACCCTTGTTCTCTTTTTTCTTTGTAATGGTGTTTCTTGCTCTTGCTCATGCTCAATCTCTCTCTCTTCATTTTGAGATTCAGATTCTTCAGGAGTGAGTACCAGTTTTCGTTTCTTTTTCTGCTGTTGTCTGGCCTTGAGGGCAGCTAGAGTTTCAGCTCTTTTAGGAGATACTTCTTGTGCAGACCCTGCACCAAAATGTGTGAATATAGAGGAGACAAACAAAAGAGTTGAAGGAAAGAGGAACTTAGAAATGCTTACCCTTCTTCGAAGCAGCTCTGGTAACTCTAGCTGGAGGAGGTGAGGCTGCAGGAGAAGTTGTGGTAGCTGCAGAAAGAGGAGAAATGTTCTCAACTGTTGCTGATTTAGTCTTCGAAGGCACTTCTAATCCTATCAGTAAATCATGAGGGTGTACAGATAGGCGCACTTCCATGTTGGCTGACCACTAGTTCTGGAATCTTTGCAAGACTAAGCCAGAAGGAAGAAAGGGGACAAATTTGAATTCACTCAATTCCTTCAGCAGTTTGAATGTTGCCGCCTCTAGTTTTGATTTGGATATTCTTAGGTCTCTAGCCGTGAGATGGACATTCGAGAGACTGCAAAGTGGAACAGGTATCCCTTGAGTGAGCCCAAATTGTCTAGCAAACTGAGAAGGGCAGTACACCTCAGATATGCATTTATAAGCTCGAGGGTTTAAAGTGCCAATAAACAACTCCCTCGGTAGCAAAATTGAAGCCCATATATCTTCATGTGGTGAGGTAGAGCACTCCTTATCAGCCAAAAAGGTTTGCAGCCAAACAGGACCTTTAGTGGCATCAAAAGGACAAAAAAAGGTGGCAGATGGAGAAATAGGAAGTTGGTGAAAGAAAGTAAGGTAATAAGCAAAGGAGGCAGGATAGAGAGCAATCTTGGCATACTTTTCCCCATAAGTACTAGGATCCTGAATAAGGAATTTTAGACATTTGGGGTGCAAGTCAGTGAAATAGGCGAAGAGCCAGAGTTGGAGCACCCAGAGGGGACCTCCTTGGTTAACATCAAGAGGTTTTTTGCAAATTAGGAGCAAGCTCTGTAGACATGACCTAAAAGATAAAGAGCAAGAGCTATGCGTTTTTTCAAGACAAGTGCCTTCGCAAGAGGAGTGAACTCAGGCATAATCCTCTAAGATGAGGTGCAAAAGAGAAATTTGCACAACTAGTACAAAATAAAGGAAAATAGTTCTCTGTCTCTCACGGGGCCTTCCCTTTTATTTTCAGCCTTTACGAAGTCGCTGTGAGAGGAGTTTAGGGTTGGAAGGGAAAATTTGACAGGGAGGTCTGGGTAATTGGGAGTAAAAGGAGAGCCAAGGGGTGAAAGCCCTAAGAGATGGCAAATATCAAGAACGGTGGGGGCCATCATACCGCACTGAAATTGGAAGAAATTAAAAGCCATATTTCAAAAGCATAAAGCAGCAGGAATCAAAAAGGGGTCCTTAGGAATGAGGAACCTGGAAAGACGAAGAGCATCGATGATACAGAGCTCCTGCAGGTCATCTTCTCTCGCAGGCACAACTCTGTCATACCATTCTTCCCATTCAGTCCTTAATGTCGGCCAGCAATGATGAGGCCGGGTCATCCTCCAATTCCCCCAATCAAGCCCTCCATCATAAAGAAGAAAATGGTCCTCCAAACGAGGGTATAAAGCCGGAAGTTGAGCAGGAGCTTCCCGAAAAATAGGACCTAGGACGTACTCTTGTTTGTTACTATGACGAGGAATGAAGAGACGTCCATCTATGGTGCTTGACTCACCAGATGTTAGCTTGGCGATTTCTTCGTCGATACATTTTTTCAAAGCCATAGTTGGGCTGATACGGTCGCCCGCAAGTACTTTTAGAGAGGAAGGATTCATTGGCAGCAAGGGAGCTGAGAGAAGTGGAAAATCAGTGGAAAGAAGGGTTTGTGTGTTGAGCGGCAAATGATTTCAGAACATGAAATAAAAGGGTTTCAAAAGCCTTTGTGTTTGGGGGATATATAAACGCTTGGTTCGTTAAGCACTAAAAGTGCGACTACGAAGAGTTTCCTTCAAATATTGATAGTATTTGGAGGGAAAAACACAGCCGGGATGCTGAGGCTAGCTTCGAAGTAAAATATTTGGCTTCGAAACCAGATTTTGGCACCAAAAGCCAAAAAACAACGGCTTCGAAACAAAGAAGTCAGCTTCGAAGCACATTTCCGTACTTAAAAATGGAAGAATACTCAAGTATTTGTTTTACTTCAAAGGATTTAAAGACCTATTTTAGGTTTCTTAATGAAAGTAATGTCCTTCGAGGCAAGACTTGAGACTCCCTAAGGATGGGAATTGGAGTTCGAAACATCAAAACCAATGGTTGGTTTATATATATATATATAAAAAGGGGTTGTCTGTTGAACTAAAACAGCATGAACTGTTGTTCGAGGCAAAAGATGGTCAATTTAAAACTAATTGATCATACTAACCATGATCAGATATTGATTATGGTTGAAGCAAGCTTTAACTATGAGATTAATAGATTCGAAGCACTGATTCTAATTGAAAAACAACGAAAATTGTCAACTTTATTCCATAAATTGGAAAAGTTCATAATTGGTTCTTTGTAGTGTTTCATTTAAAACAATTGAGTCCAGGTTCGAAGGATGAGATTATTCAGTTCGAAGTCCTGAATTTGCTTTTAAAAACAAACGGAGACAATGCCAAACAAAGGAAAAGTCTTAGTTGTATTAAAGCAAAAAACAATTACATCGAATGGCCCTATTTGAGTACAAACTCAAGTTCGTATAAGTAGGGAATGGAATAAATAACAAGATCATGAAATTTAGTCAAACTATGATCAATGAATTTCTGTTCTTTCTTTATTCTATCCTCTATTTCTTCTAACATTGGCTACATGAGTTGATGTGCTCTCACTTTGTAGTAGAGCTCTTCAGCCTTTATTTTGAAAGCCACTTCTCTCAATCTTTGTTCCAATTCGTCTATATCCAAGTCATCCCAGTACGTAGAATCTTTATTCTTGAAATCATCGAATTCTTCAATGAAGTTCTCTGCTTCGTACTGGGCATGAATTCGAAGGGACGAGAGTTGGTCTAAAGATTGTGTGGTGGCCATGGAGGTTCGATGCCAGTGGAGGAGCAACAGAAGTTGGTCCAAAAACATGTGAAGCTCTGCTTGAGCAAGGGGATTGAGGACATGACCTCGAGTCAAAATGTCACAAGCCCATCGAAGGTTCTTGAGAGAGACTTCATCCTCAAGGACATTGAAGGGCAAGTGAGAGAAAGCCGCAAGCAGAAGTTGAGCTTGCTTCCGCTCAGCTGGAGTAGGGAAAGGCGGAGGCTTGTAAGGTGGAAAGACCTTGTCCATAGAAAGGGCAAACCTTAGTCTCTCTATCCAGCAAGGATTTGGCAAAGGAGAAGGCGTGGATGCTTCCATTTCAGGGAGTGGAGCAGGGGTAGAAAGAACAAAGGCATTAATATAATCAAGCCAGTCAGAAGAACAAATCTTCGCCTTCTGAGCTAAGAATGATGGATTGTACCATTGTGCCTCTTTTAGGCGTCGGGCGGCGTGCACTATCCTTGTAAGCATGGAAGATGTGTACCATGCTACAAGCAGATTCGCCTCCAAACTACATTGAGGGGTAGACCACTGAACTTCGAGCGTAGGAAGGAAACTCTAAAGGGTCAGTGAACTCAACAAAATGATGGTTGATTCGTTCTCTCAAATCACAAGTCTCAGGTGTTGACCAGCTTGTCCAGTCAGAAACCCCAGAAGAGGAAGAAGTTGCAGCTTTATCCCATGCAGAGGTTTGTGAAGAAGAGTTTCCCAAGTCCATATTTGTAACTTTCCAAATCAAAGATTTGGGAGCAGTTTGTTCGAAGCATAAGGGTGAGTCAGAGGAAGAACTTCTTGTATCTATATTCGCAAGTTTCTGAATCGAAAGATTAAGGGCAATGTGTTCGTAATCCAAAGGTCGATAATTTGCAAAGGCATCCATGACCTAAATATGGAAAGGTGGATAAAGGTGGCTAATTAATGCATGAAAATTCTTTCGAGGAGGAACAACATCATCATATGACTCTTCGTGTGCTCGATCAGTGGAGGAGAAAGTTGATTCAGCCATAGAAGAAGTATCAGTCTATACGAGTGCTAAGGTATTGGGGTGTTCAAAAGATTGAAAGAGAATTAATGCAAATGATCATCAATAAGTGACGGTTGTGTTTCCAGAATATAGACCCCATGCACGTTCTAAAAAACACGGGGAAAAGGACTTTGATCCATTAATATCACCAAGTATTGGGTATATTAGTGCGGGGGGTAATGTTGGCTTCATATTTTGTACAAGCCAGTTACAATTCAACACGTGGCAAAATAAGGGTAATATAGGAAGACTATTTAAGTCTTCGATCCTGATCGTACACATGACAGTTAGTATTGGTTCTCACGTGATCTGAGTAGCATTGGATCAATAAAGAGGTGCAAGATGACGTGGCTTCAACGGTTACTCAGATTCAAATTCAAATATAGGAGGGAAGCCTAACTGCAAGTGATGGCGTAGTGGAACTACTTATAAGGCAGCATGATCAGCGATCATGGAGGAGTAGTTCGACGGTTTGAAGTGCAGTTCGATGGTCATCCTTGAGAAGTATAAATAGCGGGGAAGACCCCAGAAAAAGCCCCCAGACTCAGATCATACAAACCAGTCTTACTTTACATATTTTCTTTTCCAGTTTTACATTTCCAGTCTTTACATTCCTGTACTTTAAATTCTTGCACTGCACTTCATTCATAGGAGTAGTTTCAAGTAGATTGTTGCTGTAAACCTCTACGAGGCTAAGTTTGGATCATTGTAAGTTTTTATTCTAATGAAATACTTCAATTGCTCTTCATTTAACTATTATTTTGCTTAATTTCTCATAAGTCAAGCCACCAGTAAAAGTCCTCTTCATTGAGGCTGAAAGAACTAAAACACAATCGTCTGATAATTGGTTGGCAATTAACATTTCTGTAAGGACTGATTGATCCTTGCTGGCACACTCGCATTTACAAAAATACCCTTCGAAAGCCAAAAGCCAACAATACTATAATAGACCTAGGTTTAATCACTTTTTGTGGAAGATTTTCCAGCAGCAGCCGTAGGAGAGAGAGAGAGAGAGAGAGAGAGAGAGAGAGAGAGGGTAATCAAACAAAAAAGTGAGAGTGACTTTGTGTTGAGAAAAGCCGAGAGAGAGAGAGAGAGAGAGAGAGAGAGAGAGAGAGAGAGAGAGACGGGAAGAAGAGGAAAGGGAAAAAAAATAAAAAAATAAAAATATTAGGGTTTTATTTTGGTGGCTTCATTAATTGTTCAAGTGATTCTTTGATCTTCGAAAAATAATTGTGAGTACAAAACCCACTTCCCTTGATTTATGTTTAATTCGTTGTTTTTATTTATTTATTTATATTTATTTGATGTTAGTTTGATTTTGTATTTACATGAAGATAATAGATTGATTTTAATTATTTTGATTAATTGTGTATGTAGGGTTTAGGATTTTTATATGTATTTATTTTATGGTTGTAATCACACTCATGGTTATATGAAATTAAAATAAATTAGGAACCAATAAATAAATTCCTTATACTCCATCATGACTCCATTGATTATTGTTTTATTTGAGTGATGGTGAAAAAGAGTGTATAAAAAAAATGTGAGGATTATAAGATTTATTTAGATGCCTTAGGCTTGGCATTGTTATGTTTGTTCTCATGAGTAGATGAGAGATTGTGTATATATATCTTGTTGCATCGTTCTCAGGAGTAGACGAGTGCTTTGATTTACGCGCGTATGTATATGCTAACCATCCGGGGAGTGTGGGTCAAACTCGGGACGATATCCCCGTGCAAGTTTGGCTTCGAAGTGGTGTTAGGTATACGGGAGGCACATGGGATATATGTGTAGGCCGGAAATGAAGGGCCGAAGTGGTGGAGTTAAGGTACAAATAATTAAATATGAGTTTATTAGTATAGTGTGAATTGTATTGATTTGTACATCTTGAAAAATAATAAACGACCTTGATAAATTATGAAATTTGAGCAGAAACATGTATACGTGATTCTAGACAACTTTTGTTTTTTAACTTTTTATTAAAAAGATTGATTAGAACTTATAATCGGATGATCTTAGTTACAATAGTTTTTATTCATTTTAGCAGGATAGACTTTAGATGCTGTTTTAACCCACGAAATGAGCTCATTTTTATTGGTTTTGCAAAAACAGAAGTAAAACATTATTCTGAACACTTTTTGTGTTTTGAACGTTTCCGAAAAAAATAATCTTACAACAGTTTCTTTTCGTTTTCAGTTCCAAAATTTTTGATCGAATTTCGTTTAGGATTTTCTATTAAGTTTTTCTCTCAACCTCTTCAGTTTATACTAAATTCGTTCGCACTATTTTTTATAAAATTTGATTCTGTACAAATTTTGTTCTTTGAGTTTTGGTCAATTCAAATTATTTACAGAAGGTCCTTCACTGGACCCCTTTTAAGGTGCGTACACCCTTTGCAAGTTGAAGATTTTTTTATATGAAATTCATGAAGGAGTTTGTGGAAGCCACGCTGGGGGCAGATCACTAGCTCACAGGGCCATTACCCAGGGGTATTGGTGGCCCTACATGCAAAAAGATGCAGAAGCATATGTGAAGAAGTGCGAACAATGCCAAAGGTTTGCACCTTTGATACACCAGCCAGCTGCTGACCTGAATCCAGTATCCAGCCCTTGGCCGTTTGCCCAGTGGGGCATGGATCTTGTTGGCCAACTTCCCCAGGCAACTGGGCAGAGAAAATACTTGCTGGTAGCAACAGATTACTTCACGAAGTGGATAGAGGCAGAACCTCTTGCCAAAATCCGAGATGTGGATGTCAAAAACTTTATATGGAGAAACATCATCACCAGATTTGGGATTCCAAGAGCAATAGTTGCCGACAACGGAACGCAGTTTGACAGCAAACTCATCAAGAACTTTTGTGCGAAATTCAAGATCAAGAATTACTTTTCAACACCAAGTTTTCCCCAAAGTAATGGACAAGCTGAAGCATCCAACAAAGTAATTTTGGATGGAATAAAGAAGAGGCTGCAGGCAGCAAAAGGAAAGTGGGTAGACGAATTGCCCAACGTGCTTTGGGCATATCGGACTACGCCGAGAAGATCAACAGGAGAATCCCCTTTTGCCATGGCTTATGGCACAGAAGCAGTCATCCCACTGGAAGTCGGCATCCCAGGGATCCGAACCCAGGGAGTTGAGAATGGGACTAATGACATACTCTTAGCCCGAGATCTGGATCTTTTGGAAGAACGAAGAGAGAAAGCAGCAATTCAGCTCGCAGCATACCAGCAACAGCTTGCCAGAGCTTACAACAAGAAGGTCAATCCAAGGGATTTTCAAGTCGGCGACCTAGTCCTGAGAAAAGTCGTCGGCAACAAGAAGGATCCCAGAGATGGCAAGCTTGGCCCAAACTGAGAAGGACCCTACAGAATCACTTCGGTATTAGGCAATGGAGCCTATCGACTTGAAGATAATGAAGGCAAAGCATTGCCTAGACCATGGAACACTTGTAATCTGAAATTTTTCTATCATTAGATGTTCCTTGTTATTTTTTCAACGTCATCAATAAAATCATAGCAGAATTCCTCTATACTAATAAAAGATGCGCAATATTATTTTTGAATAATGAGAACCCAAGTGGAACTCAAGTTCACATTAGGGGCAAAGAGAAGAAGAATATGCTTAACACTTGTTGAAATTTGTAGCAATTTACAAGTTGAAGTTAAGCCGAGATTATTCCTTATCTTCACTTGTTGAAATTTGTAGCAATTTACAAGTTGAAGTTAAGCCGAGATTATTCCTTATCTTCACTTGTTGAAATTTGTAGCAATTTACAAGATTGAAGTTAAGCCGATATTATTGTTTCTCCTCGCTGGTTGAAATTTGTAGCAATTTACAAGTTGAAGTTAAACTAATTCCTTATCTTCACTTGTTGAAATTTGTAGCAATTTACAAATTGAAGTTAAGCTGAGGTTATTGCTTAAACACTTGTAGAAATTTACAAGTTGGTTAACCCAAAGAAGATGCTTAACACTTGTTGAAATTTGTAGCAATTTACAAGATGACGTTAAGCCGACATATGATCATCTGTTGAAATTTGCAGCAATTTACAGATTGAAGTAAAAGCTAAGTATATTGTTTAAACACTTGTTGAAATTTGTAACAATTTACAAGTAGATCATTGTTTATCACTTGTTATAACTTGAGAAAAATTTATAGGTTGAAATTAAAACAGTATGTGTTTACACTTGTTGAAATTTATGAAAAGTTTGCAGGTCAGTATCTTGCCGAAGTAAAGCTTGTAGTTATTATACTTGAGGTATGTAACCCCGAGAAGATTGCACAAAGGAGGCAAAGTATGAAAGGCATGCAAAATATTCTAAGTATAGAATCATACAGAAGTAATCAAGAGAAAATAAAGATTGAGGCATTCAGACAATACAGTTGTAGTTTTTTTTTTTAAAGAGGGAATAATCAAAGCGTAACTGTTCAGAAGGAGGAACATCGGCCATGCAAAAGCTCGCAAAGTAGGAAAAAAAAAAAAAAAAAAACGAAAGAAAAGACTTGCAAATTAAGGTTCCTCAGCATGAGCAGCAACTTGGGTCTGGACCTCAGACGATTGTTGTATAGATACCTCGGTAGCCTTTTCCGCCTCGATCTCGGCGTCAATCTGAGCAAGGGTTTCATCAAGACTTTTATCGACTACAGGAACATCAGAGGAAGCCTACTCCGGGGTAGTTTCCTTGGCAACTTCGTCACCATTGTCATCCTGAGTCAGGTCCAGGACCTGTTCATTTAAAGAAGGAGACTTAGCCCTAACAGCCTCCTTGGATTTCCTAACCAAAGCCCCATCTTCATCCTCATCCTCATCTTCAGACTCAGATTCGCCTTCAGATTGACTTGGAGGTGGAGGTGGTGGAAATGGAAGAGGAATGGCGTCGGCCTTTCTCAGAGGCGAATCCTCAGGAACATTGAGTCTTTTTGCAAGGGACATCCAACCAAGGGAGAAACCCCTGTTGCATACCTGCCTGACTTGCACTTCGTAGGCTTCCGTAATGTCGGCCATGCCTTGTTCATACGCCTTCTCATCGGCGGCTTTTATTTCGGCGTCTTTAGTAGCCAGGGCCTCCTGAAGCTCCTTCTCGGCCTGGGTTGCTTTCTCCTCGGCCTCCTTCTTTTGAGCTTTGGCAACTTTTCTAATAGCCTCAGCAGATTCAGCTTTCTCTTCGGCTATTTGTTGGGCTTTAATGGCAGCCTCGGCCTGGTCTTCCAGCTTCTTCATTTTTGACTGAAGACTTTTATTGGTTTTTTGGAGGGCAGAGAACTCCCTCTTCATGTTGGTCAACCTCTCTCTGTTCTCAAAAGATTGCATGGAAAAGGAATGGGCATGCTGAACAGCCTGAAAGAGCATAAAGCGAAAGTTATTACAAAGTTTTACAAGTACGAAAAGATGAAAAAAGACAGGTTACCAGGTGGAGAAACTTACTCGAACACAGCGTTGAAGCATGAGAGCGTAATTTTCGTACTCACTCATCTCGGCGTTCTTTTCAAGATCGCCAGGAAGAAGAAGAGCAGTACTAAGGGCTACGCCGACATTGATGTCGTCGGCACTGTCGCTGGCCATGACAGGCTTATCTTCCAGAGTGATTGTAGGCGCCCAGGGGACATCTGGTTTTTTAGAACCCGAGGTCGTCGCAGACGACGACTTCAGCTTCTTCGATTTGGAAGATTCAGAGGGTTGGGCTTCAGCAGATCTTTTGGCAGGAACAGAAGAAGTCTTCTCACTCTCAGCCAGTTTGGAAATAGGCAAATTATCCTCAGAGTGAACCTGAGTTACTTTAGCCTTTGGCTGGGCCTTTTTCACTCTTTTTGGCTTCGGTGGGGGCATGGTCTGTGTTGGCTGAGCGTCAACATCAGTAGGGAGGCTAGACAAAAGATCCTTGGCAACTGGTTTCGCGCGACCCATCTTGGCAGTGAGGACCAGTCGTCGTCGACGTTTTCTCTCTGGTATTGGTATTAAGTATGGAGCCGAAGTTGATGGTTGATCGGTTGGATCAGAGGTTGATCCTTGGTCTGTTCGTGACGTGGATGCAGTAAATGGAGTTGTGACAGATGGTGGAGAAAGACTTTTCTTCTTCCTTTTTGGGACGTCGGGCAACGTTGACTTGTATGTTGGGATGAAGTTAAGAAGCAAAGGCGCTTTCCTTTTTTGGACTGGCAAGTCCAAAAGCTTCTTCAAATCCTTGCTGGGGACGTAGGATTGGTGAAAGCTTTTCGGTGGCTTACGAACATCTGCAAGAAGAATAGACATTAGAAACAGACAAAGTACTGAGGACTCGAAAGGAAACAACTAAGTATTGACACTGGGCTCTTACCCTTGCCCTCTTTTATTGACCGAGGAAGAGGGTAGAGATGGGCATCCTCGTCTGGGGCAAACTCCCAATTTCCTGAGGTAATGAGGTAGTCATCTCCAGCCCCCTTGTTGGAGTCTGGGAGGTCGGCTACAATTTTGAACTCTGTAGACCTCGGCTTAAGATAATAGACGTAGCCTTTTTCTTTCAGATTGAGGACACACATGGTGTAACAGTACTGAATATCAGCCAAAGTTATCCTAACATTTTCCTGTTTGACTAAGGCTATAATACCATTAATCACTCGATAAGAGTTTATGGTAAGTTGCATGGGGTTCAACTTATAGTAATGGAGAACTTTACGAAAAAGGGGATTAAGTGGAAGCCGAAGTCCACATTCAGTAAAAGCAACAATGGGAAAGGGCATGGTATCATTTGTGGGCATGATAGAGTCGTCATCCCCAGCCAGTCTCAGATGGACGTCGGCAGGAATTTCGAACTCTTCCCTAAAGTATTCAAGTTTGGTTGGGGTATCTATCCTATGTTTCCACATGCCCATAATGTCGGCGTAAAGGTATTCGACTTCAGAAAGAGGATGTTCTTAAAGGGTTTTTAAGACCTCGGCAAAACCTAGGTAAATACTGGTAAGGGTTGTTTCAATTTTTCCTAAGAAATTGGTAGGTTCTATAAACAAATCCCAAAACTGAATCTATGAAAGCAAAGATTGAGGGCACAAATCTGGAAGGAAACACAGAAAACAACAAACAAAGAATAAAGTTTCAGAATCAAGAACAGAGGTAGGGTTTTCAAAAGTATAAAGAATACAGGAGATATAGGGTCAGGAACAGTGACAGAAAGTGATAAAACAGTGCAAGTGTTTAAGACATGGACAAAAGCAAAATTAAAGCATTCAGATATGTGGTGCGCAGGATAGATGTTTGAAGAAGACAGTTATGGCAAACTAATGAAGAAATATCAAAGGCGTTAAGAACGAAAGGAACGGTGGCGTACCAGGAAAAATGAAGCCGGTATAAAGATTGCCGAAGTCAGGCGACGGTTGCAGACACAACGGAATGACGAAAGCTTCACTGGGATGGAATAATGATAGCAGTTGCAGAGCTTGAGGTTTGAGCAATGGCAGATTCAAAAGGAAAGAGTTTAGAAAGAGAGAAAGTAAGTAAAATCGATTGTAAAAGTGAAGAGACAAAAGCAAGAGGCAAAAGTTTTGTCAAAAAACTTGAAACGACGGCAAAAATAGAAGCATTTATTACGCCTGGTATATCGCGTGCGTCAGACAGCACAGATAGATGCAAGACGGCTTACAAGCGCGTCACAGGCACGAGCCAATGAAGATAAAACACGTAAGTAGAACGGTTGAAAAGTGATGCATGACAGCTCATGCGTGTAAGAAAGTTCATTAGAATTCTTGTTCTTGGAAGAAGACATGTCGGCCTGAAATAAACGATCTCGGCTGAAGAGTTCTTATGCCGATGTACTGGAAAGAGGAACGATATAGGTTCCATCACCTCAGAATGCCGAGATAATAGAACCCAGGGGGCAGTTGTGGGAATATATTTTCAGAGTACCAACACGTGGCAAGGTGACGCCGACGTGTCAGCCGAGGTGCCACGTGTCGTGGTAGTTATGCCGAGGTGATCTTGGAATTGCCGAGGTTATCTGCGAGAATACCGGAATCCGAGATAAGCGGATAAGGGACAAGAGTCCTAAGATGAAGAAAGACTTCAGGATAGATAAGGGTAATACTCTTAGGGAGTTTATCCTTATCTCTCGAGAAATCCAAAGTAAGCACTGAATTGGAGTCCATAGAAGCCAGGCTTCTAGTGGGACTAGGATTGAGTAAATTATAAAAGGGAGGCACCCCCATGGGTCTAAGGTACGCAACTTTATACTTTGAGTAGTGAGTTTAGCACTTGATTATCTTTGAGAGATATACTGACTTGATCGTCGGAGAGCCCCCGGGTGGAAGAACCACCGCCGGAGCCTTCTCTTTCTGTGCAGGACAGCAGGGTGCCATCTATTCTGCCAGTGTTCTACAGCTGAATTACTAAACGGGCAGTGTGATTGGAAAATCACTCACACATTAAGCATGAAACGGTACATTTTTATACTTCTTCAGCAAGTATTTATAATTGAATTATACTAACTTTATTTTTCTTTTTTGAAGAGTGGTGGGTCTTACTAAATTTTTATGCAGGGTGGACCCACCATATTTTTATTTTTATTTTGTTTATTTTATACTCAATTTTTATTTAGTTGTGTATGGGTAAGAAACTAAATGCTACCGTATCCCGAGAAACTACCCATTCGTCTTGGTGCGGATGGAACTACTTGTCTTGTCCTGTAACAAGAATTAAATGTACTTTTGTTTGTGTCTGGTGGACATGTGGGTGTTAAATCTTGTACTCAAACCAGTATACCCGTATACTGACCCATTTTATCTCTTGGCAACTCGGGTACGTTCTGTTTTAGCGCAGCTGAGCTTCCTTTGCAGGATTAGTTGGGGCTACGATGGTGACGTGGAATGCCTATAGTTGTTGGACATGTCGTTTGGACTTCTTTTGTTTTCTTGAGCTTAGGGTTGATACTAGTTTATGTATTTTTTTTTAATGACTTTAGTATTTGGATAATTTGGCATGGTTTGTAACCTTACATTATTTAAGTTATTTTGATTATTTATTGTTACTTTAATGTTGGAGGTATTGGTTAGTTATGAAATTATGATGGATGGTTTGGTTGGCATTTTGTTAGTTTTTTTTTTATCCCTTGTAATCTTTTGAGGATGAAAATTTACTTAAACCCTTTGGAGACGTGAACGTTTAGAATTTGTTTCACCCCTAGGATTTGGATGATGGAATATTGATTGGGGTTTAGTCCGAATTTAATATTTAATTGTCCAAATTTTGGGCCGTGACAATTTAGTATCAGAACTCTAGGTTACCCTAGACTTGTAAGAGTTTATGTGATCCTCGGATTGTGGAAACATGGGTTAGCTGGTTTGGTTTGGTGGTTGAGTTTATTCTAAGTATTTATGAATGAATTCTTTTTGTGTGTTTAACTTGAAGGTGATAACTGGAAGATATCTTTAATCTTTTTCAAGAATCCATTAGAGTACTTTTTGATACTGGTGCCTCTCATTCTTTCATATCTAGACAGTTTGTAGAAAGAGAACACCTTGTAACTACCTCGTCTAGACCTATTCGTGTTGAGACCCCTTTAGGAGGAGGCAATTACTCTTTATGAGATGTGTAAAGATCTTGAGATTGAGTTTGCGGGTAGAGTCTTGTATGCGGGCCTAATTGTTTTAGGGTTTGAGGGGTTTGTAATTATTTTGGGTATGGATTGGTTGTGAAAACACTTTATGACTCTAGATTATTATTAGAAGGATTGTAAATATAGACGTTCCCGGTATGTCATGGCTTATCCACACTTCTAGCGATGGAGAAGAGTCGGTGATGACGAGTTTTTTGTGGTCGGTAGAAATCCCTAAACAGGATATTAGTGAGGTAGATATGGTACGTGAGTTTGAGAATGTATTTCAAGAGATACCTGGACCTCCACCTCAATGGATAGTAGAATTTTGCATTGACCTAGTGCTGGGAATTGCACTGATTTCTAAGGCAGCATACAGAATGGCGCCGAAAGAGCTTATGGAGATGAAGAAGCAGCTGGAAGAGATGCTTCAGAAAGGGTTCATTCGTTCAAGTAACTCCCCGTAGGGAGCACCCGCGATCTTTGTCTCCAAGAAAGATGGCACTCTCCGTATGTTCATAGATTACAGAGAGCTAAACAAGGTGACTATCAAGAACAAGTATCTACTACCTAGAATTGATGACTTGTTTGATCAGTTGAAAGGGGCAGCCATGTTCTCTCAATTTGATCTCAGAACGGGTTACCATCAGATGGGTGTGTCAGAGGAAAGTATACTGCTTACTGCTTTTCGGACTCGGTATGGGTTGTGCGAATTTTTTGTAATGCCTTTTGGTATGACCAATGCTCTTGCCTATTTCATGGATTTGATGAATAGAAATTTTCAATTGTATCTAGATAAGTTTGTAATTATCTTCATAGATGATATTCTGGTGTATTCTAAGAATGAACAAGAACACAAAGAACACTTGAAAGTCGTGTTGCAGACTTTGAGGGAGCAATAGTTATACGCTAAGCTCAGTAAGTGTCACTTTTGGGAGAAATAAGTTTGAGTTTTGGGACATGTTATATCCAATCAAAGGATATCAGTAGATCCTGAAAAAGTTGTTGCGGTCAAAGAATGGAAGCAGCCCACGAACCCTATAGAGGTGAGAAGTTTTTTAGGACTAGCCGGTTATTACAGGAGATTTATAGAGAAGTTTTCCACTATTGCAGCACCCATGACCAAGTTGACCCGCAAGAATGTGAAGTTCGTATGGATAGATGATTGTGAGAGAGCTTTCCAGGATTTAAAACAACAGTTGACTACAGCACCGGTGTTAACTATACCAGTACAAGGGGAAAAGTTAGTAGTGTTTACTGATGCGAGTGGAACTGGGTTGGGATGTATGTTGATGCAGCATCAGAAGGTTGTATCTTATGCTTCTCGACAGTTAAAACCTCATGAGATACGATACCCTACTCATGACTTAGAGTTAGCAGTAGTTGTTTTTGCGTTGAAAGTGTGGTGACCCTACTTGTTTAGGGAGTGGTTGGAGTTGTACACAGATCACAAGAGCCTCAAATATCTTCTTTTTTTTTCTCAAAACGAGTTGAACATGAGGCAACAGAGGTGGGTTGAATTTGTTAGTAGTTATGATTTCGAGATCCTTTACTACCTGAGGAAAGGAAATGTGGTTGCAGATACACTTAGTCGACAACATGGGATTATAGCTTCTTTGATGATTTAGGAATGGAAGTCCTTAGAGTTAATTTCGATGCATGATGTTCAACCAATAGAGAGTGCTGAGAGGGAAAACATTGGTAGTTTGACCATGCAGCCGACGTTACTGGGTAAAGTTCGTCAGATGCAGAATTTAGATGGGTTTCTCGTCAACAAGCTCGATGATCTTGTAGTGGATTTGATCGATGATTGTCCTCAGATGGGGGATTGCGATTCAATGGCAGGTTGTGTGTACCTAACTTTGTTAAATTGAGAAAAGAGATTATGGATGATAGGTCCCGATATACCATTCACCTTGGTTGGACTAAGATGTATCATGACCTGAAGAGGACGTTTTGGTGGAAAGGTATGAAGAAGGACATAGGAGTGTATGTTTCTCGATGTTATGTGTGTCAGCAGGTTAAGGCAGAACACCAACGATCATTTGCGCTTTTACATCCTCTCGAGATCCCTACTTGGAAATGGGAGTACATCTCTATAGACTTCGTGGATGGATTGCCACGGTCTAAGCAAGTCAATAAATCTATTTGGGTGATAGTGGATCAACTCACCAAGTCTGCTCATTTTATTCCTATTAGTGTTCACCGAACTACGGATAAACTGGCTAGGCTATATATTCAGGAGGTGGCGCACCAATTTCTATAGTTTCGGATTGTGATCCGTTGTTTGTGGCAGAGTTTTGGGAGAGTTTTCAGCATGCTTTGGGTGCTAGGTTAGACTTGAGCATGACTTATCATCCTCAGGTGGATGGGAAAACTGAGCAGGTAAATCAGATCTTGGAGGATATGTTGAGAGCTTGTGTCCTCGATCTTGGTAGTAGTTTTGTGGAGTTTACTTATAATAATAGCTATCACTTCTGTATCGGGATGACACCTTTTAAGGCTTTGTATAGAAGGCCATGTTGATCACTTGCTTGTTGGATGGAGGTAGGAGATGCACCGTTGTTAGGGCCAGAGTTGGTAAAAGAGACCACAGAGAAGGTGAACATTATTCGGGAACGTATTAAGACTACACAGAGTCATCAGAAGAGTTAAACTGATAGAAAACGTAAGGGGGTTGAGTTGAATGTTGGAGATTTTGTGTTTTTGAAGGTCTCGCCGATGAAAGGTATCATGCGGTTCGGAAAGAAGGGAAAGTTGGCACCTAGATTTGTGGGACTATATGAGATCACTGAGAGGATTGGTAATGTGGCTTACAAACTAGCTCTACCACCTACTTTAGGTATGATTCACAATGTGTTCCATGTATCTTTATTGCGGAAGTGTGTGCAAGACCCTTCCCAAGTAGTGTCACCAGAAGTGTTGGAGATTAGTGATGATCTAACGTATGTGGTGCGACCGATTACTATTCTAGATCAGGATGTAAAGCAGTTGCGGCGCAAGAAAGTGAACTTCGTGAAAGTGCAATGGAGTGAGGATGAGAATGACATTACCTGGGAGTTAGAAGAGAAAGTTCGGCATATGCACTCCGAACTTTTTCCTTAGTATTCTCTTTTATCAAATCTCAGGACGAGATTCTTTTGAGGTGTGTATATTGTAGCAACCCAGAGTTTTCGTAAGTCATTATTTATTTATTATTATTATTATTAATTTATTTTATTTTTGGTTTTATTAATTGTGTGGGTACATGAAATTTAATGTGATATTTAATTAATTTAATGTGTTATTTAATTATAGGTAATTAATTCGAATATTGATATATTTATATTGTTTATAAAAAAATATATATAAAAAAAGGTGTTTATATATTGAGAAAATATACATCATATTCATATTTATATATATTGTATTTATGTTATATGTGTAAGATATAAATATAATAGTCAATTATATATACTATAATAGACCTAGGTTTAATCACTTTTTGTGGAAGATTTTCCAGCAGCAGCCGTAGGAGAGAGAGAGAGAGAGAGAGAGAGAGAGTAATCAAACAAAAAAGTGAGAGTGACTTTGTGTTGAGAAAGGCCGAGAGAGAGAGAGAGAGAGAAAGAGACGGGAAGAAGAGGAAAGGGAAAAAAAATAAAAAATAAAAAAATATTAGGGTTTTATTTTGGTGGCTTCATTAATTGTTCAAGTGATTCTTTGATCTTCGAAAAATAATTGTGAGTACAAAACCCACTTCCCTTGATTTATGTTTAATTCGTTGTTTTTATTTATTTATTTATTTATATTTTTTGATGTTAGTTTGATTTTGTATTTACATGAAGATAATAGATTGATTTTAATTATTTTGATTAATTGTGTATGTAAGGTTTAGGATTTTTATATATATTTATTTTATGGTTGTAATCACACTCATGGTTATATGAAATTAAAATAAATTAGGAACCCATAGATAAATTCTTTATACTCCACCATGACTCCATTGATTGTTGTTTTATTTGAGTGATGGTGAAAAAGAGTGTATAAAAAAAAAAGTGAAGATTATAAGATTTATTTAGATGCCTTAGGCTTGGTATTGTTATGTTTGTTCTCATGAGTAGATGAGAGATTGTGTATATATATATTGTTGCCTCATTCTCAAGAGTAGACGAATGCTTTGATTTACGTGCGCACGTATATGTTAACCATCCGGGGAGTGTGGGTCAAACTCGGGACGATATCCCCATGCAAGTTTGGCTTCGAAGTGGTGTTAGGTATACGGGAGGCACATGGGATATATGTGTAGGCCGGAAATGAAGGGCCGAAGTGGTGGAGTTAAGGTACAAATAATTAAATATGAGTTTATTAGTATAGTGTGAATTATATTGATTTGTATATCTTGAAAAATAATAAACGACCTTGATAAATTATGAAATTTGAGCAAAGGCATGTATACGTGATTCTAAACAACTTTGGTGTTTTAACTTTTTATTAAAAAGATCGATTAGAACTTGTAATTGGATGATCTTAGTTACAATAGTTTTTATTCATTTTAGCAGGACAAACTTTAGATGCTGTTTTAACCCACAAAACGAGCTTATTTTTATTGGTTTCGAGAAAACTGAAGTAAAACATTATTCTGAACACTTTTCGTGTTTTGAAATTTTCTGAAAAAAATCATCTTACAGCAGTTTCTTTTCGTTTTTAGTTCCAGATTTTTTGATCAAATTTCGTTTAGGATTTTCTATTAAGTTTTTCTCTCAATTTGTTTAGTTTCTACTAAATTCGTTCGCATAGCCTTTTATAAAATTTGATTCTATACAAATTTTGTTCTTTGAGTTTTGGTCAATTTGAATTATTTAAACATGAAACGGTGCATTTTTATACTTCTTCAGCAAGTATTTATGATTGAATTATACTAACTTTATTTTTATTTTTTGCAGAATGGTGGGTCTTACTAACTTTTTACGCAGGATTAACCCACCATATTTTTATTTTTATTTTTATTTTTTTTATTTTATACTCAATTTGTATTTAGTTGTGTACGGGTAAGAAACAAAATGCCACTGTATCTCGAGAACTACCCATTCGTCTCGGTGCAGATGGAACTACTTGTCTTGTCCCGTAACAAGAATTAAATGTACTTTTGTTTGTGTCGGGTGGACACGTGGGTGTTAAATCTTGTACTCAAACCAGTATACCTGCATACTGACCCGTTTTGTCTCTTGGTAACTCGGGTGCGTTCTATTTGAGCATAGCCGAGCTTCCTTTGCATGATTAGTTGGGGCTACGATGGTGACGTGGAATAACTATAGTTAATGGACATGTCGTTTGGACTTCTTTTGTTTTCTTGAGCTTAGGGTTGATATTAATTTATGTATTTATTATTTTTTTTATGACTGTAGTATTTGGATAATTTGGCATGGTTTGTAATCTTACATTATTTAAGTTATTTTGACTATTTATTGTTACTTTAATGTTGGAGGTATTGGTTAGTTATGAAATTATGGTGGATGGTTTGGTTGGCGTTTTGTTAGTTTGTTTTTATCCTTTGTAATCTTTTGAGGATGGAAATTTACTTAAACCCTTTAGAGACGTGAACGTTTAGATTTTGTTTCACCCCTAGGATTTGGATGATGGATATTGATTGGGGTTTAGTCCTAATTTAATATTTAATTGTCCAAATTTTGAGACGTGACAATCCCTTACCCATTTGTTTGTCTCCTGTGAACCCTGCTATGGAGGTGCTAGTTAGAATAAGTTTTGAGTTTTTCAAACCCAACTTCGTCAAAGAGGCTTTGGGCAACAAGTTAACTGCTACTCCGTTATCCACCAACATCTTACTCATTAATACTCCATCAAAATGGGCCTTGATATACAAGGGCTGATGTGCTTAGTCATGCTTAGAGTCTGGTATTCTCAAGGATAGTAAGGTCACTATAAGAAATGACACTTTTGATTACTAAAATATTGGTCGCCAAAAGTCCGATATTTGGTCACTGAAACGATTTAGTGACTAAAAAGTTTTGTCGCCAAGTTCGTCGCCTATACCCTGTCGACGATAGTATTGGTGACTAAACGTTTTTTGGTCGCCGAAAGTGAAACATTTGCCTACTAAATTTATTTTAGTCCGCAAATGTTATCTTTTCGCAACTAAAACCTTTAGTCGCTGAAAGTAAATTTTTGGCTGCTAACGTTCGTTTGGTCGAGGAAGGTGTTCCTTTTTGCAACTAAACAATTGGTCACCGAAAGTGAACATTTGGCTTCGAAACGTTAGTTAGTCAGCAAAGGTGACATTTCGACGACTAAATTGTTAGTCACTGAAACTTCTACCGTAAAAATATTTTCAACTAGTAGAGACTAAAGTGTTAGTCGCCAATAGAATACATATATTTAGCGACCATGAAATTTAGTCGTTGTGACTTTTGCCGACTACATTTGATCATAGCCAAAAACCTCTTAAGTTTCACTTTATTATTTTTTACCACCAAACGTTTTAGTCGCCAAAGGATGCCATTTTTTTCCGTGACTAAAAAATTTAGTGGGCAATAGTTTCTTTCTCTCATTCTCAATTGTTTTAGCTACTAACTATTTGGTCGCAAAAACTTATTTGGTTATGTTTTTGCTACTAAATTATTAGTCACCAAAACATTTGATTACATATTTGGCTACCAAAATATTTAGTAGCCAAATATTATATTAATATATATACATATTTTTTTTAAATTTCTGAACAACCTGTATCCATTATTAGTACAACCTGTACCCTGTATAAATAATATAATCCATCAACTCTGAATATATTATCAACCATTCAACAATTCAACAACGTGCACACATTTCACTTCCAACCATCCAAAAAATTAATATTGAACGTCCAATTCTATATATAATACAAATTCCATAGGAACCAAGTCTAATCCAACGTCAATAATTTAATTCCATACATACTAGAGGAATAACCAAATTTAATATCAAAAAGGACATATGTACCATAACAAAAATTTAATCTGTACCGCCCCAAAACAATTTTGTACCACGTCCTATGCTAATTTCTACCATGCCAAATTAGCTGATATTTACCACACCAAAAAAGTAATTTGTACGAACCACTATATATACAGATAGAGGTATAAAAACAATGCCCTCCCATATTTGTCAAAAAAAAACCATATCCACATTTATATGTCCAAAACCATCTGCCAAAAAAAAAAAAAAATTCATTAGTTTGGTGCCCATTGAGGCACTTCTGGACGACATATAGCAATTGTAAAAGTGTTCAAACATTAAAAGACAAGGAGAGTAATAGCTATTAAATAAAGAAAGACACCCAAACATGGACAGGTAGACGAGCATCCATTCTATGAATTAATGCCAAAAGTTATATTTATGGCAATTAAAAGGGCCACAGTCAACAAAAGCACTAAACTGAAACTTACAAGAATTTATGGCAAATAAAAGTTTAAAACAATTTACCAAAAATATTGTTCTACATAAACTAATAAGGAAAGAGTTAAACAAACTATAGTTTAAGATGGTAAAACCAAAATAGTTACCCACGACATAGGCATTTCATGTTCTACCACATAAACACATTGTCGCCCCCCAAATGTTTTTTTTCGACTAATTGTACGACATTTTCAACTCTAACTCCCAACGTAGGTGTCCTATTTACGTACTGTCTATCCCTACATGTCACATTTGGCACCGGGAAGCTTCCTGTTACGTACAAACAGTAGTTCGGGGGCTGTTTTGCATTTTCACCCCACAAACGCTTTTCTTAGACTAATTTTATGACATTTTCAACTCTAACTCCCAACGTAGGTATCCTATTTACATACCGTATGTCCTTACATGTCACATTTGGCACCAGAAAGCTTCCCGTTACGTACAAACAGTGGTTCGGGGGCTGTTTTGCATTTTCGCCCCCCAAATGCCTTTTTTCGACTAATTTTATGACATTTTCAACTCTAACTCCCAACGTAGGTGTCCTATTTACGTACCATTTGTCCCTACATGTCACATTTGGCACCGAGAAGCTTCCCATTATGTAAAAACAGTGGTTCGGGGGCTGTTTTGCATTTTCACCCCCCGAACGCCTTGTTTCGACTAATTTTATGACATTTTCAACTCTAACTCCCAATGTAGGTGTCCTATTTATGTACCGTCTGTCCCTACATGTCACATTTGGCACCGGGAAGCTTCCCATTATGTAAAAATAGTGGTTTGGGGGCTGTTTTGCATTTTCGCCCCACAAATGCTTTTTTTCGACTAATTTTATGACATTTTCAACTCTAACTCCTAACGTAGGTGTCCTATTTACATACCATATGTTCCTACGTGTCACATTTGGCACCGAGAAGCTTTCCGTTACGTAAAAATAGTGGTTCGGGGGTTGTGTTGCATTTTTGCCCCATGAACGCATTTTTTCGACTAAATTTTTGACATTATCAACTCTAACTCCCAATGTAGGTGTCCTATTTATGTACCGTCTATCCGTACATGTCACATTTGGCACCAGAAAGCTTCCTGTTATGTAAAAACAATGGTTTGGGGGTTGTTTTGCATTTTCACTCCCCAAACGCCTTTTTTCAACTAAATTTATGATATTTTCAAATCTAACTCCCAACGTAGGTGTCCTATTTACATATCGTCTATCCCTACATGTCACATTTGGCACCAGGAAGCTTCCCGTTACGTTAAAATAGTGGTTTGGGAGCTGTTTTGCATTTTCGCCCCATGAATGCTTTTTTTCGACTAAATTTATGACATTTTCAACTCTAACTCCCAACCTATGTGTCTTATTTACGTACTGTCTGTCCCTGCATGTCACATTTGGCACCGGGAAGCATCCCGTTACGTAAAAACATTGGTTCAGGCTGTTTTGCATTTTCACCCCCCAAACGCCTTTTTTCGACTAATTTTATGACATTTTCAACTCTAACTCCCAACCTATGTGTCTTATTTACGTACCATCTGTCCCTATATGTCACATTTGGCACCGGAAAGCTTCCCGTTACATAATTACTTTGTAGCATAACATGTCATGGTTGTATTGTTACTTTCTAAACTCTTTTTTCTTTCTTAATTAGTACAAAATTGTGCTCAGGAAAAAAAATGAAAAACAAAAGGATTGATCAGAAGTCACAGAATCTGTTCACTTGTTCCACAGACTATCAAAATGCAAAATCCTGTTATTGTATTTTGACCATGATACTAGACAGTCAGCCCATAGTCCAGAATATATAACATACATAGTAAACAAAAATTATATATGCATCCATATACATATATATAAAGTAAGATGAAGGAAATTAATACAAGTATATAAATGGCAAAGGTAATGCTATTTACATAATTACAACCATGTATAGTGGGAACAAGAGTCAAGTAAGAACAGTAGGCCATCTATTTTAATAGCATCTTATGGTCCAAACACAAAGCACCTATCTACACTATGCATAGGTTGGTTGATGTATATGTGGAAGTATGCATGCTTGCATACTAGTGCATATATACAAATTATAAACATTCAAATCAACAAGCCTTAGCCCCAATTGCTTGGGGTCAGCTTTATTATTCCATTTATTCCATATCATTTTTAGATTTAAATATTCATATCAAATCAACAAGCCACAGCCTAAATATCATTTTTATATTTAAATATTCAGTCTACTGAATGCCCAACTCTTGTTTATTATTGATGTGTTTGGATATTGAATTCGTGAAGGAAAGGTTTTTTTTTTTTTTTTTTTTTTCCATTTTCCCTTCCATTTTCTTCTCCCTTCACAATTTTTA
Source organism: Camellia granthamiana (assembly GCA_036172215.1). NCBI lineage: Eukaryota > Viridiplantae > Streptophyta > Magnoliopsida > Ericales > Theaceae > Camellia > Camellia granthamiana. The sequence continues at coordinate 74,069,741 of CM069915.1, read as the reverse complement.
ATACAAATTCGAAATCCAAACACAACCTAAGAGAACCAACCAGCGGAGAATTATAATTAGAATCCACTTAACCAGTAGTTCGGGGGCTATTTTGCATTTTTGCCGTCCCAACGCCTTCTTTCTGACTAACTTGATGACATTTTCAACTCTTAAAGTGAACATATTTAAACAAATTAAATGTGACATTAATGAAATTGTTCTTACCAAAAAGCAAACGTTAGATGACCAACTTAAATTCCCAAGAGTTGTGACAATTTGGCGACTACGTTATTAAGATGCTCGACCTTTGTATTTGTTTCCTCCCTTGCTTTTTGTCCCTCCTCCCGCTCTTTCAACATCTCATTGTAACATTGAACGTGCTCCTCTCGCTCTTTCAACATCTCATTGTAATATCTCTCGCACTCCTCTCGCTCTTTCATTAACTCGTCATGATCTTTTTGTCGCTCCTCAAGAAGTGCCTCCACCTCAGCTCTCATTGCCTCCATGTCCTTATCACATGCTCGTGATGCAGCTATGGTAGAGGGTTGTGGGCCGCTCCCAAATCCAAGCAACTACCTTTTCTTCTCTCCAATCACTTGCCTTGAAAGCTCCTCCTGTGTCAATGGTGTCCCCGACTCGATGGCAGCGGCTTGTACATTGACCATCTCTTGCTGTCATTGCAAATAAATAAGACAAAAAAAGCGAACTAACATATATATTATTGGGTACTAAGTAAAGTAATATTGAATACAATTAATTCAAAGATACATACTTAAATGTAGCTCACCGCATTTCGGATGGATCCAGTCATTCGTTTTCTTGGTGTAGACACCCCATTTTTGACCGTCCTCAAGACTTGGACGTCACCGTTTGAACACTCGGTGATTATCCATGTTTGTGTTCGTCTCGAGTTCCCGGAGGCCTTGGCAGCGCGCCTCGCCTCAGGACCTCTTGACTCGACTGCTTCGTGTTCGGTTTTGGCACCAAACACCTGTGTTTTTGCCTTGAAGGGCAGAGAATGGCTTGTTGGCCATCCTCACACCTCATCGGCCCTCCCCTATCATCACCGGCTGCACATGTTTGCCATCGGCCATTGTTTCTTAAAAATAATGGCCGGTCGGCATTATGTTTAGCCGACCGGCACTTTATTGTGCCGATGACCTATTTGGTTGGCCGAGACCTCCTCTTGAGGGGAGTTTGACCCTTTTGAACCCTTGGTTTTAGCTTCTTGAGGAAGCTTGAACCTTTTGAACCCTTGGTCTTTAGCTTCTTGAGGAAGCTTGAACCTTTGGTTTAGCTTCTCCAAGAAGCTTGAACCCTTTACTCTAGCTTCTCCAAGAAGCTTGGCCTTTTTTAGCTTCTCCAAGAAGCTTGGCCTTTTTAGCTTCTTAGAGAAGCTTGCACCTTTCTAGCTTCCAAGAGAAGCTTGCACCTCTTGAACCTTTTGCCTAGCTTCTCCAAGAAGCTTGGCTCTTTTGTCTAGCTTCTCCAAGAAGCTTGGCCTTCTTGGCCCTTTTGCTCCATGCTTCTAAGAGAAGCTTGACCCCCTTGACCCTTTTTGCTTAGCTTCTCTTAGAAGCTTCAAGCCTCCATCTTCTCTATAAATAGAGAGCTTCTCTTCCATTTTAAGGGTTCCAAGAAATTTGTCCAAGACCAAAACCATACACTTCCCTCTATATCTCTACATTCCAAGCTCCAAACTCCATTGTTCTTGCTCCATTACACACCACCTCCTATCCTAACACCTCCACCACCACTCTAAGGATCTTGGAGACCATTTTCAGAGGCTAAAGGAGCTGGTTTTGGTCCAGAAAAGGGGCTGTTTTGCTGAGCTACAAGGGTGAGTACACTTTACCCTCTTTATTCCCCATTTTTGCACCAGCTTTTAGCCTGTCTTGCTTGCTGTTTTGAGCTTTGTGTATAACATAAAAAAGTTCTGTTTTTTTGTGTTTAAGATACTTCATTAAGGACACTTTTGTGTTTGGGGTCGTTTACCCCCTCTTAGGCCTTGTTTGGCTCCATTTTGTGCTACTTTTGGTGAACTTCGGGACCACCTTGTTTGGGCCTCCTCACCACTGAAATCTTGAGGGATTTCAGTGGTGAGGATGGTGGTTTAGGGTCCTAAGAAGGAGAGGGCCATCCCCTCTCCTTGTTGTCTTGTTTGCTTGTATTTGTGGCCCTACAAAGGGGCCTATATTTGCACACCTCTTAAGATTAGTTCAGGCATTTTTCAGTGGGTTTTAGGACCCCTATAGGCCATTTCCAGAGCTGGTTTGGCCTTGTTGAATGTCCATCATGTATGTGCTTAATAACCTCCTGTATAGCCCTCTAAAGGAGCTCATCATTCTTGCATGTGTTGGCTCTATTTCAGTGGTTATTTAGGCATATTTTAGCATGGTTTATTCACTGATTTTTGATGGTTTGGTCAGATTCCATGTGCATCATACACTTGCCATGTAAACCATGTTAACTAGTCAAATTCGCATGCTAATTTAGTCCATCTTTTTAGCACTTTTTGGCCATGCTTAGAACTGGAAAAGTCCATGTTTTGGGACTGCCTAGATTCTGTCTTCATGCTTCATAGTCCAATAATGCATGCCTTGTATAGCTGTAAGTCATTCCATGTGCCTAGTTTTGCATTTCGGGGTTCATCTCATGCATCGGGTGCCATATCTCCATGTTTCGGGGCTGTTTAGCATCATGTTTTGGTACTGAAATTCATATGCTTATATGCCATCTTGCATCCCTCGCCATGCTTTGGTAGAGTTGCTTTTTTGTGTCTTAAGCTTGGTTAATGCATTGTGCATGCATTCCATGTATTTTGTTGCCTCACTTGCATCATTGTGGCCACTGTTTTGGACCTAGTAGAGGGCTGTCCAATTAGTGTAAGTCCACCCCTTGCATGCCATTCAAGTGTTGTTACATTATCCTATGTTTGCATGCTTTGGTTGCGTATGTTGCATGTTTGAAATCACTTGCATTCGCCTTGCATTCCCTTGGTCAAGTTGCTAGCATGTTGCATGATTAGATTACATCTTGCATGCTCTAGTGGTTTGCATAATTGTGGCATGTTTGTTTGCTTTGTTGCTTAGGTTGTGTACCTAATGTGCATTGCATGTTTGTATGCTCCCTTTGATGCCATGTCGCATATTAGCTAACATGCTTAGGTTGCATCGCATCGAACATGCATGCCTTACCTCTTGAAATCAAGTGATAGAGGTTGGGCCTTTATGTGCTTATTTGGTTTGCATTTCATTTGACATGAAAATGCACAACTTGGTCTCTTGAGCCATCACGCATTGAAATGCGCGATTGATGGTCCGAGAACCAAGGACCATGTCCCTTTGAGTCATACACATGATAAGGGATAGGGTCGGTGCACACATTGCTTGAATTGCATTGCCATGCTATGCCTTGCCCTCTGCTGCTGTCAATTGCAGGTTCTGCAAACATTCAGTGCCGGCCGGCAGTGTTCAGTGCCGACCGGCAATCTATAGATGGCCGATGGATCTATTTTGTGCCGATGAACATCTCTTGCGGCCGGTGGCCATTCTACCCAGCCGGCAGTGATCCCCAACATCTAGTGAGCATATTCTGAGATTTTGGCAGTCTTCAGAGGGGCAGAGCAGGGAAAACAGAGGCAGCCTATGCATGGCAGTGCGCTTCCGAGCAGGAACCGAGCATACATTGCATTGGGCCCTCTTCCCGAGGCGGTTTATTGTTTTAATTAGATTAATTAATTTGCTTAATTAATTTAATTGGTCTGTAATAATTTAATTAGCTAGAGTAGCTGATTCGTTATTCGGACTGTATTATTCTTTTAGGTCCCTCCGAGCGAGGGCAAATTTGTAATAAGTGTGGGTGAGTGCGTGCATGTCTTCCAACCCCCACTTCTTTCTCCCTTTACCTTACCTGCTTTGATGGTTAGTATTAGGACATGTTTATTTTAGCATACCTTATGCTATGCATGCGTGCATCATTCATCAGTATCGCATGCACCGGGCTCGGTACATCATGCTAACTGCATTGTATTTCAATTCCAAATTGAATACGTGTTATCTGTCGCATTTCACATGCCATGTTTAGGATAGCCGAGCCTATTATAGCTGCATTTTGCCCGTGATGCATTAGCCACTTAACATGAGCTAGGATCATGCATTGATTGCTAACTAGTTTCTGTTTTGGCTTGGAGTACTAGGTGAGTTTTTGTGCTTTAGCATACCGCATGCGTGTGAGTGTTGCCATAATAGCATGATTACCATGAGGCTAGCTGCTTATGTGATATTACTGCTTGAATGCCTGTGGATGGAGGTCAAAATACTTAAATTGGAACAATGCATGAAAATTGTGAGTTTTTTTTAAGCCCACTGGATAGTGGCAAAATCATCTTTTCTAAAGCCCACTTGAGGGTGGCAAAACCTGCATTTTAGCCTACCTGCGAGTAGCAAACCATTTTCAAAACGAACATGTAGTGTTTTGTTCCAATTTAGGCGATTTGGTCTATACTTGTTTGCTGTGCGCATAACATAGTAATTCTAGGCTAATAACCGGAATAAGAACGCATAACGTTTTCAAAATCGGATATCACGGTTAGTAGAGGCCGATCTTCGGACCGGGCGAAAGGGGGTGCTCATAGCTGACCTTCCCCGATCGTACCCAAGCTCCCGAGCCAAGACAACTTTGGTGATGACGGACACGTGGCCTTTGGCACCGAGTCAGGGTTTCCTAAATTCCCCCATTAAAAAATATTTAGGTGGCGACTCTGTATCTGGCAAAGCAGTCCATGTTTGGCACTTCTTTTCAAAAATCTGTTTCTCAAAACGATTTGCCGGATTTGGACTCTTTGGTTCAGATTAAGAACCGACAACGAAAGGGAGTCCGAACTGTAGAGTGAGGCCCAAGGGCACGTCTACACTTGGAAGTGTGGTTGTCCTCATAGAACTTAGGAAAATCCAACTCTCCATTTTTTGCTACCTGTTAAGACATCATTTTTAGAAAACAAGGATACTTTACATTGTTGTGTTTGATGATGCCAAATGAATACAATTATGTTAGTTCATAAGGGGACCTTTAAAAATGTTATCATATACAGTTATCAATTAATTAGAGGCATATCAATCACGAATCAATATTATATATATATTAGAAATAAAACAAAGGGTGCCTGCAAGAGAATTTGGTTTATAAAGCAATCAAACAGTGCATGCATGATCATCAAAGAATGTTAGCTGTCACATTCAAAATCAATATTTTCTAGCTAGAGCTCTTAATTGAGTGTGAAATGTACCAAAACAGATATGTAATGATCAAAATGAATGACTTGTAATTCTATAATAGTCGGCTACATCAAAATCCTAATGAGATATCTTATATAAAAGCATGTTAAAAACTACTAAAATCGGATGCAATCATCAGATGTTTCCATTGAGCACCAATATTCTAGTTTAGACAAATTTCACAAGTGGCAAGTAGGCCTGTAAATGGATCGGATTCGGATCGGATCTGTCAAAATCCGAATCCGATCCGATTAAGACAAACCCGAATCCGATCCGAATCTGTTTAGTTCATATCCGATTATAGATATCCGAATCCGAATCCGATGATTTCGGATATCCGATCCGATAATCCGAATCCGATCCATTTATTTATTTATTGAGCTACAATTTTATATAATTTGAAAAAAAAATTCATTTTGTGTTTTTTTATTCAAATTGATAATAATCGGATCGGATTATCGGATTATCGGATCGGATCGGATTTTTGCATGTTCAATCCGTTTAATAAACGGATTAAACGGATTCGGATTATCGGATTATCGGATCGAATGTTTTTGTAAACGGATTCGGATTATTGGATCAGATTCGGGTCGGATTCGGATTAAATCCGATCCATTGACAGCCCTAGTGGCAAGGGTATCATTAACAGATTTATGTCAGATTTTTTACACAATTTTCATAGAATTACGAGTCACTGGTTACCTACTGCTACCTAACAAATTTAGCATTTGAAGCTTCAATCTCAAACACTAGATATAAATAAATAATCTGTTTGATAATTTCCAGCCATAACACTCACACCATAAACAAATTCTCATTTAATTGGAATTTAATTGGATTGAACAATAATCATATAAGAACTATTCTCAATAATCAGGTATATATACACACACACACACACACACACATATATATATATATATAACCATAAGATTCAAAAACAACAAGATTCAAAACCCTAAAGCAATCCAGTTCAAAAGAAAACAAATGCCTAAGTTCTCATGGAACTCGCTAAATTGATCGTAAATCTTCCAAAAAGAAATTAATCGAAATTTTATGCTTTTGACAGATATGTACCAAAACAGATATGTAATGATCAAAATGAATTGACTAATTGACTAATCATGCTTGGGGATGTTTTATGCTTTTGCTGTTATATGTCCTCACCTAGTAGAACGGATGACAGAGACTGAGCAATCAAATTTTGAAGGAGATGTCAAAATTTTGAAGGAGATATCAAATTTCTAAATACAGAGGTGTATCACTTTCTCTCACTTCACACTCTATTTTTAGTTGAGATATCAAATTTTGAACAACATTACATGGTTTCAAATTCAATTTCCGAATGAAAATTTGTAGTTTGGAAGTTAAAGAGTTGATATAAAATAAATTTTATAAAAAAATATGTGTACTAATAAAGTCCAAATTGCCCCTAAAAATCACAACATATTATTCATATCCAAAAAACAAATAATGGATTTAATTTTAAATAAATTCAATCTCACCATAGCAGCCATTGCGATAGGAAATGAGCGAGACCCATTGGTATTTGTACGGCAATTGACTTCTGTCACTCTTGCCAGCTTTTGACCGTTTCTAAAAATAAGACAAGCAGAGAAACAAATTTTTGATAAATATTAAGGCATATCACATTTTGGCATAGATTTATGTACTCTTTTCTTATTATTTTACCTGGTGAGATGCATCTTGCCATGCCACGTCAATCAAATGCTTCCAATCATCTAAACTCACCCCTCGGGGAGGATGAGCATAGATCTCATCACTTGGAAGTCCCTTTAAGAGTTCGAATTCTTGCTTCAAGGTGTACCTCCAATCTTTGTACAACCCATATGCCTTCTTGTTCACAATCTGTTGTGCTTGTAAGTCATTGTGGAAATCATCTCCAATATCAAACTTGTCTTACAAGCATAACAAATGGAAATTACAATCATTAAATAAAAGTCTTTCTTATAAGTATACATAATACAAATACATCTTGTGGATAAGTAATATCAATTACAAGAACAGCTTGGATGACGACAGATTTTGTAGTCTCATCAAGATCCAGCCACGACTTGACATCTTTCACAGGGCACAAGCTTCTAATATGAATTCCTAACTCGTTAGTTGCTGGAGTGGCATACTTGCCAGTCATTGCATTCAAAGCACGATCAATGTGAACATAACATTTTTCCTCTTTCTTGGCTCTAATTGTTTTTTGTATTCCTTTGCCAAGTGTCGGTCCTCGTACACGTGTGGGCTTTGAAGTCCCTGTTAACAAAATAACAATACGAAAAATGTAAATAATGACAAGCGATAATTGACAAATTTGATACGCTTTGATCTTACATACGCCACTTGACTGCGTTTCGGATTGGGGTTGTGCCTCATCAGAATCAACCAATAGTGGGCTAGTGGCATGATGAGATGGTGCCACATTTGATCGTACGATGACAACAGGAGATGGAGCGACTGTTGATCCTAAAGGAATAGCAACCGGCGAGTCTGTTATTGTGCTCGTGAGTGTTCTTTTCCAAAGTCAACCAGTCTTTAAGCCAGGAACCATTTTTCAAACTACAATAACACAAGTAACACTATAAAGCATTATATACATGAAATAAAATACATTATAAAGCATGAAATAACACAACTTAAAAAAAACAAAAAACCAAACATGAAGACTCAGCCAATGCACACCAGAAACCATCCCAGATAAAAAATAAAGCCAACATAACAAACAGAACAAAAGCATACCAACATTACAGACCAAAACCAGCAGCAAACTCACCAACAGCCAATTGAACAAACAAGAATTCAGACCAGTTATAGGACACACCAGAAAGCACCACAGTAGGCAAAACACTTAGTCAACAGATTAGTCCAAAATGCAGAACTAAAACACAGCCTAGAGTCAACCTTAAGCAGTACCCATGATCAGTCCATGATTATCAATACTCTTTGATCAACTCTTTGAAACTTGAATGTCTTGCAGCTTCACCACCAGCTCCCAAGCCTCACAACATAGCCCCTGCTACCCCAGGATCAGCAGCAGAGCCCAACTGAGCATATCAACCTACCATCAACACGAAAGATTTGCAGCTTGAGCATAACTGAGCATCCAAGCAGCAAAACACCCACACAGCAAATTCACCAGATATTAGGATTCCTAGGCTAGAACCCAAAATATAGTATTATAACATTTCAAGCAATGGCGGTGAATAGCTATATAGTGGCCGGTTCAATTCGCATTGATTTTCATTCTTATGGGAGAACCAAGGTGCATTGATATTAGGATTCTTAGGCTAGAACCCAAAATATAGCTGTTGATATTAATGACAGATTTATACTGTTATACAAATAGAAAATTAAAACATAATGATATAACAAGTTTTGACTTTAGAGTAATGATATACAAACATAATTAATGTACAATATTTTTATAGAGAATGATTTGGTTCTTTGTGGTTGTGTTGTTTTACAAATGTTATTATCACATTGTACTTGTCATAAATTATGTATAATTTTTTCATAAGCATGTCATTTTTTCTGATTTTATTACATTAAAAAAATTTCAAAAATAAGAAAACATCAAAAAAATGAAACATTAAGACGAGTTGTATTTTCAACAATATCAAACTTTAAGTCTAGGATGGCAATGGGTCGGGATTTTCAGATTTTCTGCGTGAGTTCTTAACTTTCAACTCGATTATCTTAGTCATACACTTTCAAACTTTACACTAATTTTGACCTCTCTACTCTTGTACTCGACCCTAACCTATCTCAAAACATTTTCTATTAGAATCAAGTTTGGTCAAATACAAGTAAAATAATTTTACTACCAAGTTCCATTTTGTTTCATTTTAAAAGAATTACACATTTATGCATGATTACAAAGCTCTAATTCTTGGTCCACATTATAAAGCATGATATACATGAACTAAATTAGACAAAAATAAAATTAAAATAAATAACAAGCAATGACATGATGTTCCCAAATTAATAAGACAAGTATTTTGGTTCATTATCATATCCCAATCATAAAAGCAAATACATCAACATTCTACATCAACATCTGTATCAAAATCACTTTGTAGGTCATATTCTTCTTCTGGGTCATCACCCTTCCTTATTAATCCATCTTCATCATCACAGATGAAGGCATTATCTATAACACCCTTGGCTTTTACACCTTTGACAGAGTGCAAAACTTCCATTGGAATAATTTCAGGTTCAATATCATCTCGACGCAAAACCACATCATCATCAATAGCCATAGCTGGTACGACCTTGGTGGTTTCTTCTTGTTAGAACACATCATCAGGTTCTACGTCATCCATCTCTGGCATATCCCAAATTCCTCGATGTTGAAACTTTTCTACGACTCTCCAATTGGTACCCAATTTGGTGTCATGAACATAGAATACTTGTTCAACTTGACTTGGTAATACAAATGAGTCATCATTGTACCATCGACTTCTTACATCAACTGTTGTCAAATGTGGTTCTACATGTATAGTTCTGCTAGTACCGGTGTTAAATCATTCAAATTGAAACAATACAGTCTGATGTCTGAACAAATAGTTCATTTCCCACACTCTGCACAAGTGTCCATAGAAGTGTATCAATTGGCCTTCATGCTCCCCTTCCACGACTAATCCACTATTCTGACTTTTACGATGGTTGTCACGGTCGATAGTATGAAAACAGACACCATTACAAATACATCCTAAGTATGTGTTCACTAAGCCACTAGGACCATTGGCTAATGACCACATCTCATCAGTTGCTTCGGGGGAAACTTGGCTCCGCAATTCATTCATCTACATGAAGAACATGTGTCATGTTACAAGCATGCACAATATTAACGTAATGTACGATTGATTGTATGAGGAGAATACTAGCTTACATGATCTTTGAACCATTTAGGGAATTTTTTGTGTTGTCTGTTTTCGATGTCAAATGCACCGGCTCTTTGTTGTAACAAGTTCTTGTGCTCCCTAGTTACAAGAAATGTGATTCAAAAATATTTACTAAGATAAAGACTAATCAATTTACAACTATAACATTCTAAATACGTTTGAAGGATTCATACTCTACGTGTTTTTCCACTTCTGTGCTATTGTGTAGGACAAACCAATGAGCCATCTCACGTTCAGCTATGGACACATCGGACGCCCTTGTCATTAGACCAAAGGGACAGACATTTTGAGTGAATACTGCCAACCTTGGGCCACAGGCACCCATGTCATAATTCCTTTCTGGGCGGTTAAACAATGTTTCAACTCCATCCAAATACATTGAACAAAATGTTGTACATTCTTTGGAAATGTAAGCCTCGGAAATAGAACCTTCAGGATAAGCTTTGTTGGCCACAAACCCTTTTAGACGGCCAAGCAACCTAACAATCAAATCGATGACAATGTTATACTGCAATCTTTATATCAGCACTAAAGCGTTAATTAAAATTTGACACTAATAAGAGGGTTGAGTTAATACCTCTCAATTGGGTACATCCATCGATATTGCCCTGGGCCTCCAAGTATAGCCTCTCGAGGCAAGTGAATTGCCAAGTGGACCATGACAACAAAAAAAGCCGGGGGGAAAATCTTCTCAAGCTTACAAAGTATGAGTACGATTTGTTCATCTAATTTCTCCAAATCTAAGCGCCTCAATGTCTTTGAACACAACTGTTTGAAGAAATTTCCCAACTCAAAAAAATGTGGTTCCAATTTTCTTATTAAGGTAGCCACGCATCCCAATTAGAAGAAGTCGTTGTATAAGGACATGACAGTCATGACTTTTGAGGCCAGATAATTTACCAGCTTGAGCGGTCATGCAATTGGAGATATTTGCTGCATAGTCATCAGGGTACTTAATTGATTTCAAAAAATCACAAAAGCATTCTCTCTCTTTCACAGACAATGTGTACAATGCGGGAGGCTTCTCAAAGGACCCATTAGAACGCCTCTTCAAGTGTAACTCTTTACGTATTCTCATGTCCTCCAAATCTAAGCGTGCTTTGTCCGTGTTCTTGTTCTTTCCATCTACGCTCAAAAGTGTCCCAATGACATTGTCACATATATTCTTCTCAATATGCATGAAATCAAGGTTGTGTCGAAGCTTCAACGTTTTCCAATAGGGCAAGTCAAACATAATGCTTCTCTTGGTCCAATTCAAATTTAGATTTTCATTCCTTTGTTGTTTTCAATTTTGTGGGTGCTTTCCATACGGCTTCTAAGTCCCAGAATCAATTTGCTCTAGTATTTGTTCCCCCGATAAGTCCAAAAGTTTGGACCTATGCTCAGTTTGACCGTTGAAGAGCTTACTTGTTCGCCAAGTGTGGTTCTCAGACAAGTAGCGGCGAGCACCCATATACCCTATTTTACTTTGTAAACCCTGGGACTATGCATTATTGTTATAATTAGAGCAAGCCAAGTAACCCTTTGTACTCTACCCTGACATGTTACCATATGCAGGGAAGTCATTTATGGTCCACATTATGGCCACATGCATTCTAAAAATTTGCCCATTCGATGCATCATATGTTTGTACACCATGCTCCCACAAATTCTTCAATTCTTCTATTAATGGTTGCAAGTAAACATCAATGTCTCTTCCAAGTGCCGAACGTCCGGGAATAAGCAATGACATCATGCAAAATGGCTCTTTCATACACTTCCACGGTGGGAGATTGTAAGGCATTAAGATTACGGGCCACATGCTATATGATGTGCTCATATTTCCAAATGGATTGAAACCATCTGTTGCCAGCCCTAGCCTTACATTTCGAGGGTCATCAAAAAACGTCAGATGTTTCTTATCAAAGTCCTTCCATGCTTCACCATCAGCCGGATGCCTTAATATGTCATCATCCACACGCTTCTCATTGTGCCATCTTATATTTGCGGCTGTTTTTTGGACATATACAGTCTTTTCAACCTCGGTGTCAAAGGAAAGTACCGCAATACCTTGTGTGGAATCTTTTTACCACCATCATCGTTCAACTTGCATCTACACACGTCACATGTAGGGCATTTCTCTAAATTTGCACTCTCCTTCCAAAATAGTGCACAATCATTCTTGCAGGAATGAATGGTTTCATATCCCAAACCCAAGTCACGTAAGAACTTCTTAGCATCATAGAGTGTCCATGGAACAGTTTGATCACATTCTGGTAGAATGTCCTTTAATACTTGCATAACCATATCGAATGACTTGTTGCTCCATTTGTTGTACACCTTCACATGAAGCATCTTAATGACGAATGATAACACAAAGAACTTTTCACATGTCGGGTAAACTTTGTGTTGTGCATCTTCAAATAACCTAATGAACTTATGCAAATCCTCCCTCTCCAAACCATTAGGTTCCTCGTCGATATGATCATCCATAAGACCACTCCCGTAAATTTCTTCCAACATAATAGGCAATTCACCCATGAGCGATCATCGATATCTGTCATACATTCGCCACTACCTCCACATTGGTCATTTGATACACTAGGATGAGACACGGGAATATGTTCCCTGTGGTGCACCCAAGTTATATACGAAGATGCCATTCCTCTTCGGATCAAGTGCATCCACACAACTTGTCTGCTATATTTTGTGCTGTTAATGCAATTGACACATGGACACCTAATTTCATCCTTTACGCCTAAATTTGCCATAGCAAAATCAAGGAATGACTTCACCCCTTGTTGAAACTCTTTACTTGTCAACCTATTATTTATCGTCATCCAACTCTTGTCCATTTTTTGTCACCTACAACTCAAGCAAAGATTAACCAAGGAACAAATGAGAACACGCGTTTCAAGTTGAGATAGATTATTTTGTTTTTTCATTCATTGTGTGGCTTGTCACATAAATCTCTTCTAGGGTGGGACCAAATGAAACGATTTGTACCGTGAACTGTGTAATTATGGAAATTAATTTAAGAAATGACCCCTAATTTTGGACCACTAGACAGCATAACTAGTAAAGCACTATTACTAGTGAAACCATATGGTCAACAATAGAATGATATATCAAAAGAATCAAATTCCTTTCATGGTCTCAACAGTGTGTGTGCATGACATGTTTTTTATTCACACAAAATTCCTCATGGGTACCTGTGAGCTTAAGGCAGTAAAAGCAAAATTTACAACATTGGCTGCAAACAGCTTCTCAATATAACCAGCTACCCATGACTAACATTGTCAATAGTAGTTAATTATTGTTCTTTTAAACTGATTTTTCTTTAAAATTTAGTACATAAATCAACTTTAAATAAACATATCCACCTCCAAATATAATGTTTCACACTAATATATAAAAAAGAACAGGAATAGTCATGACAACACACACACAAATATATAGCATCGATGACACCCAAGGAAGTAAGCCTTAAGTATTCAAATGGCCTTGATTTGCTTGTTGTATTAAGAAAAGGGTACAGATATAAGGGAATGTGGGCTGCAAAGGAGAAACTGTCAGTCAAAACAATTTCATTGAAATTTGAACAGATTTGTGAGAACAAATGTATCAAGAACAAGCCAGGGAAACAATAACCTATGGTCATGTTTGATTCACAAGATTAATAGTGAAGTATTAATAATCCTATTAAATTAGTGTGATATTCACTATCCAATTGGATTAATATCATTGGATTAATAATCCCACCTCTACCCCATTACTAATAATCCTACAAATTTGTTGGATTGATTATCCATTGGATTAATAATCCTAAACCAAAATGTTAAAACAAACATAGGATAATTGGGCCCATGAATTAATAATCTCAATCCCATGCTCTAATCCACCCAATCAAACATGCCCTATTTGTGTTATTCTAACATAAGGCTCACTGAGGAGGAACTTTGTTGACTTCAAAAAGATAGAACATAAACTGCTAAAATATAAGTTTAATCATGCATATAAAGGTGGCAAATCATTAATCTATTTAAAAAATGGATAAAAAGCTATCAAATGCCTAGCTGATTGGAAAACTATACATTTCTCATCATTAAAGCAATTCAATCCTCTATTAGCAAGCCATGTAGACAGAATAAGAACGGAGAGGAATCTTCTAATACATTCTAACTGTAACAAAACTAATAATCTAACAAAATGGTGGTAGCACCCACCCAACATGGTTACAAGATGTGTGGCATGAAATCTCAAAAAAGAGGAAAGCGACAAAACTGTCGACGTAGGTGTTCATAATGGAACTGACATTGCCATAGCAGAACTAGATGTCCATGTAGCAAAACTAAGCGTTCAGATGTGAAAATTGGCAAAGGTAACATGACACTGTTTGCTCTTCATTTATTCAGTAATCAATATGTAAGATAAAATTTACCTTGTTGGGATTAGCCTTTGTTCTCCTAGTATTCTGAAAGGACTAATGTACTATAGACCAGCATTAAAGTAATTTGAGATATAGGGTCTGGGTTAGTCAATCGAGCTAAAAAATGCAATTGTTTGAAATAATGAATCGAGCTAAAATCTCATAAGTTGAAAGCCTTGCATTGTTGCGACACACAAATAAGTTTCATGGTTTTATTACCCAACCATTTCTTAGATAGAGCATAACATGATTAATAGACAGATCAATTTATATACACACACAAACATAGATACAGTCACACACACACTTTTTTAGCCTATTATTTACCAGATCTCAGACTGATAGAAGTTTAATTATGAATTTCATTATTGTTAATTATTTTAGATTTTCTTTTACAGCATATGGTAAATGATATGCCCATAATATTCTGGGCAAATCAAACTATTTTAAAGTAATTTATTTATTTATAATTTACAACATATGGTAAATGATTGCTCTAATTTCAGCATTTCTGTAATTTGTACACCCAAATTCAATAACATTGGCCTAATTTCAATAACATCTCACCCCAAGCTTGCCCTAATTTTTAATTTCAATCACATTTCAATAACAATGCCCTAATTTTCAACATTTCCTATATGATTTCTGTGTATATATATATATATATATGTATGTATGTGTCTGTGTGTAAACAGAGACAGAGAGAAAATGAGAGGGAAATCGAGAGAGAGACACTGAGAAGGAGACAAAGAAATAGAGAGGTAGATACAGAGAGAGGGAAAGAGAGATACGAAATAGAGGACATACCTGGGAGGGAGACAAAGTGATGATCCAACAACCCTTGCGGTGATGGCGATGAAGACAAAGCTATAGAGAAGAGGGCAGAGGCATGAGTGAGACGCAGTCACAGAAGCGTGAGTGTACCAGTGTATAATCAATTATATATGGGATCAAGGTTGTGTATATATGATTTGTGTGTGTGTATATATCTATATATGCATGTATGTATGTGCGTGTGTATAAACAGCGAGAGAGAGAAAGAGGAGAATCGAGAGGCCTCTGTGAAAAGGAGACAGAAATCGAGAGGGAGATACAGAGAGATAGAGAGAGAGAGAGAGAGAGAGAGAGAGAGAGAGAGAGGCAAAGTGATGATCCAGAGGACATACCTGGGAGGGAGACAAAGTGATGATCCAACAAGCCTTGCGGTGATGGCGATGGAGACAGAGCAGTGACACAAGCGGGAGTGAGAGAGGGAGGGTAATGGACTTGTATTGCAATAAGAATACAACAACACCCAATTTATTCCCGACCAAAATTCCATTTTGGTCTCGAATGTTTTTATGAAAAATTTAGGGTGTGTTTGGTTTGTGTTTGTAGAGTAGTTTTTGAGATAAAAAGTACGAAAACTTGTTTGGTTTGTCTTTTTTCAGAAATGGTTTTGGAAAATTATTTTGGGAGAGAGAGTTTTAAAAAAAGTGATTGATTTGATGTGTATGAGAGAGAGTGATTTTGAAAAGTAGGTAACCAAACAAAATTTTAAGATTTTTTTTGGAAAAATTTATTTGGTTTGATTACTCTTGAAAATTTGTTTGCAAAGAATTTTTCCTAAAAATTTTTCTGAAAAACAAACCAAACAAGCCCTAATATTCCCTCCACAAATTTTCATCACGTTTGGCTACTAAATTATAGTCGGTAAAGATTCCAGATTTAGCGATCAAAATAAAAATAGTCGCTCAAAACCTTATTTTGCACGACTAAAACACAATTAGTAGCCAAAAATGAATTTATAATATCTAGAGATTGGACATTTAGCAACCAAAATATTTTTTAGTCTCCCAAAAGTTGATTAACCACAACCAACACACAATTAGTAGCCAAAAATCTGCTAAATACCAATAAAATAAATTTATAATATCTAAAGATTGTGCAATTAGCGACCAACATCATTTTTAGTCACCCAAAATGAAATTTTTAATGACTAACACGTAATTAGTCGCCAAAAGTAAAGACAATACCGACTAAATGTATTTTTAGTAGCAAAATAGTGGACTTTTATCGACCAAAAAGTTTTAGTAGCTAATGCATGTACCTTTGGCGACCAAATATTGTTTAGTAGCTAATGTGTGTACCATTGGCGACAAACTTATTTTTAGTAGCTAATGTATATACCTTTGGTGACTAAATTTAGTTTAGTCGGCAAAATTAGTCGCCGAATGTGTTATTTCTTGTAGTGGGTGTTGCCTCTTGAACCTCCATCTCCATTGTTTCTTCGGAGTTTGTCTCCTCCACCATCTCAGTCTCTGGGACAAAAACCTCTTCATCTGTTTCAGTAAATTCTTTAGTGGATAGGTTTCTCCTTTGCTTGGGATCTTCTTTCAACCTACGAGGCAAAACATACACCATATGTATGTTAACAATAGGTAATGAGCCAAATTGAATTTAGACTGGCTCACTTTGTGCCTCTAACTAGTTTGAAGGTTCTAAGCTTCTTTAAGACTTCCGGTCTCCCTCTATTTTCATAGGAATAGCCAATTTCAAATCTACGGGCTTGGTCTGTTCAACCATCATAGTTTCAAACAAATCATCTTCCATTTCCTGTAAGCCATCTGGCTGGATTTCTGAATTTTCAAACTCAGATTCACTCTCCATCAAGGCCGTCGACAAGCCTGCTAGACTGACATTTTCTTCAGCTATTAATTCAGCATGAATTCGAGCCAATTGTTCTATTTTTTCTTAAGCATGATTGTATCTCACATGCACTTTCTCAACCCCTTTTTCTCTATCCTTCCCCTCTCTTGGGATTGTTTTGACAGAGTCTTGGAGTTCCTTCCAGTACCTAGTGAATTTCCTTTGGATCTTTCTTCTTTGTGATCTAGAGAGAATGGGCACCAAATCTGGTTGCCTACTCTTTGGATCTTTTAACATGAACCATTGGTTAGGTGCTACAAGATGTGGCTTAACCATCTTCAATTTCTGATCATGTTAAGGTTTAGTATGCCTTACCTTAGGCCTAGTCTTCAAAACAAACGAATTAAGGACTCTTCGCACCTAGAAATACACTTGCCTTTTGCTTTTGTAAGGAGTGTTTGGCCTCGAAGGTCCAACTTTTGGAGTTCTCTCAAGTCCTCTCTCCCTATATGATTGGCAGAAGGAGTCTGTTCTCGAATCTCCATGGGTTCTACCTCTGAATGATCATCTCATTCCCCTTCTTCTGCCCCAAGTTGTCATTTGAGAAGGAGCCACTACTTCATATGGGGCATAAGTTTGGCGCAGCTTGCTTCTAGGTCTCCTGGTTACAAAATTTGGAGTGTTATCTCTGGGACTGACCTTTTTAGGTATTCTTTTGACCCACTTGTAACCTTTCCTGCACCTAGAACAAACTCTCTAGACAATCGAAGTCTCCAGAATGCATGTGTTCACTGAGTGATTAGACTATTTTTGGCCATGTGAAAAGCCAACTTCTTTAGTCTTTTGGGATGACTTCCTTTCTTTCGAAGCAAGTTCTTGCCTCATTTCATTCATCTGGACATCTAAAACATCAAATTCTTTGAGATTCAAGCCTCTTTCTAAAGCCTAAATAATTGAGTCTAGAACTCCAACATTGGCTTCCATCTCATTTACCTATGGAAAAGAGTCTTTGTCAATTTCCATTGTCTTCTCAGCCTTGGCTGGGAACTAAAGCCTGCCCTTTTTGATCTACTCCTGAATCCTATCTCAAAAAGTATTGTAGTTTTTAGCAGAATGAGACCAACTATTATGCCATTTACAATACATTTTACCATTTAACTCATTCGAAGTTGGCATAACCACTTCTTCAGGGAGCTTTAGAAACTGTGTTGCTAATAAATGATCAAATATTTCATTAGCTTTAGAAATATCAAAAGCGTATTTTCTATGAAATTCTTTCTTTTTAAGCTGATGATATATTGTAGTTTCTTTTCCAACTAAGGCATCACATACATATAGTTTTTTTCATACAATTTCAACAGCATCTATTTCCATGTTAGGGTCTCTGTAATAGGTCCTAGATAAGCAAACAATGACTCATACCTAGACACTTTATAAGTCAAATCGACTAAGTCTCTAAAATCTATTGCATCAAACTTCTTTTGAAGTCTAAACTGTAAGCCATTTTGAGCCAATCTAACAAATTCAAGCTTTGGATGGACCGCTCTACGCTTACTTCTGGCCCTATTGAATCTGGCTATAAATTGAGTGGCCTTTTCCTCTGGCCATTGGCTTAACCTTGCTAAGTCAGTCGTTGTGACCTCTAGCTCAATTTGGAAGAATTGTGCATGAAACATTTCCTCCATTTGGGGCCAAGTTTGAACCCTGTCAGGTAATACACAGATATACCAAGCAAATGCTGCGGCAATTAATGAACTAGGGAACAATTAAAACTTTATATAGGCGTGATTCGTTCTCTGCACTGCCCTGTGAACCTAGCAATGTGTTCTACTATTGATTGGTTTCCATTCCCCCTAAACAAGGTAAAATCTGGGACCTTATATCCCCTTGGAAACTCATGTAGTTTATCTACCCAATCAAAGTATGGCTTTTTATAAACTGGTGTTTGCACCCCCTGAACCATAGGACCACACACTTCTCGCACCATGTTACCAATTTGTCCATAGGCATAACATTAGGGACACCTTGTTGGGCTTGGTGTGGCGCATATCTTTGATGGATTTGTTGCCTGAGGTTGCACATTTAGTATGGCTTACACGAAGGGTGCAATCATTCGGTCCAAAGGATATACTGTAGGATTTGGTACCTACTCATATCCTATGATGTCTTCTTCCCTAAGTGGAACAAGTGGTTGCCTAAAAGGATCCATCGACCCCCCAAGTGTAGGTTCAAAGACTAGATTTGACACCATTCATGTGGTATTCTGTGTTTGAGCCTGACCATATGTGGCATTACTAGATGTATTTGAAGGTAACACATGAGGCTCTATATACACAAAATGTGTTTCTTGAGCATTAGGCACTTCTAACTGGTTCGTAGAATGATTGTGTGTTTCTTGCTCTATTTGCACCACTATTATGATTGCTACTAGAAACTACCCTAGGTTGGGTTGACTTTTGAACATGGCTCCTATTACTTAAAATAGGACCTATACTTTGACTTATATTTTCCAACTTATTATCAATTCTTTGAACAAATGAAGCACTAAATGAATTAGATCAATTTTTTAGGTTCATAGTCATTATTTTGCTCATTGTGGATTTTATTCCACTCCATTGTTCGTTTGACATAGTAGGAGTGAATATTAGTGGTTCACTCCTGCTTCGACTACTCTGACCAACTGTTTGGCCTTGAGTGGGTGCATGTTCATAAGTTTGGCCTTGTGACTGGCCAATATATTGAGTAGGTGTATTTATCCTTAAATGAGGATCTTCTTCTACTTGTTGATGGCTATCTAAAGGTAGGATAGTAGTACAAGGAAGGTCAGATATGGCTTTTGTTTGAAGCAAAAAACTCTCTTCTTGCATTTCAACATCTTCATCATCTAGATGTTCTTCACCTTGGCACCGTGTATGGATGTCGTGCCTTTTTCAAGTCTGAGACACGTTTCTCACACCAACTCGTTTTGACCAATAAAGAGTTGCCATTTAATTTTTAAAGGAGAATTAAGAAACCTTTAATAATAAAAACTAAGTTAAGAACCAGCCCATCCCAATCAAGAAAATTTCGAGTTCAGGAGCTTAGATACAAAAGGGAAAAGTCATTGAATGATAGCACTCTCTTTTGCCCAATTCGAAGATTGACCTCTACTAACTTTCTATTTTATGATTTTAGTGGTTAATTATTCATACAAATTCATTTTAAGCCCTAAAACCCTTAACTAATCTAAAACTATGTGATTTAAATAAAATGAACATCGTTTATTTTAGATTAAAGGAATAAAGCCATATTTTCAAAAGCATAATGATTTTCCAAAAAAAAAAAAAAAAGTGGATTTTATCAATCCATGGTTAGGGCTGTAAACGAGCCAAACCAAGCCAAGCCAAGCCGAGCCGAGTTGAGCTTTGGTATATTTGGGCTTGTTTATTAAGATTTTAATGAGTTTGAGCTCGAGCTCTTTAATGAACCAAGCTCGAGCCGAGTTGGTTTAGGCTTGACTCGAGCTCAAGCTTGTTGAGCCTTAACGAGCTAAAAAATTTATAGATTCATACTTATGTATAAGACTAAAGTTATTATTAAAACAATGATTATACAATTATATATACAATACATATAATAAACATACTAAAAAAAATCAATATTTTATCAAAATAATAATATCTACCACCACTATTTTATAAATGTACTATCTATAGTAACTATTATTTATATTTATATTTTTTAAATATATAAATAACATATTTATCTTATTTTTTATACATATTTTTATATTATTTAATATATAAATATTAAATATTAAACGAGCCGAGCTTATGAACCAAGCTGTACTATGTTTGGGCTTGTTTATTAAAGAGCATGAACTCAAAAAAATAAAAAAATAAATAAATAACAAACCCTATTCGAACGAACTTTTACCGAGCCGAGTTTGAGTTTGTTCACAAATGGCTCAGTTCATTTGCAACCCTTATAAACCCAACCTAAAATAAATAATACTCATAAAAACATTCAAAACAAACAATGTTGCATAAAAAGGCAATTAACTTGGATTATTGAAAAGACAATGCAACTAAGGACACATATATGCTATGAAGGGTGAGAAGACTTGCATGGATACCTGCTCAAGTGTCTTAGATGCAAAGACAGAAAATAAACATGATCCTATTATGCAATCTAGACATACAAAATGCAAACCTGAACCCGATTTAATGACTACTAATATGATTTAGTGCATGCAAAGCGACAAACACATAAATAATGAGACCTATGATACAATGATGCTTTAAACTGGGTTGCACGCAAGATGATTACATGATTAATCTAGCCCTAAACATGTTGTTTTATTAAATTAAACAAAACTTGCAAAATAAAGCAAAAAACTAACAAAATAGCTAACTTACATGATGATCATGCCATAATAACACCCTACCTATGATTATATACTAAAACTATGAGATTAAAAGTCACTAAAAAAAAAAAGTTACTAAAATTAAAAATAAATAGAAGACTTACTTGCTGATTTGCAATAAACCGAAAAACAAGCAAGAAAGAGGTGAGAAAAGAGAAGTTTTGATTGCTTGAAAGCTTCCCTCAGGTTCTAGCCTCACTTTGATTTTCAAATCTCGAATACACTTAAATGTGTTAAAGCTTCTCTAGGGTTTAGGTTTCTTAGAATTAGTATTGAGGGTGAAAGGGAGGTAAGTGTTTTCACTAAAAAATTGCTCAAAACTTGGCTAAGTGTTCAACCCCCCTCCAAGGGAGGAGGAGGATAGGGTGTATTTATAGGCAAATAGAGGCTTAGGGGTCAAGAAAGACCGCCCTAGGGTTCCCCCTCCAAGGGAGAAGAAGGATAGGGTGTATTTATAGGCAAATAGAGGCTTGGGGGTCAAGAAAGACCGCCCTAGGGTTCCTTCATTGCTAACTGGCGATGCCTCCCGAACATCTAGGTGTATCAGTCAGATGTGCGAATGCACAAAGCATGTGCGGACGCACTATGAATGTGCACACACATGAGAAGAAAATGCATATGTGACTGCCTTTGCAAGGATGGGCGCACACACAAGACATGTGCGGGCGTACATCCTTGATAGCGTTTCGTATTTTGGGCATATATATCTCATCTAACATCGGATTGAGGCAAATCAAGTGGCGTTGAAAAACTAACTCAAAGGAATACAATTTTGTGTGATATAACAATTTCCAAATTCCAAGTTTTTCTAGGTGACAACAGACCCCTCAATATGAAACAACAAATGGTAATTTTGGCAAAAAACAATTTTTGGCATGAAAATGACAATACAACAGCTCTAACAACTTCAAGTATCTCCAAGGTAGAAATTATGATACATTTCATCATCAAGAAACATTTCAAGTGCTTAAGTCTTAATGATTGGTCATTGGGAAGCATTTCAAGTGCTTAAGTCTTAAGCAAATCTAGTAACGATTTGAAAAGTCCTTACAGATAATAAATACCAATTTTTATCAAGCGATTGCGTTAAGGTTTTCTTAGCCTTAATGAAGAGCACTTTGCTGTGTTGTATTGAAAAGATGAACCAAACCTTTAACTCGAATTCGTAACAGAATGGGAGGTAGACATGATAGAAATTGCAATTGATTAATTGAATAAATAATTACAAAATGTTACCTTGAGTAAGGGCAATTTCAAAACTTTTAAACCAACCGAGTTTTGGAATTACAAAGCTAATCTACTCCTACGAAATGTAAGTGCAGTGCATAAAAGTAAAGTGCAGAAATTTAAAAATAAATGAAATTGACAAAGACATAGAGTTTGGATTTGGTTGGGGGCTTCTTCAGCCTTTACTTCTTTCTATTTATAGCCTTCTCTTGGCACTTTCAAAGCAGTTAGGCTGCTATTCTTCACCATAATCTTTTCTTTCCTGTGACTCCTTAGGGCCATAATCATTTCTTTGTGTGTTTGTAACTACTAGCAGCTACTCTTTATTAATTCCTTCTTCACGTATCTCTCACATGTTGATTATCATATTTGCTGGTTGAAGACTTGTATTCGCAGCTCATGTAGGCACCTTTGAAGGTGGGACTCTTCGATATTTAAATACCTTTTGCTTGCCACATGTCGCCTCACACTGGATGGTTTAAATGTGATGCCAACAATATTATTAAATTATTTGTTATTAAATAATATTTTTAATAAATATATAATATTTTCATGATAAATCCAAAATGGTTTTCAGTGACATATCATTCCCGGTAGATATCATACCAATAGAAAAAACAATACTTAATCCGATATGGTATTAACAACTTTGATAGATATAACTCATTGCCAAGAAATTATTGACCATGGCACATTGCATTGCCGCAAATATGATCTATACCATTTATTTAAATGAGCTCCATGTGAAAATCATACAAATGAATGGATAAAAATACCCTCCTTGTGACCATGCGCACTCAATATAGACTTTGGGAATGGCTAATTTTTATCATATAATTACGGGCAAATTTTATCGATAGTCCTTATAGTTTAACTTTTGTATTATTTTAATTTTTGTAATTTCAATTGACCTTAAATTTTTTAATTTATTTCAAATTAGTCCAATTGATTTCAATTGTTAGCATTTTTTTATGACAAATGCACACATAAGTGGCATGCGTAATGTTTTAAGGGCAAATTTGTAACTTAATCTAAACCAATTTAGTGATTTTTTTTTGTTAAAGAACTTAACGAATTTATCAATTGAACTAAATTGATACAAAATCTAAAATTAAGGGTCAAAATTGAGCCCAATGGAAGTGTAAGGACTAAAATGACACACGAAAAAATATGGGGCCTATTGGATAATTTACCCAATAATTAATTATGAATGGACAGAAATACCCTCCAAACTCAATCATGCGATTGTATTTGGAGAAGTACTGTTGTTTGTTCACATTTTAATCATAACAAAAGCTAAAGTTGCTTTAGAAATAGGGCCACCTTGATTGTAATGAATAAGTGCTTACAATCTATCAAAAAGAAAAAAGAAAAAAAGCATGAACAGAGTCAAAATTTATGTTGTCATTGCACGAAGTTAACTAATGGAAATTACAAGTCACAATATTAATTGCTTTAGTTTCAAATAGAAATGCTTTTTGTAAGATCCACCATGTCAAAAAAAAAAAAAATGTTAATCTTAAAATATGATCCCTAAATTTAGTAACAATGATGTGGACTGTTACATATCAGTTATTAATCATTTAAAAAAATCAACCACTTAAGACTCAATCCCTTATCATATCATTAAAAGATATTTTTAAACATAATGTTTTAAGAGTTTCTGGTGGTTCTCATCATAACAAACAACAACAACAACATAGGATTTATATGCTACAAGAGAAACCACATATGGGTAAAGAATTTCGGAAAGTTATTTTAGTCATATATATAATTGTCCGCTTTAAAATAAAAAATAACAAACAAGATTTAAATGTTGAGATATTTTAACAAAAATAAATTATATTTGATATATTGGTTATGGAGTTTTATTTCAAAATCAATACAAATCTTAATTCATCATTCATGGAGGCTTATTACATAATAATTCTATTCATTATATGTTTTATTCTTAAGAGGATTAATACCATACCATTAGTTTTTCTTCTATATATGTTACTACATCTCTATCCAATTTGGATATACCAAAGAGATGAAAAAGATGATTTGAGAGATGGAAGATTTTATAAGAGTTCTCTGCATTTTATATAAATGTTTTGGACAACTCTGATTTGTTTCTTAGTTCAAGTCTCGTGATAATTGTGAACACTAAATCAGAGATGTTATAAGGAATCTGAATTTTATCTTAGAACTGCTTCACTCTAGTTATACTTTCGTGAGAATAAGAAAACAATTTTAGGACAATAACAATGCGACTCTCAAAGTCTGACAATTACTTTTTTCTACACTTGTTTTTGTATACATATATTATTTATTGTCATTATCATTATAATATTTGTGCTAATTATCTTTTTTATTATATTGTTAGACTAACATTAAGTGTAGAGATGCTGGGAACCACACCGTGGTGAGGTATTGAATTACTAACCTAACTAGGTATGATTTAAAGTGTGTCCATAACAGCATAAAGTTGAATATTGATGGATGCACAAGTGGTCAATCTGGTTTTGGAGGATTTGGTGGGCTGTTAAGAGATGCAACTGGAAGTTAGATCAATGGTTATTATGGCAGGCTGGATGATTGTTCAAGCTTAGAAGCCGAACTATGGGCAGTCGACAATGGACTGACAATTATTCTCCAGTGCGGCATGACCAAGGTGGTGATTGAAACAGATGTAGAAAGGGTCGTTAAACTGTTGGGAGGAAGGCTCAAGTGAAAACTCTCCATTTCATGGGCTGAATGCACCATCCAGCATATCCTCCGAGAAGGCAACTTATGTGCAGTTGCCATGGCCAAATTTGGAGCGAAGCAACCAGTAGAATTTCTTGTAGCTGTGCTTAGAAGCTTGTTGGTGGCTGATATGTTAGGCCTTTCTAGGGAAAGGGTGTAGGTTTTTGTGTTTGTCTTTCCTTCCGACGTATCCAAATAATTCTATTTAAAAATTCTATATTTAAATAACATTCATTTAAATTTTATATAGTAGATACGCAAATAGAATATTTCTTATATCTATCAACACTATCTCTGTCTCTCAACACTACATAATAATATGTAGATCTATTACAATTACGTGGAGACCGAAACTAATATCTCTTTATAGACTCTGAGCACTTAATAATAAATTTAACTCTACCAAATAACTACGAATACTCAAACCCCAACATTAAGCGGGAAAATTCAAACACTTACCTACTGAGCCCAATCACATTGCTGTTAAGTAATTCACATCACATCAATGGCGACATCGAGTTAATTTAAAAGAATCTAGTAAGAAAATAATATAGGAACAAAAGAGGTGCACCAGACTAGAATGAGAATGTAGCTGTTGCTGGTTTGACTCAAAAGCTAAAAGAAGTAGAGTGAACCTCTTCTTTGTGAAAGAACAGAAGAGGAGCAACCTCGGATTCTAGAAAAGTTAAGCAATGTTAGTGCTATAGTAAATTTTTAATAAATCAATCATAGGTTTTTGCATCATTGGAATTAAAAAAGTAACTATCTAACTTTAGGCAAAAGACATCAATCCATATACTAACTTCTTTATATAAAAAATATATAAAAGAATCATTCATTACAGTGGATCAATCCTCATTCCAAGAATTCCTTTCTCTCTCTCTCTCCTCTCGCACGTGCGCAAACACGTATCAAGATTGATGTGGATTCATTTCAATCAGTAAATCAAAACAAAATAAAACAAAACAAAATGAAAATTAATTTGAACATTGTCAAAATTGGCTATGATAATCAAAACATCATTCATCATTGTCGGGTAAACTATTCACCTAGATTAACCAAGGGGGCAAAACTTTTTATCTTACGATTGGCATGATTGGGATGTTTAGAAACCACATAATATTTTTTCAAGTAATGGATACTGTTAGGAAGGAGCCTCTTTTCTAAATCTTAAAATTCTCTTACTTTTAAGGTATACGAAATTTATTTAATTTTATTGAATTTATAAATACTAAATATAAGTATTAATATATAGTATTATAAACTCACTACCACTACCACCACCATCGCTACCGCTACCACTGCTACCATTACCACAACTGCTACCATTACCACAACTGCTATCACAACCATCACCATCATGCCACAACCAGCACTACCACTGTCACTACTGCCGCCGCCACCATCATCAACTCTATCACCACCATCACAACTACCGCTATGCCACCGCCACCGCCATCATCACTATCACCATCACATTATAAAAATTAAAATATACAATTTGATTTTATACATATCAAATAACTTATTTTTAATTAAACATTCAAATTTTCATCAAATAACTTTTTAGTTTAAAAAATTCAGTATGCAATTTTTAATGCATAATTTTCAATCTTCAATTTTCAATTTTTAACTTTATCAAATACCACTTCAAGCATGTATATTAGTATAAATAAGTATTATATTCACAAAAGTTCCAAACAGGCAAAATATTCAAAGCTGAATGGTTCAGCCACTAGGGTTACTTTTATTTCATTTCAATCATGCATTTAGGGATAATGATTTATGCATTCCTAATTAGAGACACACGAGGTCCCCCCCGCACCCCACACACACACACACACACACACACACACACACACACAAAAAAACTACTTTGCCATAAAGGTTTGTTTTGTCTATGACTCTTGTAATGGCCACTATAATTGTTTTTTGCACCAACATGGTTTAACTTGTTGGAAATGGTTATAAATTTTGGATAAAATCAGAATTTTATCTTAAGTTTGGTCTATTTTTTAGGTGGGCCCCGTGCGTCGATTTTCACGGGTTAAACTAGTAACGCGTTCTATGCCGCGTTATGATTCACGTGGTATATTTGGTTGCTCAAAACTATTACCGAGTGAATGGAAAATTGAAGCCAAAGTGTGCTCCATGGAAATGGAGTTTTGGTGAAAAACCCTTAAAGGTTTGAATAATGCTTGTCCCACATTGATTTGGTGGGGAGTTTTGAATGGGTTTATAAGGCATGAGTTTGGTACTTAGGGTGTGCCCCAAGAGGTACCCAAGTGTTTTAGAGGGAGAGGTTATGGGCAAAATGGGCTAGACCCATTAGACTCAAAAATCACCACACGCGCGCGCGCCGCCGCCGCTCGTGTGGTTTGGTTGGGCTTGTTCGGCCCAATACTAATCTTTTTGGGTCAAAAACATTTGAATTCTGGATTTTATTTTTAATTTTATTTTTGGTAAAATAAAATTCAGAATTCAAATTAAATTAGTTTGGTTTTTCTGTACATCCAAACAGGGCCCTTCCCGTATTAAACCAGAAATAATCTGATCCAGATTTATTGTACACCCAAACAAGGCCCTTCCCCTTTTTGTTATCTGTTTGAATTGTAACCCAACAGATTCAAATCTGTTTGAATTCAAAACCAACAGATATCATACCTGTTCAATTCAAAACCTAGAGCCACCATTCCATCTATAAATAGGACAGCCCTCATTTAGATTTTTAGAACTCTAATTTTCGTCCTTCATAATTCTGAAAACATTTTCTTCATGTTGCTGCATTATTTTCTTATCAGAGAGAGTATAAACACTTAGTGTGTTCGTTAGGCAAACAATTTGTAGTGCTACTATTGTTTGTAGTAGATCATTTTATCCTAGGAGATAGACGTCCAAATTCTGAAAGCACCGTGGAGAGGACGAATCTGTCTTAAGGACACAGTGTCAAACACTGGACTTGATCAGATAATTAGTTAAAGAAATTAATCAAGTAAGTTTTTTAATTTATTATTCTGTTTTATTTATTTAAATCAGATTTTAATTTTGTTTTTGTAACAAAATAAAATCTGTTTTTATTTTTATTTTAAGTTTGATTTTTGTAATCAAACAAATTCTCTCATTTCTTTTATTTCTTTTTATTCTGGTTGTTGTTTAGTACACAACAGAATTTAATTTATTTAAATACAGTGAAGATTGTCCAACAATCTTAAGACAGACTATTTTTGGTATCTTCATTGTATTTAATTTTCTGTGTTTCCAAAGTAATATTCTGGTTAGAAAAACAAATAGTGTTTATGCTATTTGACAGATAGTAGTAATATATTGTCTCTTTTCTTTGACAACTAGTAGTAATAGACTAGTGTCATTAACAATTGCAGAATATTAATTGTGTTACAGAAAATTATTGTGAAATTTTATTTTTCTAGTTTTAGTAACAAGGAAAATAAAATTATTTTGTTGTTATCATTTATTTTCTGGTTTTAGTAACTAGAATTTATTTTCTAGTTTTGGTAACTAAAAAATTATTTTGTGTTTTTTTTATTTTTGTAATCAGATATTATTTCAGTATTTTATTTTTCTAGTTTTAGTAACAAAGAAAATAAAATTATTTTATTTTCTAGTTTTAGTAACAAGAAAAATAAAATTATTATGTGTTATAATTTATTTTCTGGTTTTAATAACTAGAAAATTAATTTTGTTAATCTATCATTTAACTTTGTGTTTCGGTCACAATCTGTAAATTTTATACGTGACTTACGGTTTCGTTTGGAAGACCACTTAATTTTGAACCCTTTGTGAAAATGTGTTAATTCTTTTGACTTTATCATAGTTCATCGTGAGTATACATAGAAGTATTTAATTCTGGAGTTATATATTAGTTTTACAAACTAAATTTCAGTTTTATTATAAAGAAACTTTTGTGGCAAGATTATTTTCTTATTGATTTTCTGAATCATTCTTTATTTTCTGTGTATGGATCCGTAGTCGTGAATAGTTTTTGCACATGAGTCGAAAAAATATATATATTCACAAGAACATTTGAATGCATATTTAATTAGTTTATTTATGTATAAATCAAACTGATTAAATGAAGGTATGTTTTGTCATTTTGGAGTTTAAAATTCAAAACGCATTGAATTTTATTTATGAGTTGAGAATCTTTTTATTTCATGATGCAAGTTTTGGGATCATACATGATTAATTTATTTTGTTAATTTATTATTTTTAGTTAATGCGTTTGATATGCATGTATGATATCAACTCAAGTTATTTCCTAACAACAATTTCATGTGATTTGGAATGTTAGATTGATGTGTTGATTAATTTGAGTTTTTCCAATCAATTTTGAATGTGTGTTTAAACACCAGAGAAATTTAAACATGAAGATGTATGTAGTTATATCGTTCCATTTAATTGGAAAGTAAATTTAAGAAATCTTTTATGTTGATTTTTAGTTTATTTTGAATTATGTGACATGAGATGTCATTAATAATTATTTTACTTGCGTAGTAAAATTTATTAAACCTTAAACCATTTTATTAATATGGGGGTGTATCTCTTGCATTAGATGAGATAATGTAATTTTCTTTTGTCACAAATATTTGATTGTAAGAGATATTGATTATATATCTCTTACAATCAAATGAGGTTTTTGAATTGTATGATTTTTAGGCAAAATCTTCATGATGATATGATTTTGTCAAAACTTTAATTATGATTTGTGTAGTCATAAATTATTTTGGATTTTTGATTTGAAATTTATGAATCAAGCACATCATAGACAACATGTGATGGATGTTATATTTTGATTTATATTAGAAGTGATAGGGGCGGTGAATATGATGTACCATTAAATGAATTTTGTGCACAACATGGCATTATTCACCAAACTACAGCCCCTTATTCTCCACAGCAAAATGGTATTGCTGAAAGGAAGAATAGAACCCTAAAAGAAATGATGATTGCCATGTTACTAAGTTCAGGCTTACCACAGAACTTGTGGGGGGAAGCAATATTGTCTGCTAATTATGTTCTTAACAGAATACCCCACAAGAAAACCAACAGCACTCCTTATGAATTGTGGAAAGGTCGACCGCTTTCCTACAAATACTTAAAAGTGTGGGGGTGTTTGGCAAAAGTTGAAGTTCCTATTCCTACAAAGACTAAGATTTGACCAAAAACAGTAGATTGCATGTTTATTGGTTATGCTCAGAATAGTAGTGCATATCGGTTTCTAACTTATAAATCAGAAATACCTGATATAAATGTGAACACTATTATAGAGTCAAGGAATGTTGTGTTTTTTGAACATGTCTTTCCTTACAAGAAAGGACAGGAATTAAGTTCACAGGAAAGAACTTATGATTGTACACAAAGTCAAGAGACTAATGACAATCAAACAGAAAAGGCTAGTAATGGTCTCGACCAACAGGATTTAACTGATGATGAACCAAGACGAAGTAAGAGAACAAGAACATCAAAATCCTGTAGTCCAGATTTTTTGACATACCTGTTAGAAAATGAACCTCAAAGCTTTAAGGTAGCAATGACAGGTCCTGAAGCACCTTTGTGGAAAGAGGCTGTTAATAATGAAATTGAATCCATTATGCAAAATCATACTTGGGAATTGGTGGATCTTCCACCAGGTTCTAAACCTCTTGGATATAAGTGGATATTCAAGAGAAAAATGAAAGCAGATGGTTCAATTGACAAGTATAAAGCAAGACTTGTAGTTAAAGGTTACAGACAAAAGGAAGGTCTGGACTATTTTGACACGTATTCCCCTGTGACAAGAATAACATCCATTCGCATGCTTATTTCTATAGCAGCGTTGTTTGATTTAGAAATACATCAAATGGATGTTAAAACAGCTTTCTTAAACGGTGATCTAAATGAAGAGATCTATATGGAGCAACCCGAAGAGTTTGTAGTGTCAGGGCAAGAAAAGAAAGTTTGTGGGCTTGTAAAATCCCTTTATGGATTAAAACAAGCACCTAAACAATGGCATGAAAAATTTGATCATGCAATGCTTACTAATGGGTTTAAGATAAACGAATATGACAAATGCGTTTATGTTAAAAACACTGACCAAGGATATGTCATAGTTTGTCTTTATGTGGATGGCATGCTTATCATTGGAAGCAGTCAAAACATGATCAAATCAACTAAGCAAATGCTTAATAAAAGATTTGATATGAAAGATATGGGGGTCGCAGATGTTATATTAGGAATGGAAATTACTAAAATATCTGACGGATATGCATTATCTCAATACATTATATTGAGAAAATTCTTGGTAAATTTATCAAGGATGATTTGAATTTAGCTAGAACACCTGTAGATATCAGTCTTTATTTATCGAAAAATAAAGGTGATGCAGTGTCTCAGTTAAAATACTCCCAAATCATTGGAAGCCTAATGTATCTAATGAATTGTACTCGTCCTGATATAGCTTATGCTATCAGCAAATTGAGTAGGTACACTAGTAACCCCGGAGAAGACCATTGGAAAGCGATCATTCGGGTTCTTAGATATCTAAGATTCACCCGTGATCATGGTTTGAACTTTACTCGATATCCAGCAGTACTTGAAGGTTATTGTGATGCAAATTGGATATCGGATACTAAAGACTCAAAATCCACAAGTGGATATGTCTTTACTCTGGGAGGCGCTGCTGTTTCTTGGAAATCCACGAAACAAACATGCATCGCACGATCCACAATGGAATCCAAGTTCATTGCTTTAGACAAAGTAGGAGAAGAAACAGAATGGCTTCGTCACTTCTTAGAAGACATTCCAATGTGGCCAAAACCTGTGCCAGCTATTTGCATTCATTGTGATAGTCAATCTGCAATAGGCAGGGCACAGAATCATATGTATAACGGTAAGTCACGACATATTCGTCGTCGACATAATACCGTTAGACAGTTGTTGTCAAATGGGATAATCTCAATAGATTATATAAAATCTAAAGAGAATATTGCGGATCTGTTAACAAAAGGTTTGACAAAAGAGCTAGTGTATAGTTCATCGAAGGGGATGGGATTAAAGCCTATTACATAAGAGTCGTCATAATGGTAACCCTACTTATATGACTGGAGACCCCAAGAACTAAGTTCAAAGGGACAA
The DNA here is from genome assembly GCA_036172215.1 of Camellia granthamiana. NCBI lineage: Eukaryota > Viridiplantae > Streptophyta > Magnoliopsida > Ericales > Theaceae > Camellia > Camellia granthamiana. Next base: position 74,037,038 of record CM069915.1, on the reverse strand, counting down.
CTAAGTTATGTATGGCTCGCCAGAAATCACCGAGGGATTATGTAGACGCGCCCTTGGGCCTCACTACAGTTCGGACTCAATTGTCGTGGTTCTTAATCTGAACCAAAGAGTCCAAATCCGGCAAATCGTTTTTGAAAACAAATTTTTTTTTGTAAAGAAGTGCCAAACATGGACTGCTTTGCCAGATACAGAGTCGCCACCTAAATATTTTATTTTGGGAAATTTAGGAAACCCTGACTCGTTGCCTAAGGCCATGTGTCTGTCATCACCAAAGTTGCCTCGGCTCGGGAACTTAGGTACGATTGGGGAATGTCAATTCGTGAGCACCCCCGCTCGCCCGATCAAAGATCGGCTCTACTAACCATGATATCTAGTTTTGAAAACATTATGCGTTCTTATTCCGGTTATTAGCCTAGATTTACTATGTGATGTGTACAGCATACAAGTATAGACTGGGTCGCCTGAATTGGAACGAAATATTTCATGTTTGTTTTGAAAATGGTTTGCTACTCGCAAGTAGGCTTAAAATGCAGATTTTGCCACCCTCGGGTGGGCTTAGAAAACATGGTTTTGCCACTATCTAGTGGACTTAAAACTCACAGTCAATGCATTATTCCAATTCAGATAATCCAACCTCCACCCACAGGCATTCAGGCAGTTATATCACATAAGCACATAGCCTTATGGTAAGCATGCTATCATGGCATTCACTCATACGCATGCAAGGATGCTAAAGCACAAAAACTTACCGAGTACTCCAAGCCAAAACAGAAGCTATGTTAGAAATCATGCATGATCCTAACTATACAGAAATGCCTAATGCAACACATGCAAAAATGCAACTAAGATAGACTCGGCTATTCTAAAGATGGCATGTGAAATGCTACAACTAACAAGTATTCAACTCGGAATTGAAATACAATGCAGTTAGTATGATGCGCTGAACCCGGTGCATGCAAAACAGATGAATGAATGCAAACATGCTATCATACTGTATGCTAATTGAAACATGCCCTAATCTAACCATCATAAACTGGTAAATAAAAGGGAGAAAGACGTGGGTTGGAAGACATACATCACACACACGCACACTTCTTACAATTGTGCCCTCGCTCGGAGGGTCCGAATAAATAATATACAGTCCGAATAAATAGAAAAGTCCGAATAAATAGAAAATCCTAATTAATTAACAAATTAATCTAGGAAAGCAGGTAAATTAGCACGCAAATCCATGGACCGCTTCAGCTCTGTTCCGAATGATGAATGATGCATGCTTGAGTTGCCTTGCGCGAAAATCCATTGCGATGCCCCGATTCGCCTCTGTTTGCAATTGTTCTCGGAATATTATGCAAAGCTCCAGAAGGCTGCTGATTTCTGATTTGCTGCAACAGAGAGCAACAAAGGGGCATGGCAAAGTATTTTCACATATGTATGCATGACTACTCTTCAGGAAGTGTAGTCCTCGATCCTCGTGCCACCAATCACGCATCTCGATGCATGATGGCCGAGGAGTCGAATTGCACGACTCAATGTGAAATGAATGCACATGAAAACACAACAAGACCTAAACTCCATCATGGGTAATCCGGAGTGTCGGCGACCGGGAATTGAGACACGTTCCGTCACTCGGAGTACGAAACGTCCCTCGTTTCCCGTGCTTGGGCTAACTCCTATTCCAAACATGATGCAAATGAGATGGCATACACAATGTGACTAACATATAACCTAGCATACGCAATGCTATGAAATGGCATACACAATACTCGATGTAACATGGCATACACAATGCTCTAACATGCAACCTAGCATACGCAATGCTATGAAATGGCATACACAATGCACGATGGACTTACACCAACATGAGTGGACCTCAGCCACACTCACATCAGTGGCCATTAGATGAAAATGAGACAACCGAAATGCGTGCACACATGCACGAATACCAAAGACCGAACCTAAGGCATCAAATGCCACTCTACCAAAGCATGGAAAAGGATGCAATATGGCATACAAGCATGTAATTTCCAGCACTGAAACATGATGCTAAATGGTCCCAAAACATGGAAATATGGCAACCGATGCATGAAATAAGCCTCGAAACTCAAAACTAGGCACATAAATTGAATTATAACTATGCAAAGCAAGCATTATTTGACCATGAAGTACAAAGACAGAGCCAAGGCAGTCCCAAAACATGCACATTTCTAGTTTAAAGCATGACCAAAAAATGTTAACATGATGGACTAAAATAGCATGCAAATTTGGCTAGCAAGCATGATTTACATGGCATGTATATGAAGCGTATGAGAACTCATCAAACCAGCCAAAAACAGTGAATAAAATGTGTCAAAATATGCCTAAATAACCACTGAAATGCAGCCAACATGTGCAAAAATGATGAGCTCCTTTGAAAGGGCATGCAAGGAGTAACTCAACACATATATGATTGACACTTAGCATAGCAAAACCAACTCTAGAAATCAAATATGACAACCCTAAAACTCACCAAAAAGGGCCTGAAATTGATTAATAAAGCATACAATGAAAGGTCCTCTTGAAAGGCCTTGAGGAGGGTTGTTCCACACATGCATGAGGGACATAAAATATGGCCAAAAGGGCCTTGGACAGAGCTAAGGTAGACCTCAAAATCCTCAGAATGAGGCCTGAAACATGACTTCAAAGCATGCAAAAAGGGGGTCCCTTTGGAAGGCCAACAAGACCACCAAACAAGACAAGGAGAGAGGGGGTCAACCCCCTCTGATTTTGGCTCTCAAAAATGCATCTAAGCCATTGAAAATCCACTAGATTTCAGTGGCTAAGAGGCTAAATCATGGCCAATGCAAGTGCTCTAATGCATAGCCCTAATCATGAAGAGATGAAGCATGCACAGGGGGAAGACGACCCCAAACAGAAAAGAGACCTTAACCAAACTTGAAGAGGAGATTAAAATAAGATCTTTTTTAGTTTATGAAAAATCTCGAAAATGTTCACAAGTAAGACTAAAATGTGATACAAAAATAGCCCTAAAAGAGAGATAGAGGGTAAGGGGAAGTAGATGACCTCAAACAGTAAAGTGCCCTTAAACAAAATTGAAGAGAAGCTCAAAATAAGACACTTTATAGTTTAGGTCGAGGCCTAGAAATGCTTGCAAATGGGGCTAAGTAATGAAGCAAAATAAGGCTAGAAAAAGGGAAATGAAAACTTACCCTTGTAGAGCCGACCTCCAGCAGCTTCTGAACCAAGTTGGTGAGCTTTCAACCTCTGCAAATGACCTCCAAGGTGCTGGAATGGATAAGGGAGGTGGTAGGCTAAGAGGTGTAGGGTAAAATGGCCAAGAATATGAGTGTTTGGAGGCTTGAAGTATAGAGATAGAGGGTTGTATGTATATTTCTAGCCAAAAGCTTCTAACCCTTGCAAATGGAGGTGAAGGGCTGATTATATAGAGAGAGGAGGCCATGGCTTCTTGGAGAAGCCAAGAGAGAGGCTCAAAGCTTCTAAAGGAAGCTTGACCAAAGGGGTCAAGCTTCTTGAAGAAGCTAGACCAAAAGGGTCAAGCTTCCTCAAGAATCTTGACCAAAGGGGCCAATTCCTCTTTAAAGCCAAGCAAAGGGGTGAAAACCACCTTAAAAGGGGCCAAAACAAGGACAAAACCCTCGAACAGTGGGTCAAGTGTAAAACAGCTGGCACAGCTAGAACACACTCAAAGAGACAAAACTGGCCGACCAGTTCAAAAGGGTCAGGGTGGTCGGCCGACCAGGGGTCAAAAGGTTCAAGCAAAATTGCTGGTCGGCCTACCCAGAAAGGTGGCCTCCTAGATGAGTAGAACACAGCCCTGTGGTGAAAAACCAGAAAATGTGACCTAGGAGAGAGAAAAACTAGCTTTTTAGAGAGGTTCAAAAGGGTCAAGAGGAATTACTGGTCGGCCTACCCATATTGGTGGCCTCCCAGATGAGCACAACACAATGGTGGTGTGAAAAAACAGAAATTGTGGCTCAAAAGTGAGAAAAAACCAGCTTTCTGTCAGAAAAACCGGCTGGAGGAGAGAGAAAAAGGGGAAAGCTGGTTTTTCAGGAGAAAAGGTGGTCTCCCACCATACTACCACCTCCCTAACAATGAAAATAGGGTCTCTACCAAAAATGGACCAAGACGGATGCAAAACGAAGGTTCGGGGGCCAAAACGAGCAGCCCGGGGCCCCGAAAATAGGCTGTTAGGCACCGGAAGTGGCGTACGACCACGAAGGTGGTCTCTTGGGCCACAGTGTCCATCTAAAGGGAGGAAATAAGGTGTGTGCCAAAAATCGAAGCAAACGGAGGTAGTTAGGCGGTCCCGAACCGAGGCACACGGCTGACGGCTCCGAAAACCGAAAACTGGCTTCCAAACGGGAAAAATGGCCTACGACCACGAAACGTAGCCTACGGCCACTGAGAGATGGTCTACGAGACCTCTTCCTCCCTTCGGGAAGAGAAAACAGGACCTGGTTCGCAAACCGAGGCAAAGCATAAAAGAGCCCCGAAGTCCGGAGGCAAGGCTCGCAGCCGAGACTCTGAAACCTCAGAACGAGCACAATATGCACTATCACCGAGCGCTCAATTGGTGACGTCTGAGTCTTAAGGTCGGTCAAAAATGGGGTGTCTACAGATTAAAATTCCTTACCCATTCTTATGGTGAGAGTGATATCTACAACATTTGTTGTATGTAGGGGTATACGGATAAGCTTTGCTTTTAATGATTACTTATGTCTTGATTAAGGCATGAAAATCAAAACGAGTATAAGGAGATACTCACAATAAGAATCACATATATGAGTGTTGAACTGGGGCCGGTTCTATGAGAATGAAAGAGTCTACATTCTCTAGAAACACTCATGAAAACCAAGAGCGTTCAAGGCCAAAATGAACACAACAGTGAGAACCACGATGTGTTAGAAGATATTTTGTGTGAAATCTATTGTCTTGGCTTACACAAACGGCTGAACAATTCAAGGCATCGCGTCCATTGGTTAGCCAGTAAGTCCGATAGGTTATCACTAGGGAAGGTTCAAGGTTGAAAACTACCTATCCTGATGCAAGATATTTTTGACTTGTATTATTTTGATAAATCTGCATATTGTTGCATTTCCATTGTCATCAAATTCCATTCATGTGGGGGATTGTTGGAAATGGTTATAAATTCTGGGTAAAACCAGAATTTTATCCTAAGTTTGGTCTATTTTTTAGGTAGGCCCCGTGCATCGATTTTCACGGGTCAAAGTGGTAACGCATTCTATGCCGCGTTATGATTCACGTGGTATATTTGGTTGCTCAAAACCATTACCGAGTGAATGGGAAATTGAAGCCAAAGTGTGCTCTGTGGAAATGGAGTTTTTGTGGAAAACCCTTAAAGGTTTGAATAAGGCTTATCCTACATTGATTTGGTGGGAAGTTTTAAATGGGTTTATAAGGCATGAGTTTAGTAATTGGGGTGTGCCCCAAGGGGTACCCAAGTGTTTTAGAGGGAGAGGTTATGGGCAAAATGGGCTAGACCCATTGGACTCAAAAATCACCACACGCGCGCGCGCCGCCGCCGCCGTCCGTCCGGGCGGGCTGGACTGGGCTTGGGCGCTGGTGTGTGGTTTGGTTGGGCTTGTTCGGCCCAATACTAATCTTTTTGGGTCAAAAACATTTGAATTTAATTTTATTTTTGGTAAAATAAAATCCAGAATTCAAATTAAACTGGTTTGGTTTTTCTATACATCTAAACAGGGCCCTTCCCGTATTAAACCGGAAATAATCTGATCCGGATTTACTGTACACCCAAACAAGGCCCTTCCCCTTTTTGTTTTCTGTTTGAATTGTAACCCAACAGATTCAAATCTGTTTGAATTCAAAACCAACAGGTATCATACCTGTTCAATTCAAAACCTAGAGCCACCATTCCATCTATAAATAAGGCAGCCCTCATTTAGATTTTTAGAACTCTAATTTTCGTCCTTTATAATTCTGAAAACATTCTCTTCATGTTCTGCATTATTTTCTTATCAGAGAAAGTATAAACACTTAGTGTGTTCGTTAGGCAAACAATTTGTAGTGCTGTTATTGTTTGTAGTAGATCATTTTATCCTGGGAGATAGACGTCTAAATTCTGAAAGCACCGTGGAAAGGAAGAATCTGTCTTAAGAACACAGTGTCAAACACTGGACTTGATCAGATAATTAGTTAAAGAAATTAATCAAGTAAGTTGTTTAATTTATTATTCTGTTTTATTTATTTAAATCAGATTTTAATTTTGTTTTTGTAACAAAATAAAATCTGTTTTTATTTTTATTTTAAGTTTGATTTTTATAATCAAACAAATTCTCTCCTTTCCTTTATTTCTTTTTATTCTGGTTATTGTTTAGTACACAACAGAATTTAATTTATTTAAATACAGTGAAGATTGTCTAACATAACTAAACAATATCATGATAATATGTAATACATTAAAATGGTATACTTGGTGAAGCTCGGCCTATTGTTCTATCATAGGCTTATTTGCAAGGGGAAATTATCATTCAGGGGTGGTTTGAAACATTATTACATATTGGTGATAAAGTTTATAATTTTAATTATTAATATTTATAATGTATTAACACATAGGCTGAAGTCTGGATCTGATCTTGTCAAGCACAGGTTTCCATGTAGATTTTTTTCTAGGGTTGGCTCCAAGAGGCAGACCCAGAAATCTTAAAGGTAAGCTATGAAATCTTAGAAGCTTAGCAAAAGAGAGCAAAAAAGCATCATCCACACCAACACCACACACCATACTTTTGTGGTAATTTATTCTAAGACCAGATAAGACTTCGAAGCATCTTAGAATTCTTTTAATAAGCACCATCTGATCCTAATCTGCTTCAGAGAAGAGAATTGAATCATCTGCAAATTGCAGATGAGACAAAAGAACATCCTTAGACCCAACATGCACTCCTTTAAGTATGCCAAGATTAATTGCTCTGCCCAAAAGTATGTTTAAACCTTTAGAAACTATATTGAATAGAAAATGTGAGCGCGGGTCGCCCTACCTAAGACCTCTTTGTGGAGAGAATTCGCTAGTTGGTGAACCATTCACAAGAATGGAGATTCTGACTGTAGATACACAAGTTTTCATCCAAGAAATCCATTTAATCCCAAACCCAAAGTTGGACATCAGAGAGAATAGAAATTCCCAGTTAACTGAATCAAAGGCTTTCTCGAAGTCTAGCTTTAAGATCAGACCATGCTTCTTGGATTTCTTCCATCCATCCACCACTTCATTTGCAATAAACGCCCCATCTAAGATGTTCCTCCCACCTATGAAAACAGTTTGTGTTTCACCAATGATTGAGGGTAGAGCTGGCTTCAGTCTATGTCTGAATTCTGTGGCTGCCAAATCTTTGAGACTTCCTTCAAGTTGGCGATTTCATTCAGGTGGGGGATCTGCAATCTGTTATGGCTCTCTTGGTTGTGCTAATCTGTTATGGTTTTCTTGTTCTTGTTTTGTTTGTTGGTTTCTCACCAACTGGAGCTTGGAGCTTTAGCTCCAAACTCCTCTTTATTGATGTTTTGTATCTTATTTGCATGCTTTCATCAATAAAGATTTTCTTTGCCGATCAAAAAAAATATTTATAATGTATATCATTTTTTTATAAATATTTTTTTTTCTACCACATCAATGTAATTCCCCTTATTTTTAACTTGCTAATTAAAGAAAGAGGACTATTATTTAGATTTTCAACGTGCTCCTTAACATGTAATTACACTCTCTTTCATAAGCAGGCTACAACACGACATAACAAATTAAGACTTTAGAAACAAAGATTTAGGAACAAAATCACTTTTTAATAACGAAATATTTGGTTGTCAAAAGTGTTATTGCTATATTTTTAGCGATAAAATTAGACATTTAGTGATGAATTTACTGTCCTTTTGGGACTAAATTTTGGTTTCAAAAAGTAAATATTGTACCAAATTATTACTACTATAAAAGTGTATTTATTAGTGACATTTTTTCAATTTTATAACTAAAAGTCATTTTAAAAAAAAAAAAAAAACTTTTCAAGACAATCTTTTGGTAATGACCATTGCAACGACAGAAATTGGCATCTAAATATTTTTATTTTTAAGGACAAAAATTTAGTTTCTAAAATTTTTATATATTATAATGACATCGTTACGTGTAATTATACTCTTCTACATACATATGCTAAACGCATGCAAAAGATAACATAAAAAATTAAGTTATTAAAGAGAATAGCAAACTTTATTATTTATATCTTAATAAGAAACTGAGAAACTGAGGGAAAATAAAAGAAAAATAATGGACCTTACTGGTAAAATTAGAATATTGTGATGTAATTTTACCAACCAAAAAAAACAAATGAAAGTACATGTCCTTACTGAAATAAGGGATGCCCAATCAATATCTATAATATATGAAAACAAAAACAAAAAAAAAGGACACTAAAGTATGAAAAAAGAATCAAGAACATTTTCTTGAGATTCTCTATTGTGACAATAATTACAACCAACTCAAGCCTTTTCATTGGATTCCTTATTATGCTTGTCTCAGCTTAGACCCAACACACCCCACATTTAATCTGACACACAAAACAACACCATTAGTCTTTTGTGTTCCCACATACACTGTAATAAAAGGTTTAACTTTCATTTTATAGCTTCAATTCTTCAAACAAGTTTGATTTGGTTCAATCACTAGATAGATAGATATTTGGGAAAATCAAGTTAACAATCTCTATAGTTTGGGATACGTGTCATTTTGGTCTCTGACTTTTCAATTGTGACACATTTGACCTTAAATTTTAAATCTTGTTCCAAATATGGACAATTAAAGACCATTGATCAATTTTAAAGGTAAAGTCGTCAATTTGATAAAATATAAACTAATTTGACGTCAAAAAGAATATTTTTGAATTTTTAAAAATTATTTCTACCCACCAAAGATAAAATTATGTAAACTTGATAAATTTTTTATGCATTTATTTATTTTACCAAATTAATTTTTATTATGTGTTTGAATGATGATCATGTAATGGGTGATTGTTTTGATCACTTTAAAAATTCCAAAAATTGTATCTTCAATTGTGCTTATTTGGAATAAGATTCAAAATTTAGAGTCAAATATGTCACAATTGAAAAGTCAGGGATCAAAATAACACAAATCCCAAACTATAGGGACCATTAGTATAATTCACCCTAAATATTTATAATTTTTTCCATTTACTTGAATTTTTTTTTTCTTATAATCGAATATTTGAATTAACTTACATTAGTCTTGGACCTCTAAAGTTAACGATTTGACATATCTCCAGGGACCTTTAAAAGTATTTTGAACTCCAAATCTTAAATTTTATTCTTGAATCTCTTCCGTTCAGCCAACCCCCTAGAGTTATCATGTTACTAAAATCTACTCTACTGCATTAAATGGGATACACTGCTTCGGAACAACCACTGTAAGAATCATATACCAGTTAAATAGGTGAACAAAATTATTTTTTTTTAAAAATTGTGTAGTAGTCACACTTTCACTCTAATTTAACCATTTGGGATATACCTGTATATCCTGAAATTATGGTCATACTCCAATTCTAAAAGTGGAGTGGGAAGGCTTTTCTGGAAATCTTTACTTATAGAATAAAGATATGTGAGGATGAAATTGCCTTACATCAGTGTTTGGGGTGCAATAACCTGTTAGGTGGGGACCTCAGTCTGACAATTTGAATCATCAAAGTTTAGGATCCACTTAAATATGGATATTTAGTTGTACTATCAATGGAATTTTTAAGAAAAATTACTCAAATGCACACTGAATAATTGCTTATTTTTGGAGATACCATATTAAAGAAACAAAAATGGTACTGTCCCAGCCATATTTATACAGATTTTTCTAGATATTGTGTTTGTGTGGTTAGGATTGTATTGATATAGTGTGAGGTACAAATATTAAATAGATTGAAGGCATAAATTGATATTCTGAATAAAATTTAAAGTAAAATTTATGAAATTATAATATCACTCTTAAAAAAAGGGTCCATTTCTTGGATTAAACAACTTGGATGAATCACAGTTCAATATGAGGGTTTGTTGATATAAAATTTATAGAAATATGCATATTTGGTGTATAAAACTTCATAAAATTCATGAAATTATAATATCACTCTTAATTGGATTAAACAACTTGGATGAACCACAGTTCAAGATGGTGGTTTGTTGATCTAAAATTTATAGAAATATGCATGTTTGGTGTATAAAACTTCACAAACTAAACCCTAAAGAATTGGTCTAGTAGGTGCAATTTGGAGCCTGAGGTGTGCTTTCTTCAGGTTTTAAATTCAACTTCTATTAAGTACTATCAATTCTTTAAGGTCACGCCCATAAACTTTACCCAAGATTTTCTCAATCCACGTGAAATAGGTACTTTGCGTGAGTTTCGTGATTAGTCAAAATATGTGTAAGCTGAACCGAATAGTCGATCATTAAAAAATAAATAATAATAAAAAATAAAAAACTTAACAAACTAGTATACTATCAACCATTCCAATATAAGTGGCAAAAGAGAATAGAAGAAGTAAAACTAATATTTGCACAGAAAGAGAGAGAGAAAGTAAGTCTATTCTTTTGCTTTCTCTAGTAGGCTAACAAACCAAAACCGGTAACTGCAAGCAAAAATTACACACAAACAATACCCATCACACTGCACTCTTCAAACTCCAAAAGTCAGTAATACATTGAAAATAAAATAAAATAAAATAAAATAAAAACTCACTACTAATTACCATACCCTACACACTAAAACCCAACCAAAGCCATCACATCTAAAAAATAATAATAAAAATAAAAATAAACTAACAAGTTCTATTATCACTGATTAGACCACAAATACACAATCTCAGTGATCAAATCAAAATGGAAGAACATAAAACAAATTAAAAACAATCCACAAAGATCTTAAACTTAAAAAGCTAATGAGGATGATCAGTGATCTTCTTACTCAATGAACAAAAGAGTCAGACCATGATATCGCGAAGAGCGAATGAAAAAAAGAGCTCTAAATCTGGAGGAGCAAAGAAAGCTATGGGGGTTCGTCGCAGCAAAGAACAATTCGAAGGAACTCTTTGCTTCTTCGGCGCTGGAGGGCATGTCAAAATCGGTGGTATTTGAAACCGCGGTCCTTTTGGTGTAGAGCAGCCACTTGACGTGACATCAACTCCATCGTCAACATCAATGATGCTAATCTTTGATAAATGATCAGAGTTAGTGATTGAGGAGTTGACAGCCAAATCTATGGACATTTCTTTGTTTTTCGATCGGTTGAGCCGCTTCTTGTACTGGGTTCTTCTAGGTTTTCTTGTTCTTCTTTTTCTTCTCATACTAGATGAAGCCATTTGAGAGAATATTGATGGAACTTGTACTAAAAAAAGTGCAAGACAGTTCTGAAACTCAAAGCAAGAATAGACACTCTATAAAATCTTTAATGAATTTATCAAAAGGGCAACTAAAACACAACCACCATGCCTACACAGTACTTTTTGGGGACTACTAAATTTGACTAAAAAGGTGATAAAAGCCAAGCCACAACAAACCTCTTTGGAAACAGGCCTTTTCAAGCACGAGAAGTACTTACTACTACAACTTCTGCTATAAAAAATTTAAAAAAAATAAAATAAAGCCTTAGACACTAAATTTTGAAAATCCAACTGAAATTTTTCAAAAAGAGATCAAACCCATATGAGATCATGCATACTTTCTGCTAAATCACACACCATACCCAAAGACAAACATTTAAGAGCAACAAAACCTAGCAAACTTGCTTAAACCCTAAATTTGAAAGGCAATCATGAAAAACCTGGGGATCACTAGTAAGTAACTAGATTAGAAACATTATTGGGAGGGGGGAGGGGGTGTTAAAAACAAAAGCACTAATCAAAACCCTAGAGAGATAATCTTGTTCAAAATAAAATCCCTAGAGAGATAGAAAGAGAAAGGAGAGAGAGTTCTGAACTTTTGTGATTCTTGGGGTTTATATTATTGGCAGGTAATCATTCGGTCAGTCTTGCCTGTCTACAAGATAGCTGCTATTTAATTCTTTATGCAAATTTGAATTTTATAGTCTGATTGTATTCATTTTGTTTTTTTGTTTTTTTATATTGTATTAATTTAATTTAATTTATAATATTTATATAAAAATTAAAAACAAAATAAAAAGTAATATGCTCTAATCAAAAGATAATGGACCGCTTTATATTGGGCCATTTATTATTCTAACCTCTCAATTATTTGAAAAGAATAAATGAACTATTTCATTTTTTATTTTTTATTTTAGTCCAATTAAATTTTAAAATAATATTATCAATTAGATTAAATTAACATAATATAAAAATTTTAAAATTAAATTAATGCAATTGAAAACATACTACAGGACCATAGTTGTAATTTGTTGTGAAGTTTTTTATGCCAAACTCATGTTAAAATTTTTATTTTCCAAGCTCAAATATGTTTGAATTTAGTATTTTAAATTTATATTAAAAAATTTATTTTCCAAGCTCCAGTCTTTTTTAACTTATATTTTAAATCCATGTTAATTTTAAAGTCATGTTTTTGTTACACAATCTTACATTTAAAGTCATATATTTTTAAAATATAAATACAAAATTGTTTATTACTTGACATTTATCAAGTTAATTCTTAAAATTCTAATAAAAAAAATTACCTTTGATTAATAAATATCAAATATTAAGTAAGAGTGAATTTTCCCTGTACCACTACATAATGAGTCGAGAGAAGAAAACTCCACTTTTTGAATTGGGGAAATTAGAATTCAGTGGAACCTTTTAAACAAAATTACATAATCATGAAAAAAAATAATATTTTAATTATTAAAATTTATAAATTTTATCGATGATTCCTAATTAGGAAAAATTACTCATAAGTCTCATATTGGAAAATGTTACTCCATCTAGTCCTGAATGTTTTTTGTTGGACTAATAGGTCCTATTTCTCTAAAAGCTTACTATAGGTCTTTTTAGGAGAAACATTATTCATCAAATATCAAACATTAGTAACGTCAGAATTATTTATCAAACATCAAACATTACCAACGCCAGGATTATTCGTATAATTTCGGTGAAAACATTATCAACGTTAGAATTATACATCCAACATCAAACATTATTAAACGTCAGGATTATTCATCAAACATCAACCATTAAACATTAGAATTATTCATCAAACATCAAACATCATCCTAACAATTTTTTTGAACAAATATTATCATAACATCACAAACATCTCAGATCAAAACCCAGATCTGATTTGAAACACATCTCAAAATCCCACATCTCAGATCTGATTTCCCATTATACCCAAAACCCAACTCCTAAACAAAACCACAAATTATTAATTATGTGTTTCAGTTCATCTAAAGTTTTTCCCTCAGTTTCTTCTTTCGATATCAAATAAAAACTCAAAAAATCACAAAACTCACCAGTCCTAACAGGAATTTCAATCCAAATCGATGTCCAAATCCAAAATTCCCAAAACTTCAAATATGGATCCACACGTCAATGCTCAATCAGCATAACCCCAAAACAGAGTAAAAATCAATCCAATACCCATTAGAGACTCAGAGATTTGGTTACCTTTAACACATGTCCCGACATACCCAAAACCCAAATTCGGAATCAGGGGCTTCATCGTTTGAAATCTAGGGTTTCTGTGATGAGACTTGAAGCTCTTCTTCGTCTCTGTCAGAAGAACAAGGATTGTCTGATTGCATTTCGATCTGGAAGATTGTTCGAATTCGGGTCCCCTTCTTTCTCACTCTAGGGTTTTCGAATCCCAAATTTCTCCATAAAGCGGTTCAACAAATGTTTTTGAATCCCAGTAGGAGTGGGTCTGCTACGAGGTTGAATGCTGATGCCGATTGGTCCGCCATTGTTAGGGTTTACAATGGTGATGTATGATGTATGATAAATGTTCAATGCTTGGTGATGTTTTTGATGTATGATGTATGATAAATGTTCAATGTTTGGTGATGATGATGCTGTGATGTAGATGTGTGATAAATGTTCAATGTTTGGTGATGTTTTTGATGTTATGACGATGTTTGATCATCTGTACAGAGGCCGAAGAGACATAAATAAATTGCTTTTGAGCTTGTGGTGCAGAGGAGCTTGATAAACCCGTGAGTTTCTGAACCAAGGCCATGAAATCGCGAGGCTGGGTATGGATGATTTTGGGAGAATGAGTGTAAATGATTACTAGGTTTTGTTGTTGATGTTGATGTTGGTGAAGATGGGTTTGATGATCTGATGTGCGAGGATACGAAGAAGAAGATGGTTAATGGGTTTTATTAATTTTTTTGCCATGAATGAGAAAATTGTTATGATGATGATGTTTGATCATAAATAATTGTTTAATTGTTTTTTTGATTTTTGATGTTATTTTAATTATTTTTTTGATGTTTGATGTTTGAAGCAGATTAAACATCATTGAATAATGTTTAAGCAGATTAAGCAGATTAAGCATCAAATAAATCTGATATTTGATGTTTGATGAATAATATTTGATGTTTGATGAATAAGCTTAATGTTTAATGGTTGTGTTTGATGTTTGATGAATAATGTTTGATGTTTAATGAATAATCATAATGTTTAATGGTTTATGTTTGATAAATAATCCTGACGTTGATAATGTTTGATGTTGGATGAATAATTTTAACGTTGCTAATATTTTCACCGATATTATACAAATAATCTTGACATTACTAATGTTTGATGTTTAATAAATAATCCTGACGTTGCTAATGTTTGATGTTTAATGAATAATGTTTGACATAAAAAGACCTATAGTAAACTTTTAGAGAAATAGGACCTACTAGTCCAACAAAAAACATTCGGGACTAGATGGAGTAACATTTTCAAATTTAAGATTTATTAATGCTTTCCCCTTGTAATTATTTTCCTAAATCTATGCTGATATATTATTTTCCCTTTTGAATTTCATTTTATAAGTAGTCAAGAGTTGTGTGCAATAATTGCGTAATAGTAAACAACGCGTTTTTAACTACTCTAATTTTTAGAATGTTTTTTAAAATTGTTTATTTTACACCATTTTATTCTAAAAAGTCATGTTTAACACACGACTTTTAACAAAAAAAAAAAAAAAAAATTTATTTTTACTCTTATACTTTATCTCAATAATTAATTACTAGTCTATCACCCGTGCTATGCACGGGATAATTATAAATATTTATATTTATTTTAGATATAAATTATTTTTTAAAGATTTTTTATAAAAATAATTTAACAATCTTATCACTAACCATAGCGTATGAGAGAAGTTGAAAATGGTACTGCAGTAACTATGCATGGGTTGTATCTATAATTATCTGTATGAGGGGATTTTAAATGCTGATTAGATAATTTTGGCCAAATCAATAAATATAGGCATGTGAAAAAACACATGGATTGAAAAAAGGTAATAAATGCTAATCAGGGGATATATATGTGAATTGTGATTTTTAAATGTTTTCTTTTTTTTTCTTTTTTATATTATATTAAAGTTTAATATTTTGATAATAATCATCTGTGTTGGACTTTTTAATGAATTAAAATGTCTTGTTTTTTTTATATTATATTAAAGTTTAATATTTTGATAATAATAATATGTGTTGTACTTTTCAAGGAATTTTTTTTATGTTTGTTCTTAATGCATTAAAGTGTTGTTATGAGAGATAATAATCATATGTGTTGGGATTTTTTAAGGAATTCATATGTGTTGGACTTTTCAAGGAATTTTTTTTATACTTATTCTTAATACATTAAAGTGTTATTATAAGGATAAGGCTTGGGGGTTGTGAGAAATTAATAAATGCTAAGGTTTTTTTTTTATTTTTTAAATTAAAAAATCAAGAAATTTAGATTGAGATATTAGAACTCCCACAAAACTTGTGGATTAGAGATAGATATAAATAAATAGATAGATATAGATATAGATATTTATATTTGTTTTAAATTTTTTTTAATATACAAATTATTTATTTTGGAAAAGGTACTACAATAATTACAAGAAAAGTCAAAAAGTCTTATGGGTTGAGACAAGTTAATAAATGCTGAGGTTAATTTTTTTTTTAAAAACAAAAAATTAGAAAATTAGGATTGGCATATTAGAGCTCCCACACGCCTTGGGGGTTAGAAACCCCATTTTGCTTAATATATAGTATAGACAATTATCTATATATGTGAATTGTGATTTTTAAATGACTTTTTTTTTTTTTTTTTTTAAATGCCTTCTTTTTTTCATTTTTTATATTATATTAAAGTTTAATATTTTGATAATAATCATATGTGTTGGACTTTTCAAGGAATTAAGGCTTGGTTTGGGTTATACTATATAATCCATCTTTTTATCTTTTTATCTTTTTTCGATCACATCACCTCTCTACTTTTCTGCACATCTTTTCGTAAAAAAGACAAAAAGTGCACTTTTTTAGGACACCCCAAACCAACCTAAATGTCTTCTTTTTTTTTTATTATATTATATTAAAGTTTAATATTTTGATAATAATCATATGTGTTGGACTTTTCAAGAAATTTTTTTTATGCTTGTTCTTAATGCATCAAAGTGTTATTATAAGGGATAATAATCATATGTGTTGGGATTTTTCAAGGAATTCATATGTGTTGGATTTCAAAGAATTTTTTTTATGCTTTTTCTTAATGCATTAAAATGTTATTATGAGGGTAAAATTTGGGGGTTAGGAGAAGTTAATAAATGCTAAGGTTTTTTTTTTTTTTTTTAAATCAAAAAATCAGAAAATTTAGATTGGGAGATTGGAGCTCCCACAAGGCTTGGGGTTAAAAACCCCCTTTTACTTAATATATAGTATAGATACCCTTAAATTTTGAATAATTTCAATTTAACCTCAAATTTTTTTTTTTTAAATCATATCAATTTGCCCCCTATTGTCAGATTAAAACGGAAAAGGTTAAAAATATATATATATATTGACATCAAATTTCAAAAGAAATATGCAAACTAATCATCTCATATCCACACTCACCATCTCTCCTCTCTGCACCTCTCTCCTCTCCACCGACCATCACCGTCGATGGCTAGCCCTCCTCCTCCCTCCGTCCTCCGTCAATCGGTAAAATCTCCTCAACAATGCAGCGATGGTGCACCAAACTTCGATTACTGGCCCTCATTCACTCTACAGAGAAACCAACCTAGCTCTCTCATCATCATCACCATCACCATCACCATCATCATCATCATCATCGTCGTCGTCCCATCATCTCCTTCACTCTTTTCCTCGGCTTCTTCACAACCCCCTCTCATTATACTTGATTTCTTCAAATTTTAAGCCCTTTTTCAATGCCTCTTTAGCCTCACATCATCCTCCGTTACTCAATTAGATGGTTCTCTTGCCTCCGCTTCCCCCACATCTCTGTAAATTCAAGGGTTTGTTTTGTTTTCTCTCTTTTTCTTTTTTTCTTTTTTTTTCTGCTTTGCCTGCTTGGTTTCTAGGAAAATGATGCAATAGGTGTTTGCCGATTGTTGTGGTTATGTTGTAGCTTTACTCTTTTCTGTCTATTTGATTGTTGAGAGAATGTAGCAAAGAAAAATGCAATCCAATTTTTACAATTGAAACATTTCGTTTAGTTTTATGTTAATTGGTTTTCTTGGCAGCCAAACAATGTGTGGAGTAATGATTTTCATGTCATGAGTGCTTACTGATTCTGGGAACATTTTAATTTTAAATTTTTTTTTTCTTGGTTACCCCCTTTGGTTGCTGAGAACATGTGGGATGCTGGGATAACAATATCCACTCCAATTTTTGCGATTGAATTTTTTTTTTTTTCTACTTTTTTTGTTCATCGATTTCTTCACAGCCATTCAGTGTCCGAAGTAGGGGTTTTAATTTTTATGTGATGGGTGCTTACTGATTCCGGGCATATTGTAGTTCTGGTTGCTTTTTAGTTTCCCCATTTGGTTACTGAAGAATTGTAGTGTAAGCAAGGTTCTAAATATCGGCCGGTACGTTCCGTACCAGCTGGTTCGTACCGGAAAATGGGAGGGCCGAGTCGGATACTCACCGGTATACCGGCGAGAATGAATTTCACGGCCGTATCGGCCGATTCCCGGCACGTATCGGCCTGAATCCGATACATAAACGATTTGTTTCCGATACTCCGATACATAAACGATTTGTTTCCGATACGGCTGAAATTCACCTGCAAAAATAGTTGAGAAAAGCAAAACAAAGCTGAAGAAGTGATGCTCTGTTTTTCTTCTGTTTGTTGATGAGCGGCCTTGGGGCTGCAAGTTTAAGCTCTAGATCAGGTGCTTGATTTTGAACAGTTGTCTGGGATTCAAATATTGAACCATGTAGCCAACCAGGCATTGAAGGTTGGCTCGCTTTGCTTGCTTGTTCTTCATGAGAGTGGAAATCCATCACAGAACAACCATTTATCTTCTGTGACTGTGAGACGAAACTCATGCTTGTTAGCAATGACATCAACATCAACAGTTTGATGCTCTGTTTTTCTTTTTCTTTTGGCTGAAGAAGTGATGCTCTGTTTTTTTTCTGTTTGTTGAAGTCATCGGTTTGGATGCCTTTAGCTCAACTCTTTGCAGCTTTTCTCGAACAAAAACAAAAAGTCATGGTTTTTGTTTTTGTTTTTGTGGTTATTTTTTTAAATGCAATTTTTTACATAATTTTACATAAATGCAATCTAACATAATTTTTTTTTTTGTGATTATTTTTTTAAATGTAATTTTTTACATAATTTTAAATGCACATAAGTTTAGAAGCCGAATAGAACTCATAATTTTATAACTCAGGAGTAAGTTTGTTCTCTCATAATTATATATATATATATATATTATCGGCATAGAATATAATTTTTTATATATAAAAATATTATATATATATATATTTTAAATGCACATATGCTCAATATATATATTTTTTATATATATTATTTAAAGAGATTTAATCTGTCAAATTTTTTATTTCAGATTTTTTTTATTATTTTAGATTTTTTAATCTGTCAAATCTTTTTATTTCAGATTATTTTTATATCAGATTTTTTTATAGAGATTTAATCTGTCAGATTTTTTTAAAGAGGTTTAATTGTTAAGTAAAGATGTTTAATATTTTAGATTTTTTATTTTTATCTTAAATGCATTATTATTACTAACTAAATTAGAATTACAATATTTGTTAATTGAAAACTATTATTGTAGATAATTGAAAGTTATAATGGCGCACAGAGGTAGTTCTAGTGGAAAATTTCCAAGTGATGATATTGGTTGGAAATTTGGAATTCCACTAGAAAATAATAGGCATAAAATTAGGTTGAGACTCAAATAAATATAGATCATTTAGTTGAAAATGAGTCAAAAAAGTGTCCCTACATATCAAAATTTTGATTAAAATGTGATAAATTAAGGCTAAAAGAGTTAAAAAAATGCATGAAATTGAGTTTTAGATGGATCGCTAATGATTTTTGAAATTTCACAGCCGTAACGCCCGATACCCGATACGTACCGGTCGATACTACCGATACCGATACTCCGCGATCGATACCGTTACGTTACCCGATACCGCGATTTAGAACTATGAGTGTAAGAAAATGTAATCCAATTTTTTAGCAATGAACTGTTTTTATACATATATATATATATATACATTTGAATCAATAATTTTGCGTATTTTACGATTTTTTTGTGCTTGATTCTTAGTTCATTCAAGTTCAGCATCTCACGAAGAAAGAGATGAAGGAGAAGATGAAAAGGTTCAAGCTCACCTGTTAAATCCAAGCTCAAGAAAATGAAAATGAAATGTTATTGGCAGACCCCGAACCTGGTATGACCAGCCGTGGTCACAGGGTTAGCCCAAGGCACACGTAATGTTAGAGAAAATATATGATTCTTCACAAGTAAATTAATTAATAGAAATAAAAATTAATGTAAAAAAAATTAAATTAAATTCTCTCAATGTAAGGTACGTCTACGAGATCGAAATTCGATTCTATTATCAACCAAAAAGTTTTCAAACGATTACAAACAAGACATGAATGATCTTACAAAATCACCCTTAGGTGAATTCTAAATAATCACAAATAAAACAAAAGAAAAGACCTCACCAAATAGATGGACAAAAATCTTCAAAATCAAAATTGTAAAAGACCCAAAATAATAACCCAAATCAACTTCACCAAACCAGTGGAAACGAACTAAAGAAAATTCCACACAGTAGCAGTCGAATAATAGTGCTTTGGAAGAACAAAACTTAAATCAATTTGTAGCACATTTACCAAGGATGAATAATCAAATAGCTGCTGCCTCACTCTAATTTTTTCGAAAGACTAAAACAATATATATATATATATTATTGAATCTTGAATCTTTTATCAAAACCTAGTTGTTATCAAATTGAATTGGGTTTCCATAAATTAAATATAATATATAAAAATATATTATAACTAATACCAAATGGAGCTTTTTTGATAAATCCACTTTCTAAGAGTTTTATTCCATCCAACCCATATTCTTTTTGACTATTCCATTAGGTCCTATTTGAGATAAGAAGACCAAAATACCCTTTTCATCTACTTATGTTCCATTTAGTTCACATTATTTTCTTATGTTTCAATAAGTCCTACGGGTGACATAATTACCAAAATACCCCTAATGTGAATGTTCACACCGTCAATGTGAATGTTCATATCGTCAATGTATAGGGGCCCGGCCATGTCGATCCTCGTGGGTGCCCGGAAAAATTCTAGTAGGGCCGGGGCGGGCCCGGCCCATTGACAATGTGAATATTCACATTGACATGTTAACATTCACATTAATAGGAGTGTAAAATTGGCCCGTGTCCCGTGGCGGGGCGAAACCCGCCCGCGGCCCGGGGCCGACCCGGTCCGGCCCATTGACAATGTGACTATTCACATTGACATGTTAACATTCACATTGATAAGAGTATAAAATTGGCCCGCGATCCATGGGCGGCCAAAAGCCAGTCCACGGCCCTGGGCGGGCCCGCCCCGTTGACAATGTGAATATTCACATTGACATGTTAACATTCACATTGGTAGGAGTGTAAAATTAGCCCGCGCCTCGTAGCTGCCTAGGGCGGGCCCGTGGGCGACCTGTTGACAATGTGAATATTCATATTGACATGTTAACATTCACATTGATAAGAGTATAAAATTGGCCAGCGACCCAGGGCAAGCCCGGCCCGGCCCGTTGACAATGTGAATATTCACATTGACATGTTAACATTCACATTGATAGGAGTGTAAAATTAGCCCGCGCCTCGTGGCTGCTCGAAACCCGCCCATGGCCCGTGGGCGGCCCAGGGCCGGCCCGGCCCGGCCTGTTGACAATGTGAATATTTACATTGACATGTTAACATTCACATTGATAAGAGTATAAAATTGCCCAGCGGCCCAGGGCAGGCCCGCCCCAGCTCGGCCCGTTGACAATGTGAATATTCACATTGACATGTTAACATTCACATTGATAAGAGTATAAAATTAGCCCATGCCTCGTAGCTGCCCGAAACCCGCCCACGGCCTGTGGGCGGCCCGGGCGGGCCTAGCCATTTTTTTTTAATTCTTTTTAATTTTTTCTATCAAAATTTTATTATTTTTCAAAAAGAAAGACACTAGGCCTCGGCACGGGCCGGGCCTCGGATCGAGCCTTGAATGGGTCTTAATCGGGCCGATGGGTTGGGGCGGGCTTCAAAGTGATGGCCCAGGCTCTAGCCTAGGGTCTCGGACTAGGCTCGAGCCTGGGCCTAAACGAGCCTTTCCCGGGCCGGGTCAAGCCGGCTCACGGGCCAAAAAATTAGGCCCAGGCACAAGGGTATTCGGGCTTTGGACAAGTCGATGGATCGAGCCGATGGTTGGGCAGGTGGGCCTGGGCCTAGCCTCGAGCTTAGGTCAGGCTTGGGCGGGCCTGGCCATTTTTTTTTAATTCTTTTTAATTTTTTCTACCAAAATTTTATTATTTTCCACAAAAAAATACATTGCGCCTCGGGCGGGCTGGGCCTCGGACCGAGCCTTGAATAGGCCTTAAGCGAGCCGATGGGCCGGGCCAAACTTCAAAGTGATAACCTAGGCCCTAACCTAGGGTCTCGGACATGCTTGGGCCCAGACCCAAACGAGCCTCCCTCGGGCCGTGGGCGGGTTTCGGGCAGCCCACAGGTCGCGGGCCAATTCTACATTCCTGTCAATGTGCATTTTAACATGTCAATGTGAATATTCACATTGTCAACGGGCCGAGCCGGGCCTACCCCGAGCCGCGGGCAAGCTTCGGGCAGCAGGCAAATTTTACACTCCTATCAATGTTAATGTTAACATGTCAATGTGAATATTCACATTGTCATGGGTCGGGCCAAACCCGTCTCGGGCTGTGGTCGGGCTTCGAGCCGTCCACGGGCTACGGGCCAATTTTACACTTTACACTCTTATCAATGTGAATGTTAACATGTCAATGTGAATATTCACATTGTCAACGGGCTGGGTCGAGCTCGCCCTGGGCCGCTGGCTAATTTTATACTCTTATCAATGTGAATGTTAACATGTCAATGTGAATATTCACATTGTCAACAGGCTGGGCCGGGCCCGCCGTGGGCGGGTTTCGGGCAGCCACGAGGCGCGGGCTAATTTTACACTCCTATCAATGTGAATATTCACATTGTCAACGGGCCGGGCCGGGCCCGCTCCGAGCCGCGAGCGAGCTTTTGGCTGCCCATGGGCCGCGGGCCAATTTTATACTCTTATCGATGTGAATGTTAACATATCAATGTGAATATTCACATTATCAACGGGCCGGACCGGGCCTGCCCCGGGCCGCCCATGAGCCGCAGGCGGGTTTCGCGCCGCCACGGGACGCGAGCTAATTTTACACTCCTATTAATGTGAATGTTAACATGTCAATGTGAATATTCACATTGTCAACGGGCCGGGCCCGCCCCGGCTCGCGGGCGGATTTCGGGCCGCCCACCGGCCAATTTTACATTCCTACCAATGTGAATTTTAAAATATGAATATTCACATCATAAAATTGCTAACCGTTCAAAAAATATTTATAAGGGTATCAAAATTAAATATAAAGGCATAAATGTCCAAGAAAATAGTGTAAATCAAGAAAAAGGACTTTATGGAATAAAACTATACATACATGGGACTAAATGGGTTAAAAAATTCCTTCATGGACTTCTTGGGTTAAAACACTTCTAAATAGGATTTATCAATAAAAATAACTCTTTTAATAAACCAATTGGGTCCCATACTCTAATAAGGAGATATACCCTAACACGCAAGCCTAACCACTAATCCGTAATCACATTGAGCAACTATACAAAAGTCCAGTAATAAATAACCAAACTCAATCCAATGACATGCCACAAGTATAAACGGAAAAACTGACCGTAATCAATACTATCTAAACTTATTAGATATAAACAACCCACATATCAAAATAATTCTAAATGAACCTTAATAAAAATAAAAAGAAATATTTACAAACTTGACATAACAATCTAAAATAAAATAAATGAATGTCCTAGAGGTCTATGCAATTGAGTCCCCGCAACACCATGAGTCCACTCTAAGTCCTTCTAACACCTGGAAATGATAAACAACTAAGTCAGCTGATAGCTCAGTGAGTAGCAACATGGATAGTAAATAAAGTTTTGAAAACAGGGTTCAATTCCAAAATAAGATATATATCACAAAATCTAGATTGGCATACAGTTTGGTAAAGATAATCTGTTTCAAAAATAAAGTTCCACAGTTCAACAGTTAAAAGACTCATCTCTCTCAAGAATATAATAAATGACATTTTCCACTTAAAACAAATTATAACATGAACACCAATAATTTTCTGGGTACCAAGAAATAACAAGTAGCATGCCACACAGTTCTCAAGGCTATAAGCCCCGTTGGATCCAATATCAAACTAAGAGTCATCTTCAGGGTGGCCATCCGGGCCTTTTCTCTAAGACGATCCGATTGAAGATCACCTAGCCTAACCTAGGTCTTTTCCTTACAATCGTTGAGCACTAAAGTCATCACGGCCCAACCCGGATCTGTTCCCTAGTGGCCAGAGTTACCATACACAGTGGAATAATTTCCCTCGACTAAAATATACAGATGGTCCTAATAATCAATATGCATCAGTTGGATCCAAGGCTATAAGCCCCGTTGGATCCAATATCGAACTAAGAGTCATCTTCAGGGTGGCCATCCGGGCCTTTTCTCTAAGACGATCCGATTGAAGATCACCTAGCCTAACCTAGGTCTTTTCCTTACAATCGTTGAGCACTAAAGTCATCACGGCCCAACCCGGATCTGTTCCCTAGTGGCCAGAGTTACCATACACAGTGGAATAATTTCCCTCGACTAAAATATACAGATGGTCCTAATAATCAATATGCATCAGTTTTGCAAAACATGGTAGTTCACCATTATAAACATGAGACCAAAACAAATAGTTTACAATATGCCAAGTTCACACATGTTTCAAAAATAATTTGATTCTATTGATAATATAATAATTTATTAAAACAGTTTAGTCCTGAAATAACAATTTAATTTTCCAACAGTTTAGGGTAGGAGAACGTTTATAAAAATATGTAGCATGAAACTACTCACCTGAACACGGTATAATATAATCCTCGAATAAAGTATGAAAGTCCAACTAGTGCCCTGAACCAAGTATGAAGACTACACGTCATTACTAATTTAAAAATACTAAAGAGAATAATAAACTAAGTACCCCACACTAAAGTGCACAAACACAGCTCAACCCCACTCACCATTACTCTTAAATAATACCTAAGTTCATGTTCTTCAAGATCTAAAATTTCACAAGACATGGGTTCTGATCGAAACTTAACTAAAAGTAATTTTAAGATAAAACAGAGTTTTAAACAAGCTTTCCCAATCTATCCGCTAACTTTGAAAATTACAAAACCCACTCCACGCTGTTCGAAAAATTCCAAAACCCTCCAGATATCAACTAATATATCCTAAATTTCAAACCCAATTGGTTTTACTTGATTTGCTTATCAAAATAGTTATTTACAAATAATTACACCCAAACAGGTTGTTTTCTGCAGCACTTTAAAGAAATTAATGGTTCTCTTAGTATACACGAGCAATCAACGCAAGGCCAAAAATGTAAGAAACTAGACTCATAACCGGTTCTAATGACGCTAATTTGAAAATTTTCAAATTTATACCCAAAGAGAACGACACTTCCGAAATTACTGTTTTACACTAGTTTCTGGACAGATTTGAATGCACCAGTTAATATAGATTTTGACTCCCAAAAATTATGAGAAAATTTTGATATGCAATTCAATATTTAATTAATCTACTGTAAAATTTTCAATTTAAAATTCATTCACTTACTATGTTTTCTTGATTTTTAAAGTTTGTAATTCTGTGCAGAATTTTTGAACTAAGAATTACACACATTCTTTATACATGAATTTAACTCCTTAGATTTCTGAACAGTATATATATATATAGACACAAAATACATACACCTACAACCTCTCTGTACGAGCACGAAATAATCTTCTCGTATAATCTTGTTGATCAAGTTTGCACTCCTCCAAACGTCGTCGCTTTACTCTCTGAAAACACAAACGTAAGCTGGCTGGCGGATGTGTGCCGGATACCTCTCTGATGCCTAAGTCAACAAAATAGACAATAGACAAAAGCTCTGTGTATTTGAGAGTAAAAGTTGTGATACCTATACATAGGTTCGTAATGAGCTTTTATAGAACCCATATAGCACAATCCTAGTAGGACTTCAACTCTCTTTAGCAGAGTCCTTCTAGGAATCAGAAAGGTAATGCTTATCTTTCTACACCCTCCTCACTGCTTAACTAAGTGAGATAGTTTTACCACGGTAGCATAACAAAACAATCGAGCTAACACCATCGTGCTTTCCGACAAATTTCACTAAGCTTGCCTAGCTCAGTTCTACCTTGCCTCTCACAGCTCGGCTCTCTTCTCTCTGTACCTCGGTTCAGAACATTAAAACCAGCCTATTGGCACACAGTTTTGACCAAACTGACAGGATAAAGGACGGGGCTAATCAAGCCATCACCACAGCCCATAGCTCGATCCATTTCCCATTGGGTCTCAGCTCGACCCATGTTAGAACATAAATTACTCTCTCAATTGCCCCTTAATTCCATCTGCAACACATGATTTGATATTATTCTTCTCCAGCCGAGCTAAAATGTCCAAGTGAACCGATCTAAAAATAAGTAACTCCTTCGAAATAAAAATATTCAATCCCACCGAGATGAATAAGTTCGATCTTCAGCTCTGTACCTGCCACGACCCATCGCTTCATGTTCCTAACACCATGTCCTATCTGTGACACATGGTAGATGCCTATTAACCCTTCAGACTGCAACAGTCGTCCCACGTTTATCAAAAAACGTTTGAAAAGTCCCGCCGTTTCTATGCCTATTCAAAACCCATTTTTTGAATCTTAACCCCACTGTTCATCTTCTTCCACCCTTATGCTTCTGAGACCTACTCCCTTTGCGCTCCAGTATCTTATGCTCCTTGCGCTATACTGGCTCCATTGCTGTTTGGATTTTTCATTCACACTCAAACTCCTAAGTTCTTATAACACATTTTTTCCTTATGCTCCTTTGTATTCATTCTTGTATTTGCATCTCTTAGTATTTAGTCTTCATATTCGTGTGTTGAAAATTTTTGAACAAACACTTATGACTTTGAAAGGAATATTGCCAATCATAAAGGCACACCAACTAGTTTTCAAAAAATATGTTTCGATCCAAAATCTCTCTGAGACCGAACTAGGCACTTGTTTTGTGAATCCAAAGTCGCCCTGAGACCGAACTAGGTACTTGCTTGTGACTTCAAGGTCTACTCCAGACCAAGTCATGAACCTCGGGTCGGTCCTGTCTTACTACCGAACTAAGAACTAACCGTAACCCAGATGTAGCTAAGCTAGGTTTATTTTATTTCTGCCTGTTTTCTTAGCCCAGTTCAATTATCTAGGCATAACACTTTATTGTCACTTTGCAAACTCAACTAGGTTGGCCAGGCACACCTTTGCACCTTGCCCCTAGACGGCTTTGCTTAACCGAGCCAACCAAAGCCTCAGATACGCCGAGCTAGGCTACTATGAACAATTTTGACATAATAAGTTATCATGGGTAAATACCGATTTCTCATGGACTCCCCTGGGGCCATTACTGAATTCCGGAGGGACTACCAAACCGGGCTTCGTCCCGTTTACCATGATATCCATTGTAGAAGTCGGCCTTCGATTTCCTGTTCAGCCTCTAATTTGTGAATTTCTTAGGCAAACAAGACTCTGCCCCACCCAACTCTCCACAAATACATATAGGATAATAAATGGCATCGCCGAGCTAAACCGTCGACTCGGCCTCAACCTCAGATTGGCCAAGCTATTCCACCAATATTCGCTCGGCCAAAATGATAATGGTTGGGTATATTATTTAAGGGTATGAAGAGGCCGAGAAAGAATTATAAAAAACACACCAGATAAAGACGTAAATGACGACGAATTCTTCTGGGTTTCTAGCAATTTTGAGGACTAGGAAGCCCAGATACCGAGCTACAATATTAACTGGAATAAAGGGACAGCTGGTATAAATACCTCGGTTTAGTTTTCTATTTTTACTCTGTTGTTTATAACTTTTTGCCATGCTAACCGTTTGCCTTTCTCTTTGTGCAGACTTGAATCAGCTAAAATCACAATACCAATACGCCAATTAAGACGCTCTTCGTGCCACGCTCCAATACCGTAATCGAGGTTGGGCCGAGCTGTTAAACTTCGAGCCGACCTACCGGTATAGTGGAAGGAGGAAGGTCAGGGTAACTAACTTTCTTCTGGAACCATCACCAGAACCGGACCCAAACTTGCCACAAATCAACCTCATTCCCCTTACTGAGGAACATGAAATGGCAAAGCGCGGAGCTGTTTGAGCCCTGATCACCGAACAAACCACCACTCCAATTGTCGAGGTTCAGATCGAGGTGCCAATGGCCAGTCAAACACATGAGGGAGTGGTAACCCTCCCCACAGCCCGAGCTTCATCATCTCGGCCAAGCAAATGGCCGTGCATGCAAAGCCTGAAGGATGAGGATGAGCCATCCCAAATCGAGCTCCAAGAAACAACACTCCCTCAAGCTCGCAACCGACCTAGCTCTTCAAATCCTCTCACCCCACCGGCGTAGGCACCAATAGCCACATTCAGGGGTTGCGCTATCACGGCCTCAGACTCCGTCAGCGCTGAGAAGGACCATCTTTTGGCCTTCAACTTAGCAAAGAGTGCCTGCCTTCCTGCCGATATAGAGCGACATGAGGGCTTGACCGAGCTGAAGGCCATTTGCTCGGCATCCAAATCGATGATTCTGGTAAGCCCCAAAAATTCCCTCAAACTTGAACAACATTTGTTACGGTCCCAGTGCATTGGTTGTCTTTTAACTGCTCTAAACTATGCAGGCCCTGCAAAAGAGCCAAGTGGCTCATAAATGAGTACTTGAGCTCCGGAAGATGGCGCGGTCAACCGTCACCGAGGTAGAATCAAAGGCAGCCGAGCTAAAAGATGCTCAGGCCAAGTTAGCCGAACTAGAGGTCGAAAACTCAAGGCTCACCGGGCTGGTCAGCACGGCTGAGGCTGACAAGCAGAAGGCCTTAGCCAAGAAAAAAGACAGCTATTTATGTGAGTTGGCCAAGTTGGAGAGGAAGAAGAATGCCGAGCTGGAAGACATGAAGAAAAAAATATAGGACGCAGAGGACCGAGGCTTCAAGCAAGGCGAGGAGACGTACGTCCAGCAATGCGAAGCCGCCAAGGATGCTTTTTTCAAGTACGGTTGGAAAGCCGCTGCTGGAAAGCCGCTGCTGAAAAGCTCAGTTGCGGACACGACTCCGAAGTCTTCCTGAATCCCCCTCCCCACTTCATATCGGGCTACATAGCGGACTATGCTAACGCGGTCCAACAAAAGTTCCTCCAGGAGGGGGAGGAGGAAGAGGTCCCTGCTCCTGAGAATGTTTCCAACACTCAGCTCAGCCGCCAATCTGCTTCTCCTACTCCAGCGAACTCTAGCCCACCCTTGCCTGCTGCGACTAACGAGGTGCCTACGACCGAGCTCAACCAGGGGGCTCATCTCATAGCTGAGCTACCTTTAGGTGAAGTCCGGGTCGATTTGGATGCTGACTTGGACGATCTTTTCACTTGATTTTTCTTTTTTCCTCTTTTCTGTTATCAACGAAATTTGTAACCGGGCTCAAGCCCCTCCCTTTGTATTGAACATTTTGAAATGGAATGAAATCTGCTTTTTTCTATAACTGTTTGTTCGGTTATTTACAATACTTTTGCACCATGCCAAGCCAGACTAATTTAGCTAGGCTTTACGTCATCCTGCCAACCTTCTTCAGCCTAGATCCTTATTTCGGCTGAAGAGAAATAAATGTTCAATCCTGCCAACCTTCTTCAGCCTAGATCCTTATTTCGGCTGAAGAAGAGAAATAAATGTTGGTCAATCCTACCAACCTTCTTCAGCCTAGATCCTTATCTCGGTTGAAGAAGAGAAATAAATGTTGGTCAATCCTGCCAACCTTCTTCAACCCAGATCCTTATCTCGGCTGAAGAGAGCTAAATATTGGTCAAACCTGCCAACCTTCTTCAGTCTAGATCCTTATCTCGGCTGAAGAAGAGCTAAATGTTGGTTATACCTGCCAACCTTCTTCAGCCTAAATCCTTATCTCGGCTGAAGAGAGCTAAATGTTAGTCATACCTGCCAACTTTCTTCAGCTTAGATCCTTATCTCGGCTAAAGAAGAGCTAAATGTTGGTCATACCTGCCAACTTTCTTCAGCCTAGATCCTTATCTCGGCTGAAGAAAACTCAATGTTGGTTATTCCTACCAACCTTTCTTCAGCCTAGATCTTTATCTCGGCTGAAGAGAGCTCAATGTTGGTCATACCTTCCAACTTTCTTCAGCCTAGATCCTTATCTCGGCTGAAGAAGAGCTAAATGTTGGTTATTCCTGCCAACCTTTCTTAAGCCTAGATCCTTATCTCGACTGAAGAGAACTTAATGTTGGTTATTCCTGCCAACCTTTCTTCAGCCTAGATCCTTATCTCGGCTGAAGAGAGCTCAATGTTGGTCATACCTACCAACTTTCTTTAGCCTAGATACTTATCTCGGCTGAAGAAGAGCTAAATGTTGGTTATTCCTGCCAACTTTTCTTCAGCCTAGATCCTTATCTCGGCTGAAGAGAGCTAAATGTTGGTTACCCCTATTGCCCCTAGCTAGTACTGACTAAGAACAACTTTTACAGTAGAAAGAATTATGCTAAAAAAGAAACTACTTGTTTTATTTGAAAAAGAAAAATTACAAGTATTTTAAGAAAAAGCTAACAATAAAATAGTTTGAGATTGGCAGTGTTCCATGGCCTGGGAATACCCTTGTTGTCTCCATCTTCCAAGTGATATGCCCCATTTTTTCTACTAAACCGACCACTTTGTATGGTCCTTCCCAATTAGGTCCTAACTTACCATCTCCGGGTACCAAAGTGTTTCCCATTACTTTGCGCAGTACCCAATCTCCAATCTTGAATTGCCTTGGATGCACTGTTTTGTTATGTTTTCTGGATAACTCTTGCTGGTATGAGGCAATGTGAACTAGTGCTCTTTTCCTTCTTTCTTCTGCGAGGTCGAGTTCCAAGGTTATGACTTCTTCATTCAAGTTTGGGTCAAAATTTTCACTTCTAATAGTGGAGAGGCCTACTTCTAGTGGGATTACTGCCTCCATGCCATAAGCCAAGGAAAAAGGCGTTTCTCTAGTTGACCGCCGAGGTGTTGTACGGTAAGCCCATAAAATATGAGGAAGCTCCTCAGCCCACTTGCCTTTTGCTCTCTCCAACCTTTTCTTCAAACCATCTAAGACGACTTTGTTTGATGCTTCTACCTGGCCATTCGCTTGAGGGTATACTGGTGTAGAGTTGTATAATTCTATCTTGTATTCCTCGCAAAAGCCCCTGAAAATTTTGCCATCGAACTGAGTGCCATTGCTAGATATTAGAGCTTTGGGTATGCCGAATCGAGTTATGATGTTCTGTCAAACGAACTTTTTAACATCTTTTTCCTTTATCGATGCGAGTGCTTCTGCGTCCACCCACTTCGTGAAGTAGTCTGTTGCTGCAAGAAAGAACTTTCTGTTGCCGGGTGTAGTTGGAAGTGGTCCCACTATGTCCAGGCCCCACATTGCGAAGGGCCATGGGCTAGTCAATGGTAGAAGCTCTCTGGCTGGTTGATGTATTTGGTGTGTCTCGCACTTCTTGGCATATTTCTCTGAATCTGCTTGCGTGTATATCCACCAATATCCTTGTGAAATTGCTCTGTAAGCTAATGATCTTCCCCCTTGGTGGCTTCCGCATACGCCTTCATGTATCTCAAAGAAAAATGCCTCGACCTTGTTGGGATGGACACATTTTAGGTAAGGCCTTGTGAAGGATTTTTTGTACAACGCCAATGATGGAGAGAGCCAAAATAGCTGTGATTTTGCTCTAATTTTATTGGCCTCTTTCTTTTCTTCAGTCAAGACGCCATCTTTTAAAATACTATAATGGGATCCATCCATGATGGGCCTAGCTCGGTGCAACATGTCTCGGCTGCTTCGGGATTCCTTAATACTTGGTCTAGGTATGAAGTCGATCAATAATGGGTGTGGGATAGATGTATCTGCCATTGAAGCAAAACCTGCCAACTCGTCTGCTCTACTATTTTCTTCTCGGTAGATTTGCTCTATTCGAACTACTTCGAACTTCATGATCTCCTTTTTGACTAACTCTTGGTACTTGGCCATCTTCTCATCTTTTGCCTCGTAGTCGCCTAAGATCTGGTTTACCACCAGCTAGGACTCACTGTAAACCATCAGTTTAGTGGCCGTCATGAAAAGTGTTGATTTTAAGCCTACTAGCAGTGCTTCATACTCCGCCTCATTGTTGGATGTTGGAAAGCCGAGGTTGACTGTCTGTTCAATTATTAGGCCATCTGGTGAGATGAGAACTATGCCAAGTCTTGCACCGTGCCTATTGGATGCTCCATCCACGAAGAGTTTCCACATCTCTCCGACGAATAACTTCCAGCAAGTAGTGGGATCGGATGATGTCTTGGGATCATGGGTGTTGCTAGTGTTTTCTTCCAAGTCCATGCCTGCTGTTGGGGTTTGATCTTCACTGTCTGACTGCCTTAAGTCTTTACTTTTTGATGAGTCCTCACTGGGAATAGCATGATTTGCTCCTTCCTTCCCTTCCTCAATCCTGTGTGGCTTGCAATGTGGCTGGGCATTCTGCATTAGGGGTTGCATAGTTCCCACGACACTTTCTCCCCTTACTTCGGTTGTGTTGGTCAAATCGACTTGGCAGATGTGATGACTTCCTAGTGTGAACTCAACTACAAAGTCTGCTAAAGTTTGGGCTTTTATTGCTGTTCTGGGTTGAAACTTGATATCGAACTGCCCCAACTCCAACGCCCATTTCAAGATTCGTCCAGAAAAATCCGCCCTCTCAAACAAGGCCATTAATGGAAAAGCTGTTAGGACGATCACGGTGTGAGCATAGAAATAACGTGACAACTTTCTTGAGGCCATCATCAAAGCTAATGCCATCTTTTCCAATGATAGATACCTTGTTTCAGCGCCCAGTAAGGTTTTACTGACATAAAAGATAGGCAGGTGTTGGATTCCTTCCACTCTGACCAACACTACGCTGACTGCATGCTGTGAAACTGCTAAGTACAAAAAGAGCTCTTCTCCTGGTACCGGGGTTACTAATAGCGGAGGACAGGTCATGTAGTCTTTCAAGCTTTCTAGGGCGCGATCACATTCTTTATCCCACTCAAATTTGGCCTTCAGTGCTTGGAAAAATGGTCGACATCTGTTTGACGACCGACTTATGAACCGGTTGAGCGCGACTGCTAGGCCAGTGAGATGCTGTACCTCTTTGACTGTGTTGGGCCTCTCAAGATCTTGGATTGCTTTGATCTAAGAGGGATCAGCTTCTATACCCCGGTTGGTCACTAGAAAGCCTAGGAATTTGCCTGATCCTACACCGAATGCACACTTAGATGCTTTTAGACGTAACTTGTGGGACTTCAAAATCTGAAACATTTCATCTAGGTCCCTGAGATGGTCCTTCTCATCCTTGCTCTTGACCACTATGTCATCTATGTAAGTCTCCATTGTTCTGCCTAACAATGGTTCAAACATTTCGGTGATCATTCGTTGGAATGTAGCCCCTGCGTTCTTTAGGCCAAAGGGCATGACTTTGTAACAGTACAATCCTCTGGGCGTTGTAAATGACGTGACCTCTTGGTTTGGTTTATACATAGCAATCTGATGGTAACCTCGATACGCATCAAGGAAGCTAAGTCGATTATTGTCACGACCCAAACCCGGCCCTATGGGTCTAGCACCGTAACCGGCCAGTAATCCAAGATTACCGAAGGCCTGCTTAACAGTAATACAGTAAAACAGAGTGCGTGGCCTGGCGGAAGCCAATACAGTAATAAAATAATGTCCAATGAGCTGTGACAGTCTGTATGCCAAAAGGATTTTTCATGCATTCATATGAACAGTCAGTAACAAAACAGTATCTACAATATATACAATCATTCAAGTCGGGGACTCAATCCCCACTAACAGTACAGTACAGTCTATACAGTATTACAAAACAGTGAGACAACGCAAAAAGAGGAAATACTAAAACACCCCTAAGCCTTAGCATGATAGGCTCGGAACCTCACAGTGAGGCACATTGGTTGGCTTGACAAAACTGGAGTTTACTCCGACGCTTCTAGCTTTGATCCGGTGCCTGTACACCTACATATATATATGAGCAGTGAGCTAAAGCCCAGTGAATAACATAATGCGTAAAGGAGTTAAGAATGAATGTCCTTACAGTAATGAAAACAGTTCATTGATTCAGTATATCTGTCATTCAGTGATATGTGGTACATCCATTAGCATAGCAGTACAGTAAACGATAGGTCTTAAAAGACCGAACAATAATTGATGGCCATCAATCAGTAAACAGTAGTGGTTCCAACATGGGAACCGAGTCGATTAGACAATTCCACCCGTTCATAGACCGTCGGTGGGGCCATCCGTCCACAGACCGTCGATGGCAGAGATTTCTCAAACAGTAGCAGTAACAGTAAACAATAGTTGCTAGGGATGCCACAGTACAGTTCAGAATATAGGACATACATTCATACAGTCAGCAATATCAATTCAGTAAACAGTTCAGTTCAGTATTTCAGAAGATAATCATTTGAACATATCTTTACACAATTGTTACTCACAGAGTTCTGGGCTACAGTAGACTAGAGCGCGTTTCCTCGGAATGCCAACCCTATACAGTTAACAGATTGAACACACTCTAAGTTCACAGTTGGGAAAGACAATAACTTAATCCCTAAATGCCTCGGTGTGTTCTACACCTACATCCCCATTAAGATGCCTTAAACTAGGCCTAAGAATGCCTAGGATGAGATGAGGATGCAAAAATGCACTTAGAAAACATTTTCAGAATTTTCAGAAAAACAGAGTCCCGCTCGAGCGCAGGTTTCCCCGCTCGAGCGGACAAGCAAACAAAGGTACCCGCTCGAGCGGCAAAATACCCGCTTGAGCGGACCAAAAAGTACTGGATAGGTGAAATCTCCGCTCGACGCCCGCTCGAGCGCGAGACACACGACTCCGCTCGAGCGTCCAATACTCCGCTCGAGCGGACTGTAAAACAGTGCAAGATGCTGGGAGCTCGATTTTCCCGCTCGAGCGGCACTTCCCCCGCTCGAGCGGACAACCAAAATCTGGAAATTCCAGATTTGAGTCCCAAGCTCAAAACCAAGTTCAAAAGCAATATTTTCGATCCTCTTGGGCTATTTTCTGGAAAAACTCTTGCAAACCCATAGAATAACATGATTCAAAGCTCAATTTAAGAAATCAAAGCCCAAGGGTGTTTAATTCAAACCCAATTTCAAACCATTTCTCAAGAACAAGATGAACATGCAACATGCATGGATTCAAATCATTTCCAAACTTCAATTTGGTGCTCTAAGGAGCCAATTGTTCCAAAAACAAGGTGAAAACATGGTTTATTCTCAAAACATGGACATGCATGTGATAATCTATGGAGAACAACCTCAAAAATGAGAGACATGTACATGCATGCAACAATTTAGCTCTATTCCAACACCTATGGACCAATCCAAGACTCAAATCACTAGAGGCTCAAGAACTAAGCATGAACAAGCTCAAATACATGAATGAAAGGTTGAATTCTCTTACCTAAGTCTTTGAATGCAAGACTAGAGGCTCAATTGACCATTTACACTTCAATTACCAAGCAATTCTTCAAGTAAATGCACAAATCAAGTTGAATCACTCTCCTAGCTCACTCTCTCTCTCTAGTTCGGTTGAATTCTCAAAATGTGGCTGAGGAAGTGATTTGATCAACATGCAATAAGGCTCAATATAATATTAAATAAGGGTCCACTCACAATGGCAATCAAGTAAACAAGGCAACTCTTGTAATTGGCTCATTTTAATCTAGTTTAATCATACCAAATCACTTTTTAATTAAATATACTATAAAATCACATAAATTACGATGATCATGAAACACTAAACGATTTCCGGTTCGGCCGCCGATAAGGCCTTCAATTAGCAGTTTAAGCATATAACTATAAACAGATAATATTCAATCAAACAGATAGAACATGCAATACAATAGATACACTCAATCAATTCAGGTTCAATTTCAGTCAGTCAGTTCAGTATCTTATTCAGTTCACTTATCAGTCATAATTAGCTCAGTTTATCGGTAATCAGTGCTTATTCGGTAAACAGTGACGAGGGTTGTTACAATTATGCCCTACCGTTAGGTCCACCAGTTGGTCTATTCGTGGTAGGGGAAAACTGTCTTTTGGGCATGCTTTGTTGACTGTTTTGTAGTCCACACAAACGCGCCACTTGTTGTTCTTCTTTGGCACTACTGCAGTGTTGGAGATCTACCTGGGATAGTGTACTTCTCTTATGGCTCCTACCTCCAGCAGGTTTCCTACTTCTTTTGCTACTATCTCTGCGTGGTGGAGTGCCGATCGGTGAGTTCGCTAAATAATTGGTCTGGCAATTGGGTAGACATTAAGTTGATGGCAGATAAAATTTGGGTCAATGCTAGGCATGTCGTATGGTGTCCAGGCAAACACTTCGATGTTAGAGGTTAAGAATTCCATGACCTCTATTCTCTCAGTGCTGGACAAAGACGAATCGGGTAAAAAGAACTTTTCTAGGTTCTTTTTATCTATCCTTACCTCAACTAAGTCTTCCACTGCCTTTTACTCTGCTGCCTTGCCAACATTTGCAAACAGTTCGTTGCTTTTTGGCTCTTCTACCATCTAAACAAAACCCTTTTGCAACACAGCTGCCGTTTACTGTGGCGAAACACTACTTTGACATGATTTGGTCTCCTAAGACTTCTTCAATCACGTCGGTTTCGTTAGGGAATCGTAATGCCTGATGGTAAGTTGACGCCACTGAGCGCATGGCATCCAGCCATGCCATTCCCAAGATTATGTTATAAGTGGAAGGGACCTTCAATACTCAGAATTCCACCTGTTTTGTCATGGTTCCTGCCTTGACTGGAAGGATTATCTTGCCCACTGGCCACTCTGGCATTGAGTTGAAACCGACAAGGGAAGATGTCACAGATGCCAAGTCTTTGTCCTCCAATTTCAGTTGTTTGAAGGTCTCGTAGTACATTATCTCGCATGAGCTTCCTTGGTCAATCAGAATCCGCTTAATGTCGAAATTCTTGATGTGCAAAGGGACCACCAGCGCGTCATTGTGAGGGCAATGTAGCCTTGCCAGATCCCTGTCTGAAAAGGATATTTCGTTTGTAGCCTCTGTTCTGCCCCTTTTGACGGTAGATTGTGCACTTAATACATCTCTCAAGTGCTCAGCTTTTTTGATCATCCCTCTGAGCTCACATACTCGCTTAAGTTCGACGATCCCATGTATAACGTTGATTACGCCTTGGGGTGGACCGTCGACCGACATCCTGCTTGGTCTGTTGAGGTCCTGGGGGGCTGGCTATGTTCCTCCTTGTATATACTGGTCCAGGTGTCCAGCAGCTACTAACTCCTCCAGATGTTGCCTCAGTGGTGTGCAATTTTCAGTGCGGTGCCCCTTCTCATCATGGAAGGTGCAACGGGACCTCTCATCATAGCCCTTTTGTGCTTCTTCCAACTTGTTGGCTGCCACACGAAGGGTTCATTACGTATCTCGCTAAGAATCTGGTAAATAGGTTTATTGAATACTGTGGTAATGGCAGTGCGGATTCTTAACTTCCTTTTTTCTGGGTCTTCTCTATTGGCTCGCCTACCTCGCCTACTTTGGCTTGGTTGTTCTACCATGTTGATTTTTGCTGTAGTCTTTTTATCTGGCATCGCTGGTGTGTCGGATTTTGCTTTAGCACGGGCGTTATCATCCTCTACTCGGATATGTTTATGTACTCTCTCCATTAAGGCCTCCATCGTGAGGGGTGGCATCATTGTCATTGAGTCTCTCAATTTGTTACCGACTGGTAAACCTCGTTTGTATTGTGCGATGGCAAGATTTGTAGGGCAATCCCCAATCTGGTTGAAAGTCTCCCAATATCAACTGTTGTAAGACCTCAATGTCTCCTTTTTGTCCATGTCAATGGAGAGTAGCTGGTCAATCTCCACTGGTGTCTTGGTATTCATTCGGAATCTAGTCACCAACGCTTCTGCCAACTGTGCCCATGAGGCTATGCTGCCTTCTGGCAGCCTTTCGAATCAGGTTAGACCTAGGTCGCCAAGGCTGGATGGAAACAGGATACACATTAGAGCCTCGTTTGGCCAGTACATTGCCATAACCTGGCGAAAGTGGCTTAAGTGCATGTAGGGGTCTGACTTCCCCTCATAAGTGGTGAACTTGGGCTGGTGGAAGCCTGAGGGTAGTAGTGCGTTCTCAATTGCCGAAACGAATGGCGAGCTTTGTAACCTTGCTAATACTTTATCCGCTGGTTCATAAGCAAGGTGCGGTATTGGCATCCCTACCTCGACACTCCCATATGTCCTTGGGGCCAATCGTTGTAAGGCTGAGACTTTGCGAGGGTCGCGAGCCCTGGTGTCCTCATTCTGTTGGGTCCTCTCCTCGAGCACTGTTCGCAGATCTGCCGACCTAGGTAACTCCATGTGCCTAGATGTTGTTTGGTGCGTGTGCGAGAGCCGATAGCTGCTTCCTTCTGTATACGACCTTTCAATCCTTGTTCTCTCAGACCTGGAGTAATGAGTCTTGGAGGTCCTTGATTGAGTGTCGCCTGTTCTAAGGCTCCTACTTTCTACTTGCGATGGCGTGACATGTCTGTCACGATCTTCCAAGTGGTAAGAGGGCGTGTTGCCTTTGCGCCCCTCTTCCGTCGCCACCATTTTTTCCTTTATCTGGCGCTTCATTGTCTCCATGTTTGCCGCCATTCTCCTTATTAACTCATCTTGCTCCCTTGCGTGATCCTCCAGAACTTGAGGATCCAACCTCCGCCTCTATCTTTCAGGACTTTGAGAGCGACGAGGACTAGTGCCCCGTCTCTCCCGTGTGTCCCTCCGGGAGTTCCATCGCTGGGGTTCTAATTCTGCCATGGGTGGGATAGAAGGTAAACCTTCACGCCTCCCACCCCCCTCTGGGGTTTGCTCGTCAATAGCGGATTGCGGCAAGTCTTCATTGTGCGCTATTGATTCCAACTAGAGAGGAAAACTCGATCAAAAGTTTTTGTTCTTTGTGCATTTCCCACAGACGGCGCCAATTGTACGAGCACGAAATAATCTTTTTGTATAATCCTGTTGATCAACTTTGCAATCCTCCAAACGTCGTCGCTTTACTCCTTGAAAACACAAACATGAGCTAGCCGGCGGATGTGTGTCGGATACCTCTCCGATGCTTAAGTCAGCAAAATAGACAATAGACAAAAGCTCTGTGTATTTGAGAGTAAAAGTTGTGATACCTGTACATAGGTCTGTAATGAGCTTTTATAGAATCCATATAGCACAATCCTAGTAGGACTTCAACTCTCTTTAGTAGAGTCCTTCTAGGAATCAGAAAGGTAATGCTCATCTTTCTACACCATTCTCACTGCTTAACTAAGTGAGATAGTTTTACCACGGTAGCATAACAAAACAACCAAGCTAACACCACCGTACTTTACGGAAAATTTCCCCGAGCTTGCCTAGCTTGGTTCTACCTTGCCTCTCACAGCTCGGCTCTCTTCTCTCTGTACCTCGGTTCAGAACATTAAAACCAGCTTACTGGCACACAGTTTTGACCAAACTAACAGGATAAAGGACCGAGCTAATCAAGCCATCACCACAGCCTATAGCTCTGTCCATTTCCCATTAGGTCTCAGCTCGACCCATGTTAGAACATAAATTACTCTCTCACTCTCCATCAATGAATTAAATAATAATAGAATAAGAATAAAGAACAAAGAAAGAAGAGAAGAAAACCTAAGAGGCCACAAAGCACAACACACACAAAGCTCTCCTTCTTGGCTACAACAATAATCTTGATGATTGAATCACCCCTCGCTTTCCTTCATAACCCACAGCTGCTAGGCTGCTAGTGTTGTGGAAAATAGTTATAACAAGAGTTAGGGTTTTTGTTATCATTATATACATAACCACCAATCCACTTAGTATTATCATCTAACATTATTATTATTATTATTATTATTATTATTTATTTTAATAGTAAATCTTGCCTCTAAATTAGATATTTCCACCATAAATTTATTTTAGATTTAAAATTAATTAAAAGACCCTCCAATAATATTTAATTTGCACTTTAAGATTCACCATCAAAATATTTGAGATTGTAAAATTATTATTATTTAATTATTTACTTTATTTTTATATTCGGGTTCTCACAATTCGTAAGTTTATCGCTTTATAATCTTTGCATACGCATTTCAGTATAAAAGATATGACAACTCTTAAGTGTGGAGAAATAACAAATAGATCAATAGTTTTTATATAATTATAGAAAATTGGTTTATGCCATTAAAATCTATTAATGAAATTACAATATTTGTTAATGTCATGCAAAATATTAAGAGAAAATTGGTGATAAATTCAATCTAAGGAGGATATAAGGTGTTAGATCTAATGAATTTTTTTTTTTTTGTAAGAGATCCGTCATTTGTGAAATAGTTTGGTGAGAAGTCATTTTGTTGTTTTGGGAGGACATTTTATTTCCAATATTTCCCATTAATTTACTTGTTGACTTTTTTTATTTGTTGACTTTTTTTGACTATCTATTTAAATTTATATCTATATGTTCAAA
The DNA here is from genome assembly GCA_036172215.1 of Camellia granthamiana. Taxonomy (NCBI): domain Eukaryota; kingdom Viridiplantae; phylum Streptophyta; class Magnoliopsida; order Ericales; family Theaceae; genus Camellia; species Camellia granthamiana. The sequence continues at coordinate 73,996,562 of CM069915.1, read as the reverse complement.
TTATTTTTTATATGTTCAAATTTTTTATCTAGCTGTTCAAGAAGTTTTTGACTATCTGTTTAAATATTTTTTTTATCTGTTGAGTTTTTTTAACCTATCTGTTGGATTTTTTTTATTTATTGAACTTTTATAACCTATTTTTTGTATTGTTCAAATTTACACCATTTTCAAACTCTCTCTCTATTAGTTTCTCTCTCCACTTTTCTTTTCTCTCTATTTGTTTTTCTCTCCACCTCTCTTTCTCCCTCTCTCAATGTTTTAAAAACCAGATCGATGAGTGAACAAAAAAAAAGATCGGATGGACGAGTCACTGGTTCAACCGTCGGCTTGAACCGGAATCGAATCATAATGTTATAATTATTTTATAAATATTTTTATGATTTAAAAATAAATAAAATACATTCATTAAAAATATTTTTTTAATTTGATAAATATATTCATCAAACATATATGTTTATATATATTTTTAAATTAATATTATTTGTAAAAATATTAATTATACATGTATTTGAAGGAAATTAGTTTGAATACAATTAATATTATACATTTTCCACATATTAACAAGGAACCATGATAGCAGAGTGAAAATTCATGTTCTTTGGAGCTTGAAGTGTTGGGTTCAAGTCCCTTTAGCATAAACTTTTTCAATGTTGGCCCAAATATAGCAAACCGGTTCGGTTCGCTTCAACCCGGATCGGGTCAACCGGTTCAACGATTTAACCGCAATTTTTACCGGTTTTCAAGAGGGACCAGGTTAAAGGGTATATTCGGACCGATCGACGGTTCAGCCAATTGAACCGACCGGTCCGATTCGATTTTCAAAACATTGCTCTCTTTTGTTCTTTCTCACTATCTATTAAAATTTCTCACTACCAACACTCAAATATAATCCAATACATACACAGAAAAATCTGTTCATTTTTTTTTATCTGTTCATTCACCACTATAATAACAACAATAATCAACTACTACACACCCAAAAAAAAAAAAAAACAAAAAAATTAGATCTAATTTTTTTAGATTTATTCAGATTGAGAGAGTGATATGTTTATCTGTTCAAAAAATATGATAGGATTTAATTTTTTTTTATCTGTTCAAATATGTAAAAAAAAAAAAAAAGATTTTTTAATTATCTATTAAAAAAATAGAATTTGAACAAATCTCAGATCTCTTAGCAAAATTATCCACCATCGGTGATGAAGTGGAACTTCTCCAATCAAAAACATAACAAAAAACAACGCTCTAGCTTCGGGGCATTTCCCTAAATAAGCTAAAATAGTAAAAGAATTCCCAAACTGAGCCTAGTTTTCAAAGAATTCCCAAAATAAGCTAACTCGCGGTTCACAATCGCGATTTCATCATATTTCCGCCCGTCTTGGGTGAGAGTTGGCAAATCTTAAATTCGTGGTTACGAAAAGCGATTTTGATTAAGAAATCGCGGTTACAAAACGCGATTTTAATTATTTTTTTTTTCTTTTGAACTCGCTTTTAGAAACCACGATTTCATCCAAAAAAAAATTTCTTTTGAACTCGCTGTTTGTAACCACGAGTTTATCAAAAACCATTTTTGTTCTGAACTCGCTATTTGTAACCACAAGTTTATCAGAAATTATTTTTCTTCTGAACTCGCGTTTTATACCCACGATTTATCAAAGAACTCGCTCTTTCGAACCACGAGTTTTGGGAAATTTTTTTCATTAACTGAAATCGTGGGTCACAACCACGATTTTAAAAGTTGTATATATCCTCCCCCCAGCCCCGTGTTTTGTATTCACGCTTACTCCTCTCTCTCTGTCGAACTCCCTCTGTTGTCTCTCTCTCGCTCTTACTCCTCTCTCTCTGTCTCTGTGCTCCCTGCTCTCTCTCTGTCGAGCTCCCTCTGCTTCAGTACCTTCTCTCTCGTTGGTATGGCTTCTATCATCTACTTTAATGCGAATAAATTAGGGTTAGGGTTTATATTTGTGAATATATTTGTGTTTGTGAAAATGTGAATAAATTAGGGTTCATGAATGTGGGGTTAGGGTTAGTTAGGGTTTATATTTGTGAATAAAATGTGAATAAATTAGGGTTAGGGTTCATGAATGTGGGGTTAGGGTTAGGGTTTATGTTTGTGAATAAAATGTGAATAAATTAGGGTTAGGGTTCATGAATGTAGGGTTAGGGTTAGGGTTTATGTTTGTGAATAAAATGTTGTGAAATCAAAAATAATAAATTAGGGTTAGGATTTATATTTGTGAAATTTTAACTATAGATAATTTGTTGAATGTGAATGTTGAATGTGAATGTTGAATGTGTTGAATTTTAATTATAGATAATTTGTTGAATTTGTTGAATATGATTAATTATAGATAATTTGTTGAATTTTAATTATAGATAATCTGTTGAATGTGAAATCTTTTGCTATAGATAATTTGTTGAATGTGTTTAATTATAGATAATTTGTTGAATTTTAATTATAGATAATCTGTTGAATGTAACAAAAATATTTTTGTTCTAAATTTCAATTTTTTAAGTAAGAATAAGAAATTGAAAAGTAAGGAACAAAATTTGTGATAAGAAATTGCTATGGAGGTTTTATCGTCATTTTGGCCAGGAACAAATATATATATATATATATTTTGGAGATAGGGATATGGCAAAATAGAAAAGTCATATAATTGAATTTTATATCGGTGTAGGCCTTCTTTCGTTTTCTTATTAAATTTTTTTAAAGAGTGATTGTGATTGTTAATATTTTGTATGGGTGACCCTTTAAGTAGTACACTAAAATTTTATTAACAAATTAAAAATCTAACTACTTAGAATGTTGACCCAAAAAACAAAAAAAAAAAAGAAAGAAAACTTTAAAATATGCCATTGATGCCACATGCCCATACGATAAGAAAAATTGGTTTGACTAAATTTATGCACTAAATTCAAATCTAATCGTGGTTAAATATAAAAAAGTATAGTTTACTTGAATTTCATGCCCCATTTAGGGTTTAATTTCATTTTCGAGTTTTTCCTCCTTAAATTTCATGACATTCCCTTTTATAAATTTGATATAAATAAATGACTTTTTAAAAGTGATCCACAAAAAAATTGATATAAACATTAGAGGTCGAATAATTTGATCCACAAAAAATTAGAAGTCAAAAAATTACTTTTTACCTCTTTGCCAAAAGAGGCCTTTCAAGTCATCATGGAAAATGCTATTATGAAAACATTTGATATAAAAAAAAAAAAAAAAATTGTTTAGGAATTATGTTTGAAAAAATTAAAATATTTGATTTCTAAAATGAGTCATTCTCCATAATTTTTACCCACTTGAATTATCCAATTAACTTATTCTCTATGCGCCTGCATTATGTTTATTCAATTAAGTTTTAACTTTTTATGATAGTCGGATGTCTGAATTAGTTTACGTATTTATCGACTAATCTTACAATCCACACCAAACGTCCCTTCCACGTAGATCCGACAAATCTCAATTAATACCTATAAACATGACACATACTGAGAGTTCAACTTGAGATCTGAAAGGAGCATACCTAATTTTTAACACATAATGAGAGCTCTTTAATATTAATGAAACTCAAGTTTGACTCGATTCAGGTCGATAATTTTTTTGTTATGTTTTTTATATTGCTTAAAATTATGAGAGCTCATTAATTTTTTATTTATGTTATTTCGTACGTTATTTCCCTAAGTTATTTCCTACGTTATTTCGGATGAGGTTATTTCCCTAAGTTAGGGAATAATGTCATAGGAAATAACCTACCAAATAACTTTGTCATTAAGGTCCCTATTGGCAGAAGCTTGAGCAAATAAAAGTAACTTCTTTTTAATTATCCATAAATCTCACTAATTGGACCACCAGTTATAAAAAAATGACGTGAACAATGTTTGAAATAAAAATTAAGAACAAGTCATACAAAATCAGTCGAGTTATTTGAACTCAATGAAAAAAATAATAATTTCATAAAAAAAAGTTACACTATGATTTAAGATTTTTGTATGACTTGTCCAATTTTGTCCAATCGCACTGAATAAATACAATACTTGATACAAATTATACTATAAAATTATATGAACAGAAAAATAAAAGAAGAATCTTCGTAATGTCTTCATATTCAAAATTATTGATATATCTGTCTAGGTTACAAATCACGCTTTTAAGGAAATTTTATTTATACATAAATTTTGAAGTAATTATTTTTTAAAAGTAAATCTGATTAAGGAAATTTGATTTATATATAACCATGCTTTTGTTAAGTAATTCTTTCTATCTTCAGAAAACGTGGTTGCAAACCACAGTTTTACTGTTGACCCGTAAATAATAATCACTTCTAATCAAAATGTAAAAATTCAACAAAGAATTCAAAACCAGCACTCATTCTTGTTTGTCACAGACACTCACAAACACTCTCTCTATCCCTCTCTCTGACACACACACCCACAATACTCACACTTACATCAAACATATATAATTTTTAATATATATAAATTTTATTTTGTAAAATTCAGACCAATATTAAATATATATAATAATAATTGATAATAGCAAATAATAATCAACTATATAAAATGATTATTTTTTTACTTTAATTCTTAAAATGTAATTTTTTTATTTAGGTAAATTACGCTGACACCCCTGAGGTTTATATTTATGACAGTTATTCCCCCATCTTTGAAAAAAAAATTTCATTGGAAAAAAAATAAAAATAATTGGAAAAATAAATTATTTCAAAAGAAAAATTAAATTAAAAAAAAATTAATTGTTCTGAATTTTATAAAATAAAATTTATATATATTAAAAATTATATATGTTTCATGTGAGTGTAAGTGTTGCGGATGTGTGTGTCAGAGAGAGAGATAGAGAGAGTGAGTGTCAGTGTCTGTGACAAAGAAGAGTAAGTGCTGGTTTTGAATTTTTGTTCAAAATGTGTTTTGAAAACACGTTTTTACATATTTTACTTATAAGCGTGGTCACGAATATGTATAAATAAATTTTTTTTATGTATAAATCAAGTTTACCAACACTTTATAATTTATATAAAGTCACAACCTACAATCATAATTTATGTAATGATGTCAAATTTAGGTAAGTTTACCTACAGTCAAAGTAACAAGATTAACAACTTACACTTATAAGTTTATGTAAATTACTTAGATTTATAATTTATCAATTACCTAAATCAACTTACATCAATTATATTTATTTAATAATTACAAATGTTGTTACTTTATAATTTGTAATCATTTCTTTATAATTTATACAAAATTAATCCAAAATTAATAAAAGATTTTTAGACCTAAAACTTAGCTGAATTACATTTAATGTGCACAAGAGCATGATCTTAATCATAATAAGTAATGTAAAAATCATAACAGAAGAGCATGATGTTAATTTTGTATGTGTTGTAAGATGTTTTTCTTAAAAAGCTAAAAAATCTAAAGTATTATCATTATTTTAACTCATATCTCAATTAAAAAATTAATAATGATTGTTGGATTATAATTGATGATTACTTAAATAAAGTTTTTGCGTCACAAGTAATTGTAATTGAATGAGTTAAAATTCATATAATTCTTTTACAAGTACAAGGAGATATAAGTATATTGTTGCTATTTTAATGTTTTTTGTCTTAATTGAAGCAAGTATATGGAGACTGTTCCAATTATTTTCTACTGGGGGGGGGGGGGAAACATAATTCGGGATCCTGATGAAGGCGTATCATATGATGCTGAGCCGAAAGGGATATATGCGGTGCAAATTGGCACCACGCTTAGCAATTTGGAGGAGATGTTTACGTCAAAGGTGGCAAGCTACGGGGAAAGTGACCGACTGACCTTCAAATGTAGATATCCTTATTGCCAGTGGCAAGCACACAGCAAATACAAGATATTACCGATCAATGACGATGAGGCATTGAACACCATATTAAGTATCGGTGCAAGTTTTCAAGCACCAAATTGTTTGGAAGTCTACATTGATAAAGAGATTGTACACAATATCCCGAACATGACACAGATGGATTCTCGTCTGTTTACTACATTGCTGACGCATGGCATTGACACAACAGCGTTTCAGTCTCCTATGTATGAATCAGATCAATGTTATCCACTGGGCTACACACAACAGTCATTTCAAGGCCACGGTGTAGAATCAAGTTCACGTGGTGGATATGGTTATGAATTTGACAGTAACACACAAGATGTGCCCACATGCAGCCATCATACCACTCCGGTTGAAGTTGCTGGTAATATGGCTGAAACAGTGAACGAGGTGCAGTTTGCTAACAGTGACATGTACGGTCCTGATGTCGCCCTAAACGATGATAACAATGAAATGTGTGATGAAGAAAATTTATTAGGCGGATCAAATGATGATGATGATGATGAATATGATGCCCAGGCTCCCGTTGACCCTGAAAATGCCCCCATTCCACCTAGAGTTGAAATCCCTTTCTATGACAACATTCACATTGGTGGTGATTTTGACATTAGTACCCGTGATGTCGTTTGTCACGACCCCAACCCGCCCCTAGTAGGATGGTGCCGTGATGGCCAGTAATCCGTAATTACCGAAGGCCAACTTACTAAGATCAAAGACAATCAGAGTATGATGTATGGGGCTTACAAATGCGGAAGCAATAAATCAATTACAAATGGTCCATAAGAGCTTGTGCGTAGATCAAATGACATACATATACCATATGGTTTACATCCAGTCCAAATTAACAAAATACAATTTACAACTTGATCAAAAGGCTTCTCAGCCGACAAGAATAAAATACAGCAATTACAAGCGAAGAAGCATGATTTTCAAGTGCTGCCGACGTAAAGACAAAATGCCGACATAAATACAAATAGCCGATGTGAGCACAAAACTGCCGACGTAAAACAGATTAAGCCGACATATCAAGAGTCCCATAACAAGCTTTGCAAAATAGACTAGGCGTCGCCGCCGTCCTGCTCATCACCTACATATATATAGAGAGGGTGAGTTTGACAACTCAGTGAATGGTACGAATAATAAAGGTTTTTGCATGAATAGCCGAGGTCCTTCAAAGCAAAACAAACTTTCTAAATCATACGAATATTAACCGAAGTCCTTCTGAAGCAGATATTCATCAAACTTTACCAAATCAAGGGATGAACCATGTTCATCTATCAAGTCTTACCATATATCAAGGGATGCTTACCAACATCGGCGTAACACAATCAAAACTGTCAATCAAGTGATGAACCGTATTCATCTAACAAATCTTACCACATTCCAAGGGATGTTTACCAACATCGGCATAACACAGATCAAAGCTATCAAATCAAGTGATGAACCGTATTCATCTAATAAATCTTACCATATTCCAAGGGATGTTTACCAACATCGGCATAACACAGATCAAAGCTATCAAATCAAGTGATGAACCGTATTCATCTAATAAATCTTACCATATTCCAAGGGATGTTTACCAACATCGGCATAACACAATCGAAGCTGTCAAATCAAGTGATGAACCGTATTCATCTAACAAATCTTACCACATTCCAAGGGATGTTTACCAACATCGGCATAACACAGATCAAAGCTATCAAATCAAGTGATGAACCGTATTCATCTAATAAATCTTACCATATTCCAAGGGATGTTTACCAACATCGGCATAACACAATCGAAGTTGTCAAATCAAGTGATGAACCGTATTCATCTAACAAATCTCACAAACTTGCAAACTTGTGTGACTTAGGCCCGTAGCCCCTTTTCACCTTATACTTGTGTGACTTAGGCCCGTAGCCCCTTTTCACCTTATACTTGTGTGACTTAGGCCCGTAGCCCCTTTTCACCTTATACTTGTGTGACTTAGGCCCGTAGCCCCTTTTCACCTTATACTTGTGTGACTTAGGCCCGTAGCCCCTTTTCACCTTATACTTGTGTGACTTAGGCCCGTAGCCCCTTTTCACCACGTTGGCTTTTCCAAGAAAGGACCGTATCCTTTTTAACACAAGAACTAATGTCACTTAGGCCCGTAGCCCTTTTTGACAAGGTGGTGCTGCGAAAGTTTATAGTCCTCCAGCCAAGGGACTTTCACCAGTAGTGCTGCGAAAGTTTATAGTCCTCCAGCTAAGGGACTTTCACACTTAATATCAAAACCAGGCTCATATTTATTACAAAGATATCGTCAAAACGAAGCTCATACTTAACCTTTTATACTTAGTGCTGCAAAAGTTTAGAGTCCTCCAGCACGAGGGACTTTCAAGAACATCATTAACAAGGCTTATACTCTTCACATCAAAATAGGCTAATCATTCATGCTTATCAAAATGCTTTCATCAAGACGAAGTAAAGCAAAGTTTATCAAAAACCGTATAACATAGCTTTATTAAAAGCACCACTCACCTCGGTCTTCTTGGGTGAAGGCTCAAAGCAAAGATCAAAGTCCTGGCAATCACAAGGCAAATCACATTCTCAAAACAAGCTTCATATGCGCATAATGATCTCGGCACTCTCACCGAATCCAAGTCAAAAGCAAAGCAAAACATGTCAAGAGTCAAAACCCTGTTTTCCATCTCCTGGAAACACACTGGGTACTACCCAGGGCTAGCCGAGGTCCCACACCTTCTTGCCGAGGTGCGAACCTAATGGCCACATACAAAACGAAATCGGGAAAAACCTGGGTTTCCCTTCGAAGAATGCAAAGGACAAAATAATCAAGAACATCAAGAACATGCATGCTGGAGTTCATAACTAGTACATTCAAAATCTGAGGTCCCATGCAAAGAGCTCAAAACATGGACCTGAGTATTCGTACAAGGGAAACATGCAAGAACAAACACAAAAACATGGTTCTTGTTCCAAACTTTCGGATCAAAACGAGACTTTACTCAAGAACACATGAACATCAACGTTCTCTTTCAAAACCGACTTCAAATCGTTGCATGGCATGCAAAACAAACACAATCATGCAATGCAGCTTGATAACCAATAAGAGCAATCAAAGTAGAGCAAGAATCTAACCTCAAAGCTTAAATCCAACGGTTCGATCTTCAAAGATCAAGCTCGGATCACCACTTCTCTCTCTAAAACTCTTTCTCTCCTCTTTGAGAGCTTCTCTCTCTAGAAACAAAGATTTGAGACAAAATGATTTGTCTCGAGAGCTGTCTGCTGCCTTAAGCTTCAGCTCGGACACGTGGCACCACCGGGTTGGTGCAGCTCAAAAGGTGACTGATTGATAAGACAAGTCACTGACAAAGCGTACTCGACAAGCTTGACAGCAAACACATCGGCGAGTAACGACGTCGGCCAAAGTCAAACTTCGGCAACGAGACAACAAGAACGTCGGCTAGGGAGGACGACACTCACTAAGTCGTGCCACACCTGCCCTGGAACAACACACCAAGTGCAAAGGCACCTCGGCCTGGAAGGTACACTTCTCGGCCTTGGTTCTGAACATCTCGGCAATCATGCCGGAGTGAAGATGGAGGTCAACAGATGGCTCCAGAATAGTTCTAAGTGCAAGGTTCGAAAGTGAACAACACTAAGCTGACCTCGGCCACACACACCAAGCAAGGAACAAATCAAGCAAGCACACATAACAAAGCAAGCCGAAACAAGATTAATCAGATTGTAGCATATCAAGACAAGGTCTTACATGAATGTATGCAAGTATAGCTAAAAGAATGAGGGTTGTTACATCCTACCCCCCTTAAAGAAGTTTGGTCCCCAAACTTAAGTTACCTTGTTCCAAGAATAGTTCTGGGTGTCGAATTCGCATTTCTTCTTCCATTTCCCAGGTGGCATCCTTGCCGTAATGCTCTTTCCATTCAACCTTTACCATTGGTATCGATTTGTTTCTCAACTGCCGAACTTGTTTGTCGATAATACACATCGGCCTCTCTTTATAGCCCAAACTCTCATTAACTTCAATCCCCGAACAATCAATCACATGGAGTGGGTCTCGAATATACTTCCTCAACATTGAGACATGAAACACATTATGGACTTGGCTTAACTCTGGTGGTAAAGCAAGTCTGTAGGCAACAGTGTTAACCTTGTCAAGAATTTCAAATGGCCCAATATAACGAGGTGCTAACTTACCTCTCTTCCCAAACCTGGAAACTCCTTTCATTGGTGAAACCTTCAGGAATACATGATCCCCAACTTCGAATTCTAACTCATTCCTTCTCTGGTCGGCGTAGCTCTTTTGCCGGCTTTGGGCAGTTTTAATCCTCTGCTGGATAAGTTTAATCTTCTCTGTTGTTACTTGAATCAATTCGGGACCAAGCAGAGCTTTCTCTCCCACTTCGGTCCAACATATCGGCGATCTGCACTTTCTTCCATACAAAGCCTCATATGGCGCCATGCCAATGCTAGCTTGATAGCTGTTGTTGTACGCGAATTCCACTAAAGCCAAATGCGTTTCCCAACTCCCTTGGAAGTCCAAAACACATAGTCTAAGCATATCTTCAAGTGTCTGAATCGTTCTCTCTGTTTGCCCATCCGTCTGTGGGTGAAAAGCTGTGCTGAACCTCAACTCGGCTCCAAAAGTTTTTTGTAGACTCTGCCAAAATCGGGAAACGAACTTCGGATCTCGGTCTGACACGATTGACATCGGCACCCCATGAAGTTTAACAATCTCGTTCACATATAGCAAGGCAAGTTGGTCGGCGTTGAAAGTAGTCTTAACTGGCAAGAAGTGTGCTGACTTAGTCAATCTGTCAACAACAACCCAAATCGAATCCATACCTCTCTGTGTCCTCGGCAACCCAATTACAAAATCCATGGAGATGTGTTCCCATTTCCACTCAGGAATCGGCAAGGGTTGGAGAAGTCCTGCTGGTCTCTGGTGTTCTGCTTTCACTTGCTGACAATGCAAACACTGGGACACGAACTCGGCTATTTCTCTCTTCATATTTGGCCACCAATAGGTCTGTTTCACGTCTTGGTACATCTTGGTATTCCCTGGATGAACAGCAAACTTGGAATTGTGAGCTTGTAGTAAAATTTTCCTTTTCAATTCTGGAACGTCGGCTACGCACAGTCTTCCTTCAAACTTGAGCACTCGGTCCTCAACTGTGTACCCTGATCTCGGCTTCGTAACAATCTCATCGGCTACCTTTCTGAAGAACGCATCCTCCATTTGACTAGCCTTTACTTCGTCAACAATAGTTGGTTCTACTGATATCACTGTTAAACATACCAAACTCCCAACTGACTTTCTGCTCAATGCATCGGCCACGCTGTTAGCCTTCCCTGGGTGATATTGGATCTGCATATCATAGTCTTTCAGCAACTCAAGCCACCTTCTTTGCCTCAAATTCAATTCCTTCTGAGTGAATAAGTACTTCAAGCTCTTATGATCTGTAAAAACCTGACAAGAAGCTCCATACAAGTAATGACGCCAAATTTTCAAAGCAAAAACAACAGCTGCTAACTCCAAATCGTGGGTAGGATAGTTCTTTTCATGTGGCTTCAACTGACGAGATGCATATGCTATAACTTTATCCTTTTGCATTAATACGCAACCCAAGCCCTTATGAGATGCATCACTGTAGATATGAAATTCTTCATCACCTGATGGAAGTACAAGCACTGGTGCTGTAACTAACCTTGTCTTCAGTTCTTGGAAAGCTGACTCCCGATCTTCGGTCCATTCATACGGCGCTCCCTTCTTAGTCAATTGCGTCAATGGAACTGCGATCCTTGAAAAATCCTTCACAAATTTCCTGTAGTAACCTGCCAAACCCAGAAAACTACGAACCTCGGACACATTAGTCGGCCTCGGCCAATTCACTACGGCTTCCACTTTGCTAGGATCAACCGAGATACCCTCTTCATTTATCACATGGCCCAGAAATGAGATGGTAGAAAGCCAAAACTCACACTTGTTAAATTTAGCATACAGCTTCCGGTCTCTCAAGGTCTGCAAAGCAAGTCTTAGATGATTCTCATGTTCAGCTTTACTCTTGGAATAGATTAATATATCATCAATGAAAACGACTACGAACTCATCTAAGTATGGCTTGAAAACTCTGTTCATTAAATCCATAAATGCAGCAGGGGCATTGGTCACTCCAAAAGGCATCACTAAAAACTCATAGTGGCCATATCTTGTCCGAAAAGCAGTCTTCTCAACATCCTCGGCCTTAACTTTAAGCTGGTGGTAGCCCGACCTAAGGTCTATCTTAGAAAAGATTTGTGCTCCTTGCAACTGATCAAGTAAATCATCAATCCTAGGCAATGGGTACTTGTTCTTAATAGTGACCTTATTGAGTTCTCTGTAGTCAACACAAAGACGGAGGGTGCCATCCTTCTTTTTAACAAATAAAACGGGTGCTCCCCATGGTGAAGTGCTCGGCCTAATAAACCCCTTATCCAACAAGTCCTGTAATTGCAGTTTCAACTCCCTAAGTTCTGCTGGGGCCATTCTATATGGCGTTTTGGAGATCGGCTGTGTTCCCGAGATGACATCGACAGTAAACTCTATTCCTCTATCAATTAGGTGGCCAGGCAGCTCGTTTGGGAAAACGTCGGGAAATTCACTAACGACTGGAATGTCGGCTAAGTTAACACTCCCATCCTGGTTACTCAGTATACTACACAGATAACCCTTACACCCTTTTTGGATCAACTTATAGGCCTTCATGGATGAGATCAAGTAAGGTGGCGGCACTACCCCTTTACCCTGAAAAGTAACCTCGCCTAGGTTTGGGGGTTTCAGTGTGACACTCTTCAAAACACAATTAATAGATGCGCGGTTTGCTACTAACCAATCCATTCCCAGTATAACATCAAAATGAGCTATGTCCAATGGCATTAAGTCAACTAACAGTTCAACATTCTCAATCGCAATAATACATGCTTTATAGATGGATGCAACAATCATGGATTTCCCAGACGGAGTAGACACAGATAACGTATAACCAAGAGGTTCTAGTTTCCTATTAATCTTCTCGGCAAATATAGTAGATACAAACGAATGCGTAGAACCCGAATCAATCAACACATAAGCATCTTGAGAGCAAATAGAGAGTGTACCTGACACCACTGCCTCGGCATTCTGAGTGTCTCCTAGTACTAGCGCAAACACTCTGCCCTGCCTCATCTGAGCTTTCCCAGTATTACCCTTCTGAACGGTACCCGAGGTGCTTTCACCCTTCTTACTGTTATCAGTCTTTGTCTTAGGGCAATCTTTCGCATAATGACCCATCTCTCCACACTCATAGCAGGCTCCAGACGTCCGACGACAGACCCCGAAATGTTGCTTCCCACAATCAGAACACGTCGGCCTAGTATTACCTTCCCGCTTCGGATAACTAGTACTGCCCTTGTTGGTCTTCTTCCTAGCGTCCAACGGTGCTCGGCGACTGTCATAGTTCTGCCTCTTTCGCTGATTCTCTCCCGTGCTCTGGTACCTGTTCAAGTTAGCTTCGGCCAGAATGGCCTTGTCCAACACTTGGGCGTAGGTCGGCAGATCGTGCAAGTTAACTCGGTCTTGAATGGGTCCGCGAAGCCCGCTCTCGAATTTTCTTGCCTTCATGTATTCATCATTGGCCATGTGAGGTACAAATCTTACCAATTCAGTAAAAGTGCGGTCATATTCTGCCACTGTCCGGTTACCCTGCGTCAAGGTCTGGAATTCGGTAGCCTTGCGGTTTCGAACACTAAGGGGAAAGTGTTTGTTGTAAAACAACTCCAAAAATCTGGTCCAGGTTAAGTCTGGATGGTTTCCTCGGATCACCATCCACCATCTGCGAGCATCATCATCTAAGGTGAACGTTGCCAATGTTACCTTCTGAGTGTCAGTACTAGGGAAGATCTCAAACAACTTCTCCATTTCCAAAACCCATGCCTCGGCCTTCATCGGTTCTATACCTCCAGAGAATCTCGGCGGTTTCATTTTCTTGAATTCCCTGATCAAAGCAATGGTGCCATCCCCATATAGAGCTGGTTGTGGAGGAGCTTGTGGCACCGGAGGAGGTGGAGGCGGTACTACATTTCGGCCGTTTGTCTGTTCGGCCTGTGTCGAAGTGGCACTAGCAAACTGCTGTCTTGTTTGTCTCAATTCACGGGCCAAACCTTCAACTAATCTTTCCAATCTGTCCATTCGGTCTTCGGACTGATCTCGGCCCAGTGGAGGTCTACCTCTCCTCATGATGCTATGAGGATGCAAAGTGTGACTTTTAAGCAAACAAATAAATAACCATATAGACAAGTAGCAAGCAGGCATATCAACAATGCACACCTCGTTCAAATAGCAAGCATAATGATGCAATCCTAGCATCTCTCTAAAAGGAACCCTATGCTCTTTAGGACTCAAAGTGTGTGAATAACGTATACTAAGGAACCTGGCTCTGATACCACTCTGTCACGACCCCAACCCGCCCCTAGTAGGATGGTGCCGTGATGGCCAGTAATCCGTAATTACCGAAGGCCAACTTACTAAGATCAAAGACAATCAGAGTATGATGTATGGGGCTTACAAATGCGGAAGCAATAAATCAATTACAAATGGTCCATAAGAGCTTGTGCGTAGATCAAATGACATGCATATACCATATGGTTTACATCCAGTCCAAATTAACAAAATACAATTTACAACTTGATCAAAAGGCTTCTCAGCCGACAAGAATAAAATACAGCAATTACAAGTGAAGAAGCATGATTTTCAAGTGCTGCCGACGTAAAGACAAAATGCCGACATAAATACAAATAGCCGATGTGAGCACAAAACTGCCGACGTAAAACAGATTAAGCCGACATATCAAGAGTCCCATAACAAGCTTTGCAAAATAGACTAGGCGTCGCCGCCGTCCTGCTCATCACCTACATATATATAGAGAGGGTGAGTTTGACAACTCAGTGAATGGTACGAATAATAAAGGTTTTTGCATGAATAGCCGAGGTCCTTCAAAGCAAAACAAACTTTCTAAATCATACGAATATTAACCGAAGTCCTTCTGAAGCAGATATTCATCAAACTTTACCAAATCAAGGGATGAACCATGTTCATCTATCAAGTCTTACCATATATAAAGGGATGCTTACCAACATCGGCGTAACACAATCAAAACTGTCAATCAAGTGATGAACCGTATTCATCTAACAAATCTTACCACATTCCAAGGGATGTTTACCAACATCGGCATAACACAGATCAAAGCTATCAAATCAAGTGATGAACCGTATTCATCTAATAAATCTTACCATATTCCAAGGGATGTTTACCAACATCGGCATAACACAGATCAAAGCTATCAAATCAAGTGATGAACCGTATTCATCTAATAAATCTTACCATATTCCAAGGGATGTTTACCAACATCGGCATAACACAATCGAAGCTGTCAAATCAAGTGATGAACCGTATTCATCTAACAAATCTTACCACATTCCAAGGGATGTTTACCAACATCGGCATAACACAGATCAAAGCTATCAAATCAAGTGATGAACCGTATTCATCTAATAAATCTTACCATATTCCAAGGGATGTTTACCAACATCGGCATAACACAATCGAAGCTGTCAAATCAAGTGATGAACCGTATTCATCTAACAAATCTCACAAACTTGCAAACTTGTGTGACTTAGGCCCGTAGCCCCTTTTTCACCTTATTGTGTGACTTAGGCCCGTAGCCCCTTTTCACCTTATACTTGTGTGACTTAGGCCCGTAGCCCCTTTTCACCTTATACTTGTGTGACTTAGGCCCGTAGCCCCTTTTCACCTTATACTTGTGTGACTTAGGCCCGTAGCCCCTTTTCACCTTATACTTGTGTGACTTAGGCCCGTAGCCCCTTTTCACCACGTTGGCTTTTCCAAGAAAGGACCGTATCCTTTTTAACACAAGAACTAATGTCACTTAGGCCCGTAGCCCTTTTTGACAAGGTGGTGCTGCGAAAGTTTATAGTCCTCCAGCCAAGGGACTTTCACCAGTAGTGCTGCGAAAGTTTATAGTCCTCCAGCTAAGGGACTTTCACACTTAATATCAAAACCAGGCTCATATTTATTACAAAGATATCGTCAAAACGAAGCTCATACTTAACCTTTTATACTTAGTGCTGCAAAAGTTTAGAGTCCTCCAGCACGAGGGACTTTCAAGAACATCATTAACAAGGCTTATACTCTTCATATCAAAATAGGCTAATCATTCATGCTTATCAAAATGCTTTCATCAAGACGAAGTAAAGCAAAGTTTATCAAAAACCGTATAACATAGCTTTATTAAAAGCACCACTCACCTCGGTCTTCTTGGGTGAAGGCTCAAAGCAAAGATCAAAGTCCTGGCAATCACAAGGCAAATCACATTCTCAAAACAAGCTTCATATGCGCATAATGATCTCGGCACTCTCACCGAATCCAAGTCAAAAGCAAAGCAAAACATGTCAAGAGTCAAAACCCTGTTTTCCATCTCCTGGAAACACACTGGGTACTACCCAGGGCTAGCCGAGGTCCCACACCTTCTTGCCGAGGTGCGAACCTAATGGCCACATACAAAACGAAATCGGGAAAAACCTGGGTTTCCCTTCGAAGAATGCAAAGGACAAAATAATCAAGAACATCAAGAACATGCATGCTGGAGTTCATAACTAATACATTCAAAATCTGAGGTCCCATGCAAAGAGCTCAAAACATGGACCTGAGTATTCGTACAAGGGAAACATGCAAGAACAAACACAAAAACATGGTTCTTGTTCCAAACTTTCGGATCAAAACGAGACTTTACTCAAGAACACATGAACATCAACGTTCTCTTTCAAAACCGACTTCAAATCGTTGCATGGCATGCAAAACAAACACAATCATGCAATGCAGCTTGATAACCAATAAGAGCAATCAAAGTAGAGCAAGAATCTAACCTCAAAGCTTAAATCCAACGGTTCGATCTTCAAAGATCAAGCTCGGATCACCACTTCTCTCTCTAAAACTCTTTCTCTCCTCTTTGAGAGCTTCTCTCTCTAGAAACAAAGATTTGAGACAAAATGATTTGTCTCGAGAGCTGTCTGCTGCCTTAAGCTTCAGCTCGGACACGTGGCACCACCGGGTTGGTGCAGCTCAAAAGGTGACTGATTGATAAGACAAGTCACTGACAAAGCGTACTCGACAAGCTTGACAGCAAACACATCGGCGAGTAACGACGTCGGCCAAAGTCAAACTTCGGCAACGAGACAACAAGAACGTCGGCTAGGGAGGACGACACTCACTAAGTCGTGCCACACCTGCCCTGGAACAACACACCAAGTGCAAAGGCACCTCGGCCTGGAAGGTACACTTCTCGGCCTTGGTTCTGAACATCTCGGCAATCATGCCGGAGTGAAGATGGAGGTCAACAGATGGCTCCAGAATAGTTCTAAGTGCAAGGTTCGAAAGTGAACAACACTAAGCTGACCTCGGCCACACACACCAAGCAAGGAACAAATCAAGCAAGCACACATAACAAAGCAAGCCGAAACAAGATTAATCAGATTGTAGCATATCAAGACAAGGTCTTACATGAATGTATGCAAGTATAGCTAAAAGAATGAGGGTTGTTACATCGTTCCCCGTAACCGGATCTGGAGCGCTGAAAATCCAGAGTTGGACAGAGGAATGGTTTTTGTTGATAAGAAGCAACTTCTACATGCTGTGAAATTGTATCATGCAACAAATAATCGAGAGTATAAGGTCGTAACCTCTAAGCGAGACCTTTGGGTGTCTGCTTGCAAGCACGACTGCAGTTGGTGGTTGCGTGCATCTCTTAGTAGGAAACATGGTCTTTTTGAAATAAAGCAGTACAGGAGTCCTCACCATTGTTTATACCCACGAATGAACAGGGACCACACTAATATTAGCTCCAGTTACATTGCTTCTCATATTTGCGGTTAGTATAAAAAATAAATGTTTACATATATATACATATTTGTTTGTTTATAGTGTTCACATCCAGATAATCCAACTCATATTTGATTATCGTATGCAGAATGAACCTGATATGCCAATTAAGAATGTCATCGAAGATATAAAAAAGACCATGAACTATAGTATATCATACAAGAAGGCGTGGCATGCAAGGGCAAAGGCAATTAAAATGGTATTCGGTGATTGGGATGAATCATATAGGCAGTTGCCTAAATTCATGCATGCATTACAGACATCGAATCCTGGCACCATCGTGACATGGAAGCACAGATATACCGGGCATACAACCATTATGCCTGTCTTCCACTTTGTTTTCTGGTCTTTCAAACCCGTCATCGATGGCTTTAGATATTGTAGGCCTGTTATAACTATAGATAGTACATTCTTATACGGTAAATACACTGGTGTGTTGCTTGTAGCAACGATTATCACTGCCAATAGCAAAATATTACCGCTTGCATTCGCTGTTGTCGACATGGAGAGTTTGGAGTCTTGGTCGTTCTTCATTCAAAATATCAAGGAACATATTGTCATGGACCGACAGGGAGTGACTTTGATATCTGATTGAGCTGAGAGTATTTTAGCTGTTGTGAGGCGGCATTGGCTGAATCCCTCGCTCCAATTTGTTGGATATCATTGGCACTGCCTTCGACATGTTTACAGTAACTTTAACACACATTTCAGAAATAAGGAGCTCAAACAACTTCTGTGGAAAGCAGGGAGTGCTGATCAACGACGAAAGTGTAATGGTTACTTAGATCAGATACATGCTATTAACCAAGAAGCCATCAATTGGGTCCACAAGATGAATCCTGAGGACTGGGCCCTTGCATATGACGGTGGATATCGCTGGGGGGTATTGACCAGTAATGATACAGAGTGCTTCAACAGCGTCTTGAAAGGTGCAAGGAACTTACCTATTTCAGCTATGGTTGAATTTACATTTCGACGGCTCGTCAAATATTTTGACGAGATGGGAGCCCAAGCTGAAACAGATGTACGCAATGAATTCCAATACCCTAAAGAGATGCAAAGAACTATGGAGGAGGGTATCGCAAGGGGAAATACTTTCAAGTTGATATCGTATGACAGGTTAGTTTGTAATGTGAAAAAATTGTTATTATTATGTTGTTAAGTTAATTACACCTAAAAACATGAACTTGATTAGTTTGGATCAATATTGTCTTATAGGCCCCGCCGTGTATTTGAGGTGCAAACATCTTTTCGCCGTGGACGAGGTCGCAATAGACAGATTGTGCGGATGAATCAACCCACATGCAGTTGTGGGAAATATGAGATAAGACACTATCCATGTACCCATATGCTCGCTGTAATGTCTGAATGCGGTGACAACCCATTCCAGTACGTTGATCCAGTATATAGGCTTCCTGTATACATGAGGGTTTGGGAAACTAAATTCAATCCAATACCGCATGAAGATTACTGGGATGATCCGCAGTGGACCTTAATGCCTAATGACCTTCGTCTGCGAGAAGTAAAACGGGGTCGTACATCTATGGCTCGTATTCCGAATGAGATGGATATATCAAACAGGCGTTTGACAGCTCGTTACAGTGAGTGCCACCAGACAGGTCATGACAGGCGAACATGTCCGGCGCGACTTGGTCGATGAAGACTATGTAATGCTTACATGTTGTAATATATCATTTTGAAATTCTTTATTTGTAATAGATCATTTAATTATGTATTTTTAAATTCTTTATTTGTAAACGGGGTCGTACATTTAAAATGTGTATTACAAAATGTGTACTTGATTCAAAATGTGTAATGCAAAATTGAAAATGTGTATAATTTATTCAAACTTGTATAATTTCTTGAAAATGTGTACTAGTTTTTAACTGTGTACTTGATTCGAAATGTGTATTACAAGATTCTATACTTAATCACGTAACTCTTCTACCATTTCAAAATTTCATATTTTTGAATAAATTTAATATCGAATGCTGCAATCATTGTTCACATTTTATAATTTAAAAAATTTACAAATTTAATAAAAAATTAGCCTATTATAAATTAAAATTTTAAAAATTGGAATGCTGCAGTCATTGTTCACAATTACAAATTTTATATGTAATTTGCAAAATTTATAATTTATTCAAACTTTTAGCATTACAAAATCAATATTTAAGTTTTGTCAAATATGCCATAAATGTAATCATTAATTTCGAATTGCTTCCGTGTAAGTGGCACATAAATTTGTCTTTTCTTGAACCCATACAATTTACTTCATTGTATTTGAAATCGTTAAGTACAAAATCAATAATTACAGTTTTTCTGTTATTATGTTTTGATAAAATGAGATTTTGATATGGATGAACTAATATTTCAGTTGTACAGGCTTCATGGCACATGTACCTGAGGAGGTTCCACTGTTCAAACATGCACATCGGCCTGACAGTATGTGGGACCGTCCGGTATGCAATAACGTTTGTTGGACTTTACGCTTACAATTAAAATACATTGCATTTTGTTGTATATTTCGTGATAATGCTATTATTTAAACTGGTCATTCTGTTGTGCAGGATGAGGCACGCACCGTGTTGACATGCCGTCGGGCAGATTCTGGATTGTGGGAGCATCCGTTGGACCATAGAGTCTTGCAGTATCTATTACGCGCGGGATTCTATGGTGTGTATCGTATCGGGCACATTCGACTGGACCACGCACTCATCACTGCTCTCGTCGAGAGGTGGCGCACAGAGACTCATACATTCCATTTCCCGATCGGGGAGGCCACCGTCACGTTGCAGGACGTATCCGTCCTATATGGCCTTCGGATTGACGGCCGAGCAGTTACTGGAGTTGACCCATCTTTCACGACGGAGCAGTGGATAGCCCTATGTGCTGAGCTACTGGGAGTAGCACCTACACCAGCAGATTTACAGTCAGGTAGAGTGAGGGTGAGGTGGCTGGCCGAGCAATTTACTCATCTTCCAGATCATGCTCCAGATGAGTTGGTACAGCAGCATACCCGAGCATATATTCAGTGGCTTATTGGGGGGGTACTTCTCCCTGATAAGTCACAGAACCTGCTCAAGCTGATGTACTTGCCATTACTGAGAGACATTGAGGAGATTGGGCAGTACAGCTGGGGTAGCGCGACTCTGGCATGGTTGTATAGGATGTTATGTCGAGCAGCTCAGGTGGGTACGAGGGAGATTGGAGGACCACTTGTGTTGCTACAGATTAGTAACAATTTTATTACATGTCAATTCATATTGTATGCCATATATCAGTATTGTAATTGTGTTCAAACTATTGCAGATTTGGGCATGGGAGAGATTGATTCGCATTGCCCCGTCTAGGCGGCAACTGGTTGCTCCTGGTGAGCTTCCTATGGGTGAAGGGGACATGCAGTTGCCCATCGGACCGCGAGGTAGCCAGTGGAGGGTTGACATGGGCCACGAGGTCGTCTCGACCCACGTAGTGGTAGTTTATAGAGACCAGCTAGACCGGATGATCGAGGGCGAGGTATGAAATTTTTTGATTGCATTTTAGTTGTCTTCTTCATTGTATATGTTTTGAGCTCACGAGCAAAATTTAATTTATTTGTCGTCATTGTAGTTTATCTGGCAGCCTTACGCTGGGGTCCTCGGTACGCTCCCCGACTACTGCCGACTGGGTCAGGAGATATGGATGGCGAGAGTGCCACTTATTTGTTTTGACATGGTTGAGTGGCATCTCTCCCATCGTGTCCTTCGACAGTTTGGTCGGGTGCAGTCCGTGCCGGATCGTTTCGACACTGAGTGGCAGTTGCACGTCACTGATAGGCGTAGCCGAGCTGGCACTGACTGGCGTCTGTTTTATATGCGATATATACAGTTGTGGGATGCCCACCGGGACAGTATTGTACAGGCTGACTACAGCGATGAGGTGATCCCCTCTTCCGACCCTTACATGTTGTGGTATCGGCGACATACACACCTACTAGTCGGGAATCTGAGCCACGTGTCTGAGTCTGGATATCAGGGAGTTGGCCCTTATCTTGAGGCATTGGTGAGTATCATATTATGTGTCAGATAATTATTAAAATCATACTTGATTTACTTTCAGTCAACTGTAGCCTAATAATACGTCTGAATGTTTGTTCAGGTGGCTGGAGCTGGGAGGTCATTTCACTTGGCTGAGGACGCCCATTTGAGACGTGATGGACAGCATGCCTTGGAGGCTGTTGCAGAGATCCGGGAGTTATTGTACCAGGCATTCCAGCTTGCCCATTGGGGAGATCGTTTGCATTTCGGCCACTACGATGTACACACTTCAGCAGCTGCTCCAGACACATCAGCGCCGTCCACGTCAGCGCCTGCCACATCAGCTCCTTCGACATCAGTCACCCCACCACATACTATCCCATACATATCTGCAGATTCCCTCGACGTATTTCTTACGCAGCATACTAGCACACCTTATGTGCCTGACCCTGATTGGACACCGCCCCGATACATGCATGACGTTGTTACCCCACCCACCCAGTTACCACCACCAGACAGTTTGACCGCGACCATGAGTACACATGATGCAGTTCTCACTGACATCTCCCACGTTGACGCTAAGGGCCATATTGAGCCCCCCCAGAGCGCGCGGGAGAGGTCGAGGTTTTGGTCATGGCGGACGTCGCGGCAGAGGTCGGGGTGCGGGCAGAGGCAGAGGTCGAGCTCCAGCTGCAGATCGTGATACAGTTGCACCAGATGATGGAGTTTCACAGCTCACAGCAGTATCCGATCTTCCGCCACAGACAGGATCAGGGGCAGCACATGCAGTAGAGGGGGAGTCATAGTCACAGGCTCCACAGGATACGCATTTACGATTGGGGGAGCCAGATATTCAGAGAGTCTACCGCAGGAGACCGAGGAGGGAGGTCCACGGTCGGGGTTGTGGGACTGGGGGCAGGTTAGGGTATTAGCGGGTGTGATGTGGAGTGTATAGTTTATTTAATTTATAGTTTTTGTTATAGTTTATGTATATCAAACTTGTACAGATGATGTAAATGTGTCATACTTATTTCTTCGAAAAATATAATTTTACAATTTTTTATTCTTACTTGTTTTGATGATTTCCATAAAAATGAAAACGAAAACAGGAAAAAAATGATAAGAATTGATAGGATTTTATTATTGAGCGAGATTGGAGGACCACTTGTGTTGCTACAGGTTAGTAAAAATTTTATACAACAAAAATCTGGGAAAAAAATGTGAACATTGCATAATGGATAGTTGTGGGGAGAAATATGAATAAAAAGGAAACAAAATAAATATCTAAACAAACACATAATTTTGTTTTCCCTTTTCTTTCACTTTTCTGAATGATTGCATTCACTGTCTTCTTTTATGTACAAACCAATGATAACCAAACAAGTATTTCAACTATTTGTTATATGAACATGTACTTCATTAAGTATCATTATTATATTCCACATCAATAATGCATGAAATCATGAAAGTCTAGTTCAAGTAGCATTCTTCAAAATAACAATAACGGAGAGAAAGTAAAGGTAGAATTACAATAAATATTCGAAAACAATTGAAATATCTCCCTTCATTGATAAGTCGTGGATAAGCATTACAAATTGCATGCATTACAGAAATGGTTTGGGTGTTCATCCAAACAATTTCATTCAGTATCATCATCATCTGACATCTCAACATCAGATTCATACATAACATCCATGCTCCAGGCGTAGTACTGGTGTGCATCATCCATTAACCCATCTTCGGCATGCTCATTTGCGGTCTTCATTAGTCCAGACCTTTGCAAACGTTGGGTCATGAGATTAACCTCGTCGCGGATACGATGCAATGCCCTTTGCAATAACTGTGGAGTGTCAGTTGGCATACGCATGGCTAACCGGCGAGGAAATTTAAGATTAACTTCACGACATAGCTCAACGAGAACGTTTGCTCGAGTTTTGCGAAATTCCCACTCAGCTCTCATGGTATTGACGGTGGCACGTAAGTAACGCAAATTTGGATTTATTGGGTATTCAAATTCATCTCCATCTGCAACCCAATAGCGACCCATTGCTGAATATAGATCAACCACCGTATATCTCATGATGATATCGCTCGAAATAGCTGTAAAACTTTTGTTGTGTTATGATGCGATATTTATACCATATATACACATGGTAGCTGTATGTATGAAATTATTGTAATCAACTATGCATCAGAGTTGTCACGTCAAATTTTATGACCTGAACAACTATGCATCAACTTGATAGGAGTTGTCACTTCGACTTTTATGAATTGCATAATTTATTGTTATTCCAAAACAAAAAGTAAAAACATAAAAAATAATAATAAAATAAAAACCAAGCTGATCAACCGACTAAACGTCTGAATTAGTCAAATTTCTCTGCCTGAAATTTTTTTAAAAAAATAAATGTGAAATTACAATTTAAAAATCTTTAAAATATTTTTAAATTTTTTGAAATATTTATTCAGAAATTTGTTTTACTTTTTAGGTGTATTGACATATTTATTAATTTATTGTTATTTTGTTATGACACCCCCTCAAAATTTTAATGGATTGCATAATTCACAAGGGCACAGTTGGTATGGTACGATAATAAATTGTAGCTCGGCGCAGTGATACGTCCAACATTTGGCAGTGATGCTCACCAATTACTTGAACCGGTGTAATAATTTGGATGCTTTGTTTTTTCCTCAGATGCTATGTGACTTTGTGCAGCGATGCAGTGATGCATGTGACTTTGTGCAGCGATGCAGTGATGTGTGTGACTTTGTGCAGTGATGCAGTGATGCAGTAATGCATGTGACTTTCTGACTTTGCCATGCTTATATAGTTTGTCACTTTTTTCCTCACATTACGTGATGCATGTGACTTTATGCAGCGCAAGTAAATGCTTTATTTTTTTTTATCACATTTTAGAATTCATCTAAGTCATATCAATACGACCACATGGCAATAGTGTTGATAAACAATTATATGATGGACTGAAGAAGTAAAGTGTAATTTACCGAATATAAAAAGAAGCAAAAAATGCAAACATGAGAAAATGGGATGACTGTGAAGTTCATTAAGTGAAAATAAGATAAAATATAGGCTGTTTATGAAGAATATTACTTTAAAACAAAGAAAATTTAAGCATTTCATTTCATTTATAATTTTTTGAAAATACCAATTTGTACTGAAATCGTCAATTCCAAGTAACTACTGACTGTATTAAAAAAGTAAGCATGAAAAAATAGTTTCACGGGGCGATGTGACAACTCACTGCATGTTGTTTTATTTGACAACTCACTCACTCACAACTCACTGCTCCAATTTGTTTTATTATGACTTTATCTAACAACCACGTCCGTGACTACATCACAGGTACACAAAGTCACGGGTACTCAGGATTGCATGAAATGAAAAGCTAAAAAATAATATCACGGGTATCACTTCTTCCATAGTGCCCCAGCATGCATTATCGTCACTAGATCATCTCTAGTTAACCCTCAGTATGATGTCTATAAATAGCGACAACCCCAGTATGATGTTTGTTCAAGTCATAACAATAGTAATATATCTACAATTACTATTATTATTTGTTTGTTTATTTTATGAACAATGTCTTCAAGAGGTGCAGGAAGTTCACGCCAACAAAGAAATCCGAAAGTGTGGCTGCTATCTCCATTTACTTATGACTACAAGAGCGAAAAGTACTCGAGTCTGAAGGATTATTATGCTGGTATCCGAGCAGAATGGGCGTTCAGGGTAACGGAGCAAGAAGGATTGTTTAATGATCTACGTAACTTTGGGGCACCGGTACCTCATCGTCGTTCATTGACCATGGCTAGACGAAATGTGAGTGACTATGAAAAAGCAGTTAGCAGAATCAAGAAGGAGAACAACAGAATGTTGATGCGAAGATGTCGGCATTTCATGCTTCAGCTAGCCACCGAAATGGCAGAAGCAAGCAACAGAGATTTGAAAGTGATTGAGCGAAATAATGTCTTAAACAATGAAAAATATCTCTCTGACTACTACATGTCAGATGAGGAATGAGAAATCAAACACCTTTATCTTTCATATATATTTGTATGTTGTCTCATATTTTCGTTACTGGAGTGTAAGACAATGTTGTTGTTCATCTAACATACGGATGTATTTCAAGTATTTGTTTAATGAACCTGAAGTTTATGAAAAAACTACATTTATAACTGCACATTTATTAGTTCATGACTTTCTTTATTGAATTGCAATGAGTTAATGAATGTTCTAGATTAACGAATGGATTAATGTATGTTGAATTATGTGAATACTTAAAACACATAAAACATAACAGGTAGCTCGGTGAAAAGCTTCCCTTAACTGGGGCTCGTGAAATAGGGATCCTGTACATAAAGAATTTCAATCTCCATCGGGAAAGAAGAAAGAGTCGCCTTCCAATTCCTAGAAGTCCAGTCAAAATGATGACTCTAGTAAGGAATTTAAAACCCAATTGATTTTACTTGATTTGCTTGTCAAAATCACTATTTACAATTAATTATACACAAACAGATTTACCTCAACACCAATTTGATATATGTGGGATTCTCAATTCAGAAAGTCACATGGCAACAGTGAATTCACTTATTTACCCTAGAGTGAGCATGCCCTTATTTTGTCGGTATATGCAGATGGATTGTCAAGTCATGTGACTTGGTGCATAGGCTTTGGTTTTCTCGATTTTTTGCTCGATTTTTTTATTACAGTGACAAGTCATTTCTTATTAATATATGTGGGATTCTCAATTCAGAAAGTCACATGGCAACAGTGAATTCACTGATTTACCCTACAGTGAGCATGCCCTTAGTTTGTCGGTATATGCAGATGGACTGTCAAGTCATGTGACTTGGTGCATAGGCTTTGGTTTTCTCGATTTTTTGCTCGATTTTTTTATTACAGTGACAACTCATTTCTTACTAATATATGTGGGATTCTGAATTCATAAAGTCACATCGCAACAGTGAATTCACTGATTTACCCTACAGTGAGCATGCCCTTATTTTGTCGGTATATGCAGATGGACTGTCAAGTCATGTGACTTGGTGCATAGGCTTTGATTTTCTCGATTTTTTGCTTGATTTTTTTATTACAGTGACAACTCATTTCTTATTAATATATGTGGGATTCTCAATTCAGAAAGTTACATGGCAACAGTGAATTCACTGATTTACCTTACAGTGAGCATGCCCTTATTTTGTCAGTATATGCAGATGGATTGTCAAGTCATATGACTTGGTGCACAGACTTTGGTTTTCTCAATTTTGTGCTCGACTTTTTTATTACAATAACAACTCATTTCTTATTAATATATGTGCGATTCTCAATTCAGAAAGTCACATGGCAACAGTGAATTCACTGATTTACCTTACAGTGAGCATGCCCTTATTTTGTCGGTATATGCAGATGGACTGTCAAGTCATGTGACTTGGTGCACAGACTTTGGTTTTCTCAAATTTTTGCTCGATTTTTTTTATTATAGTGACAACTCATTTCTTATTAATATATGTGGGATTCTGAATTCATAAAGTCACATGGCAACAGTGAATTCACTGATTTACCCTACAGTGAGCATGCCCTTATTTTGTCGGTATATGCAGATGGACTGTCAAGTCATGTGACTTGGTGTACAGACTTTGGTTTTCTCAATTTTTTGCTCGATTTTTTTATTACACTGACAACTCATTTCTTATTAATATATGTGGGATTTTGAATTCATAAAGTCACATGGCAACAGTGAATTCACTGATTTACCCTACAGTGAGCATGCCCTTATTTTGTCGGCATATGCAGATGGACTGTCAAGTCATGTGACTTGGTGCACAGACTTTGGTTTTCTCAATTTTTTGCTCAATTTTTTTATTACACTGACAACTCATTTCTTATTAATATATGTGCGATTCTCAATTCATAAAGTCACATGGCAACAGTGAATTCACTGATTTACCTTACAGTGAGCATGCCCTTATTTTGTCGGTATATGTAGATGGACTGTCAAGTCATGTGACTTGGTGCACAATATTTCCTTTTCTCTGTTTTTTCATTCTACTGACAACTCATACCTTGTTCGTTTATGTGGGATTGTCATGCAGGGCCATCTTTCTAAAGCTGTTCATAACCAACTATATAAACGACTAAAGGTGAAGACACAACCTTACAACTCATTTCGCCCTACGAAATTATCATTCATTTGTTTTAAAAAATTAGCATGGCTACATGGTTCGTGGGAGGGAGTGGGAATCGCAGAGGTGGTAGGAACTTGCAAAGGGGTGACAGTTCACGACGAGGAGGGGGAAGGGGAAGGGGAAGAGGAAGGGGAAGTGGCGATGCTGAAGATGAAACACCATTTCCTTTGTTAGATGCCTCTTGTGCTTATCATGATAGGTTTGGGAAGCGACATTTTGTCATGCCCAAGTACTATCGAGATCCATGTGGTTTGGTGGAGGAACCATCAGATAATCAAACAGGATATGGTTTAGCAAACGCTAGACTTCTGAAGTGGCCCGCACTATTTATAGAGCGAGTCCAAATGGAAAGATTATGTCGGGAAAATCGATTGAAGGTGCCAAAAGCACGTTCTGTTGAGATCCAAAAGGAAGATCCTGATAATGTTTATCGACTATGTGAAAGACTACAACGTGAGATTTCTCAAATGTGCCGTAGGTTAGCCCGCGATATGCAGCTATACATAATTAAGAAGGATGCCCAAAAGAACAAAACAGAACCAAATGATGCGGCTATCAAGGGTATCATGGAGGATCTTCAACTTGTCTCTGATGCTGAGCTTTCGGATTGTTCAGACTCTGAGCCACCTACCGATTTAAGCGCAAATTAGGTGTTAATGTCTACACTTCGGCAATATTAGGTCATGCATTAATATGTAATGTCTGTGTTAGAGTAAGTGTTTCCATAATGAGTTTGTCAGATTGTCTGGCTAATATTTGTCTGTCTAACTGTTATGTTTATCTATGTATTGTGTGTTCAGTTCATGGTGTCCACAATGTATTGTTGTCCGAGACTTATGTCTGTACTACTTATGTATTTTTGTGGGAGACTTATGTGTTTTTTCCTCAAGGTTTTATGAATTACATTATCACCTTCTAATCCAAAACAAAGACAATAGAAAAAAAAAATTATTTAAATGAAAACGGCTTTAGTAAAGCCAAAACAAATTTCTGAATAACACATTCTAACCCAAAACAAAGACAAGAGAAAAAAAATAAAAAATAACAAAGTTTACATGAAAACGGCTTTAGTAAAGCGAAAAGAAATTTATGAATTACATTATCACCTTCTAACCCAAAACAAAGACAACAGAAAAAAATATATATATATATATATTATTTACATAAAAACGGCTTTAGTAAAGCCAAAACAAATTTCTGAATAACACATTCTAACCCAAAACAAAGACAAAAGAAAAAAATAAAAAATTTTACATGAAAATGGCTTTAGTAAAGTGAAAAGAAATTTATGAATTACATTATCACCTTCTAACCCAAAACAAAGACAAAAGAAAAAATATATATATATATATATATTTAAATGAAAACGGCTTTATTAAAACTCAAACAAATTACTGAATAACACCTTCTAACCCAAAACAAAGAAAAAATAAAAAATAAAAAATAAAAAATTTTACATCAAAACGGCTTTACTAAAGCTCAAAAAATTTATGAATTACATTATTACCTTCTAACCCAAAACAAACATAAGAAAAAACAAAATAAATTTACTTTAGTCAAACCAAAAAAAAATGCTGAATTACACATTCTAACCCAAAATAAAGACAAAAGGAAAGAAAAAAAAAATTAACATGAGAACGGTTTTAGTAAAACAATTTTAACCCAAAAAATTATTCTGAAATACATTATCACCAAAATAATGACAACAGAAACAAAAAAACAAAAATTTTTCCTTTAGAGTTCAGTTAAATTGAAATTAAAAAAAAAAAATTTACGCTAAAAGCGCGGTTCATAAAAAAATTTTGGCCAAAAACCGTGGTTCTAAAGAGCGAATTTAGAAGAAAAAATATTTTTCATAACATGTGGTTTGGAAGAGCGAGTTCATTGATAAACTCGTGGTTACAAATAGTGAGTTCAGCAGAAAAATAATTTCTGATAAACTCGTGGTTACAAATAGCGAGTTCAGAACAAAAATGGTTTTTGATAAACTCGTGGTTAGAAACAGCAAGTTCAAAAGAAAAATTTTTTTGGATGAAATCGTGGTTTCTAAAAGCGAGTTCAAAAGAAAAAAAAAATTAATTAAAATCGCGTTTTGTAACCGCGATTTCTTAATCAAAATCGCTTTTCGTAACCACGAATTTAAGATTTGCCAACTCTTACCCAAGACGGGCGGAAATATGATGAAATCGCGATTGTGAACCGTGAGTTAGCTTATTTTAGAAATTCTTTAAAAACTAGGCTTAGTTTGGAAATTCTTTTACTATTTTAGCTTATTTAGGGAAATGCCCCTCTAGCTTCCGTCAAAACAAATTCATCACATAAAAAACCCCAATTCCATGCATACAATACATGGATTGTGTGTGTGTGTGTGTGTGTATGTGTATGTGTGAGAAAGAGAGAGAGAGAGACATATAAGGTTTGAGATGAACGGCAGCGTGGTAGATTGGAGCTCCGATGCCATGTGCTGTGCATAAGGTCCCTTCTTGAGATAGCGAGCGATACGACCCACGGGGAAGTGAAGTACGGCCTTGATCGACTTCGTCACCGACTTCTTTCTTTCTCATCCACTCATTCCTCAGGTTCTCCTCGCCTTTGCTACCGAGTTTGGTGGCCAACAGTGGTGGTGGTGCTTTATTTCGATACAAAGTGTCAACCACGATGGCGATGAAGACGAGGGCTCCGGCAAACCTAGCAGGAATCTAGCGGAGGGCTCTGGCTGCTGGACTATAGCGACTGTTGCTATCTCAGATCTGGGGAGGTTCTGAGATCCAGCAATCTCAGATCTATCGATCTTTCTCGATCCATTTGCTTCTTTATGTTGTGTTTGATTGGGAGATTTGAAGAGAAATTTAGAAAGGGAAATGGAAAAGTTAAGTGAAATGTGAATAAAACGTACTTATATTTTACCTAATTTCACACACATTTTCCCTTTCCCTTTCCCTTTCCAAATCCTTCTCCAAATCTCCTAACCAAACATAGCATTAGGATTTTGTGGTGGCGAACGATGGAGGAGCAAGATCTGAGATTTTCAGCTATGGCAAGGTGGCGGAGGCGGTTGAGCCATGGAGGGTGAGAGGAAGTAGTGGTCAGAGAGGAAGGAGAAGAGGAGCTACAGAGAGGGAGAGGAAGAGAGAGAGAGAGAGACATTGGAGAGATTTAGAAAATAATAGTATATATATTGGGTAGTTTAGTCATTTGCCCTTAGTATTTCAATTTATTTTGGGTAAAGAAAATCTAAAATTAAATTTATAATAATGTTAGGTGGTCCGAAAAATTATGGCTCGAAATACTTAAAACGACATCGTTTTTGGTGTAAAACGACGTCATTTTTGACACAATCGAACTATTCGAGTTATAAAAATTCAGGCCACCAAACATTTTTTTTAAATTTATCGCCGGAACGGCCATATATTAATTATCTGACTACTTTATAATTTTTTTGTTTTAAATTTAAAAGGTAAATTACATTGACCTAACAATCCTTAGAGTTGTTTTTAAAGTTCGTTTGGGATGTGGGTTGACTTTTTTTTATTTTTTTAGTTATTTTAGTCTGAAGTTAAAAAGTTTCGTTTGAAATAAGTTTTTTGACTTTTTTGAAAAAAAATGAAATAATTATGATTTAAATGTAATATTTTGTCTTATTAAATTAAAAAAACTTATTTTATCTTTTGTGACAATTTTAATCAAAAAATCCCATTTTAATTTATGCCGAACGAAGGCTAGTATTTTTCATCAATAAATTACAATTAGTCATAATTTTGATAAAATTATATTGACTTATCCTATACTGACGACAACTTCAACAGTGTTAATAGAGGTGATGCAATTAATATATTTTTGCATTAGCATCAGATACAATAAACCATCCATATTTTTAACGAATTACAATTACACTTAGACCTAGTTTAGGATCAGATCTTTTTAGTAATTTTTTTAATTTTTTTGATTAAAATATGATGTAAAAAAAAATTAGTATATTTATGATAATTTTTTAATTTTTTATGAAAAGATATGCAAAAAATAGAAAGAAAATAGAATCTTTGACTTTTTGATATACGTTGTTGACTTTTTTATTTTTTTAGTAATTTTTTAACTTTTAAGTTAAAAAGTGATGTTGTCAAACGAGATCTTATTTCAGATTCCAGATTCCGGGTATTTTGGAAAGATTATTAAAAGTCAGTTTTTTTGTTTTTTTGACTTTTTTCACTGTTTCATATAGGGAAATTCTATTTCCACATACTTACTTAGCTCAGTGTACGCATTTAATGAATTATTATTTTAATGACAATTATACCCTAAAGTAAAATGACCACAATAGACATCTACCAACACCCATAATATTATATCAAAATATTCTTGATACACTTCTTTTAAAAACAAAAAAATCTCAATGTATATTTTTTGAGTAAAAAAAAAATTTAAACCCTAATTTCTCCATTGCTCTTTCATTATTTCTCACTTTACTTACTACAAACTCTATGCCCCTCCACATAAACATTTAAAATTATCATCAACTATATCAACTATATAGAACTTGCTTTCATTTTTGTGTTACAATGCTAAAAACAATACTGAAAATATGAAAATAGAGTCAATGAAGTACAATTTCTAGTTTAAAAAAAAAAAACATTTTTCTAGTTACATATGTCAGTCATATCTCTGTGTTGATTTTTAATTGTTGAGGTTTCATCTTCATTTTCATTGATTGAACAGGTCCAAAAGAACCTCGTTGATATTGCTGACATGATCTCTTCTCTTTTTTATTTTTATTTTTCTTTCCTCCATGTTGTCGCGATCCCTCTCTCGGTGCTGCCATCGCAGCCCCCCATGGCAATCAACCCCTGCTATTCTCTTAACTCACTCGCTTGTCTGTCATTTATTTTTTTTTCTATGCTTCAATATTTAAACTGTATAATTTTCAACAACTGTGTGGAAGGACGGTGGTGTGCGTATAATATTAGTGAAGGGTATAATTGAAATATTTAATGTGTGGATTGAGAATAATAAGTAATAACTAGATTAATAAGTGTGTGTATTGAGAAATGATGTACACTGAGATAAGGTGGTGTGTGGAGATAGAATTTTCCTTTTATGTAAGAAACGATACAACCCAAAACGAATTAAAAGTTGACTTTTAATTTTTTTTTTTTTTTTTTTTAGTGTGTTGCCAAAACATCCCTCCATAGTTTACCAAATTACACTTATTTCCTGAATGATGTGCATGTACTATGCAAACATAAAAAATCAACGTTTCACTGATGTTATAAATAAATAAAAATAATAAAAGGTAAAATATATATCTTAGTCTGAAAAATAATGTGTTTCATTTTAATTTTTTGAATTCATTTTTTTAAAATTAATTTTTTTGTTTTTTGTTTTTTTGTTTTTTTTTTTTGTTTTCAGTGAATATTTTTAAAATTTTAAACATTTTTTTTTAATTTTTTTTAGATGCACTTTACTTAGATGTATCTAAAAAGTAAAATATTTGTGAAAAAATTAATAAATACACAAAAATACAAAAAATATAATAAATTTTTTTATATATTTTTTGTATTTTTGGTATTTCATAAAAAAAATTCATGAAAATTAGATTTTTTAAGTGTATTTATGTTAAATGCGTCAAAGAATTAAAAATTTACCCATAAATCCTAGTTTCTGAAAAGTTGAACCATTTAGTCTTAAAAGTTTTCTTATACTCCATTTAGTCCCATTTTATACATCATCATGATGTTCATGATGTAAATGAATCTGATGTTTCATTCTAAATTTCAAAATTTATTGAAATCTGATAAACATTAGATGTTTGAAATCTAATGTTTGAAATATTCATCCTATAATTTCAAACATTATTGAAATATGATGAACATTAGATGTTTGAAATCTAATGTTTGAAACATTAATCTGATGTTTGAAGCATTGTAATGAGACCTTTCAATCTATAAGAAAACTTTTAGGACTAAACAGTGTATAAGTTATTAATTTGGGATTTATTGGTGCATCCCCTTAAAAAAATTACTTAAAATATTAAAAAAATTCCGTAAAAATAAAAAAAAATACAAAAAGTAAGAAAATAAATTTTTCTGAAAAATATTTTTAAAAAACTGGAAACATACATGTTATCATCAAAAATTTTCGTTTGTTTTCACTAGGGGATGAACTAATGGTGTATGGGCAAAAGTGTCTGTTACACCTACCATATAATTTTTTATTTTTTGGGGCATTGCACGCAGTAGAAAATCGTCTCATCAACCAGGATAACTCTTGGTCTCATGTCCATGTTGTACATGGCCACAACATTATACTTAAATTTGTCAATTCCATATAAATATTGAGTTCGGCTTCTTGTAAATTTGAATTTAAGAAAACTTAAAAGAGCGGCCTCAATAATTTGAATAATTTATTATGTAAAATTCTGTGTACATGATCAATAAAAAAAAAAAAAAAAAGATTAATCTAATAATCATAATTTTTTTTTTATTTTATAGTGTTTGTCACAATAATAATAATAATAATAATAATAAGAAGGGCAAATTACCAATACCCCTCGAGGTTTGACTAAAATATGAATTCCCGTTGAGGTTTATATTTGCATAACAAATTACCCCCTCTTTTGTTATGCAAATATAAACCTCAT
Source organism: Camellia granthamiana (assembly GCA_036172215.1). Classification (NCBI taxonomy): domain Eukaryota; kingdom Viridiplantae; phylum Streptophyta; class Magnoliopsida; order Ericales; family Theaceae; genus Camellia; species Camellia granthamiana. The sequence continues at coordinate 73,961,850 of CM069915.1, read as the reverse complement.
GGGCAATTTGTAATTTTCCAAACCTCAGGGAGAATTTGTATTTTAGTCAAACCTCGAGGGGTGTTGATAATTTACCCTAATAATAATTAATTGTCTATTTTTTCATAGACACAAAATTTTTTTAAAAAAATTATGATTATTATATCAACTTAATTTTTTCTATGAATAATATATACTGAGAGTCTTACAAATGAATAAATTATCAAAGTGATATCCGTGATAAGCCCGTGAGCCTCTCAAGTTCTCTTGAGAGAATGCCCAACCCTAAATATCATAATTTACTAACGCATGTAAGAAGTAGTACACACGAACAGAAAAGCCATATTTGGATCAAGCATAATTTATGCACTGCTTCCTCAACTTCCCATGAACTGAAGCCTAAAAGGAACATGAATGATAATGAACAATATAAGAAATAATTGTGACAATATTCAATCAACACATGCCAAAGCTGAAATAAAAGTCAATAAATGCATTGCCATTCATTACCAAGTTAGTTACCATTGCAAAAGAAAATATATAAATTGAATAATTGGTAAGAAAAGAGTATAGAATTCCTTAGCTCTAAAACCAAACTAATGAAAGTACAAAATGTGAAAACGTTTTAGCCAATGTCACTATTGTGAGAGGAAAGATGAACTTCAATAATGATAGAAAAGAAAAGATGATTGTTTAGTAAGTTTTAAGCAAAATCACCCAAATGCAATCTCAAATTCTCATAATTAAAATCCATAGAAAGATTACACAAATATTTATATATTGTTGGCTCGTATTTCCAAGATCGAAAAATTCTAAATAGGCAATACATTGATAATTTTGAATATTCTAGTCCTAATATAAATCCTATAAAAATACCCATAATACAACCCATAGACTACACTACAATCCATCCCCCATCAAGATAAAATAAGTTCGGATGAATTTGAATATTCTATAGTCCTTATAAAAACGGTATAAAAAGTTCAAAAACACAACTTGACTTGTAGTACAACACTAGGACCACATTATAAACCATCCAAATCTAATAAATGTACCTGTGCAAACTTTCTTTGGTCACTAAAATCTAATAAAACATAAATAAATGTACCTGTGCATAGTAACCTAAAATTAACAGATACATGAACCAAACTAACCTCAAATTTGATAACACAATGTCCAAAGGGCACTCTCCATATAAAATTTTAAGTTTGCCTCTTTTTCTTGTTAGCATGCTTTGTTTCAATATTTGTTGGACCTAGACAAAATGTTCGACTTGCAAGGACAAGTATGAAGTCTTGGCTCACAGAAATAAAAGCCTTCTGAAACATTACTTTCAAGGGAATCTTCAGCAGTAAAAAAGAAAAAAATTGTTGGTGAATGTTTCGTTTAGTTAAAAGAAGCGGGGACCAAAAACACCAAGAATAATACCTATAAGATTTTGAATTGTTAATGGGCGCATCATTGAAGGTCATAGGTGCTGAAGATACCCCACAACAACAGAGCATCAAGGTAGTAGTAACAATATTTCAATGCATAAACACACGACTGAACTTTTACCATCAATGCTAGATATATAATATGCAAACTCCAGTGGATGTTAATCAACATTGCATAAAAAGTCCAGCAGCATTGCAAATGAAACATATGAAGTGTTTTGATTACTTGATATCTCAAAAAATTAATCAAAAAATTCAAAAAAAAAAAAAAAATTGAGCAAAAAACCCTTTAGAAGAGGCAAAAGCTTATATCAAGTCTATTTCCCAAGGAACCTTAGGTACAGTCCTGACTAAATCATCCTCTGATTACGCAGCCATTATTGCTTTTCAATATACTAACTTGAGCAACATACAACCATCATACGTGAAAAGTTGGCCGTCATAATCTGATTTGACCAAGATTGACAACTCTAAAGCAGTAATTTGCAATATAAGTTTCTTCCAAAGTTTTGGCAAATTATTAAACACACCAACAAATATCTTTATACCTCAAGTAAAATATCATTAGTATAAAATAGCAACTTAAAAGGCGAAAAATGTAAAGTCACAGGGTTTTTTTTTTGGGATGAATAAAGTCACCGTCCCCTTGAAAGTGCTTCATTCAACTCCTCGAATGATGACGGAAACAGCTCTATATAACGACTCCCCAGAGTCATCCTATCCTTAGCCATTGCTTCTTTTGAATCCTCTGCGCTAGCAAACTCCACAAATGCTTCACCAGTTAGCCTCCCATCCCAATTAAATGTCAAGTGAATTGCATCTTCCGACAACACAAAATCTTTGAAGAAATCTAAAATATCACCCTTGCCAGCTGTTCAGCTAAATCGTTCCCCTCATCAGAAGATTTTCGTTTACAAGAAATGTTGGATCTGATAAATGAATATATTATACCCTTTTCAGATTTATAAACTCCTAAAGGAGAAAAAATAACACATTTCGTTTCATGCGTAACAGAGTAAGAGATAGGAAAATGTAAATTAATTATAGATATAAGAAACAAGTCCTTGTCAACTAAGAACCAATTCCTCAAGGGGAAACTTAGATCCTCCACTTTTAACAATGCCAAAATTATATCAGATTGTCATTCCTAATTTGCATGAAATAAATCAATTATAAAAGCCATGCTTCTCACCAAAAATTATTTGGATTGTTTAAAAAAAACCACATAATATATCATTGCCAATAATATTCAAACTACCAGCCAAATATGTTAGAGAGCAAGAGATCATCAAACATCTCTTAAACAACCACCATTCAATCCCTGGGAAACTTTGAATATATTAGTAAGTGTAGCTCTAACCAAGGTTATCATAATCCCAATCAAGATCTTATGATCCATTCCATTTGCACAAAATCAATTTGGATTGCGTAAAAAATCCCTCGTATGTAGGATCTTTTCATTATGATAGTTAGAACTTATAGGATCATCGAATCCCGATCTAGATCTAATCCAATTTTTAAGCAATGTTTTGTATTGTATGGGCTGGGATAGTACAAAGTCCTCCAGGTTTTCATACTTTTCTGATTGTAAATTTTGTGTTTGTTTCCTAAAATACCAATTTTTTGTGGTCCAAATGACTAAAAATTAGTAATATTAAATTAAAATGGACTCAGAAAAATAAACTAGGGAAATAGAAATTCATATTGCAATAATTTAGGAGAACTAGCTCGTCGAAAGAAACAAACTCATTCTACTTTGTTGTATCTCCTCCCACCCCCTCTCTCTTATATTGCATAGTAGATTATCTGACTATTTTTTTTCCCCCTTTTTCTACATTTAGTAAAACAGCCTACGATCTATTTATTCGTTTGATTCTCTTTGTTTTGGTTTCTTGGAGAATCCTTTTCTTTTACTCTATTTACGCTTTTCTCATCTTTTTTTTTTATAGTAATTGTATATTGAAACATGATATGACTTTTAACCTAAGAAGCATGGGCACAGACACGCGACACGACACGGATACGACACAAACATGCGGACACATTAATTTTCAAAAATACAGGACACAACACGTGGGGGACACACATGAAATATATAATTTTATATATTTATTATATGTTATATATAGATGAATATATCATTCAAAGATAATAAAAAATACAATATGACACTAATTCCTATAAATTTATATGTTTTTTTGTTTTATTATTGTATCTAAAGTTGTTTTGTTCAAACTTATAATTAGTTTCACATGTATCTAATCGATAAACACATGTGTTTAAGAGATACACACGTGTGTTCTCAAAGTGTCAAAAGAGTATTCGGGTGTTTAAAAAATAGGATACATTTTGAAGAGTGTCGAACACGTGTCAGAGAAGTATCTAAAGAGTGCCAGTGTTTGACACGGACACGACATGGATACGTCACCTTCTTAGAAGTGTCCGTGTTTCTTAGCTTTCAACCCCTTTTTCTATTTATTTTCTTGGTTTTTGATTTTCCACGTTCTTCGTTTATCTTCCGGCATTATATAGCTCTTTTATTTTATTTTTAAGTGTCCAAAGTTGTTCTTTGTTTTATTTATTACCATTGCAGGACGCAACTATATATTTAATTTTATGACACATTAAAGTAAACTTTTTCTTTTATTTATTTATTCTCTTTAGAGTTTTCAATCTATTTTCAAATCCAACATTGTTAACTTTTACTATTGAGTTTTTCAATTATATAATATTATATTTATATTTTACATGGAGCATTAGAGCATCTCCATTGGTGTAGTATTTCTTTGTACTATTTTTAGCACAGTAAAAATGCACTTTATACAGATTTGCTACAAGCCGCTTCACTAGTGTGTAGTATTTATTGTGCTAAAATAGCACAAGTGCTCCAGCAACGTAGTACTTTTCGTGTTATTTGTCTTTATTTGCTACCTACCGATCAACTATTAATTTAAGTCAAAGTTATCATATTTTTAAGTCCATAGCCATAATTATATTATCACATTTTTCTTTTTTCTAATCTAGAATTCCTCTCTTGAGTATCTCATATTTGCTCATTACAGTTTTCAATCAAATGACAAAAACAAAAGCGCTAATCATCTGTTACCTTGCTCTTTCTATGCAATTCTTTTTCAGCCTTCCTTCCATTAGACCTTTTAGTTTTTGGAAAATCAACAACGGCTTCAATTGGATCTTGAATGGAGTCTAGAGAAATAGAAGCGTCAAAGGATTGGAGGTAGAGTCATCATGACTCATTGGGATATTGCTATTAACGTGAAATAATTTTTGTGAGAATTTCAATTGTTATTTTAGGTGAAGATTTCAATTTCTTTGTTGTTAGATTAATAATGGCATAATACATAAATTAAACACCCATTATAATGGTTAGATATAATTTTATTAAAAAAAAATATCAACTGGTCAAGAGTGTAGTATAAAAATAACACTGTGCTATATCCTTAAGCCGTATTTGGCACAAGAAATAATACTATGCTATTTTAGCACAAAATATACTACATTGCTACAGTGAGTGTTTTACTTTGACACTGCTACACCTAAATACTACACCACTAGAGTTGCTCTTATATTTTTTCACAAATGTTTCAATTCTTTTTTAATATAATTTAGGCTTATTTTGTGTATATATTTTCTAAGAAATGTTTATTCAAATTAAATTACTTTGCAATTTTTCTTTTTCGGTATGATCTTACAATCAATCTATTTCTATGATCCGATCCTATAAACTCCTCCAATGATCCAATGTAAGATTCCGATTTTGACAACCTTGGCTCCAACAGTCATAGGTTCACGTGTATATGACATACAAAGCACAAATGCATCAAGTCATGGTCAACCCTATGACATTCAAAACTATGTTAAGAAGAATTAGCTAAATGGCCACTTTGTGATTGGCTTATCCAAGAAATAACAATTAAAGTATTCTCAAAGTTTGTCAGTGGCAACCTGTATTCACAAGAAAATAGCATTGAAAGAACCTTGACAGTAATTCCCTCCCACTTTCAGATGATAAGAAGAAAACACAAGATTAAAATAATTGAAATTTCCAAAATTTATGATGCAATAGAGGAGCCCAAATAACTAATTGAAGTCGGGAATTCCACCGTCACAATTGACAAAGTTGAAATTATCATTAATAAAAATAGTAAACACCAATTAATTAGAAAACTTAAGCTAAATTTATGCAATAATATATCGAGTTATTTATACCAAGATCCCCTCAACTATTAACAAATATCATTTTACACCCCCTCATCTATGAATCCATCATTTTGACCCCTTCAACTTTAAAAAAGTATCACTTTCACCCCCTTGCAGACCATCTCTCCAAACCACCTCCAAAAAGAGTGTATTTGTACAATTATCATAGTTGGGGGAGTAAATATGTACGGATTCATAGATGAGGGCAAGGTTGTTAAAATCGAGATCCTAGCTAGGATCGGTGAGAGGGTCTCGTGGATCAGATCATAGGATCGGATTGAGGATCGTAAGATCTTATTTTCTATTAAAAACAAAGATAAAAATACAAATTAGAACGATACATATTAAAAATAAAGTGAAAAATCATAAAATCTACAGTCCTACTTACGATCCTACCTACAATCTTGCACGATCCCATATGATCCTACACGATCCTACTTGTGATCTTGTTATAATATCGATCCTACAACGATCTAGATCGTTTTAGCAATGTAGGATCATAGGATCGTACAATCCTACGATTCGAAATGCAAATTTAATAACCATGGATGAGGGGCGGTAAAGTGATATTCAATAATAGTTAAGAGGGTCTTAGTGTAATTAACCCTAAAATATCCAATGGGATTTATTAAAATCAAACGAGGCATAATCAAAGGGAGTCTTTTGAGCCTATTCATGTCTTTATAGTAAGGTCTACGTAATAAAAAATGTTTCTTTTGTTATATATTGTATACATTACTATTTTATAAATCTTTAATTTAATTTTTATTTTCTTATCATATTATTCATTAAATAGATCCAACTAGACAAATGGATCCATTAAGCTAACTCCTTTGGGCTAGATACCAAGTTATCAAACAAAGGTTGAACACATCAAACTCTAAATTTTAGGATATGCTGACTCGGCAAAAAGAATAAAAAAATTAGATATGAATATGGGGATACGTTGTCTAATTAGAAGGATTGCAACCATATCCCATGCTTGTGTTGGGTTGGGTCGACACGGTTACTGGAAGATTCAATGTAACATAGCTCTCCAAGCAAGGGTTTCTTTGCCTTTTACCATTCCACAAGTTTATGCACCAACAATGAAGGGAAAATGCTTGCTACATGGAAGGTAAGGTATTGCAAGTTTGTGCTAAGAAATTTTCAACCAGTATCATTGTTCATTGCAATTCTAGAGCCATGGTCCAAATCCTCGCAAAGCTAGTTCGTAGGTCTTCTCCTTAAAATATCATTTCTAACTTTCAAAAACATTGAAAAGCTACAAATGGAAATTAATTTTTGTCAATTGTTCAGAGCATGCAACTAAGTACAGATGGTTTAGCTACTATAGCTTTCTGCACAGAAAACTACAGATTTTATCACAGGTGAGTGTCATTTATTTTCCCCACCATGGAGGCTTACTCTTACACTCAAAGAGATCTCACCATGAGCTGGTATTTTCTAGTTCCATACTTTCCCTGTGGCACTCCAGCCTTGTCATTTTCTTGGGTTAAGACATTTATGTCTCCTCAGCCTGTATCTAAATAAGTTCATTAATGAACTGGTAGGTATCTAAGACAAATCCTCACCTAGAGACTCTGATTTCTGAAAGAAAAAAAAAATATATATATATATATATAGTTTTACAACTTATTTTTTCATGTAAATTTCATAGGGGAGCAGTCAGCTAAAAAAATTGCGATTGAGGCTTCAAAAATCATACAAGGAAAAGGAATTCAACTAATTACAAGAGTTACTGAAATACCAATTTTAAATGAAAAATAAACCAAGTTTTCAACTCCAGCTTCTTCGTCATTAGTTGTGGTGATTGAGTACAAGAAGAGTCAGTGAGTTGTTCACAGCAGTCGGTGATATCAATGCTTGTGGCTACAGTGACAAAGTGATCGTGTTGGAATGGAATCATGATGTAATAGAATGGGTATGGATGTGGTGAATATGGTACAAGACTCCTAGTAGTGATAGCGACAGGATGTTAAAAACAGTGACAAGGACATGTGCTGGCAAAGTTATGGACAATGTGATGGAAACAGGGATGATTGTGATGCTAAATATTTGGATACAAATAAACCAAAATTTGAATACAGTCTCAGATATAAGGCATAGCTGCTCAGTAATTTTTCTTAAACAAAAAACATCTTGACGTGTAAACAAGAAATCAAAAGTTTACTACTTCCAAGTCAAACTAAAACTACTAAAGCAAAATCCAAATATCATACTAGTGCTAAATATAATATTAATAACTAGTATATAATATCAAAATAATAAAATAATATAAAGAAAATTTAAAAAATAGTCACCGGCCCCTCGAAATTGCTGCATCCAACTCCTCATGCGATGAAGGGAAAAGCTCTACATAGCGATTTCCAAGTGTCTTTCCATCCTCTGCCATTGCAGCTTTTGAATCTTCTGCATTTGCAAATCCCACAAAAGCTTCCCCAGTTGACCTTCCTTCCGAATTAACCATAATATGAATTGAGTCTACTGAAAGTACAAAATCCTTAAAGAAATCCATAATATCATCCTTGCCAGCTGAGAATGGCAATCCCCTCAATCGCAATACCCCTGTGTGTTCAGCTGAATCCTTTCCATTATCAAATGATTTTGCTCTGGAGACACTTTGGTGAGGTGAACCACCACGTGACCCTGAAACTTCATTTGCTATGGCCTTATAGTATTCCTTCCTTTTGCTTCTGAAAACCTCGACATACCTCCTGCCAATGTTCTGCCTATTCCTCTGAAGAGCAAAATCGACTTGAAGAGGATATGCCAAAACACAGTAAGCTTCCCCTGTGAACTTCCCATTCTTGTGGACAAAAAGAACATCAACTATGTCAAGACCATGGAAGAACTCTTCAATATCAGCTTCCGAGCAATCAAATGGAAGGCCTTGAAGTCGGACAACAGGGAAAGGAGGTGGCTGGCCAATATAGGAATAAGGAGAAGGATTATACATAAAACCAGAACCAGGAGAAGTCCCATATGAAGAACCCTGATCAATCACCCGCTGCCGCTTCGGACCCATTTCATACCCATTGCCAACATCTCCATATCTACATCATACCCATAAATCCACAAAAGAAACACAAATAACAATCACTTGTCAGATCTATCTCCAAAAATCTACATTACTCTACTCTGTTACAACTCTAGAGTTTTAATTTCAAATCCTTTTCCTGAACATAGAATCAAGAATAAAACTTTGTAAGTGAAATAAAATATGGGTTCTTAATATCTCAACTTAATTCGTTCTTATCAATATATATACATACACACTTAATTCATAAGTTATAGACCGTGTACGAAAGTATGAATGACTCTTATTTTGAAACCTACATCAGAGCTAGAGTCAGAGTCACGGTAAAATATTTCATTTTCATCTACCTAGTGCACTTTTAAATCTAAACAAGATGCTTCATCAGAGAAAACAGAACAAAACAACCAGAGAGAGAGAGAGAGAAAATTATGGGTTATGTCTATCCTCATTAAACTCAGACAATAGTTCTTGTAAGAGATTGAATGATTCACTTTCAAGCCAACATCAAAGCCATAAGCTCAACCACTCCAATCCAATTAAAGCAACATAATCTGCTTGTATTAGCCAGGTAAGGAATATGTAAAACCAATTATTTACCCTCTTCCTAATACATCTTCAAATCAAAACTACATCAAACAAGGAAAGAATAACAAAAAGAAATCAAAGAAGGGCTTCTGGGTATATCTAACAAATTCATAATTCGCAGTTCAGCCTAAAACACCTCAATGTTTCACCATGTCAAACCCGTATAAGACTCGTCCAATGCTAACCACTTAAAAACCATTAACGCAACAGAAGCCAATCACAAACCACACAACCCATGCAAAGATTTATGCTAAACACTTGAGTTTCTCATTGCTTATACAGGTTTGTATCAGACCAACACAAACCCCTAAGAAATAAAAGCAATTAAATTTAACAGAGAATTAAAATTTTGGCTTCTGGGTATCTATAATATAACAATAAATCTTAGAAAATTTGCATACACATAGAGAAACGCAAATATACATAAGTACATACAAATATATGTAAATCTGAGACAGGAACATACCCTCTGTAGAACATTATCTCTACTACCCAGTGCCAATTGAGCTTTCCTCTTTTTTCTCTTTTCTCTCTTTTCTCTTCTGCTTGTTTGTGTCTCTCAACTCAACCTCAATCAAGTAGTAGTAGTAGCAGCAGCAGTAGGGTAGGGAATTAAGAACCAATATGTAATCTTAGGCCCAACGTGTGCTGCTCCGGACCAATCCATGCATGGAAGCCACGTTTTAGGGTTTGCCCGACGCCTTTGAAGCATTGATGGATGGATGGATGGATGGGGCCCTTTTCCCAGATTAAGCCAAATTAACAATTTAATTATCAAATTAGGCCTAATTTAGACCGAATTGTTAAATTAGGCTAAAACGTGGTTGTGAACCACGCTTTTAACCTTTTTGTATCTATTGTGTGGAAATTTTGTCAAATCGTAAAAGCGTGTTTCTAAATCATGTTTTTATTAACCACGCTTTTAGTTAAATTTGGTTTATAAATGAAGCGTGATTAGAAATCACGCTTTTAAGTAAAAAAAAAAATTTTCGTGAAAACGTGGTTGTGAACCACGCTTTTAACTAAATTTTTTTTTCTTCTGAAAACGTGGTTGTGAATCACGCTTTTAACTAAAAAAAATTTTTGTTATAAAAGCGTGGTTGTGAACTACGCTTTTAACCAAAATCCGTTTTTAAAACTTATATAAAAACTCCCCCAGCCCCGTCATTTGCCAAACCTGTTTTCTTTAAAACGGCTTTTCTAATGCCGTTTTTGATGAATAAAAAAATAATAAAATTTTCCTTCGTAAAAATGGTTTTTGTAAAACCGTTTTTTAGTAATTTTTTTCCCAATTTATATTTTTGAACATAAATATAAATTGCCACAAAATAATGTAATTCAGAAAACGGGTTTAGTAAAACCGTTTCTAATACGGCTTTCCTAAAGCCGTTTTCATGTCATTTTTTTTTTTTCCGTTTTTATGTAAATTTTTTTTTTCTGTTGTCTTTGTTTTGGTGTAATTCAAAAAACGGATTTGCTAAAACTATTTTCTAATACAGCTTTCCTAAAGCCGTTTTCATGTAAAATTTTTTTTTTTTTTCTGTTGTCTTTGTTTTGGTGATAATATAATTCAGAAATTTTTTTTAGCTTTACTAAAGCCGTTCTTATGTTAATTTTTTATTTTTTTCTTTTGTCTTTGTTTTGGGTTAGAAGGTGTAATTCAGAAAAAAAATTTTGCTTTACTAAAGCCGTTTTCATGTAAATTTTTTTTATTTTTTCTATTGTTTTGTTTTGGGTTAAAAGGTGATAATGTAATTCAGAAATTTCTTTTGGCTTTACTAAAGCCGTTTTCATGTAAATTTTTTTTTTCTTTTGTTTTTATTTTGGGTTAGAAGATGTAATTCAGAAATTTGTTTTGGCTTTGCTAAATCCGTTTTCATTTAAATATATATATTTTTTCTTTTGTCTTTGTTTTAGGTTAGAAGGTGATAATGTAATTTAGAAAACCAGTTTAGTAAAACTGTTTTCTAGCTGTTTTCATTATTTTTTTTTTTCTTTCGTCTTTATTTTGAGTTAGAAGGTGATATACATGCTCTACAGTCCGAAGCACACCCACACACTGTGTAGTTCGACGAACAACGACGAAGGGTGAGACACGAAGAGCACCGCGAAGGAGGCCAAGAAGACGAAGGCCACCGCGAGAGCTGCAGCAAGAAGGAAGAAGAGAAAGACCTCAAATTTTAGTGATGTATTTTTTACATACGAATTGTACTTTTTTCATTTTTTGCTATGTAATGTAACTTGTATGTAATTTGAATTCTGATTACGAACAGAAACTTATGTAATGTAAATATTGGGTTGGAGTTGATATTATTGTGATTCAATTGGTTTCGCTTATTTCATAAGACTGATGTTGTGTAATGAATGAATGAATGGAAAGGTTATTTGTTTTATTCAATTGATAGTGTATTTTTTGTAAGAATGAGAACGTTATTTGTTATATTCAATGAATAATGGTTACATTTTTGGGTTGTCACGATTGAGAAGATGAACAAGTTAAGAGAATGTGTATTTCCCCTAAAATAAATTTTGTCAACATTTTTGTAATAAAACTTAATACATAATATACGAAGTCACTAATTTACTAAATACTCATACAGGCATGAAAACAACATAATTGAAGTTGCAAATGTAATAGTTTTCAGTTACATAGGTGGTACAGACATAAGTCTCCCACAAAAATACATTCTGAATACCATGAATTGAACACATAATACATACATCCTGGACACTTTGAACTGAACACACAATACATAAACATAACAGTTAGATAGACAAATATTAGGCAGACAATCTGACAAACTCATTACGGAAACACTTAGTCTAACACATATATTACATATTAATGCATGACCTAATATTGCCGAAGTATAGACATAAACACCTAATTCGCGCTTAAATCAGCAATCTCAGAGTCTGAATAATCCGAAAGCTCAAGGTCAGAGACAAGTTCAGGATCCTCCATGATACCCTTGATAGCCGCAACATTTGGTTCTCTTCTGTTCTTCTGGGCATCCTTCTTAACTATGTATAGTTGCATATTGCAGGCTAACCTACGACGCATTTGAGAAATCTCACGTTGTAGTCTTTCACATAGTCGATCAACATTATCAGGATCTTCCTTTTGGATCTCAACAGAACGTGCTTTTGGCACCTTAAGTTGATTTTCCCGACTTAAGGTTTCCAGCTGTACCCGCTGTATAAATAGTGCAGGCCACTTGAGACAAGCAACGTCAGATAAACAATATCCTGTTTGATTGTCAGATGGCTCCATACATGAACCTCCTTGAACTCGATAATACTTGGGCATCAAAAAATGTCGCTTCCCAAACCTATCACGATAACCACAAGCATAATCTAAAACAGGTATTATTGTTTCGTCTTCAGCATCGCCACGTCCCCTTCCCCCTCCTCGTCGTGAACTGTCATCCCTTTGCAAGTTCCTACCACCTCTACGATTCGTACTCCCTCCCATGAATCGTGTAGCCATGCTAATTTTTTTAAACAAATGAATGATAATTTCGTAGGGCGAAATGAGTTATAAGGTTGTGTCTTCACCTTTAGTCGTTTATATAGTTGGTTATGAACGGCTTTAGAAAGACATTGAAGGAAAAACCATAGAAAATAAATGCATCTGCATGACAATCCCACATATACAAACAAGGTATGAGTTGTCACTAGAATGAAAAAACAGAGAAAAGCAAATACTGTGTACTAAGTCACATGACTTGACAATCCATTTGCATATGCCGACAAAATAAGGGCATGCTCACTGTAAGGTAAATCAGTGGATTCACTGTTGCCATATGACTTTCTGAATTGACAATCCCACATATATCAATAAGAGATGAGTTGTCACTGTAATCAGAAAACAGAGAAAAGCAATGCCTGTGCACCAAGTCACATGACTTGACAATCCATCTGCATATACCGAAAAAATAAGGGCATGCTCACTGTAAGGTAAATCAGTGAATTCATTGTTGCCATGTGACTTTTTGAATTGAGAATCCCACATATATCAATAAGAGATGAGTTGTCATTGTAATCAAAAAATCGAGAAAACCAAAGCCTGTGCACCAAGTCACATGACTTGACAATCCATCTGCATATACCGACAAGTCTTTCCATGATTTGACTACTCAATGTGTGAAAAAAGGAAGCTTATGTAGGCAATGTTGTGCTTCACTTAGCTATGTATCATTTGTTGTTACGACCAACTATTTGTATTTCATTGAACAGTATGACTATTTGAATTTTTGTTGTCATTTGGAATTATTTTAAAATCAACTTTTGAATATTCAATTTGTAATATTTTGAGAAACATTTACAACATCAACTGAACATTGGTCGTAATGTACCCATCCGCAAATCAATCGTAACAAATTTGTAAATCTCATGCACGCCCACTTAACCCCATAGGTATGGAAGATTAATTGTTATTTTGATTTTTTCTGGAAATCACTCGTAATAAATTTGCAAATCTCACGGACAACCACTTGACCCAATAGTATTGGAAGACTGGTGTATGAAAATATTGTTGGAATGAAAATGTATATATTAAAATAATTGTTATAAATTTTAAATCCAAAACTTACTTGGTTTTCGACTTTCCAAGAACAGTTTTTTGGAAATTTATTCATCTCCCAACTAGACCAACCACTTGGCTTTGAGCTTGTTTGTCCTGCCCCAAGTTTAGTTTTCTGTCAACCCCCCATTCCTTACCAGAGTCATCATTTTCACTGGACTTTCAGGAATTTGAAGGTGACTCTTTCTTCTTTCCTGATGGAGATTGAAATTCTTTACGTAGAGGTCACTATTTGAGGAGCTCTTGTTGAGGGAAAATTTTGACTGAGCTACTTGTTCTATGAGAACCCGAATATAAAAATTAAGTAAATAATTAAATAATAATAATATTACAATCTCAAATATTTTTGTGGTCAATCCTAAAGTACAAATTAAATATTTGAAAGGTCTTTTAATTAATTTTTAAATCTAAAATAAATTTATGGTGGAAATCTCTAATTTAGAGATAAGATTTTAATAATAACAAAATAAATAAATAAATAAAAGCAAAATGATAAGGGAGTTAGATTTTTTAAAGTGTGTGGGTAACCCTAAACTCTCATATTATTCAACTAGCAACCATGTGTAGACGTCCCCGAACGTCCCGGGAGGGAATCCCGCTTTTTTCATTTGGGCTCACTACAGTTCAGGACTCAAAGTCATGGTCCTGTATCTAATCTCACAGAGTGCAATGCAAGACCGATCAATCATCAAAGAGTCCAAATCCGGCAAATCGTTTTTGAAAACAGATTTTTTTGAAAGAAGTGCCAAACATGGACTGCTTTATCAGATACAGAGTCACCACCTAAATATTTTATTTTGGGAAATTTAGGAAACCCTGACTCGTTGCCTAAGGCCACATGTCCGTCATCACCAAAGTTGCCTCGGCTCGAGAACTTGGGTACGATTGGAGAAGGTCACTTCGTGAGCACCCCCGCTCACCCGATCAAAGATCGGCCTCTACTAACCATGATATCGAGTTTTGAAAATATTATGTGCTCTTATTCCGGTTATTAGCCTAGATTTACTACGTGATGCGCACAGCATACAAATATAGACCGGATCGCCTAAATTAGAACAAAACATCTCATGTTTGTTTTTGAAAGCGGTTTGCTACTCGTAAGTAGGCTAAAATGTGGATTTGCCACCCTCAGGTGGGCTTAGAAAACATGATCTTGCCACTCTCAAGTGGGCTTAAAACTCGCAGTCGATGAATTGTTCCAATCCAAATAACCCAACCTTCACCCACGGGCATTCAGGCAGTTATATCATATAAACACATAGCCTCATGGTAAGCATGCTATCATGGCAGTCACTCATACACATGCAAGGATGCTAAAGCATAAGCACTTACCGAGTACTCCGAGCCAAAGAAAGAAGCTAATTAGAAATCATGCATGAATCCTAACTAAGCTGAAATACCTAATGCAACACATGCAAAAATGCAACTAAGATAGGCTCGGCTATTCTAAAATGGCATATGAAATGCAACAATCGATACATGTATTCAACTTGGAATTGAAATACAATGCAGTTAATATGATGCGCCGAGCCCGGTGCATGCAAAACAGATGAATGGATGCAAACATGCGAGCATAAGTATACTAATTGAAACATGCCCTAAACTAACCATCATTAGCTGGTAAATAAAAGGGAGAAAGACATGGGGTTGGAAGACATACATCACACACACGCACACTTATTACACAATTGCCCTCGCTCGGAGGGTTCGAATAATAATACAGTCCGAATAAATAATTAACTACTCTAGCTAATTAAATATTACAAAACCCTAATTAATTAAATAAACTAGCATGCAAGCTATAAAATGGACTGCCTCAGCTCTGTTCCGAATGATGAAAGATGCATGCATGCTCGAGTCGCCTTGTCGAGAAATTCCTCGCGATGCCCGGATTTGCCTCTGTTTGCAATTGATCCCGGAATATTGTACAAAGCTCTAGAAGGCCGCTGGTTTCTGGTTTGCTGCAACAGAGAGCAAGAAAGGGGCATGGCAAAGAATTTTCAACACATGTGCGCACGACCACTCTCCCCGTCATTGCACAAGCTCTAGGGAGTGTAGTCCTCGATCCTCGTGCCACCAATCACGCATCGCGATGCATGATGGCCGAGGAGTCGAATTGCACGACTCAATGTGAAATGAATGCACATATAAGCATAACAAGGCCTAAACTCCATCTTGGGTAATCCGGAGTGTCGGCGACTGGGAATTGAGACACGTTTCGTCACTTGGAGTACGAAACGTCCCTCGTTTCCCGTGTTTGGACTAACCCTACTCCAAACACAATGCAATGAGATGGCATACACAATGTGACTAACATGCAATCCTAAATGCAATGCAACCTAATCATGCTGGCATGCGAGGGATGATATGCAAACATGTAACTAGCATACGCAATGCTATGAACTGAGAATGGCATACTCAATGCACACGAACTATATGGCATACGCAATGCAATATGGACTTAAACTAAAGTGAGTGGACCTCAGCCCCACTCAAATCAGTGGCCATTCATGGTGAAATTAAAGGCAAGAACACTTATGCAAACATGCCCAATGCAAGGGACCGATCCTAAAGCACCAAATGCAACGCTAACAAAGCATGGCAAAGGATGACACATGGCATACAATGACACAAATTCCAGCTCTGAAATAGCATACAAGATGGTCCCGAAACATGTAAACACCTTACCCGATGCATGCTAGATGACCCGAATACCGAAACTAGTGGAATGGATTACACTATAGGTAAGCAAAACAATGCTCAAATGATGAAACCAACCCCAAACAGTCCCTATGCAGACCAAAATCAGTGGCTAAATGTGTTGGGATGGTGGCTCGGAATGCATTCAAATGAAGCCCATGCAATGGTCGGTAAATGAGGTATACACGCATAACTCTCAAACGCATTTAAAGAGTGAAAATCATGGGAATATGACATACATGTAAGCTCTGAAATATGATGTGCAATGGCCCCAAAACATGAAAACACCTCAGTATATGCATGTAATAGACCTTGAAATTCAAAGCTAAGCATGGACATTGTACTACAAGCATCAAAACAAGCATCATTCGACCATGAAACCCCAAAAAAGAGCTAAGGCAGTCCAAAATATGCACAAAGTCAGTTTAAGGCAAGGCCAAAATATGCTAGGAAAGGCGGCCAAAGCATCATACAAAACAAGCTAGTGAACCATAACTTACACTACAATTATATGAAGCATGTGAAGGACTACCAAACCAACCAAAAACAGAAACATGGCATGCCAAAATATGACCAAAAAACCACTGGAACTCAGTCAACACATGCTAGAATGAGGTGCTCCTTTGAAAGGCTATGCAAGGGGTTACTCTACACGTGCAAGATGGACATCAAAAATGGAAAAACCACCTCTGAAAAGAGGTTATAAGGGCCCTAAAACTCATCAAAAAGGGCCTAAAAGGGGGCTAGGAAGCATGCAAGTGAAGGCTCCTTTGAAAGGCTATGAAGAGGGTTACTCTACACATGCAGGATGGACACTTAACATGGCAAAACCACCTCTGGAAAGAGGTCATGCAGGTCATAAAACTCACAAATAATAGCCTGAAACATGGCTTGAAAAGATGCAAATAGGGGCTCCTTTGTAAGGCCAAGAAAGCTAGTAAACAAGACAAGGGGTGAGAGGGTCACCCCTCTCTAATTTTGACGCTCAAAACAGCATGCTAGCCACTGAAAATCCACTGGATTTTAGTGGCTAAAAGGCTAAGCAAAGCACAATACAAAGGCCTCAGTGCATGGCTCAAAACAAGATAAAAACAAGCATGCAAGGGGGTAGATGACCCTGAACAGAAAAATGACCTTAAACAAATTTGTTAAGAAGCTCAAAATAAGACTTTTTTCAGTTTATGCCAAAGCCCAAATATGCTTGCAAATATAGCTAAGATATGAAGCAAAATAAGGACCAAAAGGGGGATAAAAGAGTTACCCTTGTAGCCAAGAAAGACAGCAGTTTCTGGACCAACAAAGTGGCTTCTCAACCTCTAAAAATAAGCTCCAAGGTGCTTAGATGGATGATGGAGAGGTTAGGCTAAGAGGTGTAGTGCAAAGGGGCCAAGAACCTAGCACTTTTGGGACCAAAATAGAGAGATTTATAGAGATAGGTGTATGTATGCCTTGGTTAAAAAATATGAACCTTTGCTAATGAGGGAAAGGATTTCTCTTATAGAAGAACAAAGGTCCAAGCTTCTCTTAGAAGCTTGAGCAAAAGGGCCAAGCTTCTCTTAGAAGCTAAAGCAAAAAGGGTCAAGCTTCTTGGAGAAGCTGAAAAAGGTTCAAGCTTCTTGGAGAAGCTAAAAAGGGTCAAGCTTCTTGGAGAAACTAAAAAGGGTCAAAAGGTTCAAGCTTCCTCAGGAAGCTAAAAAAAAGGTTCAAAAGGTCAAGCTTCCTCAAGAAACTAAAAAAAAAGGTCAAAAGGTTCGAGCTAAAATAGACTCGGGAAGATGGGCACTGACAATGCATAGCCGGGCGCCTCGAAAACAGGCTGTTAAGCACCGAGAGCGGCGTATGACCACAAAGGTGGTCTCCCAGGCCACAGTGTCCCTCTAGAGAGAGGAAACAAGGTGTGTGCAAAAAATCGGAGCAAACGGAGAAAGTTAAGCGGTCCCAAACCGAGGCGCACGGCCGACGGCTTCGAAAAATCAAAAACTGATCTCCAAACGGGAACAGTGGTCTACGACCACAAAAAGTAGCCTACGGCCACTAAGAGATGGTCTACGAGACCTCTCCCTCCCTTCGGGAAGAGAAAACAGAATCTGGTTCGCAAACCGAGGCAAAGCACAAAAGGGTCTCGAGGTCCGGGGGTAAGGCTCTCAGCCAAAACTCCGAAACCTCAGAACAAGCACAACATGCGCAATCACCGAGCGCTCAATCGATGACGTCTGAGTCTTAAGGTCGGTAAAAAATGGGGTGTCTACAGTTGTTCCTCTTTGACAGAACTCGAAAGTCATAAGTGACGGGAGTGAATGTCAAAGCCCAAAGACGACCCATTTTTGACGAAGCCGAAGACTTAGACAAACAGGCAAGATAATCAAAGAGATGTGTCCGCAGGCAGGGGCAAAATGCAAAATGATATGTGATATTACAAAATAAAGTAGTAAACAATGCAAATGATATGCAATACATTTGAGATGATCAAACCACAAGCAATATAAAACCACACAAATATTATAAAGATGATGGAGATGCAAAATCTGTCTACCATAGAAAAGGTGCTGACACCTTCAAACCACAATCCCATCAGTGGAATAGGCGCCTACACATACAGAACTATGTGTGTGTAGACGGAACACAAGATACAAGTAATTGGGTGGCATGATATAAGTGAGGAATGATTTGCTGAGAAAAGATCACGATCTTAAATGCTAGATGCAACACACTACATTACAATGCAATGAATGCAATGGATAGGCGCGCGGCCAAACCGTATCTTGCCAAGGAAAGGCATGGATACAAATAAACCACGTCTAACACGGAAATGGTGCCGTCACCCTCAAACCACAATCCCTTTAGTGGAATAAGTGCGTACACAAAATCTCATAACTATGCTTTGACGTGAAAAGTATGGGTGCATGCCAGACCAGGCTTAACATGGAAAGGATGCATGCGATGGATGCTATATGCAATGCAATAAACATAATGTGATGCAATAGATATGAAGTGAAGGTACCTTACAGGGGCAATTGGCAATGACCTACCTCAGCAATGTCTTACCTCATACTGATGTGGGAATCTTCCCCTTCTTTTCGGTTAAACCACAGGTACTACTTTTCTCCCGGACTGTGGTCGCAGCTTTCCCTATTCTCCAACAGAGTGACAGACTAGGTTGGTTCAGTATCCAGAATTGAGGTGCATACACATGCTATCTCAATCTATGGGGCTACCATACAGATTTCAAGCCGAGGATATACCTTTGGGTATTTAAACCAGACTTTAGTCTCAGAAATCTCGAACCTTTGTGTTCTAGGCAAGAGCCATTCGAACTCTAGTTTCCACCGTCTCAGTTGGTCTCCTAGGAACTCACCGCAAACACAGGCAGGTGGCTATACCAGACCACCGGAAGTCGTTCGGGCACGACAAACACTGAAGGAATTGCACCTTTAGAGGATTTAAGGTCTCCTAGACCGGGTGAGTGCACAAGATAGTGTGATGAAGATACAGGATTTAAGGTCTCCTAGACCAGAGGATTTAAGGTCTCCCAGACCAGCAAAAGGTGTACAAGACAATGCGAATGAAGATGCACTAACAAGTGCAAGGGAGGTGCACAAGAAAGCGCGAGAAATGCAATGCACTAACAAGTGTAAGTAAGGTGCGCAAAATAGTGCGAACAATGCAATGCACTAACAAGTGCAAGTAAGGTGCGCAAGAAAGTGCGATGTAAGTTCAAAGCAAAAGATACAAGCATTTTTTTTTTTGCAAGATGAGAGTATGTAATGAAATGCATAGAATAGTGCGATGCGCAAGAAGCGCGAGTGCACAAGACAACGCGAATGCACAAGATAGTGCGAGTGCAAAAGACATTGCAAATGCACAAGATAGTGCGATGCGCTAAACAGCACGATGCGTTAGACAACGCGAGTGTACAAGACAGTGCGAATGCACAAGATAGTGCGATGCGCTAAGCAGCGCGATGCATTAGACAATGCGAGTGCACAAGACAGTACGAATGCACAAGATAGTGCGATGCGCTAAACAGCGCGATGCATTTAGACAGCGCGAGTGCACAAGACAGTGCGAATGCACAAGATAGTTGTAGACACCCCATTTTCGACCGTCCTCAAGACTTGGACGTCACCGCTGGAACACTTGGTGATTACCCATGTTCGTGTTTCGTTTTGAGTTCCCGGAGGTCTCGGCTACGCACCTTGCTTCAGGATCTCTTAACTCGACTGTTTTGTGTTTGGTTTTGCACCAAACACTTGTGTTTTTGTTTCTGAGGGTAGAGAGTAGCTTGTTAGCTACCCCTGACACCCACCGGCCATGGCTTGAGGCCACGGCCGTGTTTTGAGGCTACCGGCCATTGGTGAAATATACCATTGGCCGATCTGTCTTTGGTGTGGCCGGCCGACCATATGTTTGGCCGATGGACTCCTTTTCTGGCCAGTACCACCTTTTTGCCTTTTTCAGGCATGGTGCATGCCAGCTGTGCCAACTGGAATGCACAAGACCTGCCCCCGTGCATATATGTGGTTGTTTTCCACCTTTGATCCTTTTTTTTACACCCTTTGCTCAAAGCTTCTTGAGGAAGCTTTGACCCCTTGTCTTGGCTTTCTCAAGAAGCTTGAACCTTTGGGATAGCTTCCATTGGAAGCTTGATTCTTTTGACCCTTTTGCAATAGCTTCTCTAAGAAGCTTGGAGCCTCTCCTTTGTCTATATAAGGAGCCTCCCCCTTCCTTTGTCTAGGTTGAGCAAAAAACCAGAGCAATATACACATATACATCTGTGATACATCTTCTCTCTCTAAATCTCCCTCTCTCTCATCAGTTGTGTGTGTTTGAGGGCCTTAAAGTGCATTTTATCCTTAGTTTTGCACATAAACACACACTACTACACCATACTTCGACTTTGGGAGGCATTGAGGGTTTGTTCTTGAGGTTTTGGACTGGTTTTGATCAGAGAAAGGTGGCTGACCTTGCTGTTCTTCAAGGCTTCTTCAAGGGTAACACTCTTACTTTAGATTCCCCAATCTTGCACTAGACTTTTGCCTATCTTGCTTACTGTTTTAGACTTTGTGTATAACTGAAAAAAGTCTTGTATTTGCATGCTTAAGATACTTCATTAAGGTTGTTTTAGTGTTGGGGGTCGACCTCCCTCTCTTAGGCCTTGTTTGGCCCCTTTTTGTGCTTGTTTTTATAAGCTTTGGGGACTTTTGTGTATTAACCTTCTCACCACTGAAATCCAGTGGATTTTTAGTGGTGAAGAAGGAGTTTTTAAGTCTTGCATAGGGGAGGGACACCCCTCTCCCTTTGTTTCTCTTTTGTTTGCATTTTTGGCTTATAAGAGTAGCATGTATGCCTAGTTTTGTTTGGCTTCATTTTAGAGGTTATTTGGTGTTTATTTGGCATGTTTCACCTCTGTCCCATGTTGGTTTGTTGACCCCTTGCATGCATAATACACTTGCCTTGTATTCCCCCATTTTGTTCAAGAAATGCCTCTTGCCATTAGGCCATCATGCATTGAAATACGTGATTGGTGGCCCGAGGACCGAGGGTCACACTCCCATGAGTCCATAGCATGATTGGAAGAGTGGCCATGCACACATTGCTTTGAATTTCCTTGCCATACACTGTCTGCCCTCTGCTGCTGTCAAAAACAGGATTCTGCAGGAAGCAATGGCCGGCCGGCCATATACAGTGCCGACCGGCCATCAGTGGCTGGCCGGTGGTCCAATATTTGGCCGATTACCATATTCTCATGGCCGGTGGTGCTTTGCATTGGCCGGTGGTATTCCAGAGTGATCAGGAAGTGGTTCAGAGGTGCCCCAAGAATTTTCACAGTCTTTAGAGGAGCAAGGCAGTGTAAACAGAGGCAACAGTGGCATGGCACGGGTTTCCGGGCGAGACGAATTCGAGCATGCATCATCCACGCATTCCGAAGCAGGGCTGCGGCCACCTTCCCTTTGCATTTAATTTATTATTTAAATTAGAAGTTCTGTAATAATTAATTTAGTATTATTTGTTCGGACTGTAATATTTATTCGGACCCTCCGAGCGAGGGCAAATTTGTAATAAGTGTGGGTGTGTGTGTGCATGTCTTCCAACCCCCACTTCTATCTCCCTTTTACTTACCTGCTTTCATGGTTAGTATTAGGGCATACTTACTTTAGCATACCTTATGCTATGCATGCGTGCATCATTCATCAATATTGCATGCACCGGGCTCGGCGCATCACACTAACTGCATAGTATTTCAAATCTAACTTGAATACGTGCTATTTGTTGCATCCCACATGCCATCCTAGGATTAGCCGAGCCTATTCTAGTGACATTCTGTATGCGTTGCATTAGCCATTTGACATGGACTTGGATCATGCATGATTACTAACATGTTCACTGTTTTGGGCACGGAGTACGATGTAAGTATTTATGCTTTAGCATCTTGCACGAGTGTGAGTGTTTGCCATGACAGCATGCTTACCATGTGGCTAGATGCTTATGTGATATAAACTGCCTGAATGCCTGTGGGTGAAGGTTGGATTGTTTGAGTTGGAACAACTCATTGAAATCCGTGTTTTAGCCAACTTGCGAGTAGCAAATTTCAAACGTTTTTTAAAACAAACGGATATGCGATGCTTTGTTCCAAATTAGGCGACCTAGTCTATACTTGTTTTGCTGTGCGCATCACATATTAATTCTAGCTAATTAACCGGAATAAGAACACATAACATTTTCAAAATTGGATATCATGGTTAGTAGAGGCTGATCTTCGGATCGGGCGAGAGGGGGTGCTCATAGCCGACCTTCCCCAATCGTACCCAAGTTCCCGAGCCGAGGCAACTTTGATGATGACAGACACGTGGCCTTAGGCACCGAGTCAGGGTTTCCTAAATTCCCCATTAAAAAATATTTAGGTGGCGACTCTGTATCTGGCAAAGTAGTCCATGTTTGGCACTTCTTTCTAAAAATCTGTTTTCTCAAAACGATTTGCCGGATTTGGACTCTTTGGTTCAGATTAAGAACCGTGACAATTTAAGACCAAACTGTAGTAGACCCACAGACGAACGAGACGGGATTCATCCTCCTGGGGCGTTCGGGGACGTCTACAATAGTGTGATGCGCTAAACAGAGCGATGCGTTTAGACAACGCGAGTGCATAAGACAGTGCGAATGCACAAGATAGTGCAATGCGCTAAACAGTGCGATGCGTTAGACAACGCGAGTACACAAGACAATGCGATGCGCTAAACAGTGCGATGCGTTAGACAACGCGAGTGCACAAGACAGTGCGATGAGTCACAAAGTGTAAGTGCACAAAACAGTGTGAGTGAAATACAATGTACAAAAAGTGTGAGGAAGGTGCACAAAAGAAGTGCGATAAAATGCACTTTCTATGCAAGTGAGGTGCATGTTCTATGCGAAAGATACGAGCATTTTCTATGCAAGTGAGGTGCATGTTCTATGCGAAAGATACGAGCATTTTCTATGCAAGTATGGGGGAATGCATTTTCTATGCGAAAGATACAAGCATTTTCTATGCAATATGGAAACCATATTCTATGCACAAGACAAGAGCATATTCTATGCAATAGTGAAAGCATATTGAGGGAAACGAGCAACACTCAGCGTAATACGTCATGTACATTATGAGATGAGTATAGAGCATTCTGCCACAACCTATTGAAATGTACTACAGAGGGAATCAACTCAACAAAACTCTGTTAAGCACAAAACAAAGTCGATAGCAAGGGCAGCCAATTACGCAGTTCAATGCAACCCATTTGTATGAACATGTAGACATAAAGTACATACGTTAATCAGAGGGAATATGACAATCCCCAAGAGAGTTTCGAAATGGTCGGAGACAATTTTCGAAAGTTGAATCATATCAGAATCATCATGGGGGTAAACCCACCCTAATTCAGGGGAAAGTGCCCAACAGATGGCTTTGGCAAACAGAGAGACAGGTTGGATCTAAACCTCTTGTTCAATTGATGACCCGATCGAATGCACTGAAAGTTGCCCTTAGTGTCCAGCCATTGGGCACCGTTTTAAACATTATGCAGGCATAGGAAATGGGGATCATCGGATCTGTTGCCAACCCATCAGACTCATGCTTCTCTTCTGACATATTAAGAACCCACTGATCATAAATGTGTTGCCCCTTGCGTGGGCACTCTCAACTCGTTTATGAGTTCCACACATGGACTTGTTTCCGAGTTAGAACGAACATTTGTGTATGGAATTTTGACCATGCCACTCTGTTGAACTTTTTCGAGCGACAGACTCGCTACTGGTGACTCGATGGAGAGTGCTTTTTGACAACACATTAGACGCGTTATGGTGACTCGAATAACGACATGCTATGATGACTTGATACAGAGCGCAGACTGTGACAAATATTAGGCACAACATAACAGAACTCACAACTGACCCAAAAGCAGAAAAAAGACTCAAGGTAATTGATCATTCATAGTGCCCCTAGTTTTACTTATGCTCCCTTTAAAAATCAATTTTAATCCCTGTTTTGCTCAAGAAAGAGATTCTACTGATAAGTTCAAGTATTGAAAATTGCTCCTCTTGTTTATTCAAGTTAGTTCTTTTTTTACCCAGCGCAAGTATATGATATGCGCAGCAGTCGGTGTAGCTGGATTGATGTGAAGCTGACGACAGGACTTGGGCAAGGTGATTGAGTTGAGACAGAATGAGATGGATATGATGGAGACCGAACTTCAGGATGAAGCTGCCTACATATCCCAAGAATGGGAATCAGGTCAACGTAATTCTTGGTAGAGGTTCCTTTAGGTGTTAACACTCTCCTTTTACACTCTGACTTTTGCCAAAGTCGCCCATTCGGGGTTTTCGACCTTGCGAGCTCTATTTATTTGATTTCTCATTTTTCATGCTCTAACTTTTGCCTAGGTCGCCCTTTCGGGTTTTCGGCCTAGCGAGCCTCTCAAGGATAATGTTACAACATTTGTGGTGAATGTAGTGAGTGTGGTGAATGTGATCAATGGTCGCCCTTGCCCTAATCACTAGAACTGACTTCACCTTGATTTGAGTCTGGTTCTCCAGCATGTCTTCTTCTTTTCTCTTGCTCCATTTTGAAGGTTCGCTCTTCTTGCACTGTGGTACCTCCGCACACTGGCCTTCCCGAATTCATACAGAAGTTCCTTTCCGGATAGTTGATTGGATTTCATTCCAATGGATGCCCCTAGCTTAACGATTGACTTCTTTCTTCTTCTTTTTTTCTCTTTTTTTGTTCTTTTGTTCTTTTTTCTCTTTTTTCTTTTTTCAATTCTTTCCTTCTTTCTTTTTTTTTTCAATTTTCTTTTTCTGTTGTTTGTTTGTTTGTTTGTTTTTTTGTAATAATAAAAGCACCAAGGAGAGATTCTATGACTCGAGAAATCTGAAAGTTGCTTTGTGCTTGTAGGTCTGAAAGCTGCTTTGTGCTTATCAAAATGATCGCCTGATGGCGAAGAGAATCCCCAAGACAAAGTAAGATACCACACACAATTCTGAAACTAACTTCGCAATCTTTGCAAAAGAAGCGGTTGAAAATTCTTGAAATCGTGGATGACTTTGTGCTGGCAAGTCAGAATTCACTCAAACTATTCAAGGGATCCTTTTCAATACTTGAGCTTATTAGCGGAATTTCATTCAGAAAACAAATTCAAAGTCTTTTTCTATTTGCCAAAGGTCACACATGCATCACTATAGGCACAATAAAATGATCAAAAACTTGACTCCCATTTTCATATAAAGATGAAGACCTGAGGGTACATGAGAGCGACTCAAAGGAAAAGACTCAACTGACGCTACAACGCAAGAAAAGGAAGAAAATAGCACTCACAACAAAACTATTTACAAGACACACAACTCAAAACAGAATAAAGCATTTCTGAAACAAAAAGGGGGATTACCCTTCTCCAAGTCCATCTGCAGAATTCAAAACAACTTGAAGTAGCCCACAGGAGGGTCCAGACCTGCCTTCAGTACACATCCACGCCCAAAAAGGTTGGTTTCAGACTTTTATCTTAGTTGAGACTGAGGTTTCTCATTCCAACCACCAGTGTTGGCAGCACTGTTTCATAAATCTTCCATACATCGAAATCAAGTGAATTTTCTATCTCTTCAACGATGTCGGTCAGACAAGAAGATTTTGGGATAAACTCAAAGGGTTCAGGCTCATTAGCGGGTATGATATGTTGGCCAGAGGAATGGTTGGCCATTGGCAAGCTATTGTGGTCAGGGAGGAGGTTACTGACAGCTTTGGGATCTTCAGGTGGAGTGATGACTTTCTTATCAAACAGGTCTTGAATTTCATGGCGAAGACGGAAACAACTGTTAGTGCCATGACTGGCTTGTTAATGAAAGGCACAATACTTGGCCGGATCATGTGAGAGAGGGAGATTCTTCGGGAGAGACCGAGGCTCAAGGGGTTTGAGATGCCCTTTTTCGATCAACACGCTTATGGCTTTGGATAAGGACATATAAAGCGGTGAGAAGAACCTTTTGCCTCGGGGTGGGTACTTCGAGGTTTGTGAGGTTGTGTTGGATGTACCGGCGAAAGGGTCAGCAGGTGTTGATTGGGTTTGTCGATCTCTTTCGAGTGTAGGAATGGAACTGAAAGGAGTCTTTCTGGTACAACTTTCCTTGTCCCGACTTGCCCCTTGACTCAGAATGCCCTCATCCCGAGTAGCAAAAGTGTCATCCACCGTTTTTGCCACAATTGTAAGCACTTGCTGCCTACTTAGCCCTTTGACCTTCAATGCCTTGATAAACCACTGAAGTTGTACATGAAGATCAATACCTGCCCCGGCTTTGTCTTTGCCACTTGCTTCTGCTTGACCAAAGGATTGGATTGCTATATCGGAGAGGAGCCCAGTTGTTGTTGACATGTCATCACCCAGACTTGGAATAGTTTTGAAATGATCCTTTTCTCCTACAGTTTGCCCCAAGGTTGAGGACCTTGGTGATGGGATCGAAATGCTAAATGTCAAATCTGCCACTGTTCCCTGAAGGTCTTCAATCATTCCCAGCATTTCAGCAGTAGTGGGTTCACTCATGTTGCGCCCTCGGCGTTCCTGAACCGGATTGGGTGCATCCATCATACACAAATCAGTACTTTCCGGAATGAACACCTCAGGCTTGGGTAAATGGGCCGGGGTGATGTATATACTGGGGTTAAAGGTGGGCGGTAGTGTAGAGATGAGATTAAGGTAGGCAGGAGATGTTTGGTCATTAGGATCTGGAGGTGAAGCTATCGTCTGGTTGTCGATGAGATTCTGGATCTCATGACGAAGGCGGTAGCAACGATCGGTGCCATGACCGCGCTGCTGATGGTACACACAGTACTTGGTGGGGTTATGTCTGGCTGGGAGTGGGTCAAGCAGAGGTTGAGGATCGAGGGGTTTGAGATGCCCTCTTTCCATCAAGACTTTTAGTGCACTAATCAGGCTCATATAGAGAGGGGGTGAAAGTTCTGCCCTGAGCTCGGGCTGGGCCGGCTGTTTGTGGGCTTGGATTGGCAAAAGGGTCAGCTGTGGCGACTGTATTGATCTCAACGGGTTTGGGAATAGTGCTACTACCAATATTGGTACTCCCGGCAATCACCTTCCTTATCGGTTTACTTGTTCTGGGAATGATCCCACTGTTGAGCGCACTCTCCATCTGAACCCCCAATTCGTGCAAACTTTTGAAAGTGGATAATGGGACGACCATCAACTTTTGAAACATATCATGTTCAAGGTTCCGCACCACCATTCGCACCTGATCCTTCTCAGAAGGGCGAGTTGTCATCAGTACTGCCTTTGCTCTCCATCTTGCAATAAATTCTGCAAAAGACTCTGTAGGATTTTGACGGGTTGCTTCAAGCTTTTGGATGGTCACTTTAAGTTGCGTATTGTAAGAGTACTGATTGACAAACGCCTCAGCCAACTCTTCCCAGTTCTGCTTCACTGTATCCTCCAACTTGGCATACCAAGCGGCTGCTATACCCGACAGGGTTCTTTCATACAGAGAGAGCTTTTGAGGCTTAGTCAGACCTACCAGTTTCAGGATGTCCAAGAAAAGCCGGATGTGTACCAAAGGATCTCCAGACCCATCGAAGCGGTCAATATATGGCATTTTGAATCTGTCTGGGAGTAGTACGGCAGCCTCGGTGTACCCATCTTCAATGTAGGGAATGGAATCAAGTCCCTGTGCCTTTTTATATTGCTTCTCAAGATTAACAATCTTTACCGAGGTCAGGCTGAGATCATTAACATCACGGGAATAAAGCCTCTCATTAGGCTGTACCAGGGGTCTGAAAACTCGGGTTGGAGCCAACCCTTCTCGGGGATCCGAGCCATGCAGATCTTCAGCTGGCGATAGTGAGTCAAAATTCGGCTGGGGTCCCAAAGCTGGATGTGAGGCAGATGCCCCAGATGGGCGTTGCGTTTCAGTATTGGTCTCATCTTGTATAGCAATTCCCTGGTTTAGGGCAGTTCTCATGGCCACAACTTCTTCTGGACTTTGAGCCATCACGGGTCTACTGAGTTGGATAGGGGTAACCTAAATGCTGACCAACAAGGATTTCAACCTGGCTATAGCTGATGTATCTGAATTGGATCAGTTTAGTCAGGTTTGACTGGATTGGGCTTTTTCAGAGTGGGCCTTTTCTGAGATTGAATGGACTGTGATGGGGTTTAAGGTAGGCACTGCTCCTTCTCTGGCTCAAACAAACCCCCCCTAGCATTGAAAACAAATGCTCCATTAGATCAGGATACTGAATATGCTGGTCAAAACAAAGCAAGATACAATTTTTTCCCCGGGTTCTAGTTCTGGTTTATTTCCACCAAATCGAACATGAACCCCTGGATTTTGACCCAAATCTGATTCTGATATGATCCCCAAGGTTTGAAGAGGTCCTCCTCCATATTAAGACTCCCAAAGGATTGTGTCATACATTCCCAACGAGTTCACATTTTGCACAAAAGCACGCAAAACACTCCTATAAGGGGTTAGGGTTTCCCTGTCCTATTTTGTCAGGAGCTAGGGTTTCACTACACACGCAGCGGTTTCAAACAACCTACAATTGGGTAAGCAACTTGTCCTAGCTTGGAATGGTCACTATGGATTCGAATATGCACTAGGTCGAATGGTCAAAAAGAGGGTGCCCCGGTAAAAACCGAGGTTTGTGTTCCCGTCATGGCAGAGCCCGTAACCGGTCAGCCTTATGGCACGCTTCTCAAAGCGGGCCTCCGGTAAACCGTTCAGGAATAGCAGACAGCAAACACTGTGTCCTAGGCGCACCAATGCAAATGCAATGCAAAGAAACTCATAAGTGTAATCAAAACAAGATATCATGAGTTCGAGTCAAGTTCTCTAACTACCCAGCAGAGTCGCCAGAAACTGTAGAAGTCCCCGAACATCCTGGGAGGGAATCCCGTTTTGTTCATTTGGGCTCACTACAGTTCAGGACTCAAAGTCACGGTCCTGTATCTAATCTCACAGAGTGCAATGCAAGACCGATGAATCATCAAAGAGTCCAAATCCAGCAAATCATTTTTGAAAACAGATTTTTTTGAAAGAAGTGCCAAACATGGACTACTTTGCCAGATACAGAGTCACCACCTAAATATTTTATTTTAGGAAATTTAGGAAACCCTGACTCATTGCCTAAGGCCACGTGTCCGTCATCACCAAATTTGCCTCGGCTCGGGAACTTGGGTACAATTGGGGAAGGTCACTTCGTGAGCACCCCCGCTTGCCCGATCAAAGATCGGCCTCTACTAACCATGATATCGAGTTTTGAAAACATTATGTGTTCTTATTCCAGTTATTAGCCTAGATTTACTACGTGGTGCGCACAACATACAAATATAGACCGGATCGCCTGAATTGGAACAAAACATCTCATGTTTGTTTTTGAAAACGGTTTGCTACTCGTAAGTAGGCTAAAATGTGGATTTGCCACCCTCATGTGGGCTTAGAAAACATGATCTTGCCACTCTCAAGTGGGCTTAAAACTCGCAGTCGATGAATTGTTCCAATCCAAATAACCCAACCTTCACCCACAGGCATTCAGGCAGTTATATCATATAAACACATAGCCTCATGGTAAGCATGCTATCATGGTAGTCACTCACACACATGCAAGGATGCTAAAGCATAAGCACTTACCGAGTACTCCGAGCCAAAGAAAGAAGCTAATTAGAAATCATGCATGAATCCTAACTATGCTGAAATACCTAATGTAACACATGCAAAAATGCAACTAAGACAGGCTCGGCTATTCTAAAATGGCATATGAAATGTAACAATCGATACATGTATTCAACTTGGAATTGAAATACAATGCAGTTAGTATGATGCGCCAAGCTCGGTGCATGCAAGATAGATGAATGGATGTAAACATGCGAGCATAAGTATACTAATTGAAACATGCCCTAAACTAACCATCATAAGTTGGTAAATAAAAGGGAGAAAGACATGGGGTTGGAAGACATACATCACACACACGCACACTTATTACACAATTGCCCTCGCTCGGAGGGTCCGAATAAATAATACAGTCCGAATAAATAATTAACTACTCTAGCTAATTAAATATTACAAAACCCTAATTAATTAAAAAATTAACTAGGAAAGCGAATAAACTAGCATGCAAGCTATAAAATGGACTGCCTCAGCTCTGTTCCGAATGATGAAAGATGCATGCATGCTCAAGTCGCCTTGTCGGGAAATTCCTCGTGATGCCCCGATTTGCCTCTGTTTGCAATTGATCCCGGAATATTGTACAAAGCTCTAGAAGGCTGCTGGTTTCTGGTTTGCTGCAACAGAGAGCAAGAAAGGGGCATGGCAAAGAATTTTCAACACATGTGCGCACGACCATTCTCCCCGTCATTGCACAAGCTCTAGGGAGTGTAGTCCTCGATCCTCGTGCCACCAATCACACATCTCGATGCATGATGGCCGAGGAGTCGAATTGCACGACTCAATGTGAAATGAATGCACATATAAGCATAACAAGGCCTAAACTCCATCTTGGGTAATCCGGAGTGTCGGCGACTGGGAATTGAGACACGTTTCGTCACTTGGAGTACGAAACGTCCCTCGTTTCCCGTGTTTGGACTAACCCTACTCCAAACACAATGCAATGAAATGGCATACACAATGTGACTAACATGCAATCCTAAATGCAATGCAACCTAATCATGCTGGCATGCGAGGGATGATATGCAAACATGTAACTAGCATACGCAATGCTACGAACTGAGAATGGCATACTCAATGCACACGAACTATATGGCATACGCAATGCAATATGGACTTAAACTAAAGTGAGTGGACCTCAGCCCCACTCAAATCAGTGGCCATTCATGGTGAAATTAAAGGCAAGAACACTTATGCAAACATGCCCAATGCAAGGGACCGATCCTAAAGCACCAAATGCAACGCTAACAAAGCATGGCAAAGGATGACACATGGCATACAATGACACAAATTCCAGCTCTGAAATAGCATACAAGATGGTCCCGAAACATGTAAACACCTTACCCGATGCATGCTAGATGACCCGAATACCGAAACTAGTGGAATGGATTACACTATAGGTATGCAAAACAATGCTCAAATGATGAAACCAACCCCAAATAGTCCCTATGCAGACCAAAATCAATGGCTAAATGTGTTGGGATGGTGGCTCGGAATGCATTCAAATGAAGCCCATGCAATGGTCGGTAAATGAGGCATACAAGCATAACTCTCAAACGCATTTAAAGAGTGAAAATCATGGGAATATGGCATACATGTAAGCTCTGAAATACGATGTGCAATGGCCCTAAAACATGAAAACACCTCAGTATATACATGTAATAGACCTTGAAACTCAAAGCTAAGCATGGACATTGTACTACAAGCATGCAAAACAAGCATCATTCGACCATGAAACCCCAAAAAAGAGCTAAGGCAGTCCAAAATATGCACAAAGTCAGTTTAAGGTAAGGCCAAAATATGCTAGGAAATGCGGCCAAAGCATCATACAAAACAAGCTAGTAAACCATGACTTACACTACAACTATATGAAGCATGTGAAGGACTACCAAACCAACCAAAAATAGAAACATGGCATGCCAAAATATGACCAAAAAACCACTGGAACTCAGTCAACACATGCTAGAATGAGGTGCTCCTTTGAAAGGCTATGCAGGGGGTTACTCTACACGTGCAAGATGGACATCAAAAATGGAAAAACTACCTCTGGAAAGAGGTTATGAGGGCCCTAAAACTCATCAAAAAGGGCCTAAAAGGGGGCTAGGAAGCATGCAAGTGAAGGCTCCTTTGAAAGGCTATGAAGAGGGTTACTCTTCTCATGCAGGATAGACACTTAACATGGCAAAACCACCTCTGGATAGAGGTCATGCAGGTCATAAAACTCACAAATAATAGCCTGAAACATGGCTTGAAAACATGCAAATAGGGGCTCCTTTGTAAGGCCAAGAAAGCTAGTAAACAAGACAAGGGGTGAGAGGGTCACCCCTCTCTGATTTTGATGCTCAAAATAGCATGCTAGCCACTAAAAATCTACTAGATTTCAGTGGCTAAAAGGCCAAACAAAGCACAATACAAAGGCCTTAGTGCATGGCTCAAAATAAGATGAAAACAAGCATGCAAGGGGGTAGATGACCCCGAACAAAAAAATGACCTTAAACAAACTTGTTAAGAAGCTCAAAATAAGACTTTTTTCAGTTTATGCCAAAGCCCAAATATGCTTGCAAATATAGCTAAGATATGAAGCAAAATAAGGACCAAAAGGAGGATAAGAGAGTTACCCTTGTAGCCAAGAAAGACAGCAGTTTCTGGACCAAGAAAGTGGCTTCTCAACCTTTCAAAATAAGTTCCAAGGTGCTTAGATGGATGATGGAGAGGTTAGGCTAAGAGGTGTAGTGCAAAGGGGCCAAGAACCTAGCACTTTTGGGACCAAAATAGAGAGATGTATGGAGATAGGTGTATGTATGCCTTGGTTAAAAAATCTGAACCTTTGCTAATGAGGGAGAGGGTTTCTCTTATAGAAGAACAAAGGTCCAAGCTTCTCTTAGAAGCTTTAGCAAAAGGGCCAAGCTTCTCTTAGAAGCTAAAGCAAAAAGGGTCAAGCTTCTTGGAGAAGCTAAAAAGGGTCAAAAGGTTCAAACTTCCTCAAGAAGCTAAAAAAAAGGTTCAAAAGGTCAAGCTTCCTCGAGAAGCTAAAAAAAGGGGTTTAAAGGTTCGAGCTAAAATAGACTCGGGAAGATGGGCACTGACAATGCAGAGCCGAGCGCGCAGCCGGGCGCCTCAAAAACAGGCTGTTAAGCACCGAGAGCGGCGTATGACCACAATGGTGGTCTCCCAGGCCACAGTGTCCCTCTAGAGAGAGGAAACAAGGTGTGTGCAAAAAACCGGAGCAAACGGAGAAAGTTAAGCGGTCCCGAACCGAGGCGCACGGCCGACGGCTCCGAAAAATCAGAAACTAATCTCCAAACGGGAACAGTGGTCTACAACCACAAAAAGTAGCCTACGGCCACTAAGAGATGGTCTACGAGACCTCTCCCTCCCTTCGGGAAGAGAAAATAGAATCTGGTTCGCAAACCGAGTCAAAGCACAAAAGGGTCTCGAGGTCCGAGGGTAAGGCTCTCAGCCGAAACTCCGAAACCTCAGAACAAGCACAACATGCGCAATCACCGAGCGCTCAATCGATGACGTTTGAGTCTTAAGGTCGGTCAAAAATGGGGTGTCTACACCATGAAGAGGAGATAGGAGTAGCTTTTGGTGAAATTGAGCAACTAGTTTGCTGCTTTAATAACTCCATCTCCAAGGTTGAAACCAATATTCTGTGAATATAGTTATTTTGTATTTAGCTTTTTGTGCATTCATTAGAAGAAAATGGAATGAAAGCTTAACTGATTAGGTGGCTTGAATATCTATCCGGTTAATAGTTGGTGTGAAATAGTGTAATGGGTATAGTGAATGTATGAAGAACAAGTATATGGCATGGGTTATATTCCATGAGTATTTTTGCTTGTAATGGTGGATCTTGTGAGTGAAACATGGGTTAGGTAGGAATACTTGGCCACCAATGTTTGTGAATATCATGTGTATTTTATGTAGTTTGAGGAATATCAGATGGGTATATAAAGTTGAGGGTACAATCTATGAGTATGAAATTCTGCATATAACCACAATCTTTAAAAATGAAGAAACCTTATCAAATGGATGAATTTTGAACTGAAATTTTTACAGTTGATTAATTACATATTGAATTTCATATCAGAATTTTCTCGTAATTTTTGGGAGTCAAAATCTATATTAACTGGTGCATTCAAATCTGTCCAGAAAACTGGTGTTAAATAGTAATTTCGGAAGTGTTGCTCTCTTTGGGTATAAATCTGAAAAATATCAAATCAGCGTCATTAGAACTGGTTACAAGTCTAGTTTCTTACATTTTTGGCCTTGCATTGATTGCTATTCTATACTAAGAGAATCGTCAATTTCTTTAAAGAGTTGCAGAAAACAATCTGTTTGGGTATAATTAATTGTAAATAGTTATTTTGACAAGCAAATCAAGTAAAACCAATTGGGTTTGAAACTTAGTCCCCCAACTGGACCAACCACTTGGCTTTAAGCTTGTTTGTCCAGCTCCCAAGTTTAGTTTTCTGTTAACTCCCCATTCCTTACCAGAGTTATCATTTTGACTAGACTTCCAGGAATTGGAAGGCAACACTTTCTTCTTTCCTGATGGAGATTGAAATTCTTTACATAGAGGATCACTATTTGACGAGCCCCTGTTAAGGGAAGCTTTTCACTGAGCTACTTGTTCTGTTTTATGTGTTGTTGAAGGCGGTAGTTTGTTTGTCTGAACTTTATTAGTCCCCCAACTGGACCAATCACTTGGCTTTGAGCTTGTTTATCTTGCCCCCAAATTTAGTTTTTTGTCAACCCCTCATTCCTTACCAGAGTCATCATTTTGACTGGACTTCCAGAAATTGAGAGGCGATTCTTTCGTCTTTCCTGATGGAGATTGAAATTCTTTACGTAGAAGATTACTGTTTGAGGAGCCCCAGTTAAGGGAAGCTTTTGACTGAGCTACTTGTTCTGTTTTTTGTGCTATTGAAGGCGACAGTTCGTCTGTCATAACTTTATTAGTCCCCTAATTGGACCAACCACTTGGCTTTGAGATTATTTCTCCCGCTAACAAATTCTGTTTTATCTGTCAAAATGCATTTGTTTTCCTCACCCTATCATTTTCCATGTTCTATTGGAATAGATGGTGCATTAAGTTTTGTATATTTCTAATGTGAACTTGTACAATATATTGTTGTTATGCAATACAGCATTGTTGTGATTTTGTGTTTACTTGTATTCATGATATTATATTTCTATTTTAATTTCATTTTGTGGGATAATTGGTGGGGGTAAATTTTCATGACACTCCTAGTAATACTCTCATAAAAATCATAAAAAAAATTATTAACACAAATTTTTAAAATAAGTTTAAGTTTTTTCAAATGTCTTCATAAACATCTAACATGTAAAATTTTTTTTTTTTAAACAAAAATTTCATAAATAAAATTAAAAAAACTAAATAAAGTACAATTTTTTTTCGAGACGGAGAAGCCTAAACTTTTTAAAATAGTAGTTCAATAAAAAATCAAAATAAAACTAGTTCACTAAAAGCAAAAAAAAAAAAGTCATCAAATAAAAAGGGTTAACTTTTTAATGTTCCCTTTTCCTTTCACTCAACAAATTCCCTTCATATTCTAAATCCAAATACAGCCCAAGAAAAGAGAAGAAGAAGAAGAAGAAAAAAAAAAAGAAAAAAGACCTACCATATTACAAAATTAAACTACAACAAAATCTTTTTTGCAAACAAAAAGAAAATAATAGTTATTCAGGTGGAAAAGTTAGACCTACTTTATAAGTCTACTGATATGTCAAGAAGAGGATTGGTTGATAATTAAATATTATCTGATTATCAACCAATCATCTTCTTCACACATCACTGAGTCTATAAAGTGGGTACAAAAAATGGAGTTGTATATCATGTTTGAAAAAAAAAAAAAAAAACTCAAGTATTCAGATAATTCAACATACATTAATCCATTCATTAATCTAGAACATTCATTAACTCATTGCAATTCAATAAAGAAAGTCATGAACTAATAAATGTGTACTTATAAATGTAGTTATTTCATAAACTAGGTTCATATAACAAATAGTTGAAATATATTCGTAAGTTAGATGAACAATAACATTGTCTTACACTCCAGTAACGAAGATACGACACAACATACAAACATATATGAAAGATAAAGGTGTTTGATTTCTCATTCCTTATCTGGCATGTAGTAGTCAGAAAGATATTTTTCATTGTTTAAGGCATTATTTTGCTCAATCACTGTCAAATCTTTGTTGCTTGCTTCTGCCATTTCGGTGGCTAGCTGAAGCATGAAATGTCGACATCTCCGCATCAACATTCTGTTGTTCTCCTTCTTAATTCGGCTAACTGCTTTTTCATAGTCACTCACATTTCGTCTAGCCATGGTCAACGAACGACGATGAGGTACCAGTACCCCAAAGTTACGTAGATCATTAAACAATCCTTCTTGCTCCGTTACCCTGAACACCCATTTTGCTCAGATACCAACATAATAATCCTTCGGACTCGAGTACTTTTCGCTCTTGTAATCATAAGTAAATGGAGGTAGCAGCAACACTTTTGGATTTTTTTGCCGGCGTGAACTTCCTGCACCTCTTGAAGACAATGTTCATAAAATAAAATAAAAAATTAATAATAATAATAATTGTAGATATATTACTATTGTTATGACTTGAACAAACATCATACTGGGGGTAGCGCTATTTATAGACATCATACTGGGGTTAACTAGAGATGATCTAGTGACGATAATTGAGTTGGGGCACTATGGAAGAAGTGATACCCGTGATATTATTTTATCTTATTCATTTCATGCAATCCTGAGTACCCATGACTTTGTGTACCTGTGATGTAGTCACGGACGTGGTTGTTAGATAAAATCATAATTGTAGGCCGTCCTTTTCACAATGCAATCCCTTCATATTCGAGCAGTGAGTTGTCAAATTAATCAGTAATGCAGTGAGTTGTCACATGGCCACATTAAACTATTTTTTCATGCTTACTTTTTTAATACAGTAAGTAGTCACTTCAAACTGATGATTTTAGTACAAATTGGTGTTTTCAAAAAATTATAAATTAAATCATAAAATAAAACAATGACTTTAATTTTCTTCGTTTTAAAGTAATACTGTTCATAAACAACTATGAAACAGAGTGCAAGTAAATACACAACCTTCCAACTCACTTCGACCTACAAAACTATCGTTGATTTTTTCACCAAAACAATGTTCAAAACAAAAGAAAACAAAATAATAAAATGGTCACCTGATATGTAAAGAAGATTGGCACTGCAGCCTATATTTTAATTTTTTTTCACTTAATGAACTTCACAGTCATCCCCTTTTCTCCCCTTTGCATTTTATGCTTCTTTTTATATTTTGTAAATTACACTTCACTCCTTCAGTCCTTTATATAATTGTTTATCAACACTATTGCTATGTGGTCGTATTAATGTGACTTAGATGAATTCTGAAATGTGATGAAAAAACAAAGCATCTAAGTTGCGCTGCACAAAGTCACATGCATCACGTAATGTGAGGAAAAAAGTCACAAAGTATATAATTTACAAAGTCAGAAAGTCACATGCATCACTGCATAAAGTGACATGCATCACTGCATCACTGCACAAAGTCACATGCATCACTGCATTACTGCACAAAGTCACATGCCTGCATCGCTGCACAAAGTCACATAGCATCTGAGGAAAAAACAAAACATACAAATTATTACGTCTGTTCAAGTCACTGCACTGCATCACTGAGAAATGTTGGACGTATCACTGCGCCGAGCTACAATTTATTATCATACCATAGCTACTGTGCCCATGTGAATTCTACAATTCATAATGGGATGAAGGGGTGTCAGAAAAAAATAACAAAACAATTAGACCCTTTCTGTTTAAAAAGCCACCTATGCAGCTCCAAATAGACTCATAAACATTGAAGATAATGTAGTTATAGAGTTAGAATGTATTGAAGATTAATTTGTAGTAGAGTTAGAATGAATAGGTTTTTCGATGTACAGAACCTGAAAGTGTTCCACATAAAACCTAGCCTAGTATGCAGACAAGAACAACACCGACTTAAATCAACACATAATTAACTTCAAATTAAATTGGTCAAATTTCTCCAATTAAATTAAATTAAATATGTAAGGTGAAAAGTGAAATTAAATATATTGTCAAGGCAAAATAAATTGAATTATATTTGTAATCAGAAAAATTAAATTAAATTTTTAAGTGGATTTGAACTTTGCTTAAAACCTGTAGATATGCACTGAGTAGTAAATAAAAGTCGAAGTGACAACTCCTATAAAGTTGATGCATAGTTGTTCAGGTCATAAAACTTGACGTGACAACTCTGATGCATAGTTGTTTACAATAATTTCAAACATACAGCTACCATGTATATATGTGGTATAAATATCGCATTATACCACAACAAAAGTTTTATAGCTATTTCGAGCGACATCATCATGATATATACGGTGGTTGATCTATATTCAACAATGGGTCGCTATTGGGTTGCAGATGGAGATAAATTTCAATACCCATTAAATCCAAATTTGCGTTACTCACATGCCACCGTCAATACAATGAGAGCTGAGTGGGAATTTCACATAACTCGAGCAAACGTTCTCGTTGATCTATGTCGTGAAGTTAATATTAAATTTCCTCACCGGTTAGCCATGCGTATGCCAACTGACACTCCACACTTGTTGCAAAGGGCATTGCATCGTATCCGCGACAAAGTTAATCGCATGACCCAACGTTTGCAGAGGTCCGAACTAATGAAGACCACAAATGAGTGTGCCGAAGATGGGTTAATGGATGATGCACACCAGTACTTCGCCTGGAGCATGGATGTTATGTATGAATCTGATATTGAGATGTCAGATGATGATGATAATAAATGAAATTGTTTGGATGAATGACCAAATATCTTGTAATGGATTTGTAATGCTTATCCACGACTTATCAATGAAAGGAGAAGTTTCAATAGTTTTTAATAGTTCTAGTAATTCTACAAATAACAAATACCTTTGATTTCTCTCTGTTATTGTTATTCTGAAGAACGCTACTTGAACTAGGCTTTCATGATTTCATGCATTATTGATATGGAATATAATGATGATACTGAATGAACTTGGTTGCATGTATGACCAAACTTTTTCATTCAGTATAATGGCTTTGCAATGCTTATACATGAGTTATAAATAGGAAGAGAAATTCGTAACTAATCTTGACATGTGTACTTATAAATGTAGTGATTTCATAAACTTCAGGTTCATATAACAAATAGTTGATATACATCCGTAAGCTAGATGAACAACAACATTGTCTTACACTCTAGTAACAAAGATACGACACAACATAGAACATTGTGAAACTCATTATTTCGCTCAATCACTGTCAATTCCCTGTTGCTTGCTTCTGCCATTTCAATGCAGTAAGTTGTCACATCGCTACAGTAAACTGTTTTCTGGTGCTTGCTTTTTTAATACAGTAAGAAGTCACTTCGAACTAGTCCATATCAGTACAAATTGGTGTTTGCAAAAAATTATAAATTAAATCATAAAATGAATCAAAGGCTTTAATTTTTTTTGTGTTAAAGCAGTATTGTTCATAAATAACTATGAAACAGAGTGCAAGTAAATACCCCCAAGTGTCTTGAAATGCCCATGAGTTAAGTTACATGAGATAAAATCGAAATTATTTTTTTAGTCACAGACAGCATTATGAAACACACCCACAGTGAAGTACCTAGATGTAGAGCATGTACCTCAGTCAAAAACTTATGTTGCTTGGGGTTCTTCGAATAATGAGGGGAGTAAAGTTGAAATACAATCTCAAACCGGGCATGAGAATGAGTCACCCACAGTCAAGTAAGAAGATGTTGAGCATGTACCTCAGTCAAAAACTTCTGCTGCTTGGGGTTCTTCAAATACTGAGAGGAGTAAAGTTGAAATACAATCTCAAACTGGGCATGAGAATGAGTCACCCACAGTCAAGTAAGAAGATGTTGAGCATGTACCTTAGTCAAAAACTTCTGTTGCTTGGGGTTCTTAGAATACTGAGGGGAGTAAAGTTGAAATACAATCTCAACCCAGGCATGAGAATAAGTCACCCACTAATATCAAAATAGCCAGTTATAATAAAAATAGCCAGTCCAATGGTGGCAACGAGTCGGCTGTTGACAAAAATCAGATTTTGGGGAACGATACAACGTCAAAGGCAAATGGTTGAGGGTCCAGTATAGGGAGTTAGGGTTCTTCGAGTGAAGAGGGCCACAGTGATGATAGGAATGAAGGAATGTCAGGTTGGCAAATCAAAGAATTTGGGTGCTGGATAAAATATTTATTATTATAGAATTTGGATCCAGTTGGAGGGTTAATCTATTCTATTATTAAAGGGGAACACCAATTTTGGTGTCATGAATCTAAAGCCTGGCTTACAAAATTTTTTCTATTTTTCCTAAAATAACCATAACTTGTTAAACAATCTATTATTTTAACTTATATCAAATTGTAATTATGGATAAAATTGTAAATTACCAACTCAGTAAATAGCTTCCATGTTTCTACTTCCCACATTTTAGAAACTGCTGTGCAGTTCCACGTTTCACCATCTTCTCTTTTTTTTAATTGTTTATTTTTTTATTTTATATTTAAAATTTATAACAAACTGCTGTATAAGTTCCACAGTTCATCATCTTCACTCCATTGAAAAACTAAAATTTGTTTCTTTCTTCCTTTTTTTTTTCTTCTAGAAAGACTATTCAAGTATTAAAGAACTTTTTTCTTTCTTTGTTTCTTTTTTTTTTTTTGGGGGGGGGGGTGGGGTGGGGGGAAAGAAGAGTATATAAAATTTGTGTTTTTGTTTTCTTAATGTTGTATGTGTGTGTGTGTGCATGTTGTTTAAAAAAATCAATGTTCTTCAAATTTTTATTATATTATCAGGTTCTGTACCCTTTTTTTTGGGGGGGGGGCAGTCTTATGTTATCTGAAATTTGTGTGTTTGTATTTAAAAAAAAAAAAATTGTTCTTAAATTTATCATTATGTTATCAAATTCTTTGGGAAAAAAAGTACAGAATAATAAATAAAATTTATGTAATTATTTATTTCATGTTTTTTGTAAAGAAGTAATTTTGTAGTTAAAAAAAATTATTAAAAAAAAACTGTATGAAAAATTATGTAGTTTATTATTGTAAAACGAAAATCCACATGGTACCAAACGCAGCACAACTTGAATCTCTTATGTATATAACCACCTTGTTTAAATCCATTGTGACATCATGATTTGAATAGTTGAAGTATTTAGGAAATCATCAAAATAAGTAAGAATAAAAAATTGTAAAATTATATTTTCGAATAAATAAGTATGACACATTTACATCCTCTGTACAAGTTTGATTTACAAAAACTATAATAAAAACTATAAATAAAAAAAACTATACACTCCATATCACACCCGCTAATGCCCTAACCTGCCCCCAGTCCCACAACCTCGACTGTGGACCTCCCTCTTCGGTCTCCTGCGGTAGACTCTCTGAATATCTGGCTCCCCCAATCGTAAATGCGTATCCAGTGGCACTTCCTCCCCTGCATGTGGCCCTCCACTGACTGTTTGTGGAGCCTGTGAGTGTGACCTCCCTCTCCTGCATGTGCTGCCCCTAATACTGTCTCTGGCAGAAGATCAAATACTGCTGTGAGCTGTGAAACTCCCTCATCTGGTGCAATTGTATCACGATCTGCAGCTGGACCTCGACCTCGATCTCTGCCTCTGCCCGCACCCTGACCTCGGCTGCGATGTCCGCCACGACCATAACCTCGGCCTCTCCCTCGCGCTCTTGGGAGGGCTCAATATGGGCCTGATCGTCAACGTGGTAGATGTCAGTGAGAACTGCATCATGTGTACTCATGGTCGCGGTCGAACTAGTCCCCACAAAAGTAGGTGTATGTAGTGTGAGACTATGTGATGTACATGTATTAACCCCAACACTACAAACACCTGAACTGTCTGGTGGTGGTAACTGGATGGGTGGGGTAACAACGTCATGCATGTATCGGGGCGGTGTCCAATCAGGGTCAGCTACATAAGGTATGCCAGTATGCTGGGTAGGAAGTACGTGGAAGGAATCTGGAGATATGTATGGGGTAGTATGTGATGGGCTGACTGATGTCCAAGGAGCTGATGTGGCTGGCGCTGAAGTGGAAGGCGCTGACGTGGACGGCGCTGATGTGTCTAGAGCAACTGCTGCACTGTGTACACTGTAGTGGCCAAAATGCAGACGATCTCCCCGATGGGCAAGCTGGATCGCCTCGTATAATAACTCTCGGATCTCTACAACGGCCTGCAAGGCATGCTGTCCATCACGTCTGAAAAGGGCGTCCTCAGCTAAGTGATATGACCTCCTAGCTCTAACCACCTGAACAAAAATTCGGATGTATTAGGCTACAGTTGACTCAAAGTAAATCAATTATGATCTTAATAATTATCTGACACATACTATGATACTCACCAATGTCTCAAGATAAGGCCCAACTCCCTGATATCCGGACTCAGACAGGTGGCTCGGATTACCGACTAGTAGGTGTGTATGTCGCCGATACCACAACATGTAAGGGTCGGAAGAGGGGAGCACCTCATTGCTGTAGTCAGCCTGTACAATACTATCCCGACGGGCATCCCACAACTGTATATATCGCATATAAAACAGACTCCAGTCCGTGCCAGCTCAGCCATGCCTATCAGTGACGTACTGTCACGACCCAAACCCGGCCCTATGGGTTTAGCACCGTAACTGGCCAGTAATCCGAGATTACCGAAGGCCTGCAGAACAGTAATACAGTAAAACAGAGTACAGGGCCTGGCGGAAGCCATTACAGTAAATAACTAGTGTCCATTGAGCTGTGAAAATCTGTATGCCAAAAACATTTTTCACGCATTCATTCAGTTCAAACAGTACAGCCTATATATACAATCATATACAACCATTCAGTACGGGGATCTATTCCCTCGATAACAGTGCAGTAAAACAGTAAACAGTTTGTACAATTATACAAAACAGTCAAGAGACAGGTGGGGGACACAAAAACACCCCAAGCCATAGCATGGCGTCTCGGAACCTCGCAGTGAGGCACATAGGCTGGCTTGACAAAACTTGGGGACTAACCCACGCTCCTAGCTCCGGTCTGGCTGCTGAGAACCTACATATATATATATAAACAGTGAGCTAAAGCCCAGTGAATAACAATAAGTGTAAAGAGGTTATGAATGAATGTCCTTACAGCAATGAAATCAATTCATTATACAGTATTTCAATCTTTCAGTATTTCAGTCAATCAGTATTTCAATCAATCAGTCATATGTGGTACATCCATTAGCCTATAAACAGTAGGTCCAAAAGGACCGGGCCT
This sequence comes from Camellia granthamiana, assembly GCA_036172215.1. Lineage (NCBI taxonomy): Eukaryota > Viridiplantae > Streptophyta > Magnoliopsida > Ericales > Theaceae > Camellia > Camellia granthamiana. The sequence continues at coordinate 73,917,723 of CM069915.1, read as the reverse complement.
TAACAGACCCAACAATAATGATGGCCATCAATCGATAAACAATATGGTTCCACAAGGAAACCGACAGAGCTCTGTAACAGTCAATAACAGTAGGTGCTAAGGATGCCACAGTACAGTTCAGAAATAAAGGACATACATTCATTCAATAAACAATATCAGTTCATTAAACAGTTCAGTTCAGTATTCAAAAGATAACCATTTTGAACATATCTTTACACAATCTGTTACTCACAGAGATTGGGCTAATTGCAGCTAGAGCGCGTCCCCGAAAGCCAACCCTAAACAGTCAATAAATAGAACACACACTAAGTTTCACAGTCGGGAAGGATGATAATTAAATCCCTAAATTTCCTCGGTGTGGTTCTATGTCCAAATCCTCATTAAGATGCCTTAAACTAGGCCTAAGAATGCCTAGGATGAGATGAGGATGCAAAAATACACTTGGAAGGCATTTTTCAAAAGTTGCTGAAAATAGGATCCTCGCTCGAGCGAGACTTCCTTCGCTCGAGCGAGCTTCCAAAATCCAAGGCTTCGCTCGAGCGAGAAATCCTTCGCTCGAGCGACCTGCATGAACAGTAAAAGTACTGGATGCTCGATTTTTACGCGCGATACCACGCTCGATGCTCGCTCGAGCGGATCCCTGTACAAAGGTGCTCGCTCGAGCGAGGAATCCTTCGCTCGAGCGAGGAAGCAAAATCTGGAATTTCCAGATTTGTCTCCCAAGTTCGAACCAAGCATTCAACCATCCAAAACTCAACCTCTTGGGCCCAAATTCTGGGAAAACATTTCAAACTCATAGTACAACAAGTTTTAAAGCTCAATTTATGAATTCAAGCCCCAAAGGTTGGTCAATTAAATCCAACATTCAAACCCATTTCATGAACAATATGTAAACATGCAATGCATGAGTTTTAAACCAAATTCAAGCTCCAAATCTTGCTCTAATGAGCTCCAATCTTTGAAAACCAAATGAAAACATGGTCTATGGTAAAGATATGGACATGCATGTATAATGCTCCAAGAATTCAACTTCAAACTCACTAAATTCAACATGCATGCAACAATGGAACTTCAATCTAATATGCTAAGCTTAAAACATGACTTAGCTCAACAATTTAGCATGAAACATGCAAGAACAAGTTTAAACTCAACAATGAGAAGGTCAATGATCTACCTTAGGTCTTGTATTCAAGGTTTAAGAGCTCCAATTGCCAATTCACACTTCAATTTCAAGCAATCCAAGCCAAATTCCACAAGACTAAGTCAATTCTCCTTCTCTCTCCCTAAACCTCTTCTTGGTCGGCTAGAGTAAGGAAGAAGGCTGATGAAATGAAGATGTTCAAGTGTATGCAAGGCTCAAATGATAAGCTTAAACAAAGACCCACTCAATGGCATTTCTGTAATTATGACAAACTCTTTAATTGACTTAATTTAATCTAATTTACTCATTCCTAATCAATTTTCAGATAAATATACCATTAAATCACAAATATTCTACTGAACATGAAACTCTAAACGGTTCCTAATTCGGCCGCCGATAAGGCCTCCAATTAACAGTTCAAACATAAGAATTCAAACAGATATTCAATCAATCAAACAGATGCATTATGCAATTCAATATATAAACTCATTCAATTTCAGTTTCGATTTCAATCAGTCTATTCAGTACCTCAGTTAATTCAATTATCAGTCATTATCAATTCAGTTTAGTAGTAATCAGTAGATAATTCAGTGGTTAATCGGTAATCAATACGAGGGTTGTTACAGTCTCCCCTCCTTATAAGGAGTTTAGTCCTCTAAACTCGAGTTACCTTCGTTTTGGAAGAAAACAGGATTCAGCGGGAACAAATCAGGATATCGCCTAGCCATGTCATCTTCCCTTTCCCAAGTGGCATACACACCACCATGGTTCTGCCAATCAACTTTCACTAGCGGGATCTCTTTGTTTCTCAGTTTATTGATCCGTCTATTCACAATCTGTATAGGCCTTTCCTCGTAAGTGTAGTCATCACTCAACACTATCCGAGCAGGCTCAATCACATGGAATGGATCCCGAAGATAATCTCTCAACATCGAAATGTGGAAGACGTTATGCATATGCTCCATTTCAGGAGGAAGTGCAACTTGATACGCCACCGGATTGATTTTCTCAACAATCTCATAAGGTCCAACGTATCTCGGCGCTAACTTGCCTTTGACTCCAAAACGAGTCTGGCCTTTCATTGGTGTCACTTTCACAAAAACGTGATCACCCACTTCATACTCTCGGTCTCGTCTTCTAACATCTGCATAACTCTTCTGTCTACTCTGTGCAGTTTTCAATCTTTGCTGTATCAGTTTTACCTTTTCAGTCGTTTCATAAACAATTTCGGGCCCAAGTAACGGCCCATCTCCAACTTCTGCCCAGCAAATCGGAGATCTACACTTTCTGCCATACAATGCCTCGAAAGGCGCCATACCAATGCTCGAATGGTAGCTGTTGTTGTAGGCGAATTCAGCCAATGGCAAATGACTTTCCCAGTTTCCCTGAAAATCAAGGACACACATTCTCAATAGATCCTCTAGAGTCTGGATGGTCCTTTCTGACTGTCCATCTGTCTGAGGATGATAGGCACTACTCAGCCTCAATTCAGTACCCAATGCAGTCTGTAGGCTTTGCCAGAACCTCGATGTAAACTTCGAATCCCTGTCAGAAACAATAGACACAGGCACTCCGTGCAGTCTCACAATTTCATCAATATAGATAACAGCCAATTTGTCCGCATTATAGATTGTCTTGACAGGTAAGAAGTGAGCAGATTTAGTCAGTCTATCAACAATAACCCAAATAGAATCCATACCTTTTCTGGAGCGAGGTAATCCAACGATAAAATCCATCGTGATATGCTCCCATTTCCATTCTGGTATGGGTAAGGGCTGCAATAATCCAGCAGGTCGTTGATGTTCCACTTTGACTTGTTGGCAATGAAGACATTTGGATACAAAGTCGGCAATTTCTTTCTTCATTCCTGGCCACCAGAAATTCAATTTCAAGTCTTGATACATTTTCGTATTCCCCGGGTGGATAGAAAATTTTGAATTGTGGCCCTCTTGCAAAATTCTCCTTTTCAGTTCAGTGTCATTCGGCACACACAGTCTTTCTTGAATTTCAGTACATTGTTCTCAAATTTGTATCCCGGTCTCGGTTTTGAATCTCTTTCTTCAATAATCTTCTTTAAGAAATCATCCAGTTGCTGTTTCTCTTTAATCTCTTCAATCAAGGCTGGTTGAGCAGAAATAGCAGCTAAGGTTCCACCTTGTTCCTTCAAAACAATTTCAATTTCAGACTTTCCAAGATCACAAAGCAACTCTTTCTGTCCAGTCAGCAAACAGGCTAAGTTCCCAATCGATTTTCGGCTCAAAGCATCGGCAACGGTGTTGGCTTTTCCCGGATGGTACAAAATCTGTAGGTCATAATCTTTTATCAGTTCAAGCCATCTCCGCTGTCTCATATTCAGTTCTTTCTGAGTGAAAAAGTACTTCAGGCTCTTATGGTCAGTATATACTTCACATGTCGCTCCATACAAATAGTGACGCCAGATTTTCAATGCAAATACCACTGCGGCAAGTTCTAAGTCATGGGTCGGGTAGTTCTTTTCATGTGGTCTCAACTGTCGGGAAGCATAAGCGATAACTCTCCCATTCTGCATTAAAACACACCCCAAACCCTTATGAGAAGCATCACTAAATACAGTATAACCATCCGTACCTGAAGGTAGAGTCAGAATTGGTGCAGTCACAAGTCTAGTTTTCAACTCCTGAAATGCTGATTCCCGTTGGTCAGTCCAGTCAAATGATATCCCTTTTTGTGTCAACTGAGTCAAAGGTAAGGCAATTTTGGAGAAGTCTTTGACAAATCTTCTGTAATATCCAGCCAATCCCAAAAAGCTTCGGACTTCAGTCACGTTGGTTGGTCTAGGCCAGTTCACTACAGCTTCAATTTTCTGCGGATCAACAGAAATTCCATCTTTGCTAACAACATGCCCCAAAAACATAACACGATCAAGCCAAAATTCACATTTAGACAGTTTACCATATAGTTTCTGTTCTCTTAAGGCTTGCAGGGCAAGTCTCAGATGGCGTTCATGTTCTTCTACAGTCTTAGAATAAATCAATATGTCATCAATGAATACCACAATAAAATCATCAAGGTATGGTTTAAAAATTCTGTTCATGAGTTCCATAAATGCAGCTGGGGCATTCGTGACTCCGAACGGCATAACTAAAAATTCATAATGACCATACCTCGTTCTAAAAGCAGTTTTGTCAATGTCTTCCGATTTAACTTTCAGTTGATGGTACCCCGATCTAAGGTCAATCTTGGAAAACACTTGTGCACCCTGTAGCTGATCAAATAAATCATCAATACGCGGTAAGGGATATTTGTTCTTTACAGTTACCTTGTTCAATTCGCGGTAATCAATGCACAGTCTCAGTGAGCCATCTTTCTTCTTTACAAACAGGACAGGTGCACCCCACGGTGAAGTACTGGGTCTGATAAACTTCTTGTCTAACAGTTCCTGCAATTGTACCTTCAATTCTTTCAGTTCAGTTGGAGCCATTCTGTAGGGAGCTTTAGACACTGGCTGTGTACCCGGAATCACATCAATAGTAAATTCAACTTCCCTATCAATCAAATCCCCTGGCAGATCATCTGGAAACACATCTGGGAATTCTCTGACTATAGGAATGCAATTCACATCAGTTTTAACATTATCAGTAGCAGATACAGTCAGTACAGAACACAGATATCCTTTACATCCCTTTCTAATCAATTTGACAGCTTTTACAGAAGAAATCAGATACGGAGGAGGTACTACTCCAACTCCACTAAATACGAATTCAGGTAAACCTGGTGGACGGAAAACTACTTGTTTTGTTACACAATCTATAGTGGCATGATATTTTTGTAGCCAATCCATCCCCAATATCACATCAAAATGATCTATGTTCAACGGTAGTAAGTCAATAAACAGATGCATATCCCCAACAATGATTTCACAAGCAGGATACATATATGCACATGTCATGGATCCTCCAACAGGTGATGATACAGCTAACAAGTAATTCATAGGTTCTAAGGGTCTATTCAATTTCCGTGAAAAAGCATGCGACACATAAGAATGTGTAGACCCCGAATCAATCAATACATATGCATTTTGAGCACAAATAGAGAGGATACCTGACACAACGGTCTCAGTATTCTGAACATCTCCGGGTACTAGGGCAAATACTCGGCCCTGCCTCACAGGCTCTTTCCCGGTAGCTTTGGGGTTAGGCTTTGGTGCTACATTTGATGCTGCTGCGCTTGGTGCAGCTTTACCACTAGCTGGTGGAGCAGAAGGGCAGTCTTTAATTCTGTGGCCCACCTTGCCACATCTGAAACAAGCTCCAGAAATCTGGTAGCAAACCCCTTTGTGCTTATTGCCACATACGGAGCAGGGTGGAATAAATCCACTCCCTTGGCTGGGGCTAGTAGTTGACCCCGTATTCTGTTTCTTGTTCAACTGATTGTGCTTGCCTTTCTTAAATTTGAAACCCTGTCGTTTACCATGCCATTCAGTTGTTGGTGTTTCAGATTGTTTCACTGCTGCAATATTTGACTCGGCCATCAATGCACGGTCGAGCACACCCACATAAGTTGGCATTTTCAAAACATTTATTCGGTCCAGTATAGCAGCACTAAGGCCTCCTTCAAACCTTCTGGCCTTCTTATATTCGGTGTCCACCATCTGTGGTGCATATCTAGCAAGTTCAGTGAATTTCTTCTCATACTCGGCAACAGACATTGTGCCCTGTTTCAGTTGTTCAAACTCCGTTACTTTTCTGTCCCTGATGCACTGAGGGAAATACTTTTCAAAGAAGGACTCCTTGAACTGAGCCCAAGTTATAATAGCATTTGTGTCGCGGGTTAACATCCACCACCTTCTTGCTTCTTCCTGAAGGGTGAAGGTTGCTAACAGTACTTTGTTGGCTTCAGAGCACGGAAACATTTCAAACAACTTTTCTGTTTCAAGCACCCAAGCTTCAGCCTTTAGCGGTTCCAAGCCTCCCTGAAAGGACGGCGGTTTCAGTTTGCTGAACTTATGAGTCAGTGCAATAATGTCCACCTCATTAGCATTCACATTTGCATTTTGTACATTCTGTTCCGGTTGCACCGGAGGAGGAGGAGGTGGGGGCTGTTGGTTCTGTTGTTGGTCCAGTCTTTCAAGTACCAATCCCATCATTTGTTCAAGTCTGGCCATTCTGGCCTCAGAGGATGATGATTCAGGTTCATTTGCATTATCCATTTCACTATAAGCAGTTATAACAGTTATCATTATAAGCAGTTGTATCGTTAAACAGTTTAACATTTAGCATATAATCAGTCAATCATAAGCACACACTTTTCAAGTTCATGAGATGCCCTAATCACTTTTCTAGGACACCCTATAGCTCATTTGGACACGTGTGTGCGGTATAACTCGTGGTTAAGTATCGCTCTGATACCACTCTGTCACGACCCAAACCCGGCCCTATGGATTTAGCACCGTAACTGGCCAGTAATCCGAGATTACCGAAGGCCTGCAGAACAGTAATACAGTAAAACAGAGTACAGGGCCTGGCGGAAGCCATTACAGTAAATAACTAGTGTCCATTGAGCTGTGAAAATCTGTATGCCAAAAACATTTTTCACGCATTCATTCAAACAGTACAGCCTATATATACAATCATATACAACCATTCAGTACGGGGATCTATTCCCTCGATAACAGTGCAGTAAAACAGTAAACAGTTTGTACAATTATACAAAACAGTCAAGAGACAGGTGGGGGACACAAAAACACCCCAAGCCATAGCATGGCGTCTCGGAACCTCGCAGTGAGGCACATAGGCTGGCTTGACAAAACTGGGGGACTAACCCACGCTCCTAGCTCCGGTCTGGCTGCTGAGAACCTACATATATATATATAAACAGTGAGCTAAAGCCCAGTGAATAACAATAAGTGTAAAGAGGTTATGAATGAATGTCCTTACAGTAATGAAATCAATTCATTATACAGTATTTCAATCTTTCAGTATTTCAGTCAATCAGTATTTCAATCAATCAGTCATATGTGGTACATCCATTAGCCTATAAACAGTAGGTCCAAAAGGACCGGGCCTTAACAGACCCAACAATAATGATGGCCATCAATCGATAAACAATATGGTTCCACAAGGAAACCGACAGAGCTCTGTAACAGTCAATAACAGTAGGTGCTAAGGATGCCACAGTACAGTTCAGAAATAAAGGACATACATTCATTCAATAAACAATATCAGTTCATTAAACAGTTCAGTTCAGTATTCAAAAGATAACCATTTTGAACATATCTTTACACAATCTGTTACTCACAGAGATTGGGCTAATTGCAGCTAGAGCGCGTCCCCGAAAGCCAACCCTAAACAGTCAATAAATAGAACACACACTAAGTTTCACAGTCGGGAAGGATGATAATTAAATCCCTAAATTTCCTCGGTGTGGTTCTATGTCCAAATCCTCATTAAGATGCCTTAAACTAGGCCTAAGAATGCCTAGGATAAGATGAGGATGCAAAAATACACTTGGAAGGCATTTTTCAAAAGTTGCTGAAAATAGGATCCTCGCTCGAGCGAGACTTCCTTCGCTCGAGCGAGCTTCCAAAATCCAAGGCTTCGCTCGAGCGAGAAATCCTTCGCTCGAGCGACCTGCATGAACAGTAAAAGTACTGGATGCTCGATTTTTACGCGCGATACCACGCTCGATGCTCGCTCGAGCGGATCCCTGTACAAAGGTGCTCGCTCGAGCGAGGAATCCTTCGCTCGAGCGAGGAAGCAAAATCTGGAATTTCCAGATTTGTCTCCCAAGTTCGAACCAAGCATTCAACCATCCAAAACTCAACCTCTTGGGCCCAAATTCTGGGAAAACATTTCAAACTCATAGTACAACAAGTTTTAAAGCTCAATTTATGAATTCAAGCCCCAAAGGTTGGTCAATTAAATCCAACATTCAAACCCATTTCATGAACAATATGTAAACATGCAATGCATGAGTTTTAAACCAAATTCAAGCTCCAAATCTTGCTCTAATGAGCTCCAATCTTTGAAAACCAAATGAAAACATGGTCTATGGTAAAGATATGGACATGCATGTATAATGCTCCAAGAATTCAACTTCAAACTCACTAAATTCAACATGCATGCAACAATGGAACTTCAATCTAATATGCTAAGCTTAAAACATGACTTAGCTCAACAATTTAGCATGAAACATGCAAGAACAAGTTTAAACTCAACAATGAGAAGGTCAATGATCTACCTTAGGTCTTGTATTCAAGGTTTAAGAGCTCCAATTGCCAATCCACACTTCAATTTCAAGCAATCCAAGCCAAATTCCACAAGACTAAGTCAATTCTCCTTCTCTCTCCCTAAACCTCTTCTTGGTCGGCTAGAGTAAGGAAGAAGGCTGATGAAATGAAGATGTTCAAGTGTATGCAAGGCTCAAATGATAAGCTTAAACAAAGACCCACTCAATGGCATTTCTGTAATTATGACAAACTCTTTAATTGACTTAATTTAATCTAATTTACTCATTCCTAATCAATTTTCAGATAAATATACCATTAAATCACAAATATTCTACTGAACATGAAACTCTAAACGGTTCCTAATTCGGCCGCCGATAAGGCCTCCAATTAACAGTTCAAACATAAGAATTCAAACAGATATTCAATCAATCAAACAGATGCATTATGCAATTCAATATATAAACTCATTCAATTTCAGTTTCGATTTCAATCAGTCTATTCAGTACCTCAGTTAATTCAATTATCAGTCATTATCAATTCAGTTTAGTAGTAATCAGTAGATAATTCAGTGGTTAATCGGTAATCAATACGAGGGTTGTTACACGTACAACCGCCACTCGGTGTCGAATCGATCCGGCACGGACTGGACCCAACCAAACTGTCGGAGGACACGATGGGGGAGATGCCACTCAACCATGTCAAAACAAATAAGTGGCACTCTCGCAATCCATATCTCCTGACCTAGTTGGCAGTAGTCGGGGAGCGTATTGAGGACCCCGGCGTAAGGCTGCTAGATAAACTACAATAATGACAAGTATATTAAAATTCGCTCATAAACTCAAAACATATACAATGAACAAGACAACTAAAATTGAGAGCAAAATTTCATACCTCGCTCTCGATCATCCGATCGAGCTGGTCTCTATAAACTACGACTACGTGGGTCGAGACGACCTCGTGGCCCAAGTCAACCTTCCACCGGCTACCTCGAGGTCCAGGTGGCAATTACATGTCTCCCTCACCCATGGGAAGCTGACCAGGACCAATCACTTGCCCCCTAGACGGGGCAATGCGAAGCAATCTCTCCCACGCCCAAATCTGCAATAGTTTGAACACAATTACAATACTGATATATGTCATACAATATGAATTGACATGTAATAAAATTCTTACTAACCTGTAGCAACACAAGTGGTCCTCCAATCTCCCTCGCACCCACCTGAGCTGCTCGACATAGCATCCTATACAAGCGTGCCAGAGCCGCGCTACCCCAGCTGTACTGGCCAATCTCGTCAATGTCTCTCAGCAGTGGCAAGTACATCAGCTTGAGTACGTTCTGTGACTTATCAGGGAGAAGTACCCCCAATAAGCCACAAAATATATGCTCGGGCATGCTGCTGTACCAACTCACCTAGAGCATGATCTGGAAGAGGAGCAAATTGCTCGGCCAGCCACCTCACCCTCAGTCTACCTGCTTGTAAGTCTGCAGGTGTAGGTGCTACTCCCAATAGCTCAGCATAGGGCTATCCACTGCTCCCCGTCAATGATAGGTCAACTCTAGTAACTGCTCGCCCATCAATCCGTAGACCATATAGGACAGATACGTCCTGCAATGTGATGGTGGCCTCCCCGATTGAGAAATGGAATGTATGAGTCTCTGTGCGCCACCTCTCGACAAGAGCAATGATGAGTGGGTGGTCCAGTCTAATATGCCCAATACGGTAGACACCATAGAATCCCACACGCGTAGTATATATTGCAAGACTCTATGGTCCAACGGATGCTCCCACAAGCCTGAATCTGCCCTACGGCAAGTCAACACGGTGCGTGCCTCATCCTGCATAACAGAATGACTAGTTTAAATAATTGCATTATCACGTAATATAAAACAAAATGCAGGGTATTTTAATTGTAAGCGTAAAGTCCAACAAACGTTATTGCATACCGGACGCTTCCATATACTGTCAGCCCGATGTGGCTGACTGAAAAGTGGGACCTCCTCAGGTACATGTGTCATGAAGCCTGTACAAGTGAAATATTAGATCATAATAATAAAAATCTCATTTCATCATAATAGGAAAACTGTAATTATTCCATAAATTACAATTTGTAGAAGAAAAGTACACTCAGCTATTTCAAAATTTAAATTTGTGTGATACTATATATGGAAGCAATTCACTAAAATGTAATTAATTTTTACTGACTTAAACCTCTATTGGTTAACTGTAATTTAACTATAACAATTAAACTCTAATTAATTCCATATATGACGACTTCAAAAAAAAAATGTGCTCGGTTATTTTTAAAATTATAAATTTTTAATCATAAAAAAAAAAACTCTAATTATTCCATAATTTATGATTTTTAAATATATATATATATTTGTACTTTAAGATTTAAAATTATGTGTCATTAAATATGATAAAAATTCAACAGAACCTATCGTTATGTATGCTAAAACTAATATAAAAATCTTTTCGAAAATAATTTTAGGGCCTCAGTTACATAAGCTTAATAATGACCATGAACATAGTGTAATAACATGTGGATAGTTTTTCTACATAAAAATTTGCCAAAAAATTGAATTAGGTTGATGATTACATTTATGGCATATTTGACAAAACTTAAATATTGATTTTGTAATGCTAGAAGTTTGAATAAATTATAAAAATTTTAAATTACATAAATTTATTCATAAATTGTAAATCTGAACAATGATTGCAGCATTCGAAAATATTAAATTTATTTATAAATATTAATTTTTCAAATGGTAGAAGAACTACGTGATTAAGTATAGAATTTTGTAATACACATTTTCAATCAAGTACATAGTAAAAAACTTAGAGCTATGTGGTACAGTTAAATGTTTTTGCATACATATTTAGTTTAATTTATTTGCTTAGTATGTTAGTTGTAAATTTTTTTTTAATATAAAACAATTACAATATATAAAGACTTAAAAATTAGAAATGATCTATTACAAATAAAAAATGATTTATTTAAATGTACGATCCCGTTTACAAATAAAGAATTAAAAAATAAAGAATTAAATGATCTATTGCAAATAAAGAATTTCAAAATGATTTATTACAATATGTAAGTATTACATAGTCTTCATCGAGCAAGTCGCGCCAGACATGTTCGCCTGTCATGACCTGTCTGCTGGCACTCACTGCAACGAGCGGTCAAACGCCTATCTGATATATCCATCTCATTCGGAATACGAGACATAGATGTAGACCCCGTTTTACTTCTCGCAGATGAAGTACATTAGGCATTAAGGTCCACTATGGATCATCCCAATAATCTTGATGCGGTATTGGATTGAATTTAGTTTCCCAAACCTTCGTGTATACAGGAAGCCTATATACTGGATCAACGTACTCGAATGGATTGTCACCGCATTCAGACATTACAGCGAGCACATGGGAACATGGATAGTGTCTTATCTCATATTTTCCACAACTGCACGTGGGTTGATTCATCCGCACAATCTGTGTATTGCGACCTCGTCCATGGCGAAAAGATGTTTGCACCTCAAATACGTGGTGGGGCCTATCAGACAATATTGATACAAACTAATCAAGTTCATATTTTTAGGTGTAATTAACTTAACAACATAATAAGAACAATTTAGTTCACATTACAAACTAACCTGTCATACGATATCAACTTGAAAGTGTTTCCCCTTGAGATGCCCTCCTCTATAGTTTTTTGCATCTCTCTAGGGTATTGGAACTCATTCCATACATCTATTTCAGCTTGGACTCCCATCTCGTCAAAATATTTTACGAGCCGTCGAAATATAAATTCAACCATAGCTGAGATAGGTAAGTTCCTTGCACCTTTCAGGACGTTGTTGAAGCACTCTGCATCATTGCTGGTCAATACCCCCCACCGATATCCACCGTCATACGCAAGGGCCCACTCCACAGGATTCATCTTGTGGACCCAATCGATGGTATCTTAGTTAATAGCCTGTATCTGTTCTAAGTAAGCATTACACTTTCGTCATTGATGAGCACTCCCTGCTTTCCATAGAAGTTGTTTCAGCTCCTTATTTTTGAACTTTGTGTTAAAGTTACTACAAGCATGTCGAAGACAGTGCCGATGATATCCAACAAATTGGAGCGAGGGATTCAGCTAATGCCGCCTCACAGCAGCTAATATACTCTCAGCTCGATCAGATATCAAAGTCACTCCTTGTCGGTCCATAACAATATGTTCCTTGATATTTGAAATGAAGAACGACCAAGACTCCAAACTCTCCTTGTCGACAACAGCGAATGCAAGCGGTAATACTTTGCCATTGGCAGTGACAATCGTTGCTACAAGCAACACACCAGTGTATTTACCGTATAAGAATGTACCATCTATGGTTATAACAGGCCTACAATATCTGAAGCCATCGATGACGGGTTTGAAAGACTAGAAAACAAAGTGGAAGACGGGCATAAGGGTTGTACTTCCGGTATATCTATGCTTCCATTGAACGATTGTGCCAGGATTAGATGTCTGTAATGCATGCATGAATTTAGGCAACTGCCTATATGATTCATCCCAATCCCCGAATATCATTCTAATTGCCTTTGCCCTTGCATGCCACGCCTTCTTATATGATATACTATAGTTTATGGTCTTTTTGATATCTTCGATGACATTCTTAATTGGCATATCAGGTTCATTCTGCATTCGACAATCAAATATGAGTTGGATTATTTTGGTGTGAACACTATAAACAAACAAATATGTATATATATGTAAACATTTATTTTTTATACTCACCGCAACTTGTCCCAAAAGATAAGAAGCAATGTAACTGAAGCTAATATTAGTGTGGTCCCTGTTCATTCATGGGTATACACAATGGTGAAGACCCCTGTACTGCTTTATTTCAAAAAGACCATGTTTCCTACTAAGAGATGCACGCAACCACCATCTGCAATCGTGATTGCAAGTAGACACCCAAAGGTCTCGCTTGGAGGTTACGACTTATACTCTCGATTATTTGTTGTATGGTACAATTTCACAGCATGTACAAGTTGCTTCTTATCAACAAAAGCCATCCATTTGTCCAACTCTGGATTTTCAACGTTCCAGATCCGGTTACAGGGAACAACATCATGGCTACTCATGTCAAAATCACCACCCATGTGAATGTTCTCATAGAAAGGGATTTTAGGTCTACATGGAATGGGGGCATTTCAAAGTTAACGGGAGCGTCAACATCATCTTCTTCATCATCATCATCTGATCCGCCCAATAAATTTTCTTCATCACATATTTGATTCTCATCATCGTCTAGGGCAACATCAGGACCGTACATGTCATTATCAACAAACTGCACATAGTTTACTGTTTCAGCCATATTCCCAGCAACTTCAACTGGAGTGGTATGATGGCTGCAGGTGGGCACATCTTCTATGTTAGTGTGAAATTCATAATCATATCCACCACGTGAACTTGATTCTACACCATGGCCCTCAAATATCTGCTGTGTGTAGCCCACTGCATAACATTCATCTGATTCATATATAGGAGACTAAAACGCTGTCGTGTCAATCCCATGTGTCAGCAATGTAGTGAACGGACAAGACTCCATCTGTGTCATATTCGGGACATTGTGTACCACCTCTTTATCAATGTACACTTCCAAACAATTTGGTGGTTGGAAACTTGCACCGATACTTAATACGGTGTTCAACGCCTCATCGTCATTGATCGGTAATAGCTTGTATTTGCTAATTGCTTACCACTAGCGATAAGGATATCTACATTTGAAGTTCAATTGGACACTTTCCCCGTAACTTGCCACCTTGGACATGAACATCTCCTCCAAATTGCTAGGTGTGGTGCCAAGTTGCACCCCATATATCCCTTTCGGCTCAGCATCATGTGACACACCTTCATCGGGATCCCAAATTATGTTTCCCCCTTAGCAGAAGATAATTGGAACAATCTCCATATACTTGTTTCAATGAAACAAAAAACATTAAAATATCAACAATATACTTATTACGATTAACATCATTTATTACGATTAACATCATGCTCTTGTGCATGGTAAATGTAAATTTTTCTTTTTCTATGTTTCTTCTTCTTTGTTTTGGTAATATTTCAATGTTGATTTGATTTTTGTAAATTCACTTGCTTTATTTTTGTGTTGGTTATTTGAATTTATTTAGGCAGATACTTGGTGAAAGGAAGTTGTGAGAGTCAAAAGGCAATTTATATTTTCCTATAAGTGACATTTATGTCATAAGTGACATTTTCATATAAAAAGCAGCCCTCTCATTTTTATCAATTTATATTTTCTAGAGTAGAAGGAACTGTACAGGTGAAACATTATTTCAACACAACTAAACATTACTTCAATTTATATTTTTGGATTAGATCTAGCCCTCTCATTTTTATTAGTAATATTAGTAATCCCGATCTAGCCCTCTCATTTTTATTAGCAATATTAGTAATCCCGATCTAGCCCTCTCATTTTTATTTTTGTCTCTATGTGTTTATTATTGTTTATTTTCTCATTTTTGTTCACTTATTTTTATTCATATAAAACAACGGTTGAGGTTTCATCTGTACGTGGAGTTTTTTTAACTTCTTATGTGGAGACTCGTATCTTTTCTGCGTGAAGGTTTTTTTTCTCCATTTATGATTTATTTTATATTTTGTACTCAGATTTATTTTATTAGATGAGTTATTGTTAGATGTATAATATATTAAATCTTGTGTTTTGTCATACAAAAAATAAATATAAAAATAAACAATTCAGACTTGTACTAAAATTTAAATTTTATATTATAATTTTGACACAAATAGACATGCAATGTATTCTATTATATAAATGATGTCACATTTAAAAGTAAAAGCAAAAAAAAAAAAAAAGAAGAACGCGCCCTGCCTACAATCACTATCACATTTAATATTTGCTTAAGGATTCATCAGAAACTATCTACAAATTTAAATATAAAATTATAAATTCATAACATTTACACCTACTTCTGAGTTACATGAATTAGGTATATTTTACATTTGTTAGAAAACTAGTATACTACCCAAAAAAGAACTCTTTTTTTGTTCACTTGAAGAACTTTTATGGTAA
The DNA here is from genome assembly GCA_036172215.1 of Camellia granthamiana. NCBI lineage: Eukaryota > Viridiplantae > Streptophyta > Magnoliopsida > Ericales > Theaceae > Camellia > Camellia granthamiana. The sequence goes on along the minus strand of CM069915.1, from coordinate 73,902,267 downwards.
GAGCTCATAACTTAATTGAGTTTTGAATAGAGATTGTAATTTTCCCTAATATCACTTCAACGAGAAAATAGGGTGGAGACGGGAAAATTAGGCTCTGTTTGGTTGTGTTTTCAAACTAGTTTTCTGCTTGATGGCTTGAGTATGATGTTTGGATAGAGTTGTGGAATTAATTTTCCACAACTCTGTAGAAAACTCTGTCAAACAAAGCGCGTTTTTCAATTTTTTTTTCAAAATTTGGCCTAACCGGTCGTCCAGCCGGTTGACCGGAATAGTGATTTTTTTTTTTTTTTTGGCAATTGATATTTTAATTTTTATATATTCGAAAAAAATATTTTCTGAAATTTTAAAATATGTTTAAAATATTGGACAAATTACAAAAAAAATCCAGAGTTTTACTTATTTTTTAACTTAAACTCGAATGTTTTAATTTCATCAATTTAAATTTTGAACTTCATTCTGTGTCACAACCTACACTCATGTCCATCTCAGTTACTTTGTTTAAGAAATTTTTTTTAAAAAAAAAAAATACATGTGGCAATAAATTATTTACTCTTTTAGCTTCTTCTAAAACCACTTTTAAACTTGACCATACTAGATCACAAACTATCATAACCATCCATTTAAATATTACCATGCACCTCACACAGTGGATAAACTCTCTCTCCTTCCCCATCTCTTTCGCCATTGAAACCTACCTGTTTCCTGCTACAGCCTAACGCCATCAAAAACTACGCTGCCTCTACAATCATCCTCCCCTCCCCCTTGCCCCATAACCCATCGCCACCCTCTAAATGCACTGTTACATTTTGAAACCTGGTTCCATTTCTTTTGGTAAAAATACTTCACTCAAAAAATAACTTTTGGAAAGTTTCTTTCATGTAAGACTACTCATCTAGATAGTGTATTTCTCTTCACATGAAAACTTGGGAATAAACATCAATTATCTTCAATAAGATAGTCAATTTGATGGGTAATAACCTTCCCCATTGGATTAAGCATCCTTGTAATAATATAAATTTATTAAAATGCTTAAGATGCATCAAACGAGTGGAGCAATCCAAGCACTACCATTAATTTAATTTCATTTATTTTAAAAAAGCCCTAATTAATTTTATAATATGGTAACTTTTGTATATGATTAAGTCACTCTATGCGACATCAAAACATTTCTTTTTGAGGTTGGATATGCTTTGTTGAAATGATCATTTTTGAATTCATACACATGTATAGATGTCCTATACAAAAATGTTTATTGAATTTGAAACAAAAATAAATTTTGAATCACATAGCAGCAATAACTTCAGATTTTGAATAAGTCTAAGAACACAAAAATGGTTATAGAACTGTACACAAAATGTATATAGATGGATAAAATTTTTCAAAATACTAGCAAACTCTATAAAATTTTGAATCCATAACACTCGAATTATAATAAAATTATTTTCTTTTATATTTTTATCAGCATATTTTTACCATTGCAGATAGGGCCTCCCTCCCTCAATATGATCATTTTCTAAAAGGCATTGACTCCAAATAAATAAATAAATAAATAAATAATAACTCTACACAGCCCTTAATTTGGGCAATGATTTAATCGTACGCATGTAAGTCGGAGCAATTTAAAAAACACTTATTTTATTTTATTTTATTTTGATAAATCTTGATCTATTTTTTTAGTATTTTGATAAAGTAGACAGATATATCACTAATTTTGAATCTTAAGACATTATGAAGATTCTTGTTTTATTTTTCTCTTCATATAATTTTATAGTGTAATTTCTATCAAGTATTGTATTTATTCAGTGAGATTGGACAAAATTGGACATGTCATACAAAAATCTTAAATCATAGTGTAAGTTTTGTATGAAATTATTATTATTTTCATTGAGTTGAAATAACTCGACTAATTTTGTATGACTTGTTCTTAATTTTTATTTCAAACATTGTTCTTAATTTTTTAAAACTGGTGATCCAATTCTTGAGATTTATGGACAATTAAAGAGAAGTTACTTGTATTTGCTCAAACTTGTGCCATTCAAAAACTTAATGACAAAGTTATTTCCTATGTGAAATGGTAACCCTCGTCCACTTTTGAGAGGTCATAGAGGTTTTGTTATGAAATTCAAACAAAAAGCTCATTTTGGCTTGTTTTGAAAAGTAAGAAAAAAAATTAATTTATTTACTCTTCTTTTTTTTTTAAACATACACAAAAAAAAAAAAGAGATAATATAATCAAAATAAACCAATAAATTAATTTTTTTTTATGTTCTCAAAAGAGGCTTGTGCCTTGGCTTATGGGCTTATGTTGGTGGTTAAATCTATGTAGTAAATTTTGAATACTAATCCATGTCAATCTATTGGGCCATCCGTACCAATTTATTTGATATTATGAAACACGGGCTTAGCCATCAAAGTGCCATTTTTTTTTTATTTTCTTCTTACCTAGGAAATTTCTATGGACTATTAATTAGAATGTTTTAAGACTCTCTTTTGATGCATATATTATAATTTTAAATTTAGTCGAGGTGTGTATAAATTGGCTTAGATACTCAGTTATAAAATATAAAAATAAAAAATTTGAAAGTTAATAATTATGAGTTGTAATTTTATATTATTTCAAATAAAGTATGGTCATATTTGAAATACTTCTCCCAAATTCCCAATCATGAGTCGTTTCAAATAGGGCTGCAAATGAGCCGAACTTTTCATGAACAACCTCGACTGAGCTTGTTAAGGGCTTGGCTCAGCTCGTCAAGTTCGACTCTGTAATAACCCCGACCTCTGACAAATGTTAATCCGTACTTACGTATGCCTAATTAATAATTAAGGAGAAATTTGGAATTAATTTGCATGTGTGTTGCATCATTTTTGTGTTTATATCTGTTAGGCATAGAAATATCTGTTCATGTTTTGACTTTGAACTGCGAATTGAAAGCCTTATCGACGCCCGATTCCGAAATTGATTAGTGTTTCATGTTAATTAGAATTTATGGGATTTTATGGTATGTTTAATTGAAATTTGATTTGGTATGATTAAATTGGATTAAATAGGGTTAAATAACATTAGTTTGGCATTATTACCAAAATGCCATTAAGTGGGCTTGCTAGACCAATTGTTTTGTCTTCAATTACATTTGTTGGCATCACTCTTCACTTCCTCTAGAGACCAAAACGTGAGAGAGAGTTTGGGGAGTTGGAAGCAAGATTGAGTTATCTAGAAACTTTGCTTGGGACTTAGAAGAATTATTGCATATTTGAGCTCCTAGACTTGAAATTGAGGAACCTAGGTAAGAAATTTATCCTTTAGTTTGTGAGTTCAAGTCATTTCTTGCATGATTCATGTGACATTAGTGATCTAAGACAAGAATTGGACTAAACATGTTGAATTGGGTAGTAATCCATGAATGCATGTTCATATCTTAACCTTTTGAAGTGTTTTCATGAAAATTCTTGCATGCAAGACCATATTCTAGTTATAGTCCATGAATTCATCATGATTTTGAGTTTAATCTTGCTTTTGGTTATATTTTTGGAGCATTGGATTCAATTGAACACTTGCATGTTAAGCTTTTGTTTTGTTTTTGAAGTTTTATTTGAAATTGTGTTCAATTGACTCACCTTTGGGCTTTGATTTTACAAATTGATCTTTGAAACCTCTTATACTATGAGTTTACAAGAGTTTTTCAGAAAATTAGCCCAAAAGGATCGAAATGGATGCTTTAAAAGTTGAGTTTTGAGCTTGAGGTTCAAATCTGGGAATTCCAGATTTTGGACTCATGCTCGAGCGGGGAACTCCACGCTCGAGCGTACACACTGAGTTCATGCAGTCCGCTCGAGCGTGTAAAGTAACGCTCGAGCGTGAAATGCGTATATCCAGTACTTTTCACATGTTTACAGTCCGCTCGAGCGGGGTAATGCGCGCTCGAGCGAGGGCTTGTGTCTTACGCTCAAGCGGGTATCGAGCGCCCATCGAGCGTGAATTTCATGCATCCAGTACTTTTACTGTAGTTTACAGTCCGCTCGAGCGGAGGAATACACGCTCGAGCGGATCCCTTTTGTCTGTATGTCGCTCGAGCGGATAAAGACACGCTCGAGCGGGACCCCTGTTTCAGCAAAATTTTGAAAAGTGTCTTAAAGTGCATCTTTGCATCCTCATTCCATCCTAGGCATTCTTAGGCCATGTTTAAGACTCTATAATGAGGATAAGAGATTAGAAACACGCTAAGAGCCAACGAAATAAGTTTTGTACAATTAGAACATGTGTTTCAAGTGTACATCTGTTATGTGTCGTGTAGGTCACGTGCCACGTCCTGTCTGATCGATCTGCTCTGTCTGTCTGTCTCCAAGCCCACTGTGAGTAATAACTTAGTAAAGTTATGTTCAACTGTACTTATTTTCTGTGTGACAAAATGAGATCTGTTTTCTGAAATGATATGTTATGTACAATGAATGATTGTTCTATTTCTGATATATATTCGTGACATCCTTAGCATCATGTGATATCTGTTAGCTGTTACCCGGTATCGGAGGTTCCTTTATGGAACTTATTTCTGTCTGCACTCTGTTACCCGTACCGGAGGCCCTGTCATGGGGGCTCAGCTTCTGTTCTGTTCTGTTACCCGGATCCGGAGGTTCCTTTATGGAACTAGTTATTCGTAACCTCACGTGTATACGTTCTGTTCTGTTTTGTTCTGTTAATGCTAATGGATGTATCATGTAAACTTAATCATGACTTATGATTTCTGTCTGTATATGATCTGAACAAATGATGAATTTGATACAAATCTGAATTATGATTTCTGAATCTATACGAACTCATTCATTGAAACCCTTTACTTTGTTATTATTCACTGGGCTTTCGCTCACAGTTTATATTATGTATGTAGGTGAGCCGGCACATGACCAGGGCCAGAGTTGACGGCCTTCTGTTCTGTTTTTGTCAGCCAACCGTTGTGCGTCCCGAGGAGGTTCCGATCGAAGCCTAATGCCATGGCTGTTTTTGTATTCATGCTAGTCAGTGTATATGTTGTGTACAGTCAGGTCTTGGGATGTACACTTTGTAAATATTGGTGTTCTTCACTGGCATGTGTATGCTTATATATATATATAATTAAGTTTTAAAATGTTCTGTCCCATATACGTTATCACAGCTCATTGGACCTTGTCTATTTCGTATTATTGCTTCCGCGACCCCTTATTATTTGCTAATCTGTTCAGAGGCCTTTGGTAATCCACGGATTACTGGCTGGTTACGATGCTAAACCTACAGGGGCGGGTTTGGGTCATGACAGACTCTTTTATTTTTATTTAAATAATATAAATAACATTAAAAAAAATTATCGAGCCGAACCGAGTCAAACTTGAGTTTCATTAATATTAATGAGCTCTCATTATGTGTTAGAAATTAGGTATGCTTCTTTGAGGTCTCAAGTTGAACTCTCAGTATGTGTTATCAATTTCTTGAGGTCATGTTTATTGGTATTATTTGAGATTTGTCCGATCTACGCGGAAGGGACGTTTGGTGTGGATTCTAAGATTAGTCAAGAAATACGTAAACTGATTCAGACATCCGACTATCATAAAAATATAAAGCTTAATTGAATAAACATAATCCAGACACATAGGGAATAAGTCAATTGGATAGTTCAAGTGGGTAAAAATTCTCGAGAATGAGTCATTTTATAAATCAAAAATTTTAACTTTTTCAAACATAATTTTTAAACAAAATTTTGTTATTTATATAAAATGTTTTGGTACTAGCATTTTTGAGGACGACTTCAAAGGCCTCTTTTGGCAAAGAGGTTAAAAGTCATTTTTTGACTTCTAATTTTTTTTGGGTCACATCATTTCTCTACTTTTTTTACACATTTTTCCAAAAAAAGTTTATAAAAAAAATGAAAAATTAGCTTTTAACGTATTTCCTAAAACAACCCAAAAAAATTGTTTGTACTAGTTATAGTGGCCTAATGATGTAGCTTAAGAGATAAGCGAAAGAATAAGAAGATTTAACCATATAGACAGGATTAACAAGCAAAAAATAAAATTTTCAATTAAAAAAATATAGACAGGATTCACAATTCACAATGCAAAAAATATAGACACGATTCACAATTCAAAACCCTAATTTCTGAAACCCTAACCCTAATTTTTGATTTCACAATTCAAAACCCTAACCCTAATTTATGATTTCACATTCAATTAAAAACCCTAGAAAATTTTCACAATTCAAAACCACAACATTTTACAAATTCAAAACCACAATTTCAATTCACAAAACCTATTCTACCCACATTGATATCAATTTCAATTCACAACATTTTCACATTCACAAACCCTATTCTACCAACATTTTCATCAATTCACAACATTTTCACATTCATGAACCCTATTCTACCCACATTGTACCCACATTCACATTTTCACAAACACAATAAACACATAAAATTCAAATGAGACAGAGAGAGACAGACGCCATACCAGCGAGAGAGAGCAACCCACGGACAGAGAGAGAGTCTGAGAGCAGAGGGAGCGAGAGCAGAGAGTGAGAGAGAGCCTGAAGTCAAAAAACCTAAGTGTAAAAAGCGTGGTTGCAAATGACGAGGCTTGGGGAGTTTTTATATAAGTTTTAAAAGCGTGGTTACAAACCACGCTTTCACTTAAAAACGGATTTTGGTTAAAAGTGTGGTTATCATCCACGCTTTCTTTGGTGAACAGTGAAAGCGTGGTTCACAACCACACTTTCAGAAGAAAAATTTTTTTAGTTAAAAGCGTGGTTCACAACCACGCTTTCAGGAATAAAATTTTTTTTACTTAAAAGCGTGGTTCCTAATCATGCTTTATTTATAAACCAAATTTAACTAAAATCGTGGTTTGTAACCATACTTTCTTAATTAAAAGCGTGGTTTGGAAACACGCTTTTACGATTTGACAAAATTTCCACACGATAGGCACAAAAAGGTTGAAAGTGTGGTTCACAACCACGTTTTAGCCTAGTTTGGGAATTCCGTCCAAACTAAGCCTAGTTTGGGAATTAAGTTGCTAATTTGGCTTAATTTGGGAAAAGGCCTAATGGATGGTCCACCTTGAATTTTAAGAAGACCAAAAAAAAAAAAAAAAAAAAAAAAAAAATTGAAATAAAAAATTGTAAGGACATTTATTCATAAATTTCTTTTCATATATTTATATTTTATTTTTTTATATTTTAATAAGTTTAATGAATGATATAGGCCCTGTTTGGTAGAGCTGTGGGAAACTGCTTATAGCTTATGCCCAAACAGCTTATAGCTTATAACTTTCAGCTTAAGCTGATTTCCAGCTTATTCTTAAAGCATCTCCTGCCCCACTCAAAGAATAAGCTGATTTCTGACTTCCACAAAGCTATAAGCTATAAGCATAAGCTAAACCAAACATATCAAAACAGCTTAAATTAAGCTGAAAGCTGAAAATAAGCAGTAACAAACAAGGCCATAGTTATCAAAATATCTCTAATAATAATAGGGTGAAGTATGAATGTTCAATATTTCGTGATGTGAACATTCACACGTCAATATGAACATATACACTGTCAAATATAAATGTTTACATCATCAAATTGTTAAGGATTTAAAAAAATATTTATAATGGTGAAATTATTCATAAAATATTTTAAATATGAGAATTAAGATTTGATAGATCAAATATCTAAATACTAAAATTTCTTAAAATATAAAAATATATTATGAAGATATAAGTATTGAAAAAAAAAAAAAAATTCCTAATAAGTTCTCCAAAATCCTACCTACTAGATATTATGGACATTGCAAAAAATTCTCCTTAATACTGAAATGAGAATTTCCTCTCCCTCCCATGTGGCCCTATTGTGAAGGAAATTTTGTTAGGGGTTACTATATATCCCAATCAATCACCAATTGTTATGTCTCTTATTTTTTTGTCTTTTTGTCACCAACAGTAATAAGTGGATCTCATCCTTTTTTTGAATCACATTCAATTTAAGACGTCATGTGATTGTGCCCTTAGAGAACCATCAAATAATTTTGCATTATTTTATACTAATTTGCTTAATGAAATAAGATTAGTATACCATTGTTCATCGAATTTTTAAGATTGTTTGGACAACTAAAGCCGAATTTAACTAGTTTGACCAACTTTCGACCATTTGGCAAGCAATGATTGAGCAAACTTGATTTGCTTGATCCTTATCTGCTAAACAAATTAAGTTTGTTCAATTCTGATTAGATTAATCAAAACCGTAAACCCATAAAAAAAATAAAAATAAAAAAACTTTAAAAAATAGTTCTCTTCCGTGCTACTACCTTCTCCTTTTCCCATCTTGACTCCCAAATGCTCAATTTCTTTTTCTAGCAAGTTGTCATTCTCATCTAGGGCGGTAAAAGTGAGACAAAATGGAAGAGAGAGTGGAAGAGGATAGATTTAAAAAAGATTTAAGATTAAGGATGGAGGTATATTAGGAATTCTAAGGGTTGTAAAGAGATAAAAAAATTTAAAAATTTATAGTTAGTGGAGTGAAAAAATAGATGCGAAGAGTTAAATCTATGACGTAAATAAAAGCTTTATATTTTGAAATGCTAGTAATTTTTTTTATGAAATTATGAAATTAAACTTTTCTACACACCTCGAATTTTCGAGATCCATATTATGAGGTTAAAGACAATAATTTAACAATGATAAGCAATTAAAGAAAGAAAATGACAAAACAACAGGATTTGAAACAATAGTCCGGCCACATTTGCCGGCTACCCCGGGCCCTGGGCCTACGGATGTAGTGATGACACCTCAGAACATCTTTTTTTGTTGTTCAAAAAAAAAAAACTACACACACAAAAATAAATAAATAAATTTTAATTTTTTGATTTGTTTTCATTGTGAACTATTTGTCTGTTTTTGTTAAATAAAACTGACAGGAAGTTATATTTTAATTATTAAACTCAATAAAAATTAATATTTTAGATATTTTATGTACATCTATATTATGTTTAATAACTAAAATATTATTTTTCTGTCAATTTTACTTAATAAAAATAGATGAATGATTTAAATTGAAAATAAATAAAAAAAATTAGAATTTAAATTAATAAAATTGAAAACTCAATATTTATTTTGTTATAAAGATCGAACCCTAAAGTTTTTTTTTTTTTTTTTTTTTAATTTTTTTCAAAAAATAATGTCATGTCTATTACAATTGAGATGCCCATGGGGTACATCAAGAAAAAGGGTTCATCCGTGTAAATAAGGCTAAAAGCCATACAAAAAACCTCTGGGCCAGAACAAAAGGGGATAAGCTCTCATCCATAACTTATTTCTCTATATTTTTTCATGTTTCTTTTATTATGCTCAATTCTAAACTCACATCAATGATCCGAACCGTTTATCTCGTAGATTTCACAATAAAGGCCATCTATATAAAACATGAGTTTCATCAAACATTTATAAACATAAGAAAAAAAATCACATTTTGTTTTATTAAATGAATGACAAATGTGATTGTAAACTTAAACCATTCATTTTTTAAAATGAAATGCTATTTATTCATATGTTTATAGTTGGCTAATGAAGTTAATTTTTTGTATGAATAACCTTTATTATGATGTCTACAAAGTAAACGATTTGAATCATCGGTGCAGGTTTATAATTGAGCCTATAAGAAGAGTATGGAAAGATGAAATATGTAGGGAAGCCTATCCTAAACAAAAGAGCCACAACTCATCTACCAATCCACAGCTCCTCAAGGTCATGGCACATCATCACCTTAAAAGTTTAAACAACAAGGAATGAACATAACATCTAATAGATAATGTTTCTACTCTGGTAATATGAATCCAACAACACACATATTCATGATGTGATACAATATACATACAATTATTCTCAAGTCTGATTTCAATTCAAAGTTATAACTTCAATCTCATAAAATTTAACGAATACAACATTTTTGTTTCTTGATATAATATAATTCATTGATAATTTCAGATGTATCCCTAAGTCGTGTATCTACTAGTGGTCTATCACAAGAATCACATAATCACTCCCACTTTATCAGTTGTTAGTTGAAAGGAAATTAATATCTATACCGTGTGAGTTTTTGGTCTTTCACCATGAAGTTTCAACCTAATTTAATCAAATTTTCAACTATATACTACCCCTGGATTCACCATTATCATTACACAATTCAATCATTCACATTCACAATTCCAACATTTGATTTTCAATTCTCAATCACATTTCATTCTCAAGATACAATTCTTAAATTTTTAAAATACCATTCTCGTATCAGACGAGAAATTATAAACTATTCCCGGGATACCACATGTCGATACTCCTAACCAATCATAATTTATTCTGTCCTCTCATGTTTCTCAATCACCCAACACAATACCCCACCTACCCACCTTCTCCACCAATCACAATACTATGGAATACTATGTGTTTATACTCTGAGATTTGTTGGAAAATGGCTTTTGTATAGCCTTATTTTTTGCTAACTTTGAGCATTAATTAAGGTGGGACCCAAGCGTTATTTTTAACGTTTCTAATTGGGTTCATGTTTAGTGCTGCGTAGTGAATAAATTCATATATTTGGTTGCTCAAAACCATTTTCGAATGAATGAATGAAAATTCAACGCACATTTTTGGGTTCGTGGAAATGTATTTTGGTGGGTTTACTACACATTTATGAAATGTGCTTGTCCCACATTGGAAAGGCTTGAGGAATTGTTTGGGTTTATAAACCTTAACATTGGATACTTGGGATAGGCCCCAAAGGGTACCCAAGTTTGTGGAAGGAAGAGATTATGGGTGAAGTGGGCTAGACCCATTAGACCTAAAATGAAAACCACACGCGTGCGCCACCATCGTCCGGTCGGGCAGGCTGGGCTTGGGCGTGGTACGAGATTGGCTTGAGCTTGTCCGGTCCAATACTTATCTTTTTAGGTCAAAAACTTTTGTAAATTATTTTTTTATTTTTAATTTTGGCTTCAAAATTCAAAATAAATTGGTTCAAAATTTTTCTTCACCCAAACAAGTCCCTTACAGGTCCATACCACCGGAACTGGTTGAAAAGGTTCAAACAGGTTTCTACCTGTTGCATTCCAACCGAATCTGTCCAAACAGATTGTCTATTTGTCCGAACAGTTGCCTATCTGCTGGCACCTGTTCGGAATGGCCACCTTTCTGTCTATATAAAGCATGCTTCCAGCAATTCATTTGATTCAATTTTTTTCCTCAGATTTCCGTCCTTCTTTTCCTGTTCTTCCTGTGGTCTTGCATCAGTTTCTGCATTTATTTTTAGGAAGAAAAAGAGAGAGTTTACAATAGAGTTTTGGTTCGCTAGACTTAAATTTATAGTGCTGCAAATTTAAGTGTTAGTCGTTGCATCCTGGAAAGTAGATGCCGGTAAAACTTGAAGCACCGGAGCGAGTGCGAAATCTACTTTAAGGAGATTGTGTCCAACACAAACCTCGACATTATTTTCTGTAAGCATTTAATTCGGAAAATAATTTATATAATTATTTTTTGAATTATTTTATTTTATTGTCTATTTATTTTATACATTTAATTTACACACATACACCTTTGTGGGTTCTAACAATCTTAAAGTAGATTTTTTATTTTTATTTATTTCTGCGATAGACAGACAAATATTTTGTTCCGGGAAATTAAATAGTAGTAATATACTGTTTAATGATCTCTTTGATAACATAGTAGTAATATACTGTTAATCATTGGAATTTTGTTACAAAATATTATTCTATTTATTTTGTGTGTAAATTCATTTTTTGTATAAATTTGTGATTGGTGTATTATTTTTATTTCGTCAGAATTATGACAACTAAAATTAACAGTACTGAAACTGTTATTACTTAAACTCCCACATCTGTTGTGCCAATGATGACTCCGGTAGTACCGGTAAATCATGGGGAGAAGCCAGAAAAATTCAATGGTACTGATTTGAAAAGATGGCAACAAAAGATGATGTTTTATCTTACCACATTGAATTTGGCTCACTTCACTCATGAAAAGGCACCAGCACTAAACGAGAAAGAAACTGATCGGCAAGTGGTTGCCACAGTCGATACATGAAAACATGGTGATTTTCTGTGTCGAAACTATATTCTCAATGGGTTGGACAATACACTGTATAATGTGTATAGTGTGAAAAGCACAGCTAAAGAACTGTGGGAATCTCTGGATCATAAGTGTAAGACAGAGGACACCGGTACAAAAATATTTGTTGTCAGCCATTTTCTAGATTTTAAAATGATGGATTGCAAGACGTTATTAGCCAAGTTCAAGATCTCTAATTAATTCTCCATGATATACATGCGAAAGTGATGGTTCTTAGTGAATCTTCTAAGTAACGGTAATCATTGAAAAATTACCACCATCTTGGAAAGAATTCAAGAATTATCTGAAGCATAAGCACAAGGAGATGAAATTGAAGGAATTGATAGTGCGGCTCCGAATTGAGGAGGACAACCGAGGTTCCGACAAGAAGTCAAGAAACCATGTCATGTAGGCTAAAGCAAATGTTGTGGAACATAAACATGGGTCAAAGTTCAACAACAAGAAGCGGAAGCATGATGGCAATGGTCCCAAATAAGGATCCACTAGTAAGATCAATAAAGGGATCAAAAACGGGTTCAACAAGAGGTTCAAAGGCAAATGTTTTGTGTGCGGCAAAGATGGGCATCACGCTAAGGATTGTCATGTTCGCAAGGACGGAGGGAATTCAAGCAAAAAGATAGCACAAGCCAATATAGCTGAGGATTTTTATCTTTTTGATAGAGTGGCAGACATCAATCTTGTTGCAGTAGTCTCTGAAGCAAACTTGGTGGGCAATCCCAAGGAGTGGCGGGTGGACACTGGAGTAGCCTGCCACAACCTACAAAGTGGTGAAAAGTAAGGAACAGCTTTTTATGGGAAACTCCTCCACTTCAACAGTAGAAGGACAAGGAAAGATTATACTGAAAATGACCTTGGGGAAAGAACTCACTCTTAACAATGTACTCCATGTGCCAAAAATTCGCAAGAATTTAATTTCTGGGTCATTGTCGATCAAGAATGGGTTTAAATTAGTCTTTGAATCTGATAAAGTTGTACTCTCCAAGAGTGGGATGTATGTGGGGTGAGGGTACATGAGTGATGGGCTTTTTAAGCTCAATGTAATAACTGTTGTACCTAATTTGGTTTTTAATAATAAGAACACACCTTCTGTTTATATTGCTGAGTCTTCTTTCTTATGGCATGGTAGATTAGGACATGTTAATTTTAATTATTTGCGTAGACTTGTTGCTTTAGAATGTTTACCTAACTTAGAATTCGATCATAATCATAAATGTGAGATTTGTGTTGAGGCAAAACTCACTAAAGCATCATTTAATAAAGTTGAAATAAGTACTGAACCTCTAAGTTTAATTCACACAGATATCTGTGATTTAAAATTTGTGCAAACTAGAGGAGGTAAGAAGTACTTTATTACTTTTATTGATGACTGCACTCGATATTGCTATGTTTACTTGTTGAGAAGTAAAGATAAAGCCGTAGAAGCTTTTAGGCAATATAAACTTGAGGTTGAAAATCAACTTGGTAAAACTATTAAGATAGTGAGGAGTGACAGAGGTAGGGAATATGATGCACCATTTGAAGAATTTTGTTCTGAACATGTAATCATTCACCAAATCACTGCACCCTATTCTCCTCAATCAAATGGAGTTGCTGAGAGAAAGAATCAAACCCTTAAAGAGATGATGAATGCCATGTTGATTAGTTCAGGGTTACCTCAGAACTTGTGGGGAGAAGCAATTTTGTCTACTAACTTTATCCTTAACAGGGTACCCCATAAGAAACTCAATCAAACACCTTATGAATTATGGAAAGGTCGACAACCTACCAATAATTACCTCAAAGTGTGGGGGTGTTTGGCCAAGGTGGCAGTCCCGAGTCCCAAAACGACTAAGATATGACGAAAGACCGTTGATTGTGTGTTCATTGGATATGCTAATAATAGTAGTGCATATAGATTCTTAGTTCATAGATCTGAAAATCCAGATATGCATGTAAACACTATTATTGAGTTAAGAAATGTATCGTTTTTTGAACACATTTTTCCTAGCAAGGAAATTGAAGAGAAAAGTTCGAATAAAAGAACTTTTGATACTGCTATGGGTAGCAGTGAAGACCACAATGATAATGAATCAAATGAACCTAGACGTAGCATGAGGGCTAGGATCTCTAAGTCATTTGGTCCAGATTTTCTGGCATACTTGTTAGAAAATGAGCCTCAAACATTCAAGGATGCAATGTCAGGTCCTGAAGCTCCATTGTGGAGAGAGGCTGTGAATAGTGAAATTGAATCAATACTGCAAAATCATACTTGGGAACTGGTGGATCTTCCACTAGGATGTAAATCTCTTGGATATAGGTGGATATTCAAGAGAAAAATGAAAGCAGCTGGTTCAATAGATAAATACAAGGCTAGGCTTGTTGTTAAGGGATACAGGCAGAAGGAAGGCCTTGATTATTTTGACACCCATTCACCAGTGACAAGAATAGCATCCATTCGCATGTTGATTGCGATTATAGCCTTGTATAATTTATAAATACATCAAATGGATGTTAAAATAACTTTTGTGAATGGCGAGTTAGTTGAGGAAATCTATATGGAACAACCAGAAGGGTTTCAAGTTTCCGGCCTAGAGAAAAAGGTTTGTAAACTTGTCAAATCCCTTTATGGATTAAAACAAGCTCCGAAACAATGGCATGAAAAATTTGATCATGCTATGCTTTCAGATGGTTTTAAGATAAACAAACGTGACAAATGCGTCTATATTAAAAACACAAACAAAGGCTATGTCATAGTTTTGTCTTTATGTGGATGACATGCTCATTATTGGAAGTGATAATGACATGATCAAATCTACAAAGAAAATGTTGAACAAAAAGTTTGACATGAAAGATCTAGGAGTAGCAGATATAATTTTAGGAATAAAAATTACTAGAACATCTAAAGGATATACTTTATCTCAGTCTCACTATGTTGAGAAGATTCTAAAGAAATTTGGAAAACATGACAACCATCCTGCTAAAACACCTGTTGATATTAGTCTTCATTTGTCAAAAAATACAGGTGTAGGCATATCACAATTAGAGTACTCTCGAATAATCAGAAGCTTGATGTACTTAATGAATTGCACTAGGCCAGATTTAGCCTATGCTGTAAGCAAACTGAGTAGGTACACAAGTAATACAGGGTTCGATCATTGGAAAGCGATAATTAGGGTACTTAGGTATCTAAGACATACCTAGAATTATGGCTTACATTATACCAAATATTCATAAGTACTCGAGGGGTACAGCGATGCAAATTGGATATCGAATACTAAAGACTCAAAATCCACAAGTGGATATGTCTTTACCCTTGGAGGTGTTGTAGTCTCTTTGGAAATCTTCCAAGCAGACATTCATAGCTAGGTCGATAATGGAATCTAAGTTTATCGCATTAGATAAAACACGAGAAAAAGCAGAATGGCTTCGTAATTTCTTAGAAGACATTTTAATGTGGCCTAAACTTGTGCCAGCTATATGCATTCACGGTGATAGTGAAGCAGCAATAGGATGGGTACAAAATCATATGTATAACGTTAAGGCTCGACACATCTGTCAAAGACATAATACCGTTAGGCATTTGCTCTCACATGAAATAATTTCCACAAAATATATAAAGTCAAAGGAGAATATTGCGGATCCATTGACTAAAGGGCTAGCCAGAGAGCAAGTGTACTATATATCGAGGGGAATGAGATTATGGCCTATTACTTATAAGTCACCATAATGGCAACCCAACTTAGTTGACTGGAGATCCCAAGATCTAGGTTCAAAGGGACAACTGAATTATGGATGACTTCACGCATCACTAAGGAAGTTTACTCCTACCCATTTCTATGATAAGAAGAGTGATACCTGCAACAATAGTAGGATAAGCTTTGCTTTTAATGATTCTTATAGCTTGGACATTCAAGTGGGGTATAGCAGGATACTCTTAATAAGAAATCACCTATATGAGTGTGAACTGGGCCGGTTCTATGAGAATTGAGAAGGCTAAATTCTCTAGAGCACTCATGAATTACCAGGCGTTGTTCAGGACCAAAATGAACACAATCGTAAGAACCAAACTGTGTCTGCGGATACACTATGTGTAGTCCATTGTCTTGGCTTACACAAACAGCTGAACAGTTCAAGGCATCGCGTCCATTGGTTAGTTAGTAAGTCCGATAGGCTTTCACTAAAGGAGGTTCAAAGCCAAAAACTACCTATCTCGATGTGGTGTATCTTCTTAATGTACTCTTTCTTTGTCTGCATCTTGCTGCATGTCCATTATCGTGAATTCCATTCATGTGGAGGATTGTTGGAAAATGGCTTTTGTATAGCCTTATTTTTTGCTAACTTTGAGCATTAATTAAGGTGGGACCCAAGCGTTATTTTTAACGTTTCTAATTGGGTTCATGTTTAATGCCGCGTAGTGAATAAATTCATGTATTTGGTTGCTCAAAACTTATTTCCGGATGAATGAGAATTCAACACACATTTTTTAGTTCATGGAAATGTATTTTGGTGGGTTTACTACACATTTGTGAAATGTGCTTGTCCTATATTGGAAAGGCTTTAGGAATTGTTTGGGTTTATAAACCTTAGCATTGGATACTTGGGATGGGCCCCAAGGGGTACCCAAGTTTGTGGAAGAGTGAGGTTATGGATGAAGTGGGCTAAACCCATTGGACCCAAAATTAAAACCACAGGTGCGCGCTGCCGCCGCAGTCCGTTCAGTCGATCGGGCAGGCTGGGCTTAGGCATAGGTGTGTGGTGCGAGGTTGGGTTGGGCTTGTCCGGCCCAATACTTATCTTTTTGGTCCAAAAACTTTTGTAAATTATTTTTCATTTTTAATTTTGGTTTCAAAATTCAAAATAAATTGGTCCAAAATTTTTCTTCACCCAGACAAGTCCCTTACAGGTCCATACCACCCGAACTGGTTCAAAAGGTTCAAACAGGTTTCTACCTATTGCATTCCAACCGAATCTGTCCAAACAGATTGTCTATCTATTCGAACAGTTGCCTATCTGTTGGCACCTGTTCGGAACAACCACCTTTCTGTCTATATAAAGCATGCTTCTAACAATTCATTTGATTCAATTTTTTCCCTCAGATTTCCGTCCTTCTTTTCCTGTTCTTCCTGTGCTCTTGCATCAGTTTCTGCATTTATTTTTAGGAAGAAAAAGAAAGAGTTTACAATAGAGTTTTGGTTCGCCAGACTTAAATTTGTAGTGCTGCAAATTTAAGTGTTAGTCGTTGCATCCTGGAAAGTAGACGCCTGTAAAACTCGAAGCACCAGAGCGAGGGCGAAATCTATTTTAAAGAGATTGTGTCCAACACAAGCCTCGACATTATTTTCTGTAAGCATTTAATTCGGAAAATAATTTATATAATTATTTTCTGAATTATTTTATTTTATTGTTTATTTATTTTATACATTTAATTTACACACATACACCTTTGTGAGTTCTAACAAGATTACTGAATAATTATCCCGTATCCGACACTTTCCAATTTCAAATCTCAATGTTCAAAACAACAATTTAAATTTTCTAGGGTGTAAGCTCATTTTCAATTTCTCAACAATTATAGAGTTTATCAAGTGATTTTCACAAAACCACTATGGTTTAACCTGTTGGAAAATGGCTTTTGCATAATCTTATTTTTTGTTAACTTTGAGCATTAATTAAAGTGGGACCCAAGCGTTATTTTTAACGTTTCTAAGTGGATTCATGTTTAATGCCGCGTAGTGAATAAATTCATGTATTTGGTTGCTCAAAACCATTTCTAGATGAATGAGAATTCAACGTACGTTTTCGGGTTCGTGAAACTAGTTTTTTGGTGGGTTTCCTACACATTTGTGAAATGTGATTGTCCCACATTGGAAAGGCATGAGGTTTTGAATGGGTTTATATACCTTAGCTTAGGATACTTGGGATGGGCCCCAAGGGGTACCCAAGTTTGTGGAATGGTGAGGTTATAGGTGAAGTGGGCTAGACCCATTGGACCCAAAATTAAAACCACATAACCCAAAATTTCATACTACACTCAAATCGTAACCAAACACATAACAAAAAAAATTAAAATATTTAAAATAAAAAAATAATTTTTTTTAATATTTAAAAAATATATTTAAAATATTAAAAAAATACAACACATAAATATTTATTTATTTATTTTAATGTGCACTATATTTCATATATTTATGTGTTATATTTTTTTAATATTTTAGATATTAAAAAATTTAAAAAAAATTATTTTTTATTTTAAATATAATTTTTATTATAAATATTAGTTAACCAAACAAATGTTTTACTTTTTTGATAAAAAAAAAATTACATAATAAATATATAAAGTATAGAGTAAGTGGAAGGGAAAAAAAAAATTGAATTGAATTTGAAAAAAGCAAGAGTTTGGAGATGTGAGGGATTAAACCCCATACCTATAGGAGGAGCACTACCATTTGAGCTACCTCCCTACTTGCCTTATATTTTGGTTACAAAACAATTTTATTTAAAAGCGTGGTTTCTAACCACACTTTCTTCGCAAAAACAGATTTCCTTAAAAGCGTGGTTTGTAACCACGCTTTCTTAATTAAAAGCTTGTTTTGTAACCACGCTTTTACGATTTCACAAATTTTCTGGGGCAGGGCTACAAAAACGGTGAAAGCGTGATTTGTAATAGCGTTTCAGCTTATTTTGAAAAATTCATCCAAACTAGGCCTAGCTTGGGAAATAGATTGATATTTTAGCTTATTTTGGGAAAAGCCCCTAAAATGAACATGAATGATAATGAAAAACATAAGAAATAATTGTGACAATATTCAGGATTCGTTTGGAAAGTGGGTTAACTTTCTGACTTTTTAATTATTTTAACCTGAGGCTAAAAAGTCTCGTTTGGAAAAGACTTTTTGACTTTTTGTGAAAGAAAAAATGTAATAATTATGAGTTAGATATAATTTTTGTCTTATTAGACTAAAAAGTCTATTTTATTTTTTTGGACTAAAATACTCCCAAACCCAAGTCAGCCCCTCTTCCCAAACTAAAAGTCAATCAACACAAGCCAAACCTGACATAAAAGTCAATAAATGCATTGCCATTCATTACCAAGTTAGTTACCATTGCAAAAGTAAACATATAAATTGAATAACTGGTAAGAAAAGAGTGTAGACTTCCTCAGCTCTAAAACCAAACTAATGAAAGTACAAAATGTGAAAACGTTTTAGCCAATGTCACTATTGTGAGAGGAAAGATGAACTTGAATAATCACAGAAAAGAAAACATGATTGTTTAGTAAGTTTTAAGCAAAATCACCCAAATGCAATCTCAAATTCTCATAATTAAAATCCATTGCATAGAAAGATTATACAAATATTTATATATTGTTGGCTCCTATTTCCAAGATCGAAAAATTCTAAATAGGAAATACATTGATAATTTTGAATATTCTAGTCCTAATATAAATCCTATAAAAATACCCATGATACAACCCATAGACTACACTACAATCCATCCCCCATCAAGATAAAATAAGTTCTGATGAATTTGAATATTCTGTAGTCCTTATAAAAACGGTATAAAAAGTTCAAAAACACAAACTTGACCCATAGTACAACACCAGCATCACATTACAATCCATCCAAATCTAATAAATGTACCTGTGCAAACTTTCCTTGGCCACTAAAATCTAATAAAACATAAATAAATGTACCTGTGCATATTAACCTGAAATTAACAGATACATGAACCAAACTAACCTCAAATTTGATAACACAATGTCCAAAGGGCACTCTCCATATAAAATTTTAAGTTTGCCTCTTTTTCTTGTTAGCATGCTTTGTTTCAATATTTGTTGGACCTAGACAAAATGTTCGACTTGCAAGGACAAGTATGAAGTCTTGGGTCACAGAAATAAAAGCCTTCTGAAACATTACTTTCAAGGGAATCTTCAGCAGTAAAAAAGAAAAAAATTGTTGGTGAATGTTTCGTTTAGTTAAAAGAAGCGGGGGCCAAAAACACCAAGAATAATACCTATAAGATTTTGAATTGTTAATGGGCGCATCATTGAAGGTCATAGGTGCTGAAGATACCCCACAACAACAGAGCATCAAGGTAGTAGTAACAATATTTCAATGCATAAACACACAACTGAACTTTTACCATCAATGCTAGATACATAATATGCAGACTCCAGTGGATGTTAATCAACATTGCATAAAAAGTCCAGCAGCATTGCAAATGAAACATACAAAGTGTTTTGATTACTAGATATCTCAAAAAATTAATCAAAAAATTCAAAAAAAAAAAAAATTGAGCAAAAAACCCTTTAGAAGAGGCAAAAGCTTATATCAAGTCTATTTCCCAAGGAACCTTAGCTACAGTCCTGACTAAATCATCCTCTGATTACGCAGCCATTATTGCTTTTCAATATACTAACTTGAGCAACATACAACCATCATACGTGAAAAGTTGGCCGTCATAATCTGATTTGACCAAGATTGACAACTCTAAAGCAGTAATTTGCAATATAAGTTTCTTCCAAAGTTTTGGCAAATTATTAAGCACACCAACAAATATCTTTATACCTCAAGTAAAATATCATTAGTATAAAATAGCAACTTAAAAGGCGAAAAATGTAAAGTCACAGGGTTTTTTTTTTTTGGGATGAATAAAGTCACCGTCCCTTTGAAAGTGCTTCATTCAACTCCTCGAATGATGACGGAAACAGCTCTATATAACGACTCCCCAGAGTCATCCTATCCTTAGCCATTGCTTCTTTTGAATCCTCTGCGCTAGCAAACTCCACAAATGCTTCACCAGTTAGCCTCCCATCCCAATTAAATGTCAAGTGAATCGCATCTTCCGACAACACAAAATCTTTGAAGAAATCTAAAATATCACCCTTGCCAGCTGTTCAGCTAAATCCTTCCCCTCATCAGAAGATTTTCGTTTACAAGAAATGTTGGATCTGATAAATGAATATATTATACCCTTTTCAGATTTATAAACTCCTAAAGGAGAAAAAATAACCCATTTCATTTCATGCGTAACAGAGTAAGAGATAGGAAAATGTAAATTAATTATAGATATAAGAAACAAGTCCTTGTCAACTAAGAACCAATTCCTCAAGGGGAAACTTAGATCCTCCACTTTTAACAATGCCAAAATTATATCACATTGTCATTCCTAATTTGCATGAAATAAATCAATTATAAAAGCCATGCTTCTCACCAAAAATTATTTGGATTGTTTAAAAAAAAACCACATAATATATCATTGCCAATAATATTCAAACTACCAGCCAAATATGTTAGAGAGCAAGAGATCATCAAACATCTCTTAAACAACCACCATTCAATCCCTGGGAAACTTTGAATATATTAGTAAGTGTAGCTCTAACCAAGGTTATCATAATCCCAATCAAGATCTTATGATCCATTTGCACAAAATCAATTTGGATTGCGTAAAAAATCCCTCGTATGTAGGATCTTTTCATTATGATAGTTAGATCTTATAGGATCGTCGAATCCCGATCTAGATCTAATCCAATTTTTAAGCAATGTTTTGTATTGTATGGGCTGGGATAGTACAAAGTCCTCCACGTTTTCATACTTTTTTGATTGTAAATTTTGTGTTTGTTTCCTAAAATACCAATTTTTTGTGGTCCAAATGACTAAAAATAAGTAATATTAAATTAAAATGGACTCAGAAAAATAAACTAGGGAAATAGAAATTCATTTGCAATAATTTAGGAGAACTAGCTCGTCGAAAGAAACAAACTCATTCTAATTTGTTGTATCTCCTCCCACCCCCCTCTCATATTGCATAGTAGATTATCTAACTATTTTTTTCCCCCCTTTTTCTACATTTAGTAAAATAGCCTACGATCTATTTATTCGTTTGATTCTCTTTGTTTTGGTTTCTTGGAGAATCCTTTTCTTTTACTCTATTTATGCTTTTCTCTCATCTTTTTTTTATAGTAATTGTATACTGAAACATGATACGACTTTTAACCTAAGAAGTATGGGCACAGACACGCAACACGACACGGATACGGATACGACACAGACACGCCGACACGTTAATTTTCAAAAAATGCAGGACACGACACGTAGGGGACACGCATGAAATATATAATTTTATATATTTATTATATGTTATATATAGATGAATATATCATTCAAAGATAATAAAAAATACAATATGACACTAATTCCTATAAATTTATATGTTTTTTCTTTTATTATTGTATCTAAAGTTATTTTGTTCAAACTTATAATTAGTTTCACATGTGTCTAATCGATAAACACGTGTTTAAGAGATACACACGTGTGTTCTCAAAGTGTCCAAAGAGTGTTCGGGTGTTTAAAAAATATTAAAAAATAGGATACATTTTTGAAGAGTGTCGAACACGTGTTGGAGAAGTATCCAAAGAGTGTCAGTGTCTGACACAGACACGACATGGATACGTCACCTTCTTAGAAGTGTCCGTGCTTCTTAGCTTTCAACCCCCTTTTCTATTTATTTTCTTGGTTTTTGATTTTCCACGTTCTTCGTTTATCTTCCGCCATTATATAGCTCTTTTATTTTATTTTGAAGTGTCCAAAGTTGTTCTTTGTTTTATTTATTACCATTGCAGGATGCAACTATATATTTAATTTTATGACACATTAAAGTAAACTTTTTCTTTTATTTATTTATTCTCTTTAGAGTTTTCAATCTATTTTCAAATCCTACTTTGCTAACTTTTACTATTGAGTTTTTCAATTGTATAATATTATATTTATATTTTACATGGAGCATTAGAGCATCTCCATTGGTGTAGTATTTCTTTGTACTATTTTTAGCACAGTAAAAATGCACTTTATACAGATTTGCTACAAGCCGCTTCACTAGTGTGTAGTATTTATTGTGCTAAAATAGCACAAGTGCTCCAGCAATGTAGTACTTTTCGTGTTATTTGTCTTTATTTGCTACCTACCGATCAACTATTAATTTAAGTCAAAGTTATCATATTTTTAAGTCCATAGCCATAATTATATTATCACATTTTTCTTTTTTCTAATCTAGAATTCCTCTCTTGAGTATCTCATATTTGCTCATTAAAGTTTTCCATCAAATGACAAAAACAAAAGCGCTAATCTTCTGTTACCTTGCTCTTTCTATGCAATTCTTTTTCAGCCTTCGTTCCATTAGACCTTTTAGTTTTTGGAGAATCAACAACGGCTTCAATTGGATCTTGAATGGAGTCTAGAGAAATAGAAGCGTCAAAGGATTGGAGGTAGAGTCATCATGACTCATTGGGATATTGCTATTAACGTGAAAAATAATTTTTGTGAGAATTTCAATTGTTATTTTAGGTGAAGATTTCAATTTCTTTGTTGTTAGATTAATAATGGCATAATACATAAATTAAACTCTCATTATAATGGTTAGATATAATTTTATTAAAAAAAAATATCAACTGGTCAAGAGTGTAGTATAAAAATAACACTGTGCTATATCCTTAAGCCGAATTTGGCACAAGAAGAAATACTATGCTATTTTAGCACAAAATATACTACATTGCTAGAGTGAGTGTTTTATGTTGTGTTGTGCTCTACTTTGACACTGCTACACCTAAATACTACACCACTAGAGTTGCTCTTATATTTTTTCACAAAATTTTCAATTCTTTTTTAATATAATTTAGGCTTATTTTGTGTATATATTTTCTAAGAAATGTTTATTCAAATTAAATTACTTTGCAATTTTTCTTTTTCGGTATGATCTTACAATCAATCTATTTCTATGATCTGATCCTGTAAACCCCTCCAACGATCCAATGTAAGATTCTGATTTTGACAACCTTGGCTCCAACAGTCATAGGTTCACGTGTATATGACATACAAAGCACAAATGCATCCAGTCATGGTCAACCCTATGACATTCAAAACTATGTTAAGAAGAATTAGCTAAATGGCCACTTTGTGATTGGCTTATCCAAGAAATAACAATTAAAGTATTCTCAAAGTTCGTCAGTGGCAACCTGTATTCACAGGAAAATAGCATTGAAAGAACCTTGACAGTAATTCCCTCCCACTTTCAGATGATAAGAAGAAAACACAAGATTAAAATAATTGAAATTTCCAAAATTTATCATGCAATAGAGGAGCCCAAATAACTAATTGAAGTCGGGAATTCCACCGTCACAATTGACAAAGTTGAAATTATCATTAATAAAAATAGTAAATACCAATTAATTAGAAAACTTAAGCTAAATTTATGCAATAATATATCGAGTTATTTATACCAAGACCCCCTCAACTATTAACAAATATCATTTTACACCCCCTCATCTATGAATCCATCATTTTGACCCCTTCAACTTTAAAAAAGTATCACTTTCACCCCCTTGCAGACCATCTCTCCAGACCACCTCCAAAAAGAGTGTATTTGTACAATTATCATAGTTGGGGGAGTCAATATGTACGGATTCATAGATGAGGGCAAGGTTGTTAAAATCGAGATCCTAGGTAGGATCGGTGAGAGGGTCTCGTGGATCGGATCATAGGATCGGATTGAGGATCGTAAGATCTTATTTTCTATTAAAAACAAAGATAAAAATACAAATTAGAACGATACATATTAAAAATAAGGTGAAAAATCATAAAATCTACAGTCCTACTTACGATCCTACCTACAATCTTTCACGATGCCATATGATCCTACACGATCCTACTTGTGATGTTGTTATAACATCGATCCTACAACGATCTGGATCGTTTTAGCAATGTAGGATCATAGGATCGTACAATCCTACGATTCGAAATGCAAATTTAATAACCATGGATGAGGGGCGGTAAAGTGATATTCACTAATAGTTAAGAGGGTCTTAGTGTAATTAACCCTAAAATATCCAATGGGATTTATTAAAATCAAACGAGGCATAATCAAAGGGAGTCTTTTGAGCCTATTCATGTCTTTACAGTAAGGTCTACGTAATAAAAAATGTTTCTTTTGTTATATATTGTACACATTACTATTTTAAATGGATCCATTAAGCTAACTCCTTTGGGCTAGATACCAAGTTATCAAAAAAAGGTTGAACACATCAAACTCTAAATTTTAGGATATGCTGACTCGGCAAAAAGAATAAAAAATTAGATATGAATATGGGGATACGTTGTCTAATTAGAAGGATTGCAACCATATCCCATGCCTGTGTTGGGTTGGGTCGACACGGTTACTGGAAGATTCAATGTAACATAGCTCTCCAAGCAAGGGTTTCTTTGCCTTTTACCATTCCACAAGTTTATGCACCAGCAATGGAGGGAAAATGCTTGCTACATGGAAGGTAAGGTATTGCAAGTTTGTGCTAAGAAATTTTCAACCAGTATCATTGTTCATTGCAATTCTAGAGCCATGGTCCAAATCCTAAAAGCTAGTTCGTAGGTCTTCTCCTTAAAATATCATTTCTAACTTTCAAAAACATTGAAAAGCTACAAATGGAAATTAAATTTTGTCAATTGTTCAGAGCATGCAACTAAGTACAGATGGTTTAGCTACTATAGCTTTCTGCACAGAAAACTACAGATTTTATCACAGGTGAGTGTCATTTATTTTCCCCACCATGGAGGGTTACTCTTACACTCAAAGAGATCTCACCATGAGCTGGTATTTTCTAGTTCCATACTTTCCCTGTGGCACTCCAGCCTTGTCATTTTCTTGGGTTAAGACATTTATGTCTCCTCAGCCTGTATCTAAATAAGTTCATTAATGAACTGGTAGGTATCTAAGACAAATCCTCACCTAGAGACTCTGATTTCTGAAAGAAAAAAATATATATATATATAGTTTTACAACTTATTTTTTCATGTAAATTTCATAGGGGAGCAGTCAGCTAAAAAAATTGCGATTGAGGCTTCAAAAATCATTCAAGGAAAAGGAAATACCAATTTTAAATGACAAATAAACCAAGTTTTCAACTCCAGCTTCTTCGTCATTAGTTGTGGTGATTGAGTACAAGAAGAGTCAGTGAGTTGTTCACAGCAGTCGGTGATATCAATGCTTGTGGCTACAGTGACAAAGTGATCGTGTTGGAATGGAATCATGATGTAATAGAATGGGTATGGATGTGGTGAATATGGTACAAGACTCCTAGTAGTGATAGCGACAGGATGTTAAAAACAGTGACAAGGACATGTGCTGGCAAAGTTATGGACAATGTGATGGAAACAGGGATGATTGTGATGCTAAATATTTGGACACAAATAAACCAAAATTTGAATACAGTCTCAGATATAAGGCATAGCTGCTCAGTAATTTTTCTTAAACAAAAAACATCTTGACGTGTAAACAAGAAATCAAAAGTTTACTACTTCCAAGTCAAACTAAAACTACTAAAGCAAAATCCAAATATCATACTAGTGCTAAATATAATATTAATAACTAGTATATAATATCAAAATAATAAAATAATATAAAGAAAATTTAAAAAATAGTCACCGGCCCCTCGAAATTGCTGCATCCAACTCCTCATGCGATGAAGGGAAAAGCTCTACATAGCGATTTCCAAGTGTCTTTCTATCCTCTGCCATTGCAGCTTTTGAATCTTCTGCATTCGCAAATCCCACAAAAGCTTCCCCGGTTGACCTTCCTTCCGAATTAACCGTAATATGAATTGAGTCTACTGAAAGTACAAAATCCTTAAAGAAATCCATAATATCATCCTTGCCAGCTGAGAATGGCAATCCCCTCAATCGCAATACCCCTGTGTGTTCAGCTGAATCCTTTCCATTATCAAATGATTTTGCTCTGGAGACACTTTGGTGAGGTGAACCACCACGTGACTCTGAAACTTCATTTGCTATGGCCTTATAGTATTCCTTCCTTTTGCTTCTGAAAACCTCGACATACCTCCTGCCAATGTTCTGCCTATTCCTTTGAAGAGCAAAATCGACTTGAAGAGGATATGCCAAAACACAGTAAGCTTCCCCTGTGAACTTCCCATTCTTGTGGACAAAAAGAACATCGACTATGTCAAGACCATGGAAGAACTCTTCAATATCAGCTTCCGAGCAATCAAATGGAAGGCCTTGAAGTCGGACAACAGGGAAAGGAGGTGGCTGGCCAATATAGGAATAAGGAGAAGGAATATACATAAAACCAGAACCAGGATAAGTCCCATATGAAGAACCCTGATCAATCACCCGCTGCCGCTTCGAACCCATTCCATACCCATTGCCAACATCTCCATATCTACATCATAACCATAAATCCACAAAAGAAACACAAATAACAATCACTTGTCAGAACTATCTCCAAAAATCTACATTACTCTACTCTGTTACAACTCTAAAGTTTTAATTTCAAATCCTTTTCCTGAACATAGAATCAAGAATAAAACTTTGTAAGTGAAATAAAACATGGGTTCTTAATATCTCAACTTAATTCTTTCTTATCAATATATATACATACACACTTAATTCATAAGTTATAGACCCTGTACGAAAGTATGAGTGACTCTTATTTTGAAACCTACATCAGAGCTAGAGTCAGAGTCACGGTAAAATATTTCATTTTCATCTACCAAGTGCACTTTTAAATCTAAACAAGATGCTTATCAGAGAAAACAGAACAAAACAACCAGAGAGAGAGAGAAAATTATGGGGTATGTCTATCCTCATTAAACTCAGACAATAGTTCTTGTAAGAGATTGAATGATTCACTTTCAAGCCAACATCAAAGCCATAAGCTCAACCACTCCAATCCAATTAAAGCAACATAATCTGCTTGTATTAGCCAGGTAAGGAATATGTAAAACCAATTATTTACCCTCTTCCTAATACATCTTCAAATCAAAACTACATCAAACAAGGAAAGAATAACAAAAAGAAATCAAAGAAGGGCTTCTGGGTATATCTAACAAATTCATAATTCACAGTTCAGCCTAAAACACCTCAATGTTTCACCATGTCAAACCCGTATAAGACTCATCCAATGCTAACCACTCAAAAACCATTAACGCAACAGAAGCCAATCACAAACCACACAACCCATGCAAAGATTTATGCTAAACACTTGAGTTTCTCATTGCTTATACAGGTTTGTATCAGACCAACACAAACCCCTAAGAAATAAAAGCAATTAAATTTAACAGAGAATTAAAATTTTGGCTTCTGGGTATCTATAATATAACAATAAATCTTAGAAAATATGCATACACATACATAGAGAAACGCAAATATACATAAGTACATACAAATATATGTAAATCTGAGACATGAACATACCCTCTGTAGAACATTATCTCTACTACCCAGTGCCAATTGAGCTTTCCTCTTTTTTCTCTTTTCTCTCTTTTCTCTTCTGCTTGTTTGTGTCTCTCAACTCAACCTCAATCAAGTAGCAGTAGTAGCAGTAGGGTAGGGAATTAAGAACCAATATGTAATCTTAGGCCCAACGTGTGCTGCTCCGGACCAATCCATGCATGGAAGCCACGTTTTACGGTTTGCCCGACGCCTTTGAAGCATTGATGGATGGACGGATGGGGCCCTTTTCCCAGATTAAGCCAAATTAGCAACTTAATTCCTAATCTAATCTAGGTCTAGTTTGGACGAAATTCGTAAATTAGGCTAAAACGTGGTTGTGAACTACGCTTTCAACTTTTTTGTATCTATCGTGCGGAAATTTTGTCAAATTATAAAAGCGTGTTTCTAAATCATGTTTTTAATTAAGAATGCGTGGTTATAAACCACGCTTTTAGTTAAATTTGGTTTATAAATAAAGCGTGATTAGGAACCACGCTAAGTAAAAAAAAAAATTTCCTAAAAGCGGGGTCACGCTTTTAACTAAATTTTTTTTTCTTTTAAAAATGTGGTTGGGAATCACGCTTTTAACTAAAAAAAAATTTTTTTACCAAAGAAAGCGTAGATGATAACCACACTTTTAACCAAAATTTGTTTTTAAAACTTATATAAAAACTCTTCCAGTCCCATCATTTGCCAAACCTGTTTTCTTTAAAACGGCTTTTCCAATGCCCTTTTTTATGAATAAAAAAATAATAAAATTTTCCTTCGTAAAAACAGTTTTTTAGTAATTTTTTTCCCAATTTATATTTTTCAACATAAATATAAATTGCCACAAAATAATGTAATTCAGAAAACGGGTCTAGTAAAACCGTTTTCTAATACGGCTTTCCTAAAGGCGTTTTCATATAAAAAAATTTTTTTTTCCGTTTTCATGTAATTTTTTTTTTTCTGTTGTCTTTGTTCTAGTGTAATTCAGAAAACGGGTTTGCTAAAATTGTTTTCTAATATGGCTTTCCTAAAGCCGTTTTCATGTAAATTTTTTTTTTTTCTGTTATCTTTGTTTTGGTAATAATGTAATTCAGAAATTTTTTTTGGCTTTACTAAAACCGTTCTCATGTTAATTTTTTGTTTTTTTCTTTTGTCTTTGTTTTAGGTTAGAAGGTGTAATTCAGAATTTTTTTTTTTGCTTTACTAAAGCCGTTTTCATGTAAATTTTTTTTGTTTTTTCTTTTATCTTTGTTTTGGGTTAAAAGGTGATAATGTAATTCAGAAATTTCTTTTGGCTTTACTAAAGCCGTTGTCATGTAAATTTTTTTTTTTTTTCTTTTGTCTTTGTTTTGGGTTAGAAAGTGTAATTCAGAAATTTGTTTTGGCTTTACTAAATCCGTTTTCATTTAAATATATATATTTTTTTTCTTTTGTCTTTGTTTTAGGTTAGAAGGTGATAATATAATTTAGAAAACCGGTTTAGTAAAACACCTGAACTGAGTCACCCACTAATATCAAAATAGCCAGTTGTAATAAAAATAGCCAGTCCAATGGTGGCAACGAGTCGGCTGTTGACAAAAATCAGATTTTGGAGAACGACACAACGTCAAAGGCAAATGGTTGAGGGTCCAGTATAGGGAGTTAGGGTTCTTCGAGTGAAGAGGGCCACAGTGATAATAGGAATGGAGGAATGTCGGGTTGGCAAATCAAAGAATTTGGGTGCTGGATAAACTATTTATTATTACAAAATTTGGGTCCAGTTGGAGGGTTAATCTATTCTATTATTAAAAGGGAACACTAATTTTGGTGTCATGAATCTAAACCCTAGCTTACAAAGTTTTTTCTATTTTTCCTAAAATAACCATAACTTGTTAAACAATCTATTATTTTAACTTATATCAAATTGTAATTATGGGTAAAATCGTAAATTACCAACTCAGTAAATAGCTTCCACGTTTCCACTTTCCACATTTTAGAAACTGCTGTGCAGTTCCATGTTTCACCATCTTCTCTTTTTTTTAATTGTTTATTTTTTTTATTTTATATTTTAAATTTATAACAAACTGTTGTATAAGTTCCACAGTTCATCATCTTCACTCTATTGAAAAACTAAAATTTGTTTCTTTTTTTTTTTTTTTTTTTTCAGAAAGACTATTCAAGTATTAAAGAACGTTTTTCTTTCTTTGTTTCTTTTTTTTGGGGGGGGGGGGGGAAGTAGAGTATATAAAATTTATGTTTTTGTTTTCTTAATGTTGTATGTGTGTGTGTGCGCACATTGTTTAAAAAAATCAATGTTCTTCAAATTTTTATTATATTATCAGGTTCTGTACCTTTTTTTTTTTTTTTTGGGCAGTCTTATGTTATCTGAAATTTGTGTGTTTGTATTTAAAAAAAAATTTGTTCTTAAATTTATCATTATGTTATCAAATTCTTTGGGAAAAAAAGTACAGAATAATAAATAAAATTTATGTAATTATTTATTTCGTGTTTTTTGTAAAGAAGTAATTTTGTAGTTAAAAAAAAGTATTTAAAAAAAAAAACTGTATGAAAAATTATATGGTTTATTATTGTAAAACGAAAATCCACATGGTACCAAACCCAGCACAACTTGAATCTCTTATGTATATAACCACCCTGTTTAAATCCATCGTGACATCATGATTTGAATATTTGAAGTACTTAGGAAATCATCAAAATAAGTAAGAATAAAAAATTGTAAAATTATATTTTCGAATAAATAAGTATGACACATTTACATCCTCTGTACAAGTTTGATTTACAAAAACTATAAATAAAAAAAACTATACACTCCATATCACACCCGCTAATGCCCTAACCTGCCCCCAGTCCCACAACCCCGATCGTGGACCTCCCTCCTCGATCTCCTACGGTAGACTCTCTGAATATCTGGCTCCCCCAATCGTAAATGCGTATCCAGTGGCACTCCCTCCCCTGCATGTGGCCCTCCACTGACTGTCTGTGGAGCCTGTGAGTGTGACCCCTCTCTCCTGCATGTGCTGCCCCTGACACTATCTCTGGCAGAAGATCGGATACTGCAATGATCTATAAAACTCCCTCATCTGGTGCAACTGTATCACGATCTGCAACTGGACCTCGACCTCGATCTCTGCCTCTACCCGCACCCTGACCTCGGCTGCGATGTCCGCCACGACCATAACCTCGGCCTCTCCCTCGCGCTCTGGGAGGGGCTCAATATGGACCTGATCGTCAACGTGGTAGATGTCAGTGAAAACTGCATCATGTGTACTCATGGTCGCGGTCGAACTAGTCCCCACAAAAGTAGGTGTATGTAGTGTGAGACTATGTGATGTACATGTATTAACCCCAACACTACAAACACCTGAACTGTCTGGTGGTAACTGGGTGGTTGGGGTAACAACGTCATGCATGTATCGGGGCGGTGTCCAATCAAGGTCAGCTACATAAGGTATGCCAGTATGCTGGGTAGGCAGTACGTGGAGGGAATCTGGAGATATGTATGGGGTAGTATGTGGTGGGGTGACTGAAGTCCAAGGAGCTAATGTGGCTGGCGCTGAAGTGGAAGGCGCTGACGTGGACGACGCTAATGTGTCTAGAGCAGCTGCTGCATTGTGTACACCGTAGTGGCCAAAATGCAGACGATCTCCCCGATGGAAAAGCTGGATCGCCTCGTACAATAACTCTCGGATCTCTACAATGGCCTACAAGGCATGCTGTCCATCACGTCTGAAAAGGGCATCCTCAGCCAAGTGATATGACCTCCCAGCTCCAACCACCTGAACAAAAATTCGAACGTATTAGGCTACAGTTGACTTAAAGTAAATCAATTATGATCTTAATAATTATCTGACACATACTATGATACTCACCAATGCCTCAAGATAAGGCCCAACTCCCTGATATCCGGACTCAGACAGGTGGCTCGGATTACCGACTAGTAGGTGTGTATGTCGCCGATACCACAACATGTAAGGGTCGGAAGAGGAGAGCACCTCATCGCTGCAGTCAGCCTGTACAACACTGTGACAACCCCCATCCGTAATTAGCCACTAATCCGTATTTAATGATGTTAATAAGGGGATTAAAATAAATTATGTGTTTATTCTGCACTTTGTATGATTTTGGCTTTCTATCTGTTACTCATAAAAATATATGTTTGGAATTTCACTTTAATATGTAAATCGAAAGCCTTATCGGCACCTGAAATCGAAATTAACTACACCGATGTGTTATTTGGAATTTTTAGAACCATATGGCGACTTTTATTAAAAATTGATTCAGTCTGATTCGTTAAGTTGCGTTTGGCAAGCCTTATGTTCTAATTAATGTATTTTAGCACCATAACTATATATGTAACCCTTAAGCTCATTTTTTAGCTCCATTCTTTTACCTCTTAGTGCCAAAATCTGAGAATTCATTTTAGAGAGAGAGAGAGTGCAATTCTAGAGAGAGATAAGAAGAGATTAAGGAGAAATTGAAGGCTATAGCTTGAATTGATCAAAGATTGCGCAAGTACCTAGCTAATTAAAGACTCTAGGTAAGGATTTAAGACTTAATTATGACTTTTAACCATCAAGTAGATCATTTTAAGAAGAATTTGTGATTATATACAAGAGTTAGACCAAAGATGATGAATTTAGAGTTAATTCATACATGCATGCTTAGTTTAGTTTAATTTCATCATTTTGAACATGATTCATATCATCCATGTTTGAATTATCATGTTTTGAACCTTGAATTCATACTTTGAAAAGGGATTTCTTACATGCATGGAGCTTATGAGCTCAATTTGCAAGTTTCATGAGTTTTGGAGCAAGGAGATTGAAAAGTTTTGCATGCATGTACATTTTCTTACAAATTGAGCATGATTTCCACGAATCCTCTCTTGCATGTTTGAAATTCATCTTCATTTGGGGAAATCATCAAGTTTCAAGTTGTTTTGTGGTGTTTGATCATGTTTTGGGAAGCTTAAGACCAAGAAAACCCATGCATGTTGTGTTCATGAACATTCATCATGTTTTAAGTTGAAATTGTGAGTTTTTAACAAACCCTTGGGCCATGATTTTATGAAATAATCCGTAATTCCTCGTGTTTTACAAGTTTACTATGTTATCTCAAGTTTTGGGGCCCAAGAGATGTGTTTTGGATGGTTGAATTCGAGTTTTGAGCTTAAAGGTGCAATCTGGAAATTCCAGAATTTGCATCTACGCTCGAGCGTGGGAGTTCACGCTCGAGCGACTAATCTGAGTGCATGCACTCCGCTCGAGCGACCAAAAGTCCGCTCGAGCACGAATTGCAAGCTCCCAGAAGTTTCATGTCTTTTACAGATTGCTCGAGCGAAGGAATGTGCGCTCAAGCGACCATTCACATTTTGCATGTCCGCTCGAGCGAGGAAAGCTACGCTTGAGCGTGGACCTTATTTTCAGAAATTTTGCCTAAGTGTTCCAAGGCATGTTTTGGCATCCTCATTGCATCTTAGGCATTCCTAAGCCTTAATTAAGCCATAGTAATGAGGTTTGGATTAGAAACACACTAAGAAAAGAATGTACTAAGTTCCGAGACTGCAAGTGTGTGTGTTTTAGGCAATGTGATAAGAAAGAATAAGAACCAATGTAATAAAAGCTAAGCCTTAATGGGCACTTGAATGTGTAATAATAAGACATGCTTGTGTTATGTATTTTGCGATTGTAGGTTAAGACTCGAGGATTGATTGACCGCTTACTGGAACCACTGTAAGTAACGTTATCGTAAAGATACGTTCATATGAATTATGTTCTAAATGAAATATGATAAGTTCTGATTTCTGAAATGATATATGTTTTCGTGAACGAATATTCCATGTTTGAAATCTATTATGGCATCCATAGATAGTCCCAAGTCATGGGGGACGGCATGAAAATGCGGGTCCATGACATACAAGTAATTACGAGATATCGTTAGCCACTTCATTGTGGTGATATGTGTTTAATCGGTATCCGGAACCGATTACTCTAGTCGAAAGACGTTCTGTGATGTGTTCTATGGGATGTACCATTATTATGTTTTGATATGAAAATGATTATGCTCTGGTCTGTTTTCTGCTTATGATATATTCGAATTTCGTTCACTAACCCCTTTACCTTAATGTTATTCATTGGGCTTTAGCTCATTGTGTGTATATATATGTATAGGTGAGCATTCTGGAGCTCGAGCCTGAAGGCTTTTGTCTGGATCTGTGTTCTGTTGTCAGCCAACCCTTGTGCCTTACGTGGAGGTTCCCGAAGCGTCCTGTGCTTAAGTCCTGTGGTTTCTGTTTATATAAGACTTGATTTGATGTCGTTGGCTGTACTTACAATACTGTAATGTGTGTGGGTATATTGTATGGTTGACTACCGGTTATGTATATAAAGTTTTAAATAATCTGTTTCATATAAGTCAGCACAGCTCATTAGACAATTATATTTATGTTTTTGCTTCCGCTAGCCCCTTAATTTTGTTAATCTGTTCAGAGGCCTTCGGTAATCCAAGGATTACTAGTCGGTTACGATACTAAACCTATAGGGGCGGATTTGGGTCGTGACAAATACTGTCTCGACGAGCATTGCACAACTGTATATATCGCATATAAAACAGACTCCAGTCAGTGCCAGCTCAGCCACGCCTATCAGTGACGTACAACCGCCACTCGGTGTCGAACCGATCCAGCACGGACTGGACCCGACCAAACTGTCGGAGGACACGATGGGAGAGATGCCACTCAACCATGTCAAAACAAATAAGTGGCACTCTCGCCATCCATATCTCCTGACCTAGTCGGCAGTAGTCGGGGAGCATACTGAGGACCCCAGCGTAAGGCTGCCAGATAAACTACAATAACGACAAGTATATTAAAATTCACTCGTGAACTCAAAACATATACAATGAACAAGACAACTAAAATTGAGAGCGAAATTTCATACATCGCCCTTGATCATCCGATCGAGCTAGTCTCTATAAACTACGACTACGTGGGTTGAGACGACCTCGTGGACCAAGTCAACCTTCCACTGGCTACCTCGAGGTCCAGGTAGCAACTACATGTCTCCCTCACCCATAGGAAGCTCACCAGGACCAATCACTTGCCGCCTAGACGGGGCAATGCGAAGCAATCTCTCCCACGCCCAAATTTGCAATAGTTTGAACACAATTACAATACTGATATATGTCATACAATATGAATTGACATGTAATAAAATTCTTACTAACCTGTAGCAACACAAGTGGTCCTCCAATCTCCCTCGCACCCACCTGAGCTGCTCGACATAGCATCCTATACAAGCATGCCAGAGCCGCGCTACTCCAGCTGTATTGGCCAATCTCGTCAATGTCTCTTAGTAGTGGCAAGTACATCAGCTTGAGCAGGTTCTGTGACTTATTAGGGAGAAGTACCCCCAATAAGCCACAGAATATATGCTCGGGCATGCTGCTGTACCAACTCATCTGGAGCATGATCTGGAAGAGGAGCAAATTGCTCGGCCAGCCACCTCACCCTCAGTCTACCTGCTTGTAAGTCTGCAGGTGTAGGTGCTACTCCCAATAGCTCAGCATAGGGCTATCCACTGCTCCCCGTCAATGATAGGTCAACTCTAGTAACTGCTCGCCCATCAATCCGTAGACCATATAGGACAGATACGTCCTGCAATGTGATGGTGGCCTCCCCGATTGAGAAATGGAATGTATGAGTCTCTGTGCGCCACCTCTCGACAAGAGCAATGATGAGTGGGTGGTCCAGTCTAATATGCCCAATACGGTAGACACCATAGAATCCCGCACGCGTAGTATATACTGCAAGACTCTATGGTCCAACGGGTGCTCCCACAAGCCTGAATCTGCCCTGCAGCAGGTCAACACGGTGCGTGCCTCGTCCTGCATAACAGAATGACTAGTTTAAATAATTGCATTATCACGTAATATAAAACAAAATGCAGGGTATTTTAATTGTAAGCGTAAAGTCCAACAAACGTTATTGCATACCGGACGCTCCCATATACTGTCAGCCCGATGTGACTGATTGAAAAGTGGGACCTCCTCAGGTACATGTGCCATGAAGCCTGTACAAGTGAAATATTAGATCATAACAATAAAAATCTCATTTAATCATAACAGGAAAACTGTAATTATTCCATAAATTACGATTTGTAAAAGAAAAGTATACTCAGCTATTTCAAAATTTAAATTTGTGTGATACTATATATGGAAGCAATTCACTAAAATGTAATTAATTTTTACCGACTTAAACCTCTATTGGTTAACTATAATTTAACTATAACAATTAAACTCTAATTAATTCTATAC
Source organism: Camellia granthamiana (assembly GCA_036172215.1). Taxonomy (NCBI): domain Eukaryota; kingdom Viridiplantae; phylum Streptophyta; class Magnoliopsida; order Ericales; family Theaceae; genus Camellia; species Camellia granthamiana. The sequence continues at coordinate 73,865,572 of CM069915.1, read as the reverse complement.
ATGACGACTTCAAAAAAAAAAATGTGCTCGCTTATTTTAAAATTATAAATTTTTAATCATAAAAAAAAAACTCTAATTATTCCATAATTTATGATTTTTAAATATATATATATTTGTACTTTAAGATTTAAAATTATGTGTCATTAAATATGATAAAAATTCAACAGAACCTACCGTTATGTATGCTAAAACTAATATAAAAATCTTTTCAAAAATAATTTTAGGGCCTCGGTTACATAAACTTAATAATGACCATGAACATAGTGTAGTAACATGTGGATAGTTTTCCTACATAAATATTTGCCAAAAAATTGAATGAGAAATTTTTTTTTTCCCAATAATAGGTTGATGATTACATTTATGGCATATTTGACAAAACTTAAATATTGATTTTGTAATGCTAGAAGTTTGAATAAATTATAAAAATTTTAAATTACATAAATTTATTCATAAATTGTAAATCTGAACAATGATTGTAGCATTCGAAAATATTAAATTTATTTATAAATATTAATTTTTCAAATGGTAGAAGAACTATGTGATTAAGTATAGAATTTTGTAATACACATTTTCAATCAAGTACACAGTAAAAAACTTAGGGCTATGTGGTACAGTTAAATGCTTTTGCATACATATTTAGTTTAATTTATTTGCTTAGTATGTTAGTTGTAAAAAAAATTTTAATATAAAACAATTACAATATATAAAGACTTAAAAATTAAAAATGATCTATTACAAATAAAAAATGATTTATTTAAATGTACGACCCCGTTTACAAATAAAGAATTAAATGATCTATTACAAATAAAGAATTTCAAAATGATCTATTACAATATGTAAGTATTACATAGTCTTCATCGACCAAGTCGCGCCGGACATGTTCGCCTGTCATGACCTGTCTGCTGGCACTCACTGCAACGAGCGGTCAAACGCCTATCTGATATATCCATCTCATTCGGAATACGAGACATAGATGTACGACCCCGTTTTACTTCTCGCAGATGAAGTACATTAGGCATTAAGGTCCACTGCGGATCATCTCAATAATCTTGATGCGGTATTGGATTGAATTTAGTTTCCCAAACCCTCATGTATACAGGAAGCCTATAAACTGGATCAACGTACTCGAATGGATTGTCACCGCATTCAGACATTACAGCGAGCATATGGGAACATAGATAGTGTCTTATCTCATATTTCCCACAACTGCACGTGGGTTGATTCATCCGCACAATCTGTGTATTGCGTCCTCGTCCATGGCGAAAAGATGTTTGCACCTCAAATACGTGGTGGGGCCTATTAGACAATATTGATACATACTAATCAAGTTCATGTTTTTAGGTGTAATTAACTTAACAACATAATAAGAACAATTTAGTTCACATTACAAACTAACCTGTCATACGATATCAACTTGAAAGTGTTTCCCCTTGCGATGCCCTCCTCTATAGTTTTTTGCATCTCTCTAGGGTATTGGAACTCATTCCGTACATCTGTTTCAGCTTGGACTCCCATCTCGTCAAAATATTTTACGAGCCGTCGAAATGTAAATTCAACCATAGCTGAGATAGGTAAGTTCCTTGCACCTTTCAAGACACTATTGAAGCACTCTGCATCATTGCTGGTCAATACCCCCCACCAATATCCACCGTCATACGCAAGGGCCCACTCCACAGGATTCATCTTGTGGACCCAATCGATGGTATCTTGGTTAATAGCCTGTATCTGTTCTAAGTAAGCATTACACTTTCGTTGTTGATGAGCACTCCCTGCTTTCCATAGAAGTTGTTTCAACTCCTTATTTTTGAACTTCGTGTTAAAGTTACTACAAACATGTCGAAGGCAGTGCCAATGATATCCAACAAATTGGAGCGAGGGATTCAGCCAATGCCGCCTCACAGCAGCTAATATACTCTCAGCTCGATCAGATAGCAAAGTCACTCATTGTCGGTCCATGACAATATGTTCCTTGATATTTGAAATGAAGAACGACCATGACTCCAAACTCTTCTTGTCGACAACAGCGAATGCAAGCGTTAATACTTTGCCATTGGTAGTGACAATCGTTGCTGCAAGCAATACACCAGTGTATTTACCGTATAAGAATGTACCATCTATGGTTATAACAGGCCTACAATATCTGAAGCCATCGATGACAGGTTTGAAAGACTAGAAAACAAAGTGGAAGACGAGCATAATAGTTGTACTTTCGGTATATCTATGCTTCCATTGAACGATTGTGCCAGGATTAGATATCTGTAATGCATGCATGAATTTAGGCAACTGCCTATATGATTCATACCAATCCCCGAATACCATTCTAATTGCCTTTGCCCTTGCATGCCACGCCTTCTTATATGATATACTATAGTTTATGGTCTTTTTGATATCTTCGATGACATTCTTAATTGGCATATCAGGTTCATTCTGCATTCGACAATCAAATATGAGTTGGATTATTTTGGTGTGAACACTATAAACAAACAAATATGTATATATATGTAAACATTTATTTTTTATACTCACCGCAACTTGTCCCAAAAGATAAGAAGCAATGTAACTGAAGCTAATATTAGTGTGGTCCCTGTTCATTCATGGGTATACACAATGGTGAAGACCCCTGTACTGCTTTATTTCAAAAAGACCATGTTTCCTACTAAGAGATGCACGCAACCACCATCTGCAATCGTGATTGCAAGTAGACACCCAAAGGTCTCGCTTGGAGGTTACGACTTATACTCTCGATTATTTGTTGCATGGTATAATTTCACAGCATGTATAAGTTGTTTCTTATCAACGAAAGCCATCCCTTTGTCCAACTCTAGATTTTCAACGTTCCAGATCCGGTTACGGGGAACAACATCATGGCTACTCATGTCAAAATCACCACCCATGTGAATTTTTTCATAGAAAGGGATTTCAGGTCTACGTGGAATGGGGGCATTTTCAAGGTCAACGAGAGCGTCGACATCATCTTCTTCATCATCATCATTTGATGCGCCCAATAAATTTTTGTCATCACACATTTGATTCTCATCATCGTCTAAGGCGACATCAGGACCGTACATGTCATTATCAGCAAACTGCACATAGTTCACTGTTTCAACCATATTACCAGCAACTTCAACTGGAGTGGTATGATGGCTGCAGGTGGGCACATCTTTTGTGTTAGTGTGAAATTCATAATCATATCCACCATGTGAACTTGATTCTACACCATGGCCCTCAAATATTTGTTGTGTGTAGCCCACTGCATAACATTCATTTGATTCATACATAAGAGACTGAAACGCTGTCGTGTCAATCCCACGTGTCAGCAATGTAGTGAACGGACGAGACTCCATCAGTGTCATATTTGGGACATTGTGTACCATCTCTTTATCAATGTACACTTCCAAACAATTTGGTGGTTGGAAACTTGCACCAATACTTAATACGGTGTTCAACGCCTGATCGTCATTGATCGGTAATAGCTTGTATTTGTTAATTGCTTGCCACTAGCGATAAGGATATCTACATTTGAAGTTCAATCGGACACTTTCCCCGTAACTTGCCACCTTGGACATGAACATCTCCTCCAAATTGCTAAGCGTGGTGCCAAGTTGCACCCCATATATCCCTTTCGGCTCAGCATCATATGACACACCTTCATCGGGATCCCGAATTATGTTTCCCCCCCAGCAGAAGATAATTGGAACAATCTCCATATACTTGCTTCAATGAAACAAAAAACATTAAAATATCAACAATCTACTTATTACGATTAACATCATTTATTACGATTAACATCATGCTCTTGTGCATGGTAAATGTAAATTTTTCTTTTTCTATGTTTCTTCTTCTTTGTTTTGGTAATATTTCAGTGTTGATTTAATTTTTGTAAATTCACCTGCTTTATTTTTGTGTTGGTTATTTGAATTTATTTAGGCGGATACTTGGTGAAAGGAAGTTGTGAGAGTCAAAAGACAATTTATATTTTCCCATAAGTGACATTTATATCATAATTGACATTTTCATATAAAAAGCAACCCTCTCATTTTTGTCAATTTTTATTTTCCAGGGTAGAAGGAACTGTAGAGGTGAAACATTACTTCAACACAACTAAACATTACTTCAATTTATATTTTCTCGCATTTTTATTTTTGTCTCTATGTGTTTATTATTGTTTATTTTCTCATTTTTGTTCACTTATTTTTATTCATATAAAACAATGGCTGAGGTTTCATCTGTACGTAGAGTTTTTTTAACTTCCTATGTGGAGACTCGTATTTTTTCTGCGTGAAGGTTTTTTTTCTCCATTTATGATTTATTTTATATTTTGTACTCAGATTTATTTTATTAGATGAATTATTGTTAGATGTATAATATATTAAATCTTGTGTTTTGTCATACAAAAAATAAATATAAAAATAAACAATTCAGACTTGTACTAAAATTTAAATTTCATATTATAATTTTGACACAAATAGACATGCAATGTATTCTATTATATAAATGATGTCACATTTAAAAGTAAAAGCAAAAAAAAAAAAAGAAGAACGCGCCCCGCATACAATCACTATCACATTTAATATTTGCTTAAGGATTCATCAGAAACTATCTACAAATTTAAATATAAAATTATAAATTCCTAACATTTACACCTACTTCTGAGTTACATGAATTAGGTATATTTTACATTTGTTAGAAAACTGGTATACTACCCAAAAAAGAACTCTTTTTTTGTTCACTTGAAGAACTTTTATGGTAAGAGCTCATAACTTAATTGAGTTTTGAATAGAGATTGTAATTTTCCCCAATATCACTTCAACGAGAAAATAGGGTGGAGACGGGAAAATTAGGCTCTGTTTGGTTGTGTTTTCAAACTAGTTTTCTGCTTGATGGTTTGAGTATAATGTTTGGATAGAGTTGTGGAATTAATTTTCCACAACTCTACAGAAAACTCTGTCAAAAAGAGCGCGTTTTTCAAATTTTTTTCAAAATTTGGCCTAACTGGTCGTCCGGCCAATTGAACGGAATAGTGATTTTTTTTGTTTTTTTTTTTTTGCAATTGATATGTTAATTTTTATATATTCGAAAAAAAATATTTTCTAAAATTTTAAAATATGTTTAAAATATTGGACAAATTACAAAAAAAACTCCAGAGTTTTACTTATTTTTTAATTTAAACTCGAATGTTTTAATTTCATCAATTTAAATTTTGAACTTCATTCTGTGTCACAACCTACACTCATGTCCATCTCAGTTACTTTGTTTAACAAATTTAAAAAAAAAAAAAAAATACATGTGGCAATAAATTATTTACTCTTTTAACTTCTTCTAAAACCAGTTTTAAACTTGACCATACTAGATCACAAACTATCATAACCATCCATTTAAATATTACCATGCACCTCACACAGTGGATAAACTCTCTCTCCTTCCCCATCTCTTTCGCCATTGAAACCTACCTGTTTCCTGCTACAGCCTAATGCCATCAAAACCCACACTGTCTCTACAATCATCCTCCCCTCCCCCTTGCCCCATAACCCATCGCCACCCTCTAAATGCACTGTTACATTTTGAAAACTTGGCTCCATTTCTTTTGGTAAAAATACTTCACTCAAAAAATAACTTTTGGAAAGTTTCTTTCATGTGAGACTACTCATCTAGATAGTGTATTTCTCTTCACATGAAAACTTGGGAATAATCATCAATTATCTTCAATAAGATAGTCAATTTGATGGGTAATAGCCTTCCCCATTGGATTAAGCATCCTTGTAATAATATAAATTTATTAAAATGCTTAAGATGCATCAAACGAGTGGAGCCATCCAAGCACTACCATTAATTTAATTTTATATATTTTAAAAAAGCCCTAATTAATTTTATAATATGGTAACTTTTGTATATGATTAAGTCACTCTATGCGACATCAAAACATTTCTTTTTGAGGTTGGATATGCTTTGTTGAAATGATCCTTTTTGAATTCATACACATGTATAGATGTCCTATACAAAAATGTTTATTGAATTTGAAACAAAAATATGTAAACATAAATTTCAGAACATAAACCTTACACTTCGGATCGTTTGCCATGTGTATTATCAAGAAATCAAGCCAAAATGACATACCTGAATCCATTGACGAACGGTTAAACGGAAGCGTGATTATCAATAAGCTCTTTGTTATTGATTATGTTATTGCCTTCTAATCCTTTCCCCTTTGGTGCCTTATGTTTCTCCTTGAGAGGATTTAGAAAACATGGCAGTGTTTTTTTTTTTACCACCTGGGAAGGAATAGGGACCATAACCTTTTAAAGGTTGTAATTGGTTTTCAAAACTGAAACGTTACCAATATGTATTAATTTCTATTTATTGGTTTTCAACTGAAACGTTATGGAAGTTCAAAAGGAAACAATAAATGTCTATTTATTGTTTCAAAACTGAAAACCAACTTTAACCATTATTGGTTTTAATTCTATTTCTGCCCCTCATAGAAATAGGAATTAAACAACTAGTATCTACACATTAGGTCCATAACACATATACCCTTAAGCCTATTAACTAAATTGAATCACTTAAATTGTAGGCTTCTTATAAATGATAACACCACATTTAATTATGTGGTCCCATTGAGACATTATCTAACAAAATAAATTTTGAATCACATAGCAGCAATAACTTCAGATTTTGAATAAGTCTAAGAACACAAAAATGGTTATAGAACTGTACACAAAATGTATATAGATGGATAAAAATTTTCAAAATACTAGCAAACTCTATAAAATTTTGAATCCATAACACTCGAATTATAATAGAATTATTTTATTTTATATTTTTATCAGCATATTTTTACCATTGCGGAAAGGGCCTCCCTCCCTCAATATGATCAATTTCTAAAAGGCATTGACTCCAAATAAGTAAATAAATAAATAATAACTCTACACAACCCTTAATTTGGGCAATGATTTAATCGTACGCATGTAAGTCGGAGCAATTTAAAAAACACTTATTTTGTTTTATTTTGATAAATCTTGATCTATTTTTTTAGTATTTTGATAAAGTAGACAGATATATCACTAATTTTGAATCTTAAGACATTATGAAGATTCTTGTTTTATTTTTCTCTTCATATAATTTTATAGTGTAATTTCTATCAAGTATTGTATTTATTCAGTGAGATTGGACAAAATTGGACATGTCATAAAAAAATCTTAAATCATAGTGTAAGTTTTGTATGAAATTATTATTATTTTCATTGAGTTGAAATAACTCGACTAATTTTGTATGACTTGTTCTTAATTTTTATTTCAAACATTGTTCTTAATTTTTTAAAACTGGTGATCCAATTCTTGAGATTTATGGACAATTAAAGAAAAGTTACTTGTATTTGCTCAAACTTGTGCCATTCAAAAACTTAATGACAAAGTTATTTCCTATGTGAAATGGTAACCCTCGTCCACTTTTTAGAGATCATAGAGGCTTTGTTATGAAATTCAAACAAAAAGCTCATTTTAGCTTGTTTTGAAAAGTAAGAAAAAAAAATTAATTTATTTACTCTTTTTTTTTTTAAACATACAAAAAAAAAAAAATAGAGAGATAATATAATCAAAATAAACCAATAAATTAATTTTTTTTCATGTTCTCAAAAGAGGTTTGTGCCTTGGCTTATGGGCTTATGTTGGTGGTTAAATCTATGTAGTAAATTTTGGATACTAATCCATGTCAATCTATTAGGCCATCCGTACCAATTATTTGGTATTATGAAACACAGGCTTAGCCATCAAAGTGCCATTTTTTTTTTCTTTTCTTCTTACCTAGGAAATTTCTATGGACTATTAATTAGAATGTTTTAAGACTCTCTTTTGATGCATATATTATAATTTTAAATTTAGTCGAGGTGTGTATAAATTGACTTAGATACTCAGTTATAAAAGATAAAAATAAAAAATTTGAAAGTTAATAATTATGAGTTGTAATTTTATATTATTTCTAATAAAGTATGGTGATATTTGAAATACTTCTCCCAAATTCCCAATCATGAGTCGTTTCAAATAGGGCTGCAAATGAGCCGAACTTTTCATGAACAACCTCGACTGAGCTTGTTAAGGGCTTGGCTCGGTTCGTCAAGTTCGACTCTTTTATTTTTATTTAAATAATATAAATAACATTAAAAAAAATTATCGAGCCGAACCGAGTCAAACTTGAGTTTCATTAATATTAATGAGCTCTCATTATGTGTTAAAAATTAGGTATGCTTCTTTGAGGTCTCAAGTTGAACTCTCAGTATGTGTTATCAATTTCTTGAGGTCATGTTTATAGGTATTATTTGAGATTTGTCCGATCTACGTGGAAGGGACGTTTGGTGTGGATTCTAAGATTAGTCAAGAAATACGTAAACTGATTCAGACATCCGACTATCATAAAAATATAAAGCTTAATTGAATAAACATAATCTAGACGCATAGGGAATAAGTCAATTGGATAGTTCAAGTGGGTAAAAATTCTCGAGAATGAGTCATTTTATAAATCAAAAATTTTAATTTTTTCAAACATAATTTTTAAACAAAATTTTGTTATTCATATAAAATGTTTTGGTAATAGCATTTTTGAGGACGACTTCAAAGGCTTCTTTTGGCAAAGAGGTTAAAAGTCATTTTTTGACTTCTAATTTTTTTTGGGTCACATCATTTCTCTACTTTTTTTACACGTTTTTCCAAAAAAAGTTTTAAAAAAAATGAAAAATTAGCTTTTAACATATTTCCTAAAACAACCCCAAAAAATTGTTTGTACTAGTTATAGTGGCCTAATGATGTAGCTTAAGAGATAAGCGAAAGAATAAGAAGATTTAACCATATAGACAGGATAAACAAGCAAAAAATAAAATTTTCAATTCAAAAAATATAGACATGATTCACAATTCACAATGCAAAAAATATAGACAGGATTCACAATTCAAAACCCTAATTTTTGATTTCACAATTCAAAACCCTAACCCTAATTTATGATTTCACATTCAATTGAAAACCCTAGAAAATTTTCACAATTCAAAACCACAACATTTTACAAATTCAAAACCACAATTTCAATTCATAAAACCTATTCTACCCACATTGATATCAATTTCAATTCACAACATTTTCACATTCACAAACCCTATTCTACCAACATTTTCACATTCATGAACCCTATTCTACCCACATTATACCCACATTGTACCTACATTCACATTTTCACAAACACAATAAACACATAAAATTCAAATGAGACGGAGAGAGATAGACGCCATACCAGCGAAAGAGAGCAACCCACTGACGGAGAGAGAGCAGAGAGAGAGTCTGAGAGCAGAGGGAGCGAGAGCAGAGAGAAAGCGACAGCAGAGAGAGACCGAGAGCGAGAGCAGAGAGTGAGAGAGAGCTTGAAGTCGAGAAACCTAAGTGTAAAAAGCGTGGTTGCAAATGACGAGGCTAGGGGAGTTTTTATATAAGTTTTAAAAGCGTGGTTACGAACCACCCTTTCACTTAAAACGGATTTTGGTTAAAAGTGTGGTTATCATCCACATTGTCTTTGGTGAACAGTGAAAGCGTGGTTCACAACCACGCTTTCAGAAGAAAATTTTTTTTAGTTAAAAGCGTGGTTCACAACCACGCTTTCAGGAAAAAAAATTTTTTTACTTAAAAGCGTGGTTCCTAATCACGCTTTATTTATAAACCAAATTTTACTAAAATCGTGGTTTATAACCACGCTTTCTTAATTAAAAGTGTGATTTGGAAACACGCTTTTACGATTTGACAAACTTTCCACGCGATAGGCACAAAAAGGTTGAAAGCATGGTTCACAACCACGTTTTAGCCTAGTTTGGGAATTCCGTCAAAGCTAGGCCTAGTTTGGGAATTAAGTTGCTAATTTGGCTTAATTTGGGAAAAGGCCCGATGGATGGTCCACCTTGAATTTTAAGAAGACAAAAAAAAAAAAAAAATGAAATAAAAAATTGTAAGGACATTTGTTCATAAATTTCTTTTCATATATTTATATTTTATTTTATTTAAATTATCTTTTTATATTTCAATAAGTTTAATGAATGATATAGTTATCAAAATATCTCTAATAATAATAGGGTGAAGTATGAATGTTCAATATTTCGTGACATTCACACGTCAATATGAACATATACACTGTCAAATATAAATGTTTACATCATCAAATTGTTAAGGATTTAAAAAAATATTTATAATGGTGAAATTATCCATAAAATATTTTAAATATGAGAATTAAGATTTGATAGATCAAATATCTAAATACTAAAATTTCTTAAAATATAGAAATATATTATGAAGACATAAGTATTGAAAAAAAAAAAAAAAATTCCTAATAAGTTCTCCAAAATCCTACCTACTAGATGTTATGGACATTGCAAAAAATTCTCCTTAATACTGAAATGAGAATTTCCTCTCCCTCCCATGTGGCCCTATTGTGAAGGAAATTTTGTTAGGGGTTACTATATATCCCAATCAATCACCAATTGTTATGTCTCTTATTTTTTTATTTTTTTGTCACCAACAGTAATAAGTGGATGTCATCCTTTTTTTTGAATCACATTCAATTTAAGACGTCATGTGATTGTGCCCTTAGAGAACCATCAAATAATTTTGCATTATTTTATACTAATTTGCTCAATGAAATAAGATTAGTAGACCATTGTTCATCGAATTTTTAAGATTGTTTGGACAACTAAAGCCGAATTTAACTAGTTTGACCAACTTTCGACCATTTGGCAAGCAATGATTGAGCAAACTTGATTTGCTTGATCCTTATCTGCTAAACAAATTAAGTTTGTTCAATTCTGATTAGATTAATCAAAACCGTAAACCCATAAAAAAAATAAAAATAAAAAAACTCTAAAAAATAGTTCTCTTCCGTGCTACTACCTTCTCCTTTTCCCATCTTGACTCCTAAATGCTCAATTTCTTTTTCTAGCAAGTCGTCATTCTCATCTAGGGTGGTGAAAGTGAGACAAAATGGAAGAGAGAGTGGAAGAGGATAGATTTAAAAAAGATTTAAGATTAAGGATGGAGGTATATTAGGAATTCTAAGGGTTGTAAAGAGATAAAAATTTTAAAAATTTATAGTTAGTGGAGTGAAAAAAATAGATGCGAAGAGTTAAATCTATGAAGTAAATAAAAGCTTTATATTTTGAAATGCTAGTAATTTTTTTTATTAAATTATGAAATTAAACTTTTCTACGCACCTCAAATTTTCGAGATCCATATTATGAGGTTAAAGACAATAATTTAACAATGATAAGCAATTAAAGAAAGAAAATGACAAAACAACAGGATTTGAAACAATAGTGTGGCCACATTAGCCGGCTACCTTGGGGCCTGGGCCTACGGATGTAGTGATGACATCTCAGAACATCTTTTTTTGTTGTTCAAAAAAAAAAACTACACACAAAAATAAATAAATAAATTTTAATTTTTTGATTTGTTTTCATTGTGAACTATTTGTCTGTTTTTGTTAAATAAAACTGACAGGAAGTGATATTTTAATCATTAAACTCAATAAAAATTAATATTTTAGATATTTTATGTACATCTATGTTATGTTTAATAACTAAAATATTATTTTTCTGTTAGTTTCACTTAATAAAAATAGATGAATGATTTAAATTGAAAATAAATAAATAAAATTAGAATTTAAATTAATAAAATTAAAAACTCAATATTTATTTTGTTATAAAGATCGAACCCTAAAAGTTTTTTTTTTTTTTTTTAAATTTTTTTCAAAAAATAATGTCATGTCTATTCCAATTGAGATGCCTATGGGGTACATCAAGAAAAAGGGTTCATCCCTTGTAAATAAGGCTAAAAGCCATACAAAAAACCTCTGGGCCACAACAAAAGGGGATAAGCTCTCATCCATAACTTGTTTCTCTATATTTTTTCATATTTCTTTTATTGGGCTCAATTCTAAACTCACATCAATGATCCAAATCATTTATCTCGTAGGTTTCATAATAAAGGCCATCTATATAAAACACGAGTTTCATCAAACATTTATAAACATAAGAAAAAAAAATCACATTTTGTTTTATTAAATGAATGACAAATGTGATTGTAAACTTAAACCATTCATTTTTTAAAATGAAATGCTATTTATTCATATGTTTATAGTTGTCTAATGAAGTTAATTTTTTGTATGAATAATCTTTATTACGATGTCTACAAAGTAAATGATTTGAATCATCGGTGCGGGTTTAGAATTGAGCCTATAAGAAGAGTATGGAAAGATGAAATATGTAGGGAAGCCTATCCTAAACAAAAGAGCCACAACTCATCTACCAATCCACAGCTCCTCGAGGTCATGGTACATCATCACCTCAAAAGTTTAAACAACAAGGGATGAACATAACATCTAATAGATAATGTTTCTACTCTGGTAATATGAATCCAACAACACACATATTCATGATGTGATACAATATACATGCAATTATTCTCAAGTCTGATTTCAATTAAAAGTTATAACTTCAATCTCATAAAATTTAACGAATACAACATTTTTGTTTCTTCATATAATATAATTCATTGATAATTTCATATGTATCCCTAAGTCGTGTATCTACTAGTGGTCTATCACAAGAATCACATAATCACTCCCACTTTATCAGTTGTTAGTTGAAAGGAAATTAATATCTATACCGTGTGAGTTTTTGGTCTTTCACCATGAAGTTTCAACCTAATTTAATCAAATTTTCAACTATATATTACCCTTGGATTCACCATTATCATTACATAATTCAATCATTCACATTCACAATTCCAACATTTGATTTTCAATTCTCAATCACATTTCATTCTCAAGATACAATTCTTCAGATTTTTAAAATACCATTCTTGTATCCGACGAGAAATTATAAACTATTCCCGGAATGCCACATGTCGATACTCCTAACCAATCATAATTTATTCTGCCCTCTCATATTTCTCAATCACCCAACACAATATCCCACCTACCCACCTCCACCAATCACAATACTATGGAATACCATGTGTTTATACTCTGAGATTTGTTGGAAAATGGCTTTTGTATAGCCTTATTTTTTGCTAACTTTGAGCATTAATTAAGATGGGACCCAAGCGTTATTTTTAACGTTTCTAATTGGGTTCATGTTTAATGTGGCGTAGTGAATAAATTCATATATTTGGTTGCTCAAAACCATTTCCGAATGAATGAAAATTCAACGCACATTTTTGGGTTCGTGGAAATGTATTTTGGTGGGTTTACTACACATTTGTGAAATGTGCTTGTCCCACATTGGAAAGGCTTAAGGAATTGTTTGGGTTTATAAACCTTAACATTGGATACTTGGGATAGGCCCCAAAGGGTACCCAAGTTTGTGGAAGGGTGAGATTATAGGTGAAGTGGGCTAGACCCATTAGACCTAAAATTAAAACCACATGCGTGCGCCACCGCCGTCCGATCGGGCAGGCTGGGCTTGGGTGTGGTACGAGATTGGGTTGGGCTTATCCGATCCAATACTTATCTTTTTAGGTCAAAAAACTTTTGTAAATTATTTTTTTATTTTTAATTTTGGTTTCAAAATTCAAAATAAATTGGTTCAGAATTTTTCTTCACCCCAACAAGTCCCTTACAAGTCCATACCACCCGAATTGGTTCAAAAGGTTCAAACAGGTTTCTACCTGTTGCATTCCAACCGAATCTGTCCAAACTGATTGTCTATCTATCCGAACAGTTGCCTATTTGCTAGCACCTGTTCGGAACAGCCACCTTTCTGTCTATATAAAGCATGCTTCTAGCAATTCATTTGATTCAATTTTTTTCCTCAGATTTTCGTCCTTCTTTTCCTGTTCTTCCTGTGCTCTTGCATCAGTTTCTGCATTTATTTTTAGGAAGAAAAAGAGAGAGTTTACAACAGTGTTTTGGTTCGCCAGACTTAAATTAGTAGTGCTGCAAATTTAAGTGTTAGTCGTTGAAAAATTTGACATACATGCGGAAGGGATGGTTCTTAGTGAATCTTTCTAAGTAACGGTAATCATTGAAAAATTGCCACCATCTTAGAAAGAATTCAAGAATTATCTGAAGCGTAAACGCAAGGAGATGAAATTGGAGGAATTGATAGTGCGTCTCCAAATTGAGGAGGACAACCGAGGTTCCGACAAGAAGTCAAGAAACCATGTCATGTAGGCTAAAGCAAATGTTGTGGAACATGAACATGGGTCAAAGTTCAACAACAAGAAGTGGAAGCATGATGGCAATGGTCCCAAATAAGGATCCACTAGTAAGATCAATAAAGGGATCAAAAACGGGTTCAACAAGAGGTTCAAAGGCAAATGTTTTGTGTGCGGCAAAGATGGGCATCGCGCTAAGGATTGTCATGTTCGCAAGGACGGAGGGAATTCAAGCAAAAAGATAGCACAAGCCAACATAGCTGAGGATTTTTATCTTTTTGATAGAGTGGCAGACATCAATCTTATTGCAGTAGTCTCTGAAGCAAACTTGGTGGGCAATCCCAAGGAGTGGCGGGTGGATACTGGAGTAGCCCGCCACAACCTACAAAGTGGTGAAAAGTGAGGAACAGCTTTTTATGGAAAACTCCTCCACTTCAACTGTAGAAGGACAAGGAAAGATTATACTGAAAATGACCTTGGGGAAAGAACTCACTCTTAACAATGTACTCCATGTGCCAGAAATTCGCAAGAATTTAATTTCTGGGTCATTGTCGATCAAGAATGGGTTTAAATTAGTCTTTGAATCTGATAAAGTTGTACTCTCCAAGAGTGGGATGTATGTGGGGTGAGGGTACATGAGTGATGGGCTTTTTAAGCTCAATGTAATAACTGTTGTACCTAATTTGGTTTTTAATAATAAGAACACACCTTCTGTTTATATTGCCGAGTCTTCTTTCTTATGGCATGGTAGATTAGGACATGTTAATTTTAATTATTTGCGTAGACTTGTTGTTTTAGAATGTTTACCTAACTTAGAATTCGATCATAATCATAAATGTGAGATTTGTGTTGAGGCAAAACTCACTAAGGCATCATTTAATAAAGTTGAAATAAGTACCGAACCTCTAAGTTTAATTCACACAGATATCTGTGATTTAAAATTTGTGCAAACTAGAGGAGGTAAGAAGTACTTTATTACTTTTATTGATGACTGCACTCGATATTGCTATGTTTACTTGTTGAGAAGTAAAGATAAAGCCGTAGAAGCTTTTAGGCAATATAAACTTGAGGTTGAAAATCAACTTGGTAAAACTATTAAGATAGTGAGGAGTGACAGAGGTGGGGAATATGATGCACCATTTGAAGAATTTTGTTCTGAACATGTAATCATTCACCAAATCACTGCACCCTATTCTCCTCAGTCAAATGGAGTTGCTGAGAGAAAGAATCGAACCCTTAAAGAGATGATGAATGCCATGTTGATTAGTTCAGGGTTACCTCAGAACTTGTGGGGGGAGACAATTTTGCCTGCTAACTTTATCCTTAACAGGGTACCCCACAAGAAACTCAATCAAACACCTTATGAATTATGGAAAGGTTGACGACCTACCAATAATTACCTCAAAGTGTGGGGGTGTTTGGCCAAGGTGGCAGTCCCTAGTCCCAAAACGACAAAGATATGACCAAAGACCGTTGATTGTGTGTTCATTGGATATGCTAATAATAGTAGTGCATATAGATTCTTAGTTCATAGATATGAAAATCCAGATATGCATGTAAACACTATTATTGAGTTAAGAAATGCATCGTTTTTTGAACACATTTTTCTTAGCAAGGAAATTGAAGAGAAAAGTTCGAATAAAAGAACTTTTGATACTGCTATGGGTAGCAACGAAGACCACAACGATAATGAATCAGATGAACCTAGACGTAGCATGAGGGCTAGAATCTCTAAATCATTTGGTCCAAATTTTCTGGCATACTTGTTAGAAAATGAGCCTCAAACCTTCAAGGATGAAATGTCAAGTCTTGAAGCTCCATTGTGGAGAGAGGCTATGAATAGTGAAATTCAATCAATACTGCAAAATCATGCTTGGGAACTGGTGGATCTTTCACTAGGATGTAAACCTCTTGGATATAGGTGGATATTCAAGAGAAAAATGAAAGTAGATGGTTCAATAGATAAATACAAGGCTTGGCTTGTTGTTAAGGGATACAGGCAGAAGGAAGGCCTTGATTATTTTGACACCCATTCACTAGTGACAAGAATAGCATCCATTCACATGTTAATTGCGATTGCAGCTTTGTATAATCTAGAAATACATCAAATGGATGTTAAAATAGCTTTTGTGAATGGCGAGTTAGATGAGGAAATCTATATGGAACAACCAGAACGGTTTCAAGTTCCCAGCCTAGAGAAAAAGGTTTGTAAACTTGTCAAATCCCTTTATGGATTAAAACAAGCACCGAAACAATGGCATGAAAAATTTGATCATGCTATGCTTTCGGATGGTTTTAAGATAAACGAATGTGACAAATGCGTCTATGTTAAAAACACAGACAAAGGCTATGTCATAGTTTGTCTTTATGTGGATAACATGCTCATTATTGGAAGCGATAATGACATGATCAAATCCACAAAGAAAATGTTAAACAAAAAGTTTGACATGAAAGATCTAGGAGTAGCAGATGTAATTCTAGGAATAAAAATTACTAGAACATCTGAAGGATATGCTCTATCTCAGTCTCACTATGTTGAGAAGATTCTGGAGAAATTTGGAAAGCATGACAACCATCTTGCTAAAACACCTGTTGATATTAGTCTTCATTTGTCAAAAAATACAGGTGTAGACATATCACAATTAGAGTACTCTCGAATAATCGGAAGCTTGATGTACTTAATGAATTGCACTAGGCCAGATTTAGCCTATGCTGTAAGCAAACTGAGTAGGTACACAAGTAATACAGGGTTCGATCATTGGAAAATGATAATTAGGATACTTAGGTATCTAAGACATACCTAGAATTATGGCTTACATTATACCAAATATTCAGAAGTACTCGAGGGATACAGCGATGCAAATTGGATATCGGATACTAAAGACTCAAAATCCACAAGTGGATATGTCTTTACCCTGAGAGGTGTTGTAGTCTCTTTGGAAATCTTCCAAGCAGACATTCATAGTTAGGTCGACCATGGAATCTAAGTTTATCGCATTAGATAAAACAGGAGAAGAAGCAGAATGGCTTCGTAATTTCTTAGAAGACATTTTAATGTGGCCTAAACTTGTGCCAGCTATATGCATTCACTGTGATAGTGAAGCAGCAATAGAATGGGCACAAAATCATATGTATAACGGTAAGTCTCGACACATCTGTCAAAGACATAATACCGTTAGGCATTTGCTCTCACATGAAATAATTTCCATAAAATATATAAAGTCAAAGGAGAATATTGCGGATCCATTGACTAAAGGGCTAGCCAGAGAGCAAGTGTACTATTTATCAAGGGGAATGGGATTAAAGCCTATTACTTATAAGTCGCCATAATGGCAATCCAACCTAGTTGACTGGAGATCCCAAGATCTAGGTTCAAAGGGACAACTGAATTATGGATGACTTCACGTATCACTAAGGAAGTTTACTCCTACCCATTTCTATGATAAGAAGAGTGATACCTGCAGCGATAGTAGGATAAGCTTTGCTTTTAATGATTCTTATAGGTTGGTCATTCAAGTGGGGTATAGCAGAATACTCTTAATAAGAAATCACCTATATGAGTGTGAACTAGGTCGGTTCTGTGAGAATTGAGAAGGCTAAATTCTCTAGAGCACTCATGAATTACCAGGCGTTGTTCAGGGCCAAAATAAACACAACCGTAAGAACCAAACTATGTCTGCGGATACACTATGTGTAGTCCATTGTCTTGGCTTACACAAACAGCTGAACAGTTCAAGGCATCGCGTCTATTGGTTAGCTAGTAAGTCCGATAGGCTTTCACTAGAGGAGGTTCAAAGCCAAAAACTACCTATCTCGATGTGGTGTATCTTCTTAATGTACTCTTTCTTTGTCTGCATCTTGTTGCATGTCCGTTATCGTGAATTCCATTCATGTGGAGGATTGTTGGAAAATGGCTTTTGTATAGCCTTATTTTTTGCTAACTTTGAGCATTAATTAAGGTGGGACCCAAGCGTTATTTTTAACGTTTCTAATTGGGTTCATGTTTAATGCCGCGTAGTGAATAAATTCATGTATTTGGTTGCTCAAAACTTATTTCCGGATGAATAAGAATTCAATGCACATTTTTGGGTACATGGAAATGTATTTTGGTGGGTTTACTACACATTTGTGAAATGTGCTTGTCCCACATTGGAAAGACTTGAGGAATTGTTTGGGTTTACAAACCTTAACATTGGATATTTGGGATAGGCCCCAGAGGGTACCCAAGTTTGTGGAATGGTGAGATTATGGGTGAAGTGGGCTAGACCCATTAGATCTAAAATTAAAACCACACGTGTGCGCCACCGCCGTCCTGTCGAGCAGGCTGGGCTTGGGCGTGGTACGAGATTGGGTTGGGCTTGTCCGGTCCAATACTTATCTTTTTAGGTCAAAAACTTTTGTAAATTATTTTTTTATTTTTAATTTTGGTTTCAAAATTGAAAATAAATTGGTTCAGAATTTTTCTTCACCCAAACAAGTCCCTTACAAGTCCATACCACCCGAAGTGGTTCAAAAGGTTCAAACAGGTTTCTACCTGTTGCATTCCAACCGAATCTGTCCAAACAGATTGTCTATCTGTCCGAACAGTTGCCTATTTGCTGGCACCTATTCGGAACAGCCACCTTTCTGTCTATATAAAGCACGCTTCCAGCAATTCATTTGATTCAATTTTTTTCCTCAGATTTCCGTCCTTCTTTTCCTGTTCTTCCTGTGCTCTTGCATTAGTTTCTGCATTTATTTTTAGGAAGAAAAAGAGAGAGTTTACAACAGAGTTTTGGTTCGCCAGACTTAAATTTGTAGTGCTGCAAATTTAGTTGTTACATCTTGGGAAGTAGACGCTGGTAAAACTCGAAGCACCAGAGCGAGAGCGAAATCTACTTTAAGGAGATTGTCCAACACAAGCCTCGACATTATTTTCTATAAGCATTTAATTCAGAAAATAATTTATATAATTATTTTCTGAATTATTTTATTTTATTGTTTATTTATTTTATACGTTTAATTTACACACATGCATCTTTGTGGGTTCTAACAAGATTACTGAATAATTATCCTGTATCCAACACTTTCCAATTTCAAATCTCAATGTTCAAAACAACAATTTAAATTTCTAGGGTGTAAGCTCATTTTCAATTTCTCAACAATTATAGAGTTTATCAAGTGATTTTCACAAAACCACTATGGTTTAACCTGTTGGAAAATGGCTTTTGTATAACCTTATTTTTTGCTAACTTTGAGCATTAATTAAGGTGGGACCCAAGTGTTATTTTTAACGTTTCTAAGTGGGTTCATGTTTAATGCCGCGTAGTGAACAAATTCATGTATTTGGTTGCTCAAAACCATTTCTAGATGAATGAGAATTCAACGCATGTTTTCGGGTTCGTGAAACTAGTTTTTTGGTGGGTTTACTACACATTTATGAAATGTGCTTGTCCCACATTGGAAAGGCACGAGGTTTTGAATGGGTTTATATACTTTAGCTTGGGATACTTGGGATGGGCCCCAAGGGGTACCCAAGTTTATGGAATGGTGAGATTATGGGTGAAGTGGGCTAGACCCATTGGACCCAAAATTAAAACCACATAACTCAAAATTTCACACTACTTTCAAAACTCTACACTCAAATCGTAACCAAACACATAATAAAAAAATTAAAATATTTATAATATATTTAAAATAAAAAAATAATTTTTTTTAATATTTGAAAAATATATTTAAAATATTAAAAAAATACAACACATAAATATTTATTTATTTATTCTAATGTGCACTATATTTCATACATTTATGTGTTATATTTTTTTTAATATTTTAAATATTAAAAAATTTAAAAAAATTTATTTTTTATTTTAAATATAATTTTTATTATAAATATTAGTTAACCAAACAAATGTTTTACTTTTTTGATAAAAAAAAAAGTATAGAGTAAGTGGAAGGAAAAAAAAAATTGAATTGAATTGAATTCGAAAAAAGCAAGAGTTTGGAGATGTGAGGGATTAAACCTCATACCTCTCCTATGGAAAGAAGGAGCACTACCATTTGAGCTACCTCCTTACTTGCCTTATATTTTGGTTACAAAACAATTTTATTTAAAAGCGTAGTTTCTAACCACGCTTTCTTCGCAAAAACAGATTTCCTTAAAAGCGTGGTTTGTAACCACGCTTTCTTAATTAAAAGCGTGTTTTGTAACCATACTTTTACGATTTCACAAATTTTCCGTAGCAGAGCCACAAAAACGGTGAAAGCATGATTTGTAATAACGTTTCAGCTTATTTTGAAAAATTCGTCCAAACTAAGCCTAGTTTGGGAAATAGGTTGGTATTTTAGCTTATTTTGGGAAAAGCCCCCTAAGAGGAACATGAATGATAATGAAAAATATAAGAAATAATTGTGACAATATTCAGGATTCGTTTGGAAAGTGAGTTAACTTTCTGACTTTTTAATTATTTTAACCTGAAGCTAAAAGGCCTCGTTGGAAAAAGACTTTTTGACTTTTTGTGAGAGAAAAAATGTAATGATTATGAATTAGATGTAATTTTTGTCTTATTGAACTAAAGAGCCTATTTTATTTTTTTGAGATTAAAATACTCCCAAACCCAAGTCAGCCCCTCTTCCCAAACTAAAAGTCAATAAATGCATTGCCATTCATTACCAAGTTAGTTACCATTGCAAAAGTAAACATATAAATTGAATAACTGGTAAGAAAAGAGCGTAGAATTCCTCAGCTCTAAAACCAAACTAATGAAAGTACAAAATGTGAAAACGTTTTAGCCAATGTCACTATTACGAGAGGAAAGATGAACTTGAATAATCACAGAAAAGAAAACATGATTGTTTAGTAAGTTTTAAGCAAAATCACCCAAATGCAATCTCAAATTCTCATAATTAAAATCCATTGCATAGAAAGATTACACAAATATTTATATATTGTTGGCTCCTATTTCCAAGATCGAAAAATTCTAAATAGGAAATACATTGATAATTTTGAATATTCTAGTCCTAATATAAATCCTATAAAAATACCCATAATACAACCCATAGACTACACTAAAATCCATCCCCCATCAAGATAAAATAAGTTCTGATGAATTTGAATATTCTATAGTCCTTATAAAAACGGTATAAAAAGTTCAAAAACACAAACTTGACCCATAGTACAACACCAGCATCACATTACAATCCATCCAAATCTAATAAATGTACCTGTGCAAACTTTCCTTGGCCACTAAAATCTAATAAAACATAAATAAATGTACCTGTGCATATTAACCTGAAATTAACAGATACATGAACCAAACTAACCTCAAATTTGATAACACAATGTCCAAAGGGCACTCTCCATATAAAATTTTAAGTTTGCCTCTTTTTCTTGTTAGCATGCTTTGTTTCAATATTTGTTGGACCTAGACAAAATGTTCGACTTGCAAGGACAAGTATGAAGTCTTGGGTCACAGAAATAAAAGCCTTCTGAAACATTACTTTCAAAGGAATCTTCAGCAGTAAAAAAGAAAAAAATTGTTGGTGAATGTTTCGTTTAGTTAAAAGAAGCGGGGGCCAAAAACACCAAGAATAATACCTATAAGATTTTGAATTGTTAATGGGCGCATCATTGAAGGTCATAGGTGCTGAAGATACCCCACAACAACAGAGCATCAAGGTAGTAGTAACAATATTTCAATGCATAAACACACAACTGAACTTTTACCATCAATGCTAGATATATAATATGCAGACTCCAGTGGATGTTAATCAACATTGCATAAAAAGTCCAGCAGCATTGCAAATGAAACATACAAAGTGTTTTGATTACTAGATATCTCAAAAAATTAATCAAAAAATTCAAAAAAAAAAAAATTTGAGCAAAAAACCCTTTAGAAGAGGCAAAAGCTTATATCAAGTCTATTTCCCAAGGAACCTTAGCTACAGTCCTGACTAAATCATCCTCTGATTACGCAGCCATTATTGCTTTTCAATAACATACAACCATCATACGTGAAAAGTTGGCCGTCATAATCTGATTTGACCAAGATTGACTACTCTAAAGCAGTAATTTGCAATATAAGTTTCTTCCAAAGTTTTGGCAAATTATTAAGCACACCAACAAATATCTTTATACCTCAAGTAAAATATCATTAGTATAAAATAGCAACTTAAAAGGCGAAAAATGTAAAGTCACAGGGTTTTTTTTTTTTTTTTTTTTTTTTTGGGATGAATAAAGTCACTGTCCCCTTGAAAGTGCTTCATTCAACTCCTCGAATGATGACAGAAACAGCTCTATATAACGACTCCCCAGAGTCATCCTATCCTTAGCCATTGCTTCTTTTGAATCCTCTGCGCTAGCAAACTCCACAAATGCTTCACCAGTTAGCCTCCCATCCCAATTAAATGTCAAGTGAATCGCATCTTCCGACAACACAAAATCTTTGAAGAAATCTAAAATATCACCCTTGCCAGCTGTTCAGCTAAATCCTTCCCCTCATCAGAAGATTTCCGTTTACAAGAAATGTTGGATCTGATAAATGAATATATTATACCCTTTTCAGATTTATAAACTCCTAAAGGAGAAAAAATAACACATTTCATTTCATGCATAACAGAGTAAGAGATAGGAAAATGTAAATTAATTATAGATATAAGAAACAAGTCCTTGTCAACTAAGAACCAATTCCTCAAGGGGAAACTTAGATCCTCCACTTTTAACAATGCCAAAATTATATCACATTGTCATTCCTAATTTGCATGAAATAAATCAATTATAAAAGCCATGCTTCTCACCAAAAATTATTTGGATTGTTTAAAAAAAAACCACATAATATATCATTGCCAATAATATTCAAACTACCAGCCAAATATGTTAGAGAGCAAGAGATCATCAAACGTCTCTTAAACAACCACCATTCAATCCCTGGGAAACTTTGAATATATTAGTAAGTGTAGCTCTAACCAAGGTTATCATAATCCCAATCAAGATCTTATGATCCATTTGCACAAAATCAATTTGGATTGCGTAAAAAATCCCTCGTATGTAGGATCTTTTCATTATGATAGTTAGATCTTATAGGATCATCGAATCCCGATCTAGATCTAATCCAATTTTTAAGCAATGTTTTGTATTGTATGGGCTGGGATAGTACAAAGTCCTCCAGGTTTTCATACTTTTCTGATTGTAAATTGTGTTTGTTTCCTAAAATACCAATTTTTTGTGGTCCAAATGACTAAAAATAGGTAATATTAAATTAAAATGGACTCAGAAAAATAAACTAGGGAAATAGAAATTCATATTGCAATAATTTAGGAGAACTAGCTCGTCGAAAGAAACAAACTCATTCTACTTTGTTGTATCTCCTCCCACCCCCTCTCTCTCATATTGCATAGTAGATTATCTGACTATTTTTTCCCCCCCTTTTTCTACATTTAGTAACTACGATCTATTTATTCGTTTGATTCTCTTTGTTTTGGTTTCTTGGAGAATCCTTTTCTTTTACTCTATTTATGCTTTTCTCTCATCTTTTTTTTATAGTAATTGTGTACTGAAACATGATACAACTTTTAACCTAAGAAGCATGGGCACAGACACGCGACACGACACGGATACGACACAGACACGCCGACACGTTAATTTTCAAAAAATGCAGGACACGACACGTGGGGGACACGCATAAAATATATAATTTTATATATTTATTATATGTTATATATAGAT
This sequence comes from Camellia granthamiana, assembly GCA_036172215.1. Taxonomy (NCBI): domain Eukaryota; kingdom Viridiplantae; phylum Streptophyta; class Magnoliopsida; order Ericales; family Theaceae; genus Camellia; species Camellia granthamiana. The sequence continues at coordinate 73,841,695 of CM069915.1, read as the reverse complement.
GAATATATCATTCAAAGATAATAAAAAATACAATATGACACTAATTCTTATAAATTTATATGTTTTTTGTCCTGTTATTGTATCTGAAGTTGTTTTATTTAAACTTATAATTAGTTTCACATATGTCTAATCGATAAACACATGTGTTTAAGAGATACACACGTGTGTTCTCAAAGTGTCCAAAGAGTGTTCGGGTGTTTAAAAAATATTAAAAAATAGGATACATTTTGAAGAGTGTCGAACACGTGTCGGAGAAGTATCCAAAGAGTGTCAGTGTTTGACACGGACACAACATGGATACGTCACCTTCTTAGAAGTGTCCGTGCTTCTTAGCTTTCAACCCCTTTTTCTATTTATTTTCTTGGTTTTTGATTTTCCACGTTCTTCGTTTATCTTCTGGCATTATATAGCTTTTTTATTTTATTTTGAAGTGTCCAAAGTTGTTCTTTGTTTTATTTATTACCATTGCAGGACGCAACTATATATTTAATTTTATGATACATTAAAGTAAACTTTTTCTTTTATTTATTTATCCTCTTTAGAGTTTTCAATCTATTTTCAAATCCAACTTTGTTAACTTTTACTATTGAGTTTTTCAATTGTATAATATTATATTTATATTTTACATGGAGCATTAGAGCATCTTCATTGGTGTAGTATTTCTTTGTACTATTTTTAGCACAGTAAAAATGCACTTTATACAGATTTGCTACAAGCCGTTTCACTAGTGTGTAGTATTTATTGTGCTAAAATAGCACAAGTGCTCCAGCAATGTAGTACTTTTCGTGTTATTTGTCTTTATTTGCTACCTACCGATCAACTATTAATTTAAGTCAAAGTTATCATATTTTTAAGTCTGTAGCCATAATTATATTATCACATTTTTCTTTTTTCTAATCTAGAATTCCTCTCGAGTATCTCATATTTGCTCATTAAAGTTTTCAATCAAATGACAAAAACAAAAGCGCTAATCTTCTATTACCTTGCTCTTTCTATGCAATTCTTTTTCAGCCTTCCTTCCATTAGACCTTTTAGTTTTTGGAGAATCAACAACGGCTTCAATTGGATCTTGAATGGAGTCTAGAGAAATAGAAGCGTCAAAGGATTGGAGGTAGAGTCATCATGACTCATTGGGATATTGCTATTAACGTGAAAAATAATTTTTGTGAGAATTTCAATTGTTATTTTAGGTGAAGATTTCAATTTCTTTGTTGTTAGATTAATAATGGCATAATACATAAATTAAACTCTCATTATAATGGTTAGATATAATTTTATTAAAAAAAAATATCAACTGGTCAAGAGTGTAGTATAAAAATAACACTGTGCTATATCCTTAAGCCGAATTTGGCACAAGAAATAATACTATGCTATTTTAGCACAAAATATACTACATTGCTAGAGTGAGTGTTTTATGTTGTGTTGTTCTCTACTTTGACACTGCTACACCTAAATACTACACCACTAGAGTTGCTCTTATATTTTTTCACAAATTTTTCAATTCTTTTTTAATATAATTTAGGCTTATTTTGTGTATATATTTTCTAAGAAATGTTTATTCAAATTAAATTACTTTGCAATTTTTCTTTTTTGGTATGATCTTACAATCAATCTATTTCTAGGATCCAATCCTATAAACTCCTCCAACGATCCAATGTAAGATTCCGATTTTGACAACCTTGGCTCCAACAGTCATAGGTTCGCGTGTATATGACATACAAAGCACAAATGCATCAAGTCATGGTCAACCCTATGACATTCAAAACTATGTTAAGAAGAATTAGCTAAATGGCCACTTTGTGATTGGCTTATCCAAGAAATAACAATTAAAGTATTCTCAAAGTTGGTCAGTGGCAACCTGTATTCACAGGAAAATAGCATTGAAAGAACCTTGACAGTAATTCCCTCCCACTTTCAGATGATAAGAAGAAAACACAAGATTAAAATAATTGAAATTTCCAAAATTTATGATGCAATAGAGGAGCCCAAATAACAAATTGAAGTCAGGAATTCCACCGTCACAATTGACAAAGTTGAAATTATCATTAATAAAAATAGTAAATAAATACCAATTAATTAGAAAACTTAAGCTAAATTTATGCAATAATATATCAAGTTATTTATACCAAGACCCCCTAAACTATTAACAAATATCATTTTACACCCCCTCATCTATGAATCCATCATTTTGACCCCTTCAACTTTAAAAAATATCACTTTCACCCCCTTGCAGACCATCTCTCCAGACCACCTCCAAAAAGAGTGTATTTGTACAATTATCATAGTTGGGGGAGTCAATATGTACGGATTCCTAGATGAGGGCAAGGTTGTTAAAATCGAGATCCTAAGTAGGATCAGTGAGAGGGTCTCGTGGATCGGATCATAGGATCGGATTGAGGATCGTAAGATCTTATTTTCTATTAAAAACAAAGATAAAAATACAAATTAAAACGATACATATTAAAAATAAGGTGAAAAATCATAAAATCTACAGTCCTACTTATGATCCTACCTACAATCTTGCACGATCCCATATGATCCTACATGATCCTACTTGTGATCTTGTTATAACATCGATCCTACAACGATCTGGATCGTTTTAGCAATGTAGGATCATAGGATCGTACAATCCTACGATTCAAAATGCAAATTTAATAAACATGGATGAGGGGCAGTAAAGTGATATTCACTAATAGTTAAGAGGGTCTTTGTGTAATTAACCCTAAAATATCCAATGGGATTTATTAAAATCAAACGAGGCATAATCAAAGGGAGTCTTTTGAGCCTATTCTTGTCTTTACAGTAAGGTCTACACAATAAAAAAATGTTTCTTTTGTTATATATTGTATACATTACTATTTTATCAATCTTTAATTTAATTTTTATTTTCTTATCATATTATTCATCAAATAGATCCAACTAGACAAATGGATCCATTAAGCTAACTCCTTTGGGCTAGATACCAAGTTATCAAAAAAAGGTTGAACACATCAAACTCTAAATTTTAGGATATGCTGACTCGGCAAAAAGAATAAAAAAATTAGATATGAATATGGGGATACGTTGTCTAATTAGAAGGATTGCAACCATATCCCATGCCTGTGTTGGGTTGGGTCGACACGGTTACTGGAAGATTCAATGTAACATAGCTCTCCAAGCAAGGGTTTCTTTGCCTTTTACCATTCCACAAGTTTATGCACCAACAATGAAGGGAAAATGCTTGCTACATGGAAGGTAAGGTATTGCAAGTTTGTGCTAAGAAATTTTCAACCAGTATCATTGTTCATTGCAATTCTAGAGCCATGGTCCAAATCCTTGCAAAGCTAGTTCGTAGGTCTTCTCCTTAAAATATCATTTCTAACTTTCAAAAACATTGAAAAGCTACAAATGGAAATTAAATTTTGTCAATTGTTCAGAGCATGCAACTAAGTACAGATGGTTTAGCTACTATAGCTTTCTGCACAGAAAACTACAGATTTTATCACAGGTGAGTGTCATTTATTTTCCCCACCATGGAGGGTTACTCTTACACTCAAAGAGATCTCACCATGAGCTGATATTTTCTAGTTCCATACTTTCCCTGTGGCACTCCAGCCTTGTCATTTTCTTGGGTTAAGACATTTATGTCTCCTCAGCCTGTATCTAAATAAGTTCATTAATGAACTGGTAGGTATCTAAGACAAATCCTCACCTAGAGACTCTGATTTCTGAAAGAAAAAATATATATATATAAAGTTTTACAACTTATTTTTTCATGTAAATTTCATAGGGGAGCAGTCAGCTAAAAAAATTGCGATTGAGGCTTCAAAAATCATTCAAGGAAAAGGAATTCAACTAATTACAAGAGTTACTGAAACACCAATTTTAAATGAAAAATAAACCAAGTTTTCAGCTTCTTCGTCATTAGTTGTGGTGATTGAGTACAAGAAGAGTCAGTGAGTTGTTCACAGCAGTCGGTGATATCAATGCTTGTGGCTACAGTGACAAAGTGATCGTGTTGGAATGGAATCATGATGTAATAGAATGGGTATGGATGTGGTGAATATGGTACAAGACTCCTAGTAGTGATAGCGACAGGATGTTAAAAACAGTGACAAGGACATGTGCTGGCAAAGTTATGGACAATGTGATGGAAACAGGGATGATTGTGATGCTAAATATTTGGATACAAATAAACCAAAAACTGAATACAGTCTCAGATATAAGGCATAGCTGCTCAGTAATTTTTCTTAAACAAAAAACATCTTGACGTGTAAACAAGAAATCAAAAGTTTACTACTTCCAAGTCAAACTAAAACTACTAAAGCAAAATCCAAATATCATACTAGTGCTAAATATAATATTAATAACTAGTATATAATATCAAAATAATAAAATAATATAAAGAAAATTTAAAAAGTAGTCACCGGCCCCTCAAAATTGCTGCATCCAACTCCTCATGCGATGAAGGGAAAAGCTCTACATAGCGATTTCCAAGTGTCTTTCTATCCTCCGCCATTGCAGCTTTTGAATCTTCTGCATTTGCAAATCCCACAAAAGCTTCCCCGGTTGACCTTCCTTCCGAATTAACCATAATATGAATTGAGTCTACTGAAAGTACAAAATCCTTAAAGAAATCCATAATATCATCCTTGCCAGCTGAGAATGGCAATCCCCTCAATCGCAATACCCCTGTGTGTTCAGCTGAATCCTTTCCATTATCAAATGATTTTGCTCTGGAGACACTTTGGTGAGGTGAACCACCACGTGACTCTGAAACTTCATTTGCTATGGCCTTATAGTATTCCTTCCTTTTGCTTCTGAAAACCTCGACATACCTCCTGCCAATGTTCCGCCTATTCCTCTGAAGAGCAAAATCGACTTGAAGAGGATATGCCAAAACACAGTAAGCTTCCCCTGTGAACTTCCCATTCTTGTGGACAAAAAGAACATCAACTATGTCAAGACCATGGAAGAACTCTTCAATATCAGCTTCCGAGCAATCAAATGGAAGGCCTTGAAGTCGGACAACAGGGAAAGGAGGTGGCTGGCCAATATAGGAATAAGGAGAAGGATAATACATAAAACCAGAACCAGGAGAAGTCCCATATGAAGAACCCTGATCAATCACCCGCTGCCGCTTTGGACCCATTTCATACCCATTGCCAACATCTCCATATCTACATCATACCCATAAATCCACAAAAGAAACACAAATAACAATCACTTGTCAGAACTATCTCCAAAAATCTACATTACTCTACTCTGTTACAACTCTAAAGTTTTAATTTCAAATCCTTTTCCTGAACATAGAATCAAGAATAAAACTTTGTAAGTGAAATAAAATATGGGTTCTTAATATCTCAACTTAATTCGTTCTTATCAATATATATACATACACACTTAATTCATAAGTTATAGACCCTGTACGAAAGTATGAATGACTCTTATTTTGAAACCTACATCAGAGCTAGAGTCAGAGTCACGGTAAAATATTTCATTTTCATCTACCTAGTGCACTTTTAAATCTAAACAAGATGCTTCATCAGAGAAAACAGAACAAAACAACCAGAGAGAGAGAGAGAAAATTATGGGTTATGTCTATCCTCATTAAACTCAGACAATAGTTCTTGTAAGAGATTGAATGATTCACTTTCAAGCCAACATCAAAGCCATAAGCTCAACCACTCCAATCCAATTAAAGCAACATAATCTGCTTGTATTAGCCAGGTAAGGAATATGTAAAACCAATTATTTACCCTCTTCCTAATACATCTTCAAATCAAAACTACATCAAACAAGGCAAGAATAACAAAAAGAAATCAAAGAAGGGCTTCTGGGTATATCTAACAAATTCATAATTCACAGTTCAGCCTAAAACACCTCAATGTTTCACCATGTCAAACCCGTATAAGACTCATCCAATGCTAACCACTCAAAAACCATTAACGCAACAGAAGCCAGTCACAAACCACACAACCCATGCAAAGATTTATGCTAAACACTTGAGTTTCTCATTGCTTATACAGGTTTGTATCAGACCAACACAAACCCCTAAGAAATAAAAGCAATTAAATTTAACAGAGAATTAAAATTTTGGCTTCTGGGTATCTATAATATAACAATAAATCTTAGAAAATATGCATACACATACATAGAGAAACGCAAATATACATAAGTACATACAAATATATGTAAATCTGAGACACGAACATACCCTCTGTAGAACATTATCTCTACTACCCAGTGCCAATTGAGTTTTCCTCTTTTTTCTCTTCTCTCTTTTCTCTTCTGCTTGTTTGTGTCTCTCAACTCAACCTCAATCAAGTAAGAGTAGTAGTAGTAGTAGTAGTAGTAGTAGTAGAGTAGGGAATTAGGAACCAATATGTAATCTTAGGCCCAACGTGTGCTGCTTTGGACCAATCCATGCATGGAAGGCACGTTTTAGGGTTTGCCCGGCGCCTTTGATTTTGAAGCATTGATGGATGGTCCACCTTGAATTTTAAGAAGACAAAAAAAAAAAAAAAAATATTTGAAATAAAAAATTCTAAAACATTTATTCATAAATTTCTTTTCATATACTTATATTTTATTTAATTTAAATTATTTTTTTTTATATTTTAATAAATCTAATGAAGGATATGGTTATCAAAATATATCTAATAATAATAGGGTGAAGTATGAATATTCAATATTTCGTGATGTGAATATTCACAAGTTAATATGAACATATACACTAATTGTTAAGGGTTCAAAAAAATATTTGTAATGGTGAAATTATTCATAAAATACTTTAAATATGAGAATTAAAATTTGATAGATCAAATATTTAAATACTAAAATTTATTAAAATATAAAAATATATTATGAAGATATAAGTCAAAATGCTTAATCATATATGCCTAGTGCATTGGAATTGAAAAAAGTAAGTCATATTAGACATCTTGACTAATAAGCATTATATGCCTAGTGGGTTGGAGATGCTCTTAGAGAACCATCAAATAATTTCACATTATTTTATACTAGTTTGCTCAACGAAATAAGATTAGTAGGCCATTGTTCATCGAATTTTTAAGATTGTTTGGACAACTAAAGCCGAATTTAACTAGTTTGACCAACTTTCGACCATTTGGCAAGTAATGATTGACCAAACTTGATTTGCTTGATCTTTATCTGCTAAACAAATTAAGTTTGTTCAACCTTGATTAAATTAACCAAAACCCTAAATCCATAAAAAAAAATAAAAAAAAAAAACTCTAAAAATAGTTCCCTTCCGTGCTACTACCTTCTCCTTTTCTCATCTTGACTCCCACATGCTCAGTTTCTTTCTCTAGCAAGTTGTCGTTCTCATCTAGGGTGGTGAAAGTGAGACAAAATGGAACAGAGAGTGGAAGACGATAGATTTAAAAAGATTTAAGATTAAGGATCGAGGTATATTAGGAATTCTAAGGATTGTAAAGAGATAAAAATTTTAAAAATTTATAGTTAGTGGAGTGAAAAAATAGGTGCAAAGAGTTAAATCTATGATGTAAATAAAAGCTTCATATTTTGAAATGCTAGTAATTTTTTTATTAAATTACGAAATTAACCTTTTCTGGCACACCTCAAATTTTCGAGATCCATATTATGAGGTTAAAGACAATAATTTAACAATGATAAGCGATTAAAGAAAGAAAATGACAAAACAACAAGATTTGAAACAATAGTCTTGCCTTATTTGCCGTTTGAGTCCGGATCCTCTGCCGCGTTCTCCTGAAGCCGTTCCTGCAGTGCCCCAAAACGACGTCGTTTTGGGGCAAATTTTCAAAAAAACAAAAACAAAATAGAACACACGTACACAGAGAACCAAACCAAAGAAGAGAGAGGGGAAGATGATTCAAGCACAGAGGAAAAGAAGAAAGAATGGCATCCCACAAAATTTGACTTCTGCCACCCTCCCTAACATCTCCTTTCTCTCTCTGGGTTTTGTGATTTACCCCATTTTCTCATCTGGGTTTTCCTCAAATCCCTCTTAAACCCATTTAATCACTTAAGAAAACAAGTGAAAATTAACCCAAAAAAAACCATTCAAACATCCACACACACACACAGAGAACACTCATTCAAACTCACTGCTTGATGACTCAATCACTTATGATCTATGTTTTTATTGTTATCTAGGATTTTTCAAATGTACAGAGCTTGATGACTGAATGCTTCCTAGAAGAACACCTAGAAAAACACCAATATTAACAATTATTCAAACAAAAGTTGGAGATTTTTTAATCTGATATATATATATACACATACATATAAACACTTTGAACATCCCAAATGATAAATCAAAATTGACTAAAAATTAGATCAATACAAACAAAAGCAAAGAACAGTCAAAAAATTTTCCTCTCCTCTTTGATTTTGGATCTCAAATCTTTCATAGAGATTTTGAAACTTTGATTTTCTTCATAAATCCATCTTTCTGCATTTCAAATCTAGGTTGAAACTGGGGGGAAAATCGACGAACGGCAACGAGGATGATCGATGAACTCTCTCCGCTACACCGGCGGCAAAGAAAAGAGGAGAAAAGATCGAGATAATTGCTGGCCATCGAGATCGCGAGAGAGAGAGTGAGGGAAGAGGGCTCACGGCTATGGAGGTGGCGATGGCGGGTTGCGGCGGCGATGGCGGGTAGCTAGTGGCACCGTGGGTGAAGAGAGGCCAGAGTTTGTCACCTGTGGGATGCCATTCTTTATTCTTCTCCTCTCTCTCTCTTCCTCTGTGCTTGAATCTTCTTCCCCTCTTTCTCTTCTTTGGTTTGGTTCTCTGTGTGTGTGTGTTCTGTTCTGTTTTTTTTTTTTTTTTTTTTTGAAAAATTGCTCCAAAACGACGTCGTTTTGGGGAACGGCAGGGACGGCCACAGGAGAACGCGGCAGAGGATCCGGACTCTTGTCGTTCATACCGTCCTTGAGATTGCATCTACCACATGCAACCTTATATTTAAGGAGAAATTTACAATGTGCACTCTTTTAAATAGAGCATATTGTAAAAAAGTTATGATTTTTTATGATGAATGTTATGATTGTTTGTGAAGCCATATTTTTTATGGCATGTGAAACAAAAAGAATAAGGGGAAATTACACACACAAAAATAAATAAATAAATTTTAATTTTTTGATTTGTTTTCATTATATACTATCCGTCTATTTTTGTCAAATAAAACTGACAGGAAATGATATTTTAATCATTAAACTCAACAAAAATTAATATTTTATGTTCATCTACATTATGTTTAATAACTGAAGTATTATTTTTCTGTCAGTTTTAGTTAACAAAATGGATGAATGATTTAAATTGATAATAAAAGAAAAAATTAGAATTTAAATTAATAAAATTAAAAACTCAATATTTGTTTTGTTATAAGGATCGAACTCTAAAGTTTTTTTTTTTTTTTTTCAAAAACTAATGTCATGTCCATTACAATTGAGATGCCCATGGGGCACATCAAGAAAAAGGGTTCATCCCTTGTAAATAAGGCTAAAATCCATACAAAAAACCTCTGGGCCACAACAAAAGGGGATAAGCTCTCATCCATAACTTTTCTCTCTATATTTTTCCACATTTCTTTTATTGGGCTCAATTCTAAACCCACATCGATGATCCGAACCGTTTATCTCGTAGGTTTCACAATAAAGGCCATCTATACAAAAAATGAATTTCATCAAACATTTATAAACATAAGAAAAAAAATCACATTTTGTTTTATTAAATGAATGACAAATGTGATTGTAAACTTAAACCATTCCTTTTTTAAAATAAAATGCTATTTATTCATATGTTTATAGTTGTCTAATGAAGTTAATTTTTTGCATGAATAACCTTTTTTATGATGTCTACAAAGTAAACAATTTGAATCATCGATGCAGGTTTAGAATTAAGCCCTATAAGAAGAGTATAGAGAGATGAAATATGTAGGGGAGCCTATCCCAAACAAAAAAGCCACAACTCATCTACCAATCCACACCTCCTCGAGGTCATGGCGCATCATCACCTGAAAAGTTTAAACAATGAGGGATGAACATGACATCTAATAGATAATGTTTCTACTCTAGTAATATGAATCCAACAACACACATAGTCATGATGCGATACAATATACATACAATTATTCTCAAGCTTGATTTCAATTCAAAGTTATAACTTCAATCTCGTAAAATTTAACAAATACAACAGTTTTGTTTCTTGATATAATATAATTCATGGATAATTTCAAATGTATCTCTAAGTCGTGTATCTACTAGTGGTCTATCACAAGAATCACATACTCACTCCCACTTTATCAGTTGTTAGTTGAAAGGAAATTGATTTCTATACCGTGTGAGTTTTTGGTCTTTCACCATGAAGTCTCAACCTAATTTAATCAAATTTTCAACTATATACTACCCCTAGATTCACCATTATTATTACACAATTCAATCATTTACATTCTCAATTACAACATTTGATTTCCAATTCTCAATCACATTTCATTCTCAAGATACAATTCTTCAAAATTTTAAAATACCATTCTTATATCTGACGGGAAATTATAAACTATTCCCAGAGTATCATGTGTCAATACTCCTAACCAATCATAATTTATTCTGCCATCTCATGTTCCTTAATCATCCAACACAATACTCTACCTACCAACCTTCTCCACCAATCATAATACTATGGAATACCACGTGTCTATACTCTGAGATTACTTATCCCGTATCCGACACTTTCCAATTTCAAATCTCAATGTTCAAAACAACAATTTAAATTTTCTAGGGTGTAAGTTCATTTTCAATTTCTCAAAAATTATAGAGTTTATCAAGTGATTTTCACAAAACCTCTATGGTTTTACCAACCACTACATTTCAAGGAGAGGAGAATTAAAACATAGTACTCTACAATTTCACAATTTTTCAATGATTAATCATGCTTAATTCATAAATTAGGGTCTTCATAATAATTTGGGGGTTTTCAATTAAACAAGATGCATAGTAGAATAGGTGCTTAAAATAATGAAATTGGAGAAGAAACTCACTTGACCATTACTATCATTCGAAACTCTAAGATATGAATAATTCAACATTTTGTGGTGTAATAAAATACCATATATACATCATATAAATCCATATTAACCAAAGAGAAAAAAAAAATCCTACCTCAAATAGAGAAGAGGAGGACATCTAGATTCTCAAGGTTGAGGACTGGAAAATCAGAGATGATGGTTACGTAGCCCTTTTCAAACTTTACAACGTTTGTTCTCGGCTCAAAAGTAAAATCAAATTCTAAATGGTTCTGATCTTGAATTTTTGTTTCGTAAACTTTTAGAGAGGGAATGAGAAAAGATAGATAGATAGATAGATAGATAGATATATATATAGAGAGAGAGAGAGAGAGAGGAGGAAGAAGAAGAAGAAGAAGAAATAAAATGAGGCCAAAAAAAAGGTCTCTACCATGTGAGGAAAAAAAAACGAAAAGAAAAGACCAGGGCTCGCCATGTGCGCTGTTAGCCCCAACTTATCGCACGTGCGGAGCCTCCTAGCTACACATGTGGGTCGCTACAGAGCAGATTTCACCAGCTGACCCTCTTTTTTGCATGTGCAAAGCTCATCGCTGCACGTGCGGAAACCCCTCACCTTACGTGCGGGTCTCTCCACCACATGTGTGGGCTAGCTGCCTAGAACCTCAGCCAATAATACACCAATCCACATGCGTAGAGCACATGTTTCCCTTCTAATTTTTATTCTAAGCTTGGAGTACATACCATGGAGTTTAAAACTCAATCACAAAATGATTCAAATGATAAACAAGACTCAATACAGTGCAAGCGAGCTCAGAAACAGAATGACACAACAACCAACAGTTAGGTCCAAAAGCAATACAAGTTCACCCAACACGTACCTAGTTAGAGGAATCAAGTTGGGTCTAAGGCCCGAGTCGCTACATTTTCACATTGATGCATGACAAGATGCTTGTGATTTATATTGCGCTAAGTACATAAGGTGTATATACATTAAAGGATGATTTATTTTCATAACAAAATTATGAGGAAAAGGTAGAGAAATGGAAGGAAAGTGGGATAAAATAAGTCAAGATGAGAGGAATCATTATATTGTTTTTTTGATTTATGAGAAATGAAGGTTTGTCAATTTACAAGAAAAGGGGAAATCTAGGTCTAGGTTCATAGGAAGGTTTTTTGATTCCAAAGAAAGATCAATCAACGTTATTGGAGTATAATAACTATATTTTTTTACATGTTGGTTGTCTGAGTATGGGGTTTAATTTATACTTTTCCCAAGTTTTGGATGAATGAGGGGTTGGGTTGTTTGTTTATCATTTGGGTGTGCAAGTATGGGTTTTGGGGTTTGATTTTGTCCATTTTTTTTTATATTGTTTTATCCAATTGAGGGGTTGTGTTGTTTGTTTATGACTTTGGTTGTGTGAATATAAGGTATGATTTCTCCATTATTTCTATATTTTTTACTAATGATTTGAGTTGTTTTTTATGACAAGTATGAAAGGGAAAGAAAAAAAAAAATTGAGCATACTTGATGATGTTGAATATAGAAATTAGAGTATATAGAAGGGGCATTTCCCTAAATAAGCCAAAATAATAAAGGAATTCCCAAACTAAGCCTAGTTTTGAAAGAATTCTCAAAATGAGCTAACTCGCGGTTCACAATCGCGAGTTCAACAGTTTTCCACCCCTGTCACGCGAAACCTGCCAAATTTGAAACTCGCTGTTACGAAAAGCGAGTTTCATTAAGAACTCGCGGTTACGAAACGCGAGTTTAATTAAATTTTTTTTTCCTTTGAACTCGCTTTTCATAAGCACGATTTTTGTGCTGAACTCGCTGTTTGAAACCACGAGTTCATCAAAAAATAGATTTCTTCTGAACTCGCTGTTCATAACCACGAGTTTATCAAAAATTATGAACTCGCTATTTGTAACCACGATTTTAGGGCAAATTTTTTTTCTTTAAGTGAAATCGTGGTTCACAACCACGATTTTAGAACTTATATTTAACCCCCCCAGTCCCGTGTTTTGCATTCACGCTTTCTCCTCTCTCCCTCTGCTGTCTGTCTCTCGCTCTTTACTCCTCTCACTCTGTTCTCTCTCTCTCGAGCTACCTGCTCTCTCTCTCTCTCTGGAGCTCCCTGCTCTCTCTCTCTCTCTCGAGCTCCCTCTGATTCAGTGCTGTCTCTCTCTCGTTGGTATGGCTTCTATCATCTACTTTACTGTGAATAAATTAGGATTAGAGTTTATATTTGTGAATATATTTGTGTTTGTGAAAATGTGAATAAATTAGGGTTAGGGTTCATGAATGTGGGGTTAGGGTTTATATTCGTGAATAAAATGTTGTGAAATCAGAAATAATAAATTAGGGTTACGGTTTATATTTGTGAAATTTTAAGTATAGATAATTTGTTGAATGTGAATGTTAAATGTGTTGAATTTTAATTATAGATAATTTGTTGAATTTGTTTAATTATAGATAATTTGTTGAATTTTAATTATAGATAATCTGTTGAATGTGAAATCTTTTGCTATAGATAATTTGTTGTTGAATTTGTTGAATGTGTTTAATTATAGATAATTTGTTGAATTTTAATTATAGATAATCTGTTCAATGTGAAATCTTAAATTTTAAATTAGGGTTAGGGTTAGGGTTAGGGTTAGGGTTTATATTTGTGAAATCTGTTTAGAAATCTGTTGAATGTGAATGTTGAATGGTTTATATTTATCTTAAATCTGTTTATAATTGTGAAATCTGTTGAATGTGAAATCAGATTTGTATTGAATGTGAAATCAGATTTCTGTTCAATGTGACATTTGTTGAATGTGAAATCTGTTGAATGTTGCATCTGTTTAGCAAAATTTAAATATTATGTTTGAAATAAGAAAATAAGGGTTATGGTTTTCTATTGAATGTGAAATCAGAAATTAGGGTTTTGGTTTTGAATTAAGGTTTTGAATTGATGAATGTGAAATCATTTTTCAATTAACGGTTTTAAATTGTGAAATCAGAAATGAAGGTTATGATTTCAGAAATTCGGGGTTAAGAAATTTATGATAAGTTAAATTTTTTAAATAATGTTATATAATTTTTTTTAGGAACAAATAATTTTTACGTAATGAATAGATAATTATCTATAATAATAATAATTACATAAGAAAGAGAAACATTAATTTGGCTGTAACAATTATTATTAATTAGGTGATGTGGAGTAGTAATAACTTAAAATTAATAAAGTAACAAAAATAATTTTGTTCTAACTTTCAATTTTTTAAGTAAGAATAAGAAATTGAAAAGTAAGGAACAAAATTTGTGATAAGAAATTGCTATGGAAGTTTTCTCATCATTTTGGCCAGGAACAAAAAATATATATATATATATATATTTTGGAGATAGGGATATGGCAAAATAGAAAAGTCAGATAATTGAATTTTATGTCGGTGTAGGCCTGCTTTCGTTTTCTTATTAAATTTTTTTAAAGAGTGATTGTGATTGTTAATATTTTCTATGGGTGACCCTTTAAGTAGTACACTAAAATTTTATTAACAAATTAAAAATCTAACTACTTAGAATGTTGACTCAAAAATAAAAAATAAAAAATAAAAAATAAAAGAAAACTTTAAAATATGCCATTGATGCCACATGCCCCTACGATAAGAAAAATTGGTTTGACTAAATTTATGCACTAAATTCAAATGTAATCGTGGTTAAATATAAAAAGTATAGTTTACTTGAATTTCTTGCCCCATTTACGGTTGAATTTCATTTTCGAGTTTTTCCTCCTTAAAATTCATGACATTCCCTTTTATAAATTTGATATAAATAAATGACTTTTTAGAAGTGATCTACAAAAAATTGATATAAACATTAGAGGTCGAATAATTTGATCCACAAAAAATTAGAAGTCAAAACATTACTTTTTACCTCTTTGCCAAAAGAGGCCTTCCAAGTCGTCATGGAAAATGCTATTATGAAAACATTTGATATAAAAAAAATAAAAAAACAAATTTGTTTAGGAATTATGTTTGAAAAAATTAAAATATTTGATTTATAAAATGAGTCATTCTCGATAATTTTTACCCACTTGAATTATCCAATTGACTTATTCTCTATGTGCCTGCATTATGTTTATTCAATTAAGTTATAACTTTTTATGATAGTCGGATGTCTGAATCAGTTTACGTATTTATCAACTAATCTTACAATCCACACCAAACGTCCATTCCACGTAGATCCGACAAATCTCAATTAATGAAACATACTGAGAGTTCAACTTGAGATCTGAAAGGAGCATACCTAATTTCTAACACATAATGAGAGCTCTTTAATATTAATGAAACTCAAGTTTGACTCGCTTCAGGTCGATAATTTTTTTGTTATGTTATTTCCCTAAGTTATTTCCTACGTTATTTCGGATGAGGTTATTTCCCTAAGTTAGGGAATAATGTCATAGGAAATAACCTATCAAATAACTTTGTCATTAAGGTCCCTATTGGCAGAGGGAATAATGTCAATAAAAGTAACTTCTCTTTAATTGTCCATAAATCTCACTAATTTGACCACCAGTTATAAAAAATGACGTGAACAATGTTTGAAATTAAAATTAAGTACAAGTCATACAAAATCAGTCGAGTTATTTGAACTCAATGAAAAAAATAATAATTTCATAGAAAAAGTTACACTATGATTTAAGATTTTTGTATGACTTGTCCAGTTTTGTCCAATCGCACTGAATAAATACAATACTTCATACAAATTATAGTATAAAATTATATGAACAGAAGAATAAAAGAAGAATCTTCGTAATGTCTTCATATTCAAAATTATTGATATATCTGTCTAGGTTACAAATCACGCTTTTAAGGAAATTTTATTTATACAAAAATTTTGAAGTAATTATTTTTTTAAAGTAAATCTGATTAAGAAAATTTGATTTATACATAACCATGCTGTGGTTAAGTAATTCTTTCTATCTTTAGAAAACGTGGTTGCAAACCACGGTTTTACTGTTGACCCGTGGATAATAATCACTTCTAGGCAAAATGTAAAAATTCAACAAAGAATTCAAAATCAGCACTCATTCTTGTTTGTCATAGACACTCACAAACACTCTCTCTATCCCTCTCTCTGACACACACACCCACAACACTCACACTCACATCAAACATATAGGCTTTTTAATATATATAAATTTTATTTTGTAAAATTCATACCAATATTTTATTATTATATATATATATATAATAATAATTGATAATAGCAAATAATAATCAACTATATAAAATGATTATTTTTTTACTTTAATTCTTAAAATGTAAATTTTTTTTTTAGGTAAATTACACTGACACCCCTGAGGTTTATTTGAAAAATAAAAATTCATTGGAAAAAAATAAAAATAATTTGAAAAATAAATTATTTAAAAAGATAAATTAAATTAAAAAAAAATTAATTGTTCTGAATTTTATAAAATAAAATTTATATATATTAAAAATTATATATGTTTCATGTGAGTGCAAGTGTTGTTGGTGTGTGTGTTTGACAGAGAGATAGAGAGAGTGAGTGTCAGTGTCTGTGACAAATAAGAGGGAGTGCTGGTTTTGAATTTTTGTTCAAAATGTGTTTTGAAAACACGTTTTTACATATTTTACTTACAAGCGTGGTCACGAATATGTATAAATCAAATTTCTTTATGTATAAATCAAGTTTACCAACACTTTATAATTTATATAAGGTCACAACCTAGGGCCATTTCCCAAAAAAGTCAAAATACTAATTCAATTCCCAAACTAAGCCTAGTTTTGAAAGAATTCCCAAAATAAGCTAACTCGCGGTTCACAACCACAATTTCAACATTTCTGGGCCTGTCCCGCGTGGAATTTGGAAAATCTTAAAATCGTGGTTACAAAACGCGATTTTGATTAAGAAATCGCGGTTACAAAACGCTCTTTTAATTAAAAAAAATTTATTATGAACTCGCTGTTCTGAACCACGATTTTAGCCAAAAAAAATTTTCTTCTGAACTCGCTGTTATAAACCACGATTTTAGTCCAAAAAAATTTTGTTCTGAACTTGCTGTTATAAACCACGATTTTAGCCAAAAATATTTTTCTTTTGAACTCGCTGTTATAAACCATGACTTTATCCAAAAAAAAAAAAAAAAGACTTGTGTACTCAAAACATATATATTAAAATGTGAACAAAGCATCACTTATGTTGTTGGTAGCTGAAGTGGTAGTGCAATGGTGATGCCGAGGTAGTTGTTTGAAAATTGAGTTTTTTGAAAATTGAGAAGGAGTTGGCGTGGTTTGAACCCACGCCTCTGCCTGGGCATCACCATTGCACTACCACTTGAGCTACCAACAACATAAGTGATGTTCTGATCACATTTTAATATATATGTTTTGAGTACACAAGTCCTTTTTTTTTTTGGGATAAAATCGTGGTTTATAACAGCGAGTTCAGAAGAAAAATTTTTTTGGCTTAAATCGTGGTTTATAACAGCGATTTCAGAACAAAATTTTTTTTGGCTAAAATCGTGGATATGTGCATACCTGATGAGAAGTATCGACCATACATATGATACACTTATCTAGGTGTCAAGTGTCTGATATGGTTACTTGATTTGTTTTCAAGAATCCATGTAACACAGACATTTTTGATAAATTTTAAATTACAACTTCAGAAGTAAAATAACAAGTCCTTATAAAATTAAGATGTTCATCACACAAATAAAATTATATTTATTTAATGATTACAAATGTTGTTACTTTCTAATTTATACAAAATTAATCCAAAATTAATAAAGCTGTTTTTTGACCTAAAATTTAGCTGAATTACATTTAATGTGCACAAGAGCATGATCTTAATCATAATAAGTAATGTAAAAAGCATAGCATAAGAGGATGATGTTAATTTTTTCATAAGTTGTAAGATCTTTTTCTTAAAAAGCTAAAAAATCTAAACCATTATCATTATTTTAACTCATATCTTAATTAAAAAATCAATAATGAATGTTGGATTATAATTGATGATTACTTAAATAAAGTTTTTGCGTCACAAGTAATTGTAATTGAATGAGTATAATTTCATATAATTCTTTTACAAGTACAAGGAGATATAAGTATATTGTTGCTATTTTAATGTTTTTTGTCTTAATTGAAGCAAGTATATGGAGACTGTTCCAATTATTTTCTACTGGGGGGGAAACATAATTCGGGATCCTGATGAAGGCGTAGCATATGATGTTGAGCCGAAAGGGATATATGCGGTGCAAATTGGCACCACGCTTAGCAATTTGGAGGAGATGTTTACGTCAAAGGTGGCAAGTTACGGGGAAAGTGTCCGATTGACCTTCAAATGTAGATATCCTTATCGCCAGTGGCAAGCACACAGCAAATACAAGATATTACCGATCAATGACGATGAGGCGTTGAACACCGTATTAAGTATCGGTGCAAGTTTTCAAGCACCAAATTGTTTGGAAGTCTACATTGATAAAGAGATTGTACACAATATCCCGAACATGACACATATGGATTTTCGTCCGTTCACTACATTGCTGACGCATGGGATTGACACAACAGCGTTTCAGTCTCCTATGTATGAATCAGATCAATGTTATCCACTAGGCTACACACAACAGTCATTTCAGGGCCATGGTGTAGAATCAAGTTCACGTGGTGGATATGGTTATGAATTTGACAGTAACACACAAGATGTGCCGACATGCAGCCATCATACCACTCCGGTTGAAGTTGCTGGTAATATGGCTGAAACAGTGAACGAGGTGCAGTTTGCTGACAGTGACATGTACGGTCCTAATGTCGCCCTAAACGATGATGACAATGAAATGTGTGAGGAAGAAAATTTATTAGGCGGATCAGATGATGATGATGATGAAGAATATGATGCCCAGGCTCCCGTTGAACCTGAAAATGCCCCCATTCCACCTAGAGTTGAAATCCCTTTCTATGACAACATTCACATGGGTGGTGATTTTGACATTAGTACCCGTGATGTCGTTCCCCGTAACCGGATCTGGAGTGCTGAAAATCTAGAGTTGGACAGAGGAATGGTTTTTGTTGATAAGAAGCAACTTCTATATGCTGTGAAATTGTACCATGCAACAAATAATCGAGAGTATAAGGTCGTAACCTCCAAGCGAGACCTTTGGGTGTCTGCTTGCAAGCACGACTGCAGTTGGTGGTTGCGTGCATCTCTTAGTAGGAAACATGGTCTTTTTGAAATAAAGCAGTACAGGGGTCCTCACCATTGTTTATACCCACGAATGAACAGGGACCACACTAATATTAGCTCCAGTTACATTGCTTCTCATATTTTGGGACAAGTTGCGGTTAGTATAAAAAATAAATGTTTACATATACATACATATTTGTTTGTTTATAGTGTTCACATCTAGATAATCCAACTCATATTTGATTGTCGTATGCAGAATGAACCTGATATGCCAATTAAGAATGTCATCAAAGATATAAAAAAGACCATGAACTATAGTATATCATACAAGAAGGCGTGGCATGCAAGGGCAAAGGCAATTAAAATGGTATTCGGTGATTGGGATGAATCATACAGGCAATTGCCTAAATTCATGCATGCATTACAGACATCTAATCCTGGCACCATCGTGACATGGAAGCATAGATATACCGGGCATGCAACTATTATACCCGTCTTCCACTTTGTTTTCTGGTCTTTCAAACCCGTCATCGATGGCTTTAGATATTGTAGGCCTGTTATAACTATAGATGGTACATTCTTATACGGTAAATACACTGGTGTGTTGCTTGTAGCAACGATTGTCACTGTCAATGGCAAAATATTACCGCTTGCATTCGCTGTTGTCGACAGGGAGAGTTTGGAGTCTTGGTCGTTCTTCATTCAAAATATCAAGGAACATATTGTCATGGACCGACAGGGAGTGACTTTGATATCTGATCGAGCTGAGAGTATTTTAGCTGCTGTGAGGCGGCATTGGCTGAATCCCTCGCTCCAATTTGTTGGATATCATCGGCACTGCCTTCGACATGTTTGCAGTAACTTTAACACACATTTCAGAAATAAGGAGCTCAAACAACTTCTGTGGAAAGCAGGGAGTGCTGATCAACGACGAAAGTGTAATGGTTACTTAGATCAGATACAGGCTATTAACCAAGAAGCCATCGATTGGGTCCACAAGATGAATCCTGAGGACTGGGCCCTTGCATATGACGGTGGATATCGCTGGGGGGTATTGACCAGTAATGATGCAGAGTGCTTCAACAGCGTCTTGAAAGGTGCAAGGAACTTACCTATTTCAGCTATGGTTGAATTCACATTTCGACGACTCGTCAAATATTTTGACGAGATGGGAGCCCAAGCTGAAACAGATGTACTCAATGACTTCCAATACCCTAGAGAGATGCAAAGAACTATGGAGGAGGGTATCGCAAGGGGAAATACTTTCAAGTTGATATCATATGATAGGTTAGTTTGTAATGTGAAAAAATTGTTATTATTATGTTGTTAAGTTAATTACATCTAAAAACATGAACTTGATTAGTTTGTTTTAATATTATCTTATAGGCCCCGCCGTGTATTTGAGGTGCAAACATCTTTTCGCCGTGGACGAGATCGCAATAGACAGATTGTGCGGATGAATCAACCCACGTGCAGTTGTGGGAAATATGAGATAAGACACTATCCATGTTCTCATATGCTCGCTGTAATGTCTGAATGCGGTGACAATCCATTCCAGTACGTTGATCCAGTATACAGGCTTCCTGTATACATGAGGGTTTGGGAAACTAAATTCAACCCAATACCGCATGAAGATTATTGGGATGATCCGCAGTGGACCTTAATGCCTAATGACCTTCGTCTACGAGAAGTAAAACGGGGTCGTACATCTATGGCTCGTATTCCGAATGAGATGGATATATCAGACAGGCGTTTGACAGCTCGTTGCAGTGAGTGCCACCAGACAGGTCATGACAGGCGAACATGTTCGGCGCGACTTGGTCGATGAAGACTATGTAATACTTACATGTTGTAATATATCATTTTGAAATTCTTCATGTGTAATAGATCATTTAATTATGTATTTTTAAATTCTTTATTTGTAAACGGGGTCGTACATTTGAAGTGTGTATTACAAAATGTGTACTTGAGTCAAAAATGTGTAATGCAAAATTGAAAATGTATACAATTTATTCGAACTTTTATAATTTATTGAAAATGTGTACTAGTTTTTCACGGAGTACTTGATTCGAAATGTGTATTACAATATTCTATACTTAATCACGTAGTTCTTCTACCATTTCAAAATTTCATATTTTTGAATAAATTAAATATCGAATGTTGCAATCATTGTTCACATTTTATAATTTAAAAAATTTACAAATTTTAAAAAAATTAACCTATTATAAATTAAAATTTTAAAAATTGGAATGCTGCGGTCATTGTTCACAATTACAAAATTTTATATGTATTTTGCAAAATTTATAATTTATTCAAACTTTTAGCATTACAAAATAAATATTTCAGTTTTGTCAAATATGCCATAAATGTAATCATTAATTTCGAATTACTTCCGTGTAAGTGGCACATAAATTTGTCTTTTTCTCGAACCCATAACATTTACTTCATTGTATTTTACATCGTTCAGTACAAAATCAATAATTACAGTTTTCTCTGTTATTATTTTATGATTAAATGAGCTTTTGATATGGATGATCTAATATTTCAGTTGTACAGGCTTCATGGCACATGTACCTGAGGAGGTTCCACTGTTGAGACAGGCACATCGGGCTGACAGTATGTGGGACCGTCCGGTATGCAATAACGTTTGTTGCACTTTACGGCTACAATTAAAATACATTGCATTTTGTTGTATATTTCGGGATAATGTTATTATTTGAACTGGTAATTCTGTTGTGCAGGATGAGGCACGCACCGTGTTGACATGCCGTCGGGCAGATTCTGGATTGTGGGAGCATCCGTTGGACCATAGAGTCTTGCAGTATCTATTATGCGCGGGATTCTATGGTGTGTATCGTATCGGGCACATTCGACTGGACCACGCACTCATCACTGCTCTCGTTGAGAGGTGGCGCACAGAGACTCATACATTCCATTTCCCGATCGGGGAGGCCACCGTCACGTTGCAGGACGTATCCGTCCTATATGGTCTTCAGATTGATGGCCGAGCAGTTACTGGAGTTGACTCTTCTGTCGCGACGGGGCAGTGGATAGCCCTATGTGCTGAGCTATTGGGAGTAGCACCTACACCAGCAGATTTACAGCCAGGTAGAGTGAGGGTGAGGTGGCTGGCTGAGCACTTTGCTCATCTTCCAGATCATGCTCCAAATGAGTTGGTACAGCAGCATACCCGAGCATATATTCTGTGGCTTATTGGGGGGGTACTTCTCCCTGATAAGTCACAGAACCTGGTCAAGCTGATGTACTTGCCATTGCTGAGAGACATTGAGGAGATTGGGCAGTACAGCTGGGGTAGCGCGGCTCTGGCATGGTTGTATAGGATGCTATGTCGAGCAGCTCAGGTGGGTACGAGGGAAATTGGAGGACCACTTGTGTTGCTACAGGTTAGTAATAATTTTATTACATGTCAATTCATATTTATAGCCATATATCAGTATTGTAATTGTGTTCAAACTATTGCAGATTTGGGCATGGGAGAGATTGATTCGCATTGCCCCGTCTAGGCGGCAACCGGTTGGTCCTGGTGAGCTTCCTATGGGTGAGGGGGACATGCAGTTGCCCACCGGACCGCGAGGTAGCCGGTGGAGGGTTGACATGGGCCACGAGGTCGTCTCGACCTACGTAGTGGTAGTTTATAGAGACCAGCTGGACCGGATGATCGAGGGCGAGGTATGAACTTTTTTGATTGCGTTTTAGTTGTCTTCTTCATTGTATATGTTTTGAGTTCACGAGCAAAATTTAAATTATTTGTCGTCATTGTAGTTTATCTGGCAGCCTTACGCTGGGGTCCTCGATACGCTCCCCGACTACTGCCGACTGGGTCAGGAGATATGGATGGCGAGAGTGCCACTTATTTGTTTTGACGTGGTTGAGTGGCATCTCCCCCATCATGTCCTCCGACAGTTTGGTCGGGTGCAGTCCGTGCCGGATCGGTTCGACACTGAGTGGCAGTTGCACGTCACTGATAGGCGTGGCTGAGCTGGCACTGACTGGCGTCTGTTTTATATGCGATATATACAGTTGTGGGATGCCCGCCGGGACAGTATTGTACAGGCTGACTACAGCGATGAGGTGATCCCCTCTTTCGACCCTTACATGTTGTGGTATCGGCGACATACACACCTACTAGTCGGGAATCCGAGCCACGTGTCTGAGTCTGGATATCAAGGAGTTGGCCCTTATCTTGAGGCATTGGTGAGTATCATATTATGTGTCAGATAATTATTAAAATCATACTTGATTTACTTTCAGTGAACTGTAGCCTAATAATACGTCTGAATGTTTGTTCAGGTGGCTGGAGCTGGGAGGTCGTTTCACTTGGCTGAGGACGCCCATTTGAGATGTGATGTACAGCATGCCTTGGAGGCCGTTGCAGAGATCCGGGAGTTATTGTACCAGGCATTCCAGCTTGCCCATCGGGGAGATCGTTTGCATTTCGGCCACTACGGTGTACACACTTCAGCAGCTGTTCCAGACACATCAGCGCCGTCCACGTCAGCGCCTTCCACTTCAGCGCCTGCCACATCAGCTCCTTCGACACTGCCTTCGACCCCACTACATACTACCCCATACATATCTACAGATTCCCTCGACGTACTTCTTACGCAGCATACTGGCATACCTTATGTGCCTGACCCTGATTGGACACCGCCCCGATACATGCATGACGTTGTTACCCCACCCACCCAGTTACCACCACCAGACAGTTCGACCGCGGCCATGAGTACACATGATGCAGTTCTCACTGACATCTCCCACGTTGACGCTGAGGGCCATATTGAGCCCCCTCCAGAGCGCGCGGGAGAGGCCGAGGTTTTGGTCGTGGCGGACGTCGCGGCAGAGGTCGGGGTGCGGGCAGAGGCAGAGGTCGAGCTCCAGCTGCAGATCCTGATACAGTTGCACTAGATGATGGAGTTTCACAGCTCACAGCAGTATCCGATCTTCCGCCACAGCCAGGATCAGGGGCAGCACATGCAGTAGAGGGGGAGTCACAGTCACAGGCTCCACAGGAGCCAGATATTCAGAGAGTCTACCGCAGGAGACCGATGAGGGAGGTCCACGGTCGAGGTTGTGGGACTGGGGGCAGGTTAGGGCATTAGCGGGTGTGATGTGGAGTGTATAGTTTGTTTTATTTATAGTTTTTGTTATAGTTTTTGTATATCAAACTTGTACAGATGATGTAAGTGTGTCATACTTATTTCTTCGAAAAATATAATTTCACAATTTTTTATTCTTACTTGTTTTGATGATTTCCATAAAAATGAAAACGAAAACAGGAAAAAAATGATAAGAATTGATAGGATTTTATGATTAAATGAGATTGGAGGACCACTTGTGTTGCTACAGGTTTGTAAAAATTTTATACAACAAAAATCTGGGAAAAAAATGTGAACATTGCATAATGGATAGTTGTAGGGAGCAATATGAACAAAAAGGAAACAAAATAAATATCTAAACAAACACAAGTATTTCAACTATCAATCGATATGAACTCATACCTTGTTCATTAAGTATCATTATTATATTCCACATCAATAATGCATGAAATCATGAAAGTCTAGTTCAAGTAGCGTTCTTCAAAATAACAATAACGGAGAGAAAGTAAAGGTAGAATTACAATAAATATTCGAAAACAATTGAAATATTTCCCTTTATTGATAAGTCGTGGATAAGCATTACAAATTGCATGCATTACAGAAATGGTTTGGGCGTTCATCCAAACAATTTCATTCATTATCATCATCATCTGACATCTCAATATCAGATTCATACATAACATCCATGCTCCAGGCGTAGTACTGGTGTGCATCATCCATTAACCCATCTTCGGCACGCTCATTTGCAGTCTTCATTAGTCCGGACCTTTGCAAACGTTGGGTCATGCGATTAACCTCGTCGCGGATACGATGCAATGCCCTTTGCAACAACTGTGGAGTGTCAGTTGGCATATGCATGGCTAACCGGCGAGGAAATTTACGATTAACTTCACGACATAGCTCAACGAGAACGTTTGCTCGAGTTTTGCGAAATTCCCACTCAGCTCTCATGGTATTGATGGTGGCACGTGAGTAACGCAGATTTGGATTCATTGGGTATTCAAATTCATCTCCATCTGCAACCCAATAGCGACCCATTGCTGAATATAGATCAACCACCGTATATCTCATGATGATATCGCTCGAAATAGCTGTAAAACTTTTGTTATGGTATGATGCGATATTTATACCATATATACACATGGTAGCTGTATGTATGAAATTATTGTAATCAACTATGCATCAGAGTGGTCATGTCAACTTTTATGACCTGAACAACTATGCATCAACTTGGTAGGAGTTGTCACTTCGACTTTTATGAATTGCATAATTTATTGTTATTCCAAAACAAAAAGTAAAAACATAAAAAAAAATAATAAAATAAAAACAAAGCTGATCAACCGACTAAACGTCTGAAGTAGTCAAATTTCTCTGCCTGAAATTTTTTTTTAAAAATAAATGTGAAATTACAATTTCAAAATCTTTAAAATATTTTTAAATTCTTTGAAATATTTATTTAGAAATTTGTTTTACTTTTTAGGTGTATTGACATATTTATTAATTTATTGTTATTTTGTTATGACACCCCCTCAAAATTTTAATAGATTGCATAATTCACAAGGGCACAGTAGGTATGGTACGATAATAAATTGTAGCTCGGCGTGGTGATACGTCCAACATTTGTCAGTGATGCTCACCAATTACTTGAACCGGTGTAATAATTTGGATGCTTTGTTTTTTCCTCAGATGCTATGTGACTTTGTGCAGCGATGCAGTGATGCATGTGACTTTGTGCAGTGATGCATGTGACTTTGTGCAGTGATGCAGTGATGCATGTCGCTTTATGCAGTGATGCAGTAATGCATGTGACTTTCTGACTTTGCCATGCTTATATAATTTGTCACTTTTTTCCTCACATTACGTGATGCATGTGACTTTCTGCAGCGCAAGTAAATGCTTTATTTTTTTTTTTCACATTGCAGAATATACAAAAAGAAGCAAAAAATGCAAACAGGAGAAAATAGGATGACTGTGAAGTTCATTAAGTGAAAATAAAATAAAATATAGGTTGTTTATGAAGAATATTAGTTTAAAACAAAGAAAATTTAAGGATTTAATTTCATTTATAATTTTTTGAAAATACCAATTTGTACTGAAATCGTCAATTCCAAGTCACTACTTACTGTATTAAAAAAGTAAGCATGAAAAAATAGTTTCATGGGGCGATGTGACAACTCACTGCATATTGTTTTATTTGACAACTCACTGCTCCAATATGAAGGGATTGCAGTGCCATCCTCTGTCCTACAATGATGACTTTATCTGACAACCACGTCGGTGACTACATCACAGGTACACAAAGTCACGGGTACTCAGGATTGTATGAAATGAAAAGCTAAAAAATAATATCACGGGTATCACTTCTTCCATAGTGCCCCAGCATGCATTATCGTCACTAGATCATCTCTAGTTAACCCTCAGTATGATGTCTATAAATAGCGACAACCCCAGTATGATGTTTGTTCAAGTCATAACAATAGTAATATATCTACAATTACTATTATTATTTGTTTGTTTATTTTAGGAACAATGTCTTCAAGAGGTGCAGGAAGTTCACGCCAACAAAGAAATCCGAAAGTGTGGCTGCTACCTCCATTTAGTTATGACTACAAGAGCGAAAAGTACTCGAGTCCGAAGGATTATTATGCTGGTATCCGAGCAGAATGGGCGTTCAGGGTAACGGAGCAAGAAGGATTGTTTAATGATCTACGTAACTTTAGGGCACCGGTACCTCATCGTCGTTCATTAACCATGGCTAGATGAAATGTCAGTGACTATGAAAAAGCAGTTAGTAGAATTAAGAAGGAGAATAACAGAATGTTGATGCGAAAATGTCGACATTTCATGCTTCAGCTAGCCATCGAAATGGCAGAAGCAAGCAACAGAGATTTGAAAGTGATTGAGCGAAATAATGTCTTAAACAATGAAAAATATCTCTCCGACTACTACATGTCAGATGAGGAATGAGAAATCAAACACCTTTATCTTTCATATATATTTGTATGTTGTCTGGAGTGTAAGACAATGTTGTTGTTCATCTAACGTACAGATGTATTTGAAGTATTTGTTTAATGAACCTGAAGTTTATGAAATAACTACATTTATAACAGCACATTTATTAGTTCATGACTTTCTTTATTGAATTGCAATGAGTTAATGAATGTTCTGGATTAACAAATGGATTAATGTATGTTGAATTATGTGAATACTTAAAACACATAAAATAGAACAGGTAGCTCGGTGAAAAGCTTCCCTTAACTGGGGCTCGTGAAATAGGGATCCTGTACGTAAAGAATTTCAATCTCCATCGGGAAAGAAGAAAGAGTCGCCTTCCAATTCCTGGAAGTCCAATCAAAATGATGACTCTAGTAAGCAATTTAAAACCCAATTGGTTTACCTCAACACCAATTTGATATATGTGTGATTCTCATTCAGAAAGTCACATGGCAACAGTGAATTCACTGATTTACCCTACAGTGAGCATGCCCTTATTTTGTGGGTATATGCAGATGGACTGTCAGGTCATGTGACTTGGTGCACACACTTTGGTTTTCTCAATTTTTTGCTCGACTTTTTTATTACACTGACAACTCATTTCTTATTAATATATGTGCGATTCTCAATTCTGGATTAATGAATGGATTAATGTATGTTGAATTATGTGAATACTTAAAACACATAAAACAGAATAGGTAGCTCGGTGAAAAGCTTCCCTTAACTGGGGCTGGTGAAATAGGGATCAATTTACAAAGAATTTCAATCTCCATCAGGAAAGAAGAAAGAGTCACCTTCCAATTCCTGAAAGTTCAGTAAAAATGATGACTCTGGTAATGAATGAGGAGTTGACAGAAAACTAAACTCGGTGAAACGAACTACCGCCTTCAATAACACATAAAACAAAACAGGTAGGTCAGTGAAAAGCTTCCCGTAACTGGGCCTCGTCAAATAGGGATCCTCTGCGTAAAGAATTTCAATCTCCATCAGGAAAGACGAAAGAGTCGCATTCCAATTCCTGGAAGTCCAGTAAAAATGATGACTCTGGTAAGGAATGGGGGGTTGACAGAAAACTAAATTTCGGGGGCTGGACAAACAAGCTCAAAGCCAAGCGGTTGGTCCAGTTGGGGGACTAATAAAGTTCAGACAAACGAACTACCGCCTTCAATAACACATAAAACAGAACAGGTAGCTCGGTGAAAAGCTTCCCTTAACTGCGCCTCGTCAAATAGGGATCCTCTACGTAAAGAATTTCAATCTCCATCAGGAAAGAAGAAAGAGTCGCCTTCCAATTCTTGTAAGTCCGGTACAAATGATGACTCTGGTAAGGAATGGGGGGTTGACAGAAAACTAAACTTCGGGGCCTGGACAAACAAGCTCAAACCCAAGTGGTTGGTCCAGTTGGGGGACTAAGTTTAAAACCCAATTGGTTTTACTTGATTTGGTTGGGATGAATCACTATTTACAATTAATTATACCCAAACAGATTATTTTCTACACCTTTTTAAAGAAATTGACGATTCTCTTAGTATAGAAACTAGAATTGTAACCAGTTCTAATGACGCTGATTTGTTATTTTTCGGATTTATACCCAAAGAGAACAACACTTCTGAAATTACTGTGTAACACCAGTTTTCTAGACAGATTTTAATGCACCAGTTTTCTGGACAGATTTGAATGCACCATGATATTCACAAACATTGGTGGCCAAGTACTCCTACCTAACCCACGTTTCACTCACAAGGTCCACCATTATTTTAAAGTTGATTTCAAAAGTTGAGATTGTAAATGTTTCCCAAAATATTACAAATCGAATAATCAAAAGTTGATTTTAAAATAATTCCAAGTGACAACAAAAATTCAAATAGTCATACTTTTCCCGTTGATAGAAATAGTAGGTCATAACAACGAATGATGCATAGCTAAGTGAAACACAACATTGCCTACATAAGCTTCATTTTTTCAAACATTGAGTAGTCAAATCGTGGAGAGACTTGTCAGTATATGCAGATGGATTGTGAAGTCATGTGACCTGGTGCACAGGCTTTGGTTTTCTCGATATTTTGCTCGATTATTTGATACACAATGACAACTCATCTCTTATTGATATATGTGGGATTCTCAATTCAGAAAGTCACATGGCAACAGTGAATTCACTGATTTACCTTACAGTCAGCATGCCCTTATTTTGTGGGTATATGCAGATGGATTGTCAAGTCATGTGAATTGGTGCACAGGCTTTGGTTTTCTCGATTTTTTGCTCGATTTTTTTATTACAGTGATAACTCATCTCTACTTGATATATGTGGGATTCTCAATTCAGAAAGTCACATGGCAACAGTGAATTCACTGTTTTACCTTACAGTGAGCATGCTCTTATTTTGTGGGTATATACAGATGGATTGTCAAGTCATGTGACTTGGTGCACAGACTTTGGTTTTCTCAATTTTTTGCTCGACTTTTTTATTACAATGACAACTCATTTCTTATTAATGTATGTGCGATTCTCAATTCAGAAAGTCACATGGCAACAGTGAATTCACTGATTTACCTTACAGTGAGCATGCCCTTATTTTGTCAGTATATGCAGATGGATTGTCAAGTCATGTGACTTGGTGCACAGACTTTGGTTTTCTCAATTTTTTGCTCGACTTTTTTATTACAATGACAACTCATTTCTTATTAATATATGTGCGATTCTCAATTCAGAAAGTCACATGGCAACAGTGAATTCACTGATTTATCTTACAGTGAGCATGCCCTTATTTTGTCGGTATATGCAGATGGATTGTCAAGTCATGTGACTTGGTGCACAATATTTCCTTTTTTCTGGTTTTTCATTCTACTGACAACTCATACCTTGTTCGTTTATGTGGGATTGTCATGCAGGGCCATATTTCTAAAGCTGTTCATAACCAACTATATAAACGACTAAAGGTGAAGACACAACCTTACAACTCATTTCGCCCTACGAAATTATCATTCATTTGTTTTAAAAAATTAGCATGGCTACATGGTTCATGGGAGGGAGTGGGAATCGCAGAGGTGGTAGGAACTTGCAAAGGGGTGACAGTTCACGACGAGGAGGGGGAAGGGGAAGTGGCGATGCTGAAGATGAAACACCATTTGCTTCGTTAGATGCCTCTTGTGCTTATCATGATAGGTTTGGGAAGCGACATTTTGTCATGCCCAAGTACTATCGAGATCCATGTGGTTTGGTGGAGGAACCATCAGATAATCAAACAGGATATGGTTTAGCAAACGCTAGACTTCTGAAGTGGCCCACACTATTTATAGAGCGAGTCCAAATGGAAAGATTATGTCAGGAAAATCGATTGAAGGTGCCAAAAGCACGTTCTGTTGAGATCCAAAAGGAAGATCCTGATAATGTTGATCGACTATGTGAAAGACTACAACGTGAGATTTCTCAAATGAACCGTAGGTTAGCCCGCGATATGCAGCTATACATAGTTAAGAAGGATGCCCAGAAGAACAAAACAGAACCAAATGATGCGGCTATCAAGGGTATCATGGAGGATCCTCAGCTTGTCTCTGATGCTGAGCTTTCGGATTGTTCAGACTCTGAGCCACCTACCGATTTACGCGCGAATTAGGTGTTAATGTCTACACTTCGGCAATATTAGGTCATGCATTAATATGTAATGTCTGTGTTAGAGTAAGTGTTTCCGTAATGAGTTGGTCAGATTGTCTGGCTAATATTTGTCTGTCTAACTGTTATGTTTATCTATGCATTGTGTGTTCAGTTCATGGTGTCCACAATGTATTGTTGTTCGAGACTTATGTTTGTACTACTTATGTATTTTTGTGGGAGACTTATGTGTTTTTTCCTCAAGGTTTTATGAATTACATTATCAGCTTCTAACCCAAAACAAAGACAACAGAAAAAAAAAATTTATTTAAATGAAAACGGCTTTAGTAAAGCCAAAACCAATTTCTGAATAACACATTCTAACCCAAAACAAAGAGAAGAGAAAAAAAATAAAAAATAACAAATTTTACATGAAAACGGCTTTAGTAAAGCGAGAAGAAATTTATGAATTACATTATCAGCTTCTAACCCAAAACAAAGACAACAGAAAAAAAAAAAATTATTTAAATGAAAACGGCTTTAGTAAAGCCAAAACCAATTTCTGAATAACACATTCTAACCCAAAACAAAGACAAGAGAAAAAAATAAAAAATAACAAAGTTTACATGAAAACGGCTTTAGTAAAGCGAGAAGAAATTTATGAATTACATTATCAGCTTCTAACCCAAAACAAAGACAACAGAAAAAAAAATATATTATTTACATGAAAACGGCTTTAGTAAAGCCAAACCAAAATTCTGAATAACACATTCTAACCCAAAACAAAGACAAGAGAAAAAAAATAAAAAATAAAAAACTTTACATGAAAATGGCTTTAGTAAAGTGAAAAGAAATTTATGAATTACATTATCACCTTCTAACCCAAAATAAAGACAAAAGAAAAAATATATATATTTAAATGAAAACGGATTTATTAAAGCCCAAACAAATTACTGAATAACACCTTCTAACGCAAAACAAGGAAATAATAATTAAAAAAAAATTGACATCAAAACGGCTTTACTAAAGCTCAAAAAATTTATGAATTACATTATTACCTTCTAACCCAAAACAAACACAAGAAAAAACAAAATAAATTTACTTTAGTCAAACAAAATAAAAAAATGCTGAATTACACATTCTAACCCAAAATAAAGACAAAAGGAAAGAAAAAAAAATTAATATGAGAACGGTTTTAGTAAAAGAATTTTAACCAAAAAAATTATTCTGAAATATATTATTACCAAAACAATGACAACATAAACAAAAGAACGAAAATTTTTTCTTTAAAGTTCAGTAAAATTGAAATTAAAAAAAAAAAAATTACGCTAAAAGCGCGGTTCATAAAAAAATTTGGCAAAAAACCGTGGTTCTAAAGAGTGAGGTTAGAAGAAATTTTTTTTTTCATAAAACGTGGGTTTTGATGAACTCGTGGTTACAAAGAGCGAGTTCATTCGAAATTTTTTTTTGATAAACTCGTGCTTACAAACAGCGAGTTCAGAACAAAAATCCTTTCTAATAAACTTGTGCTTTCAAAAAGCGAGTTCAGCATGAAATCGTGCTTGTGAAAAGCGAGTTCAAAAGAAAAAAAAATTAATCAAACTCGCGTTTTCTAACAGCGAGTTCTTAATTAAACTCGCTTTTCGTAACAGCGAGTTTCAATTTTGGCCAGTTTCAGGCGAGAGGGGTGGAAAAGTGTTGAACTCGCGATTGTGAACCGCGAGTTAGCTTATTTGGGAAATCTTTCAAAACTAGGCTTAGTTTGGGAATTCCCTTATTATTTTGGCTTATTTAGGGAAATGCCCCTATATAGAATCTTTTTATTTTAGTATTATGTATATAATCTGTGATTATGTCAATCACTGATTTAGTATTGTTTCCTCATTTATATCATTTCCTAAATTGTATCATGAATCTATTATATATACATGGCATCTACCTCATTCATAAGTAAGCCAAATAATCCTTTTCATTCTTTTTGGTATTAGAGCTAGGTTAAGTACCTAGTAATTTTGCTTTATCGGCGGGCGGCATCCTTGCCTTGGTCGCCTGCCAAACCTCAACCTATTCTGCTGCCATATTTTCTTTCAGTATCACTTCATGGTGATCTCTTCCTCTATCCATTAGTTTATCCCAAACCTATTTGAGTTTGATGGGGTTATTATACCTATATCATGGTGAGCATGGTGATATACCATGTAAACCACCTAAGCCACCCCATCTGGCGCACAACCCAAGTTGCCCCTTCTGGCACATAACCCAAGTCGCCTCCTTGGTGCACCACCAAGCCGCCCCTTCTGGTGCACAACTAAAGCCGCCTCCT
Organism: Camellia granthamiana; assembly: GCA_036172215.1. Classification (NCBI taxonomy): domain Eukaryota; kingdom Viridiplantae; phylum Streptophyta; class Magnoliopsida; order Ericales; family Theaceae; genus Camellia; species Camellia granthamiana. The sequence goes on along the minus strand of CM069915.1, from coordinate 73,808,467 downwards.
TTAGCACACCACCAAAGTCGCCCCTAGAATACTTTCTGCTAAGCTGTCCTTTGGCACACTCAGTCATCTGTTGCCATCATCGTTCAGCACCACGTCATAAGTTATGTGTGTGCCACGCTTATTGGTTCAATATCTAGCTCTCTACATCGGTCTGACATGACCCTTTAAAATGTCCCGACATTAATTTCGATTAGTTCCTACAACGGTCCGGTATGACCCCGTAAATTGTCCCGATATTGATTCCGGTCAATTCCTACAATGGTCCAACATGACCTTAAATTGTCCCGATATTAGTTCTGACCAGTTTCTACGATGGTTTGGCACGACCATAACTATCTCCTTGCATTAGCTCTGGCCTCTGATACAGACCAAGATCTTGTTAGCTGCCGACCAAAGTGTTTTCTGCCCATAGATGCTTCGGCAGCTCTTCTAGAGCAGTTCAATCCTTGTTTTTTCCCCCTTCTAAGGTGTGGTGCTGATGTATTAAGAACTTTTTGGCCTTTTTATTTAGTGGACTGCCAGATTTAGTCGGTTTCATTTATTTGGATTAGCCGTTGAATTTTTTTCGGCTTCTTTCAGTCATCCATTGGCAAATTATAATTGTTGAATATCTTCACACCAGCTTGATGGGGAGTATCGAATATAGAAATTAGAGCACTAGATATGGTTGCCATGGATCAAAACTCTAAGATTGTTAAATCTAAGCAAGAACCCTAGGCTCTGATACCAATTGTTACCCAAAAAGCAATCTAAGAGGGGGTGAATTAGGTTTCTACAAATAAAACTAACAATTCCCTAATAAAAATTACCAACTAATACAACAGATATTGATGAAGCAAAATAACAGTGAAGTACGACTAATGCAATGAGTATATCAAATGATCAACACAATCATAACAGATAAGTATAGCAGTAGTAGGAATTATAGCAAACACAGTGGATGGAAAGTAAAGAGATAAGGGAAGAGAATGAAAACAAGATTTATAGTGGTTCGGCTTCAACCATGCCTACATCCACTCCTCAAGCTTCACTCGAGATTTTCCATTATCTTCTAGCTTCACAGAGGTGCTAGTTACTTCATACACATGGAGCAATCCTCCACAGATTTTCTCTAGCTTTACAGGCTTACTAGTAACCTTTTACAAGATTGGAAATGAGTGTTTTTGCTTTCAAAGAAAGCTACAAAAATATCTCTCACCGATAGATATACCATGTTGCTCTTAGATTTTTCTGTAAACCTCTCAAAGGTGAATAAGCCTAAATCTCAAGCTTTGTGTGTATTTTCTGAAGGTGAGTGATGTATCAAGGTTGAAGGAACTCTTTAGACTACTTTAAGGATGAGTTTGAGACTGATGATAAAATCAAAGAAATTTCTTAGCTCAAGTCTTTCTAATTTTTCTAATAACCTCTCACAGGTAGATAAGCTTAAGGCTTAGGCTCAGTATTTGTTTTCTAGAAAGATGAATGAAACACAGATGAAGACGTTTTCAGATAACTCAGAGAAGATGAAATATGTGGTTGATGAATGATAGGAAAATATCTTGGTTCGTTGTTCACTTCTCTGTCTTTGCTCTTCACATTAGAGCTCTATATATATAGCAGAGCTCAGTGCTCTATTCTGTCTGCCAAGCCCATCTTCTTCTTCTCGTTGAGGAGATGGGATGATGATATAAATATCATCAATGTCAGCCTTTATTTCTAGCCCATGTGAGTTTTCTTAGTTGAAAGATGGGTGTGAACCAACTAGCTGTTGCGAAGTTGAACTTTGAAAAATAACCGTTGCAGAACTGATTCAGCAGGTGGTCATCCTTTCGGATGTCCCAGATGGAGTTTTGTTCTTGGTGGTCATCCGCTCGGATGTCTGATCATGTCCCGGTCGTCAAGGATGATTGCCGCAGTGGACGAGCATACTACTGGTCTGACAGCCGGAGCGAACATAACTGAAACGGGACTGAACTGGGCTGATTTTGGCCTAACCGGTCATCCCTCTAGATGTCCACCTAGTGTAAATTTAGCCTCATTTGTTTTGGCTGCTTCTGTTGCTGCTGCTGTTATGGGATCCTTTTAACACTTGTTTAAGCTTCTTTTTGGCCTTCAAAAACATAGTTAAACACTAAAAGAATAATAGATTATAATGATTTAATCAAACAGTAAGTTTTCAATTATAATCTATCAAAATAAAATTAAAACAATGCTTCTGCTGCTACTGCTTGCTGGTTGGTTTTTGCTTGTTTGAGCTAAAATTTTGACCTCTAATAAACATAAATAAGACAAAATGAGGATGAATTATGATGTTAAATTAATTATAAGATTTTAAATAATTTAACTCTTCAATTAAATCAAAACATAAATCAAAACAAAATCATCAAAATTCATGCTATGACTAATATTTTTTTTTATCAAATTTGATTAAAAAAATAGAATAATAAAAAAAAGATTTTGATGAAAATTTGATAAATGAGTTGGAATAGTTTATATCAAATCAAGTTCTTTACTAAAATTTTGAATTAAATTAGATGAAAAGAAAAATGGTGTAGACTTGGAAATGCTCTTAAATCAGTGAAATGGAACCTCGAGTGATTGGCTTGGTAGTCAAAGTCTGGGGTTTTGTACCATGGTATCAGGTTTGAAACCTCCTAAGTGCAAATAATTTCTTGGAACCAATTTAGTCAGGCATTTGCCTTGACTTTAATGGGGTTTTTGGCCCCTTGTTTTATGAACTTTTCATGCAAAAAGGACATGAGTTTTATTTGTACTGCATTAAGGACAAAAAAAGGTTGCATGCATAGTTTTATAATTTATGGACATATATGCCTTTTTTATTTTTAAACTTTAAAATTACAACTTTCGATGTAAATATCGATTTTTGATGAAATTAAAATTTTTGAAATCCTCTCATGAAGATTTATCAATTAAGATCCTTGTTGATTATAAAAGTCTTTTTAAAAAATACAAACAAATTTTACTATTCAAATAACGTTGACATAGTAAAATTTTACTCTGTTAATTAGGACAGTAAAAATTTGCTATTTGAATTTGTTATTTAAATTGAAATTCTACTATATTGCTACTAACCACTACAACCTATAGCTTTGCAAGGTAGAGTTATCAAAGAAAGCCATCCAATCTCTACTAGAAAATTTACAAGCACAACAAAATAAAAAATTATTTATAACAGAAATATAGTAAAATTTTACTCTGAATGATAGTAAAATACCAAAAGATAATAAAAATAAAACCTAAATTCCATGAACTGGAACAACTCAATACGGATTCTACAAACATAACTAATAGATCTAAAATTTTTCATTCTTAAATGATGATTATGCCTATCAATTTGAATATCATCAATGTGTAGAAGATGAAATCTATAAAGATCTCTATGAAATCCAACCTCCAAGAAGATGATGACGAATATGTGAAGATATCTAGCAAAATGCCTCCATAGAATTGATAAAAATATAAAACTGCAAAAGCTCTTCCTCAATATCTGAAAACATCGTCAATCATAACTTCCTCTTTTGAATGGCACACGATCGAGACTATGGTAGATCTGAGATAGTGACGGATGAAGGTGATGATGAGCAACACCAGTCGATGATGGAGATTGTAGAAGTGATGAGAGACAATCGGCAAAGATGGCGCATATTTGTTGGAGAGAAAGCTCTGTGTGTGTGTAAAGAGAGAGAGAGAGAGAGAGAGAGAGAGTTGTAGAAGGCGCAATCAACGATTTGATTCAAATCTATTCCATATATATTGAAGGGTAAGATTATCCATAAAAAATAAAGACAAATCGTTTGTCCTTTACAACATATGTGTGTCTTCTTCAGGGGGTTTAACAATTAAAAAAGTAAGGAATATCCTTTTCACCACCAAGGGGCCATTCTAGTTGGTAAGGGAGTCTGCTTCTCTTCTCACTGACTAGGGTTCGAATCCCCTACTACTCAAGTGGAGGTGCGACGGTTTAGGTGGATCGGCTAGCTTCCCCCAGTTTGGCTTATAGGTCTAGGTGGATCGGCTAGTTTCTCCCAATTTAGCTTGTAAGGGTGGATCCTAAGGGTCCTGCTTTGGAAGTGTTCTGGGTATCAAAAAAAAAGGGGCCTTCCATTAGGTAGATGGTGGAATTAATCTATGGATTAGTAGGTCCTTTGTACCGAATATCAAACTAAAAAAAAAAAAAAAAAATCACTAAAATGAATACGTCCTTTATACCCAAAAAAAAAAAAAAAATGTCACTAAAATGAATACAAATTACTTCCACGTGATGTCAACTTTACCTATAAAGTTAAGATTTTGAGATTTAACAAATGGGAAGTCTGTAAGATTCACCTTCATTTTTTGTTGAAACTAGTTGTTACAGTTTAAAAGAATTAATTATAATTTATTTTAATTTAATCTGAGAGTATATGACAGTCTATTTGATATGATTTTTACTTATAATTTATTAAGTAGAAATAATTTAAATAAATTAAAAAAAAAACTAATTATTTAAAAATTATAAAAAAAATACTTTTAATTTATACTTTCTCATTATTGACTTTTTTAACTTAAAACAAAAACAACTTCCACCAAACGTGGCCGGCCATTGGCGTGAGCGTGGAATCTTGCCCAAAAACGAAACGTTTAAACTAGATACAGAAGTTGGACAATTTGACACGTTCATGAAACACGCTAGAAAGATCTTCCCCACGTGGCAAAAAAGCCACCAAATTGGAATAGAGAACCGTCCAATTTTATTTATTTATTTTTTTTGAACTGTGAACCGTCCAAACTTGGTAGAGTACGGAATCTAAATGCTTGATTTAAATTGAAGTGTAAAGGGTTTTGTGGTCCGACAGTTTTCCACCTCAAAAAATTTCTGGTGCGTTTTAACACAGATACCTAATCACCAACACCCAATTGCTTTCACACACTTCTCCTCTTGCCCTCCAAAAGGACCTTTTGCTTCTTCATATCAGTCTGCATCTACATACCCTTCTCGTCCAAGTTCATGAATCTTTGACTTCAATTTTCAATCAATCTCCCATTTTCTTGGATACCCACCAACTCTTTCTTCATTCTCTCTTCTGGGTATCTGCTATTTCATTGAATTGTTGGCTTAAAAGCCCTGCTTCTTGGTTTTCTTTGATCTGGGTTTTATTCTTCAAGTGCTTAGGTGACTTTTCTTTGTGATTTTGGGGATGGTGGGAGGTTTATCTGTCGTGGGTTCATCAGTTGTGGATTCTCATACTAGTCCATGTTTGTGTTTGGATGCTTTGCCTACATCTAATCTGAATCACAAGACTAGTGGAGAATTGGCTTTGCAGAGGAATTCAATTGGTAGAAAGCATTTGCCGCCGCAGCGATCAGCCAGTTCATTGTACTTAACCAGCTCTTTCATTGATTCAGGCCATGATTGGAGGCTGTTGGTCAAATCGAAGAGTTCAAAGAAGCAGCACCGCAAGGCTCGGAGTCTTGTCATCGTCAGCGAATTTGCTGGGCAATATGAAGAAAATTTTGATGATGTTAAAACAGTAAGAAAGTTTAACCCATGGTTTGATAATCAAATTCCATGTTATACTTTTTGGATGAATTTCATTGGAAATTAAGTCTTATTTGACTCATTGCAAATCTAAAATTTTCACATCAAACTTTAATTAAAGTTAGAGGTAGCCGCAATAGTGAAGAACCGAAATTGCGGGGTGAGATCTAGTGACTAGTTCACACTACACATTGATTTGTTAGAGAATAGTTGCTGCTCAAATCTTTGTAACTGATGGAATACTAATATAAAGTATTTAGCGTGAATAATATATGTCCACATTTGATAACTGTACCAACGAACTGAAGCTCTACACAGAAGAAACTAGACTAGTGAACATATGTTAACAATTAATGCTTGTGATCATATAAACTGATGCTCGATGCTCTGTCATGCCACAAGTCTTTTTGTTTTTTTTATCCCTTCTAATTCAATATAGTTCGTTAAAAATTAAAACTTACACATGTTTGTGCTTTCTGAAAAGCAAATCTAAAATTTTCACATCAAGTTTTAATTAAAGTTAGAGGTAGCTTCAATCTGAGCAACACCTCGAAACTGGTATAGATTTGCCTCGAAACTGATAAGACACAATCTGAGTAACACCTCCAAAAGGGCCTAACTTTGAAGGGTTGATGGTGTTGAAAAAAATGATTTTACGGTGATTTTAATGTGAAATTAAAGTAGGTTCTAATTATCGGTTGAGGTGGGATCAAATAAGTTTACATTTTTTATAACAAGATCTTTATACCACAAAAAGAATGACAAAAAACCATTAAGAATTGAATGAAAAATTATCTCATAAAGTTGGCCTCATGAATGAGGTATTAGGAATTGTGTATAACTATCAATCCTATATTGATTGTAGATAAAAGTTTTGATGGGCATTTAAATCTCAAGATTTTGACAAGGGCATGAACCCTTTGGGACATCCAAATTTTCCGAAGGAAGGGAATTATGGATATTTCAATGATAGGTTTGGGCTAAAACTATGGTCTAATTTAATTATGCAAAAATTGCCCCACCCGCGCCGCCCGCTCCGACCGGGCAGGGTCCATGATTCATGGATCTTGTTGGGGCTTAAGGCTTGGGTTAGGATTGGTGGCCCATCAACCTAATCTTTTTTGCAATGTAGAAAAGCTCCTCCTCTCTCCCCCATTGTGCATAAAAGGAGACCTCCCCTTTGGTATTAGGTATAGAATTTTTGGCTTTCATATATAGTGAGTGTGCTCCTATATTCTTCTTCTTATGTGAGAAAGTGCTGCCATTATCAGTTCGCCCAGACGTCGATATAAAACTTTCATATATAGTCAGTCTGCTCCTATATTATTCTTCCTGTGTGAGAGAGTGTTGTCATTGTCAATTCGCCGGAACTAAACAGAAGGTGCTTCTGTTTTAGTGAGTCTATACTGTCATATCCTAGGAGACAGAAGCTGATATACCACCTGCACCCACGGTGAGGCGGCGAATCTGTTTTAAGGAAATTGTCGTATTACACAAGTTTTGATTTGCTTTCTTTTACTATTTTATTTTGTTAAGTATTTCTGTTCATCAAGTTGTATAATTTTGTCTCATAATTTCATATTCTGTAATTTAATTTATTAAATATTAATTTATTTGTTTCTTTTAATTACATAATTTATACAATAATCTTAAAATAGATTATATATTTTCTGTGGGGACATAATTTTTGAATGACAACACGTGGCCGAGGTGACACCGAAGTGTCAGCCGAGGTGTCACGTGTCTTGGTCATGACACTGAGATGATCTCGGCTAGGCTGAGGTTATCTGCGAAGAAACTGGAATCCGGGATAAGCAGATAAGGGACAAGAGTCCTTGAATGGAAGAGGACTTCAGTTTGGATAAAGATAAGACTCTTAAAGAGTTTATCCCAATCCTACTGGGAGTCCAAGATTAGCAGTAATCCTAAGTCCATTGAAATTAGGCTTCTATTGGGATTAGGTAAGTATTGGCTATAAAAGAGAGGCACCTTCATAGGTCTAAGGTATGCTTTTTATGCTCTGAATAGTAAGTTAAGCACTTTTGCTATCTTTGAGAGATAACTGACTTGATCGTCGGAGTGCCCCCAGGTGGACGAACCACCGCTGGAATCTCTTCTTTTTGTGACAGGTCGTTTGGGCTTAATCTATTCTGTTAATGTTCTCCAGCTAAGTGCTTGATTGGCAGTGTGGTTAGAAATTGACACACACAATTTGGCGCCGTCTGTGGAAACTTAGTAAGGATAGATGGCCAACAACCAAGGTTTTAAAAAGCGGCCGCAACCGTTACGTAACGCTGTTACGTAACGGTTTTGGCAGTTACCGCCACCCGTTACGGCCGCTTTTGCAGTGTGATTGAGATTCACAGGTGTGTTGGCCGTAGCGGCTGCCGTAGCGGCCGTAACAGTGCTGTAACAGCCGTAACGGCCTGTTACGCACCGTTACGTAACGGTTCCAAACTGTTTCTTTCGAAAAAACACACAAAAAAAAGCTGCAAATAGGGAAAGAGGGATAGAGAGAAGAGGGAAGATAAAGAGAGAAAATGGAGGAGCAAGAGATAGAGAGAGAGAAGAGGGAAGATGAAGAACATGTTATTGATTTGTTGAAACTGTAAGACCTATACTATTCTATTCAGTTGTTATCACTAAACCATTTTGTTTGCATGTGTCTATCTATATATTGTTTGAAAATAATAATAATAATAAGTGTAGTCATTATCTATTTGGCTTGGTTAAAATATGTATGTATATATATATTTAGGCTCTTATTTATTCTTACTTTTATTATTGTTTATCTTATATATAATAGTTAGTGATTGATTTTTTGTATAATATAAAGTCATTAATTATTAAAATAAAATGTAAAAAACTCAATTTATAGTGATTTAAAAATATGAAATATATTGGATCATACTTAAAAATTTACAAAAATTGATCAATATTTACTTTTAACTCAATAAATATGATCATGGAAAAAAAATATGCGTATCGGTAAGTTTTTTTAAAATTGTGCGAAAAATAAAAAAATTCACGGTTCCGTTTACCGCAACCGTTACACTACGGCCTTTACACCCCATAACCGCAACCGCGTCACCGCCACCGTTACGGCGACCGCAACCGCTTTTCAGAACCTTGCCAACAACGAACATGAAGTGAGGATTGGAGACGACATCTACAGTAAGGAGGAGGAGCATGTAGATCCTAACACTGAAGGAAGGGACCATAACGAAAAAGTGCAAGAAGTGAATCCAGAGGCGAATAATGTCACCAAAGGCCGGGAAGGGAACAAGAATAGTAGCCGAGATGAGTACTACTGTGAAAGGGACCTTCAGGTATGGAGGGACAGACGCCGAAGAAAAGACGAGGAAACTGAAAAACATAGCAAATATGTTGACAGATCTACAGACAGTGGTCAACCTCATGATGCAGAACAACGTGATGCAACCGAACATCCCCATTACAGGACATGTCGGCACCAACAACCAAAACCGGTGCCCAGAAGACAAGATCTTGGCCTAGATGATTAGGTCCGAGGAGACAAGAGCTCAGCCGAAGTGAGCAGATCCTGAATTCCAGATCCCGGATCCCAAATCCTAGAAGACATGATCTCGGCCTAGATGATTAGGTCCGATAAGATAAGAGCTCAGCCCAAGTGAGCAGATCCTGGATTCTAGATCCTGGATCCCAGATCCTAGAAGACATTATCTCGGCCTAAGTGATTAGGTCTGAGAAGACAAGAACTCAGATCCCGGATTCCAGATCCCGGATCCCAGATCCTAGAAGACATTATCTTGGCCTAGATGATTAGGTCCGAGAAGACAAGAGCTCAGCCCAAGTGAGCAGATCCTGGATTCCAGATCCCAGATCCCACATCCTAGTAGACAAGATCTCGGCTTAGATCATTAGGTCCAAGAAGAGAAGAGCTTAGCCTGAGTGAGCAGATCCAAGATTCCAGAAGACAAGATCTCGGCCTAGGTGATTAGGTCCAAGAAGACGAGAGCTCAGCCTGAGTGAGCAGATCCAAGAATCCAGAAGACACAATCTCAGCCTAGATGACTAGGTCCGAGAAGAGAAGAGCTCAGCTTGTGTGAGCAGATCCAAGATTCCAGAAGACAAGATCTCGGCCTAGATGATTAAGTCCGAGAAGAGAAGAGCTTAGCCTAAGTAAGCAGATCTCAGATCCATGAAGATAAAAAGGAAGCACACAAGTTCAGACTGAAGTCGGCCAGGTTAAAGACTTTTATATAAGGTCTACAAAGGAGTATGTAGAAGCCATGCAAGGGGCATATCCCTTGCCTATAGAGCAATATCGCAAGGATTCTTTTGGCCTTACATGCAAAAGGAAGCTGAAGCCTATATAAAAAAGCGTGAAAATGTTGTTGAAATCCACCTGCAATGTGCGAAAGAACAACAATTCGGCTGGGGACATACCAGCAACAACTTGCTAGGGCTTACAACAAGAAGGTCAGCCCAAGAGAGTTCAAAGTTAAGGACCTCATCCTGAGAAAGGTTGTTGGCAATAAGAAGGATAATAGGGAGGCCAAACTTGGCCCAAATAGAATCATCTCGGTTGCCGGCAATGGGGCATATCGGCTGAAGTAATAATAAAATGCTAGTTTGATTTTTGTGAATTTGAAATCTGTGCGATAGGACCGACCAGTCCTATGACGATGTTTTTGATTGAAACATGACGAATAACTTAAACTTATTATATGGCAGAGTTCTTACTTGCATATAATATAGTTGAACTAAGTTGGCAATGTTTCTGATTGAAACATGATGAATAACCCTTTTTGCTCCCTCTATTGATAGATCAAGGGCCCTCCTGCCGTCGTTTCAGTGACTCATAGGGCTTCCCTCAGCTCAGTCTTTTTGGTTCTTGAGAATGGTTGCCACCTCTCCCAGGACCGGAATGATTCTCCCTGCCCGATGGGTCTACATCCATCCCTGAATGTCGTCGGGTACTGTTAACTTCCCCGCCATTCTTGTAACTGTCACCTGTAATCCGCGCAGGTGTGTCCGCACCCCCCTGAGTGGACGAGAAAGAAAGGATTTCTCGGAGCAACCCCCCAGGTTCCAGACCCAGGAGTCAACTTTCCCGTATGAGCATTCGGTACATGTATCAGTCCGTGGAAGAGTGAAAGGGTCACCACTACTGAGGATCTCCCCCCTAATCTTAGATAGGTCGTCTGAGGGTTCGCCGCGGTTCATTGCTGTGCTTACACACTAGGCTACCCTTCTCCGAAAGCTCCGCGGGACCACCTACCACTAGTCTTCGGCCGGAGGGGTTTATTGCACAAAAACGCCGGGACGCAGGCTCCCGAAGAGGGAAGCCCAACGAATGTCAGATGCAAAGCCCCGCACCTCATTAAGATCATATTGGCATACTCTCCCAAAAAAGAAAGAGCAGACCCCATTGAAGACGGGAGTGAGGTACAACAAGGCCATTTCTGTCCGCCGCCCTTCTCACGGAGCCGTACGTGGACGTTACCGCTCATATAGCTCCCAGCCAGCAAGCAGTTAGCCTTCCTCTACAAGGAATGGAAGTGTGGATGAATCGACATGACTTATTATATGACAGAGTTCCTACTTGCATATAATAGAGTTGAACTAAGTTGGCAATGTTTCTGATTGAAACATGATGAATAACTTAGACTTATTATATGGCAGAGTTCCTACTTGCATATAATAGAGTTGAACTAAGTTGGCGATGTTTCTGATTGAAACATGACGAATAACTTAGACCTATTATATGGCAGAGTTTCTACTTGCATATAATAGAGTTGAACTAAGTTGAATTAACCTGGACTTGACATATCGGCAGAGTCAAACACAGATTGAAACTAAGTGCACTTAGGTAAGATTAACAGAAGAACCAAGGTTGAGAACATCGGCTAGTCTCTGTTTAAATATAGACTTCGGCAACGAGGTCAGAGCCACATACTTAATGAGAACCCAAGTGGAACTTAAATTCACATTAGGGGGCAGAGGGCTGAAGAATGATGCTTGGGAGTTGGAATTTTCAAACAAAGATCGGTTTAATACTTGTTGAAATTTAAGAAAAATTTACAAGTTGAAGTTAAACTGAGGTCATGTTTAACACTTGTTGAAATTTATAAAAAATTTACAAGTTGAAGTTAAACTGAGGCCATGTTTAACACTTGTTGAAGTTTTATGAAAAATTTACAAGTTGAAGCTAAACTGAGGTCATGTTTAACACTTGTTGAAATTTAAAAAAAATTTACAAGTTAAAGTTAAACTGAGGTTATGTTTAACACTTTGTTGAAATTTTATGAAAAAATTATAAGTTGAAGTGAATCCGAGGTTATGTTAAAGGAAGATTGGTTTAAACACTTGTTGAAATTTTTAAGAAAAATTTACAAGTGAAGCCAAGGTTGTATTGAAAAGAAGTACCTATGTACTTGCCGAAATAAACCGATAGTGGTTTAACCGAGATATTCCACCCCGAGGAGGTTGCACAGTTCAGGTTTACATTGAAGACATGCAAATTATTCTAAGTATAGAATTATGCAAGAGTAAAAAGAAGACAAACATTCAAAGCACTTGAAAGGGAAAAAAGTTGTATATGCATTCAGATAAGGAAAGAAGGCACCTCGGCCTGACATTGAAGAATGATTGTTTAGATTGCAAAAATGGCACGTCGGCCAAATTAAAGCTTACATTGTTTCAAAAAGTAAGAAAAAAGTACAAGGTACAAAGAAAAACACAGATTGATAAAAGAGGAAATAGTGACTCACCGAAGAAAAATGAAGCCGGTGTTGAGTACGCCGGAGTCAGATGATGGCAGCAAATGGAAAGGATCAGCAAAAACCTCGCCGGAGGAGGTGAACGGTGGTGATTGCAGAGAGCTTTAGAGCTTGAAGCAATAGGAGGATTAGAGAAAGTTAGAGAGAGAAAGCTTACACGAAGACGAAGATGCAAAAGTGAAAAGACGGAGAGAGAGAAGTGATTTTGATCAAACACACGAAATGGCAGCAAAAACGCATTTAGTGTGCCTAGGACGACGTGTTTGTCAGACGGCGCACGCAAGTGCGATGCGACTTAATGGCCTGTGTCGGGCACAGCTCAGTAGGGGAAAGACGTGTGGCAAAAACGGTTGAGTTGCTGTGTGCGACAACTCATACGCATGATGAAACTCTTGGAGTTCTTAATTTAATGGAGCAGGACCTCGGCTAGGAGGACGATCTCGGTTGTGGAACTTGAACAAAACTTGGTTTTTTGGCTTTAAGGCATTGATGAAAACAGACTAAGTCTTGGTCATATTTGAGCCGACGAATGATGACCTCGGTAATGAAGGATAAAGCGGACTTAGCCGATGTGCTAAATGAAAGGAATGATATAGGTTCTATTACCTCAGGATGCCGAGGTAATAAAACCTAGGGGGCAGTTGTGGGGACATAATTTTTGAATGATAACACGTGGCCGAGGTGACACCGAAGTGTCAGTCGAGGTGTCACATGTCTTGGTCATGATACCGAGATGATCTCGGCTAGGCCGAGGTTATCTGCGAAGAAATCGGAATCCGGGATAAGCGGATAAGGGACAAGAGTCCTAGAATGGGAGAGGACTTCTGTTTCGATAAAGATAAGACTCTTAGAGAGTTTATCCCAATCCTACTGGGAGTCCAAGATTAGCAGTAATCCTAAGTCCATTAAAGCTAGGCTTCTATTGAGATTAGGTAAGTGTTGGCTATAAAAAAAAGGCACCCCCATAGGTCTAAGGTATGCTTTTTATGCTCTGAATAGTGAATTAAGCACTTTTGCTATTTTTGAGAGATAACTGACTTAATCGTCGAAGTGCCCCCGGGTGGACGAACCACCGCCGAAATCTCTTCTTTTTGTGACAGGTCGTTCGAGCTTAATCTATTCTGCCAGTGTTCACTAGCTGAGTGCTTGATTGACAGTGCGGTCGAAAATTGACACACATTTTCCATAAAATTGGACATATAATTTCAATTAACTTTATTTTTTCCAGAATGTTCACTGTTTATTGTTTCTGTGAACCTGTGTTTTGATTTCCCCATAAATGTGTCATTATTGAGGAACCTGTATCATGACCCTTTTGCTTTTCTCATACAGTTCATGTTTTTCCCTAGGATTATACACACTAGTATTTTGATGACTCGGGTAGTAAAAAAAAAAAAGAGAAAATGAACTTGTGTTTTTGCTATTCCCTAGAACTGTAATCATTCCGTAGGCCACTGTTTCAATTGGTTTACATATAATTCTAATAGATATAAAAGAAAAATGCTTCGGACCCCCACTGGGAGTCGACTTCCAGTGAGGTGGCGCGTCGTGATTGGACAAAAAAAAAATTATTTTATTTATTTATTTATTTTTTTGAGTTTCAGCCAGTGGGGGCTCTCCACCTCACTAGGGGTGCGACCCCACTGGGGTCTGCAGCATAGTTGGATATAAAAAGGCCACTGTTTCCCATGAAAGTTCATGATTAGAATTCAAATAATTATCTTGTTTCAATTGGTTTACATATAATTCTAATAGATATAAGAAGGCCACCGTTTCCCACATGAAAGTTCATAATTAGAATTCAAATAATTACCTTATTCATGCTGTGCGTCTCTGGTACTAATTGTATAAGGTTATGTGTGTTTAACATACTCTGCATGCTCATTGTTTGGTTCTACTATTATTTTTTAATATAATTTAATTTTATGAGTACGATATCTATTTTCTTATCATAATTCATGTTTCTTTATTTTATAATTTTATCATATAATTTGCATGCTCACGGGGTTTTAAATTTTTTAGTTAAAAGCTAACATGCTAAATATGTTCTACTTTTCTAGTATAATATACATGTTCATATTTTCTAGATTCTAATTTAATTCACATGTTTATTAGATCTTAGATTTGTAGGATAATTTTGATGTTCTAAATTTTCTAAATTTTAGTTTTTAGAATTATTGGCATGACTTTATTTCTAGAATCATTTACATGTTAATTGCTAGCATTATTTACATGTTTATTGTGTAGTAATTTCAAATAACTCATGACTATTAAATTTTAATTTAATTTTTAGAGTTATAAGTTTTTTGTAACTTGTCTAGCTTTATTTGGGAGTTATAAGTTTATTGTGTAACTTGTCTAGCATTTTAATTCATTAGTTAATTTTGTTATTAAATAGTTTGCTAGAAGTTTTAAAAATAGTTTATTGTATTTAGAATTTCTTTAGATTATTTGTTTTGAATTTTTTTTGTTTTTTTATGCTAACTGTCTTTACGGGAATATCTATGCGAGAGGGAATGGGAAAATACAAAACCAAATGAATAGTATTTGAGACTGTAAAATCAAAAAATTTGGAGTACTAACTTTTTGTTGAACAGAAATACCTAAGCGTGGAAAGAAATTTTTGGACCAATAGAATCCTATTTGGATTGGTTTATATTTCTTTTAATTGAAGCAATTTTTGCTTGAATTTTAGTTGTGGTTAATTTACCAATATGTTGGCAAATTTGTTTGCTTGTAATTTTTTAGAAGCACTTTATTTGGTTGAAAGTGTTGTAGCAATTTTTTTAATTGCTTGTAATTTAGTTAGCAATTTTTTAATTGCTTATAAGTTTTGGAACTTGATTTGTTTTAACCTAATTTATTCCCCGAAAAACTTAATTATAAATTCATTTCCTATGGACTAGAGTCAATATACTCTTGAAAATTTTGTCTAAGATTAACTGGGTCTTAAGTGGGATCCCTCCAGTATTACTAGAAACTTTCCTAACTATGTTCGATTTTAAGGTAATGGTGAGACTAATTTTGAATTAAATTTCTAACTTTGAGATTTTCTAGTGTTTAAGTTTAATTTCTGAAAACATAGAATAGTAAAATTCTGTTATATTTTTCAAAAATGACAACTGTCACTGATGCTGCTACTGATGCTACTAATGTTGATGGGGATCGAAATCCCGAGACAACTGGCTTGCCAACCCCTACTGTGACCTCTGTGGTCAACCCTGTTGCTACTCTTGCTGTTCTGGAAGGACCGCTCAACCATTATGAGCGCCAGAAAAGTTCATAGGAGTGAATTTCAAGAGGTGGCAATAGAAGATGCTGAAGATATTGTTCTACCTGACTACTCTTAGCCTTGTGAGGTTTTTGAGTGAGGATCCACCAGTTGTGGAAAAGACCAGTGATGGAAAAGAATGAGTAAGACAAGCAGAAGCTCATGGCTCTAGATACTTGGAAGCAGTTAGACTTCCTTTGCCGGAACTATGTTCTGAATGGCTTGACAGATACACTACTCAACGTGTTTTATGCCAAGAAGTCGGCGAAGGAGCTGTGGGATGCTTTGGACAAGAAGTACAAGACCAAAGATGCTGGGGCAAAGAAATTTGTCTTTGGCCAGTTTCTAGACTTCAAAATGGTGGACTAAAAAACCGTCATTAGCCAAGTCCAAAATTTCCAAGTGATTATGTACGAGATTCATGTAGAGGGAATGTTCCTGAGTGAATCATTCCAAGCAACTGATTGAGAAGCTGCCTAATGGTTGAAAAGACTTCAAGAACTACTTAAAGCATAAACGAAAGGCGATGATAGTTGAAGAGCTCGTTGTCAGGCTCTGAATTGAGGAAGACAACAAGAAGAAGGGAGGAGTACCTCTACTGTGAAAGTGAACATGGTTGAGCATGGCCAGTCCTCGGGGGTGAAGAAGAAGCCACCGACAAGAAAAAGCTCGAAGCTGTGGTCTAAAGGCGGTGTCTCCAAAAGGCCAGTCTATAAACCGTAAGAACCTACTTTTAGGTTCAATGGAAAGTGCTTCAACTGTGGAAGCGATAGGCATCAGGCTATTGATTGCCGCAAGAAGAAGAAGTCGTACAAGAAGTACCCTCCATGGAAAAAAAGTCGGGCTCACATGGCTGAAATGGAGGATTTGTTACAAGTTGTGGATGACATGTATCTATCAGTTGTCGTCTCTAAGGTGAACATGGTGGGGTCCAACCCGAAGGAATAGTGAGTGAACACTGGGGCCACTCACTACATCTGTGCTGAGAAGAAGATGTTCACAACTTTCAAATCGGTTTCAAATGGCGAGAAGTTGTTTATGGGAAATTCTGCGACCTTAACTATTGAGGGTAAAGGCAAAGTGGTCTTGAAGATGACTTGAAGAAAACAGCTAACTCTGAACAATGTCCTATTTGTGCCAGACATTCGTAAAAACCTTGTCTCAGGGTCGCTCTTAAGCAAGCATGGCTTCCGTATGGTGTTTGAGTCTAATAAGGTCATGTTGGCTAAGAGCGGGTGTCTATGTGAGGAAGGGGTATATGTCAGGTGATATGTTTAAGCTCAATGTAATGACTATTATCCTTAAGATTAATGAAAAAACTTCTTTTTCTGCTTATATGTTTGAGTCCCTTGAATTATGGCATAGTAGACTTGGTCATGTGAATTTTGACTCTTTGCGTAGATTAATCAAGTTCGATCACATACTATTTTTCAAGATTAATCCAAATCATAAGTGTGAAACTTGTGTAGAAGCTAAATTGACAAGGACTTTATTTCATTATGTTGAAAGAAGTACCAAGCCTTAGATTTAGTGCACAGTGATGTGTGTGAGTTGAAAGTCGTACAATCATGTGGTGGCAACAAGTACTTCATTACTTTTGTTGATGATTGCACTAAATACTGTTTTGTGTATTTGCTTAACAGCAAAAATGTGGCGATTGATAAATTTATTTTTTTTAAGAATGAAGTTGAGAATCAACTAAGTCGAAAAATTAAGACTTTAAGAAGTGATCGTGGTAGAGAATATGAATCACCTTTTATTGAGATTTGTGTTCAATTTGGAATTATCCACCAAATTATAGCGCCTTATTCCCCTCAGTCAAATGGTGTTGTTGAGTGAAAAAATAGGACGTTGAAGGAAATGATGAATGCAATGTTGATAAGTTTTGAGTTCTAGGTTGCCACAGAACATGTGGAGAGAAGCAATTCTCTCTGCAAATTGCATTCTAAATAGAATACCTCGGAAGAAAGTGAATAAGACTCCATATGAATTATGGAAATGTTGCAAACCTTCTTATAATTTCTTACGAATGTGGAGGTGTCTTGCCAAAGTGGTGGTACCTACACCCAAGCGGGTTAGGATAGGTCCAATAACCGTGGATTGTATATTCATTAGTTATGTACGGAATAGTAGTACATTTAGGTTACTTATGCGCAAGTCTGATATTTTAGATATACACAAAAATACCATTATGGAGTCAAGGAATGCGTCTTTCTTTGAGGATGTGTTTCTTTGTCGAACCCGATGAGAGGATCAAAGTTTTGAAAAGGAACGAAGATGATCCGAATAATAGTGACTAAGATGAGGAAGTAGATAAGCCAAGAAGTAATAAGAGGGCTAGGACTTCTAAGTCCTTTGGTTCGAACTTCTTGACTTATATGTTAGAGGGAGAATCTTAAACTTTCTATGAAGCTGTGACTTCACCTGAAAGTCCTTTGGGGAAAGAAGCGATTAAGAGTGAAATTGACTCCATCTTACAGAACCACACTTGGGAGTTGGTTGATCTACCCCCAGGCAGTAAGGCCTTGGGGAGTAAGTGGATTTTTAGAAAGAAGATGAAAGCAGATGGGTCAATTGATAAGTATAAAGTTAGGCTAGTTATCAAAGGATACAGGCAGCGAAAAGGCCTAGATTACTTTGATACGTATTCATTTGTGACAAAGATTACATCCATTCGCATGGTGATTGCGATAGTCACTTTACGTGGTCTGGAGATACATCAAATGGATGTAAAGACAGCTTTCTTAAATGGAGATTTAGATGAAGAAATCTATATGGAGCAACTTGAGGGGTTTTCAGCTCCAGGGCAAAATAAGAAAGTATGTAAGCTTGTCAAGTCATTATATGGTTTGAAGCAAGCTTCTAGGCAATGGTATGAGAAGTTTGGCAATGTTACGTTAATGGGTTTAGAAATGCGTATCTGCCCAAGACACTGACAAAGGTTATGTCATTTTGTATCTATACCTTTATAACATACTCATTGTTAGTAGTAATGAAGAAATGATTAGAATTATCAAGAGATTATTAAACTCTAAGTTTGACATTAAAGATATGGGCCTTGCAGATGTAATTTTGGATATTAAGAATACCAGAATATCTGGTGATATTGTACTTTCTTAATCTCAGTATGTTGAGAAGATACTTAAGAAATTTGGTAAATCAGATATGACTGTGTCTAGGACACCAGTAGACTTGAGTCTACATCTGACCAAGAATAATGGTGAGAGTGTCTCTCAGCTAGAATATTCTCGGGTTATTGGGAGTTTGATGTATTTGATGAGTTGTACAATGTCGAATATAGCCTACTCTGTTAGCAGACTAGATACACGAGTAATCCGAATGCTACTCATTGAAGGGGCATTATGCAGGTGTTAGGTTATCTACGCTACATCTGGGATTATGGGCTGCATTATACCAGATGCCTAGTGGTACTAAATGGGTATAGTGACGCTAATTAGATATCTGATATAAAAAACTCCTAATCAACTAGTGGTTATGTGTTTACCCTAGGAGGGGCAACCGTGTCTTGAAAATCTTCCAAACAAATGCTTATATCGGGATCAATGATGAAATTTGAGTTTATTGCTTTGGATAAAGCAACTAAAGCTGAATGGCTTCGCTAATTCGTTGAAGATATTCTACGTTGGCTGAAACCTGTGCCAACTATCTGTATTCATTGTGATAACTAATCGGCGATTGGATGGGCACAGAGTAATATATATAATGGAAAGTCTAGACGTATCCGCTGTAGATATAATTCCATACGACAACTACTCTCTAATGGAGTTGTCTCTCTAAACTATGTAAAGTCTAAAGACAATTGCGGATCCACTAACCAAAGGGTTAACTCTAGAGTTAGTAGAAACATCGTCAATAGGAATAAGGTTAAGGCCTTTAGTAAATGTTACCGGAACAGAAAACCCAACCTAATTGACTGAAGATCCCAAGATCTAGGTTCAAAGGGACAACCTAACTGCGTGTAACGGGTGAGTCACTGAAGAGGTAAATCCTCTTGGACATTCCTTTATACAGTGATGCCCTGTAGGGGTGGAAGGTTAAGCTAATGCTTTTAATGACTTAAGAGAGATGAAGAATCAACCGTGGTATATTGAGTTACCTTATATAGGTCACCTATGTGAGTGCAAAGTGGGGTCACTCTTTAAGAATTGACAAGGCCGAATTCTTTAAAAACACTCACTGAATCAGACTAGTGTTCCAATGCCATACCGGACACACCAGTGAGAACAAGAACAATGGTTGGACTAACTCTTGTGTGAGGTCCATTGTCTTGGTTTACATAAACGGTAGAACAATTCAAGGCATCATATTCACTGGTCAACCAGTAAATTCGATAGGTTTTCACTACGAAAGGTTCAAGGCCAACAACTACATTTTCTGATGCAGGGTTATTCTATGTGCTCTCTCTCCGAGTTTGTGTTGTAAACGTTGTCGGTTTTCTTTATTCGGTCAATTTTTATTTATATGGGGGATTGTTGAAAAAAAATAGTTTTATGGTTACTTCAATGTGAAATTAAAGTAGGTCCCAACCATCGGTTGAGGTGGGATCAAATGGGTTTAGATTCTTTGTAACAAGATCTTTACATCACAAAAAAAATGACTAGAAACCATTAAAGAAATTGTTTCATAAAGTTGGTCTCATGAATGAGTTATTGGGAATTGTGTATAACTATCAATCCCACATTGATTGTAGAGGAAAGTTTTGATGGGTATTTAAATCTCAAGATTTTGATAAGGGCATGCACATCCAAATTTTCCAAAGGAAGAGAGTTATAGATGCTCAAGAATGGGCTTGGGCCAAAACTATGGTCTAAGTTGGTTATTCAAAAATTGCCACGCGCATGCTGCTCGCCTACTCAGACCGGACTGGACTAGGACCGGGATCGAGTCTGGGTCCGTGATCCATGGGTCATAGATCTTGGGACTTGGGGCTGGGGCTGGGGCTGGGGCTGGGGCTTGGGCTTGGGCTTGGGGCTTGAGGCTTGCTGGAATGGGTCCGTGGTCTTGGATCTTAAGGCTTGAGACTTGCTGGAATAGGTTAAGTTTGGGCTGGGCTGGATTGGTGGCCCATCAACCTAATCTTTTGGACTAGGTTTGTTTGGTGGCTGCAGATATACACATATGTCTATATTGTGTGTAACCTCTACAGTTAGATGGTGATTTGCACCATCATTTTTTCTGCATTACTTCTTCAATTTTGCATAAATTGAATTCTGCATTTGTTACAGAAAAAATCATCCTCTCTCCCCCATTGTGTATAAAAGGAGACCTCCTCTTTGGTCTTAGGTATAGAATTTTTGGCTTTCATATACAGTCAGTCTGTTCCTATATTCTTCTTCCTGTGTGAGAGAATGCTGCCATTGTCAGTTCGCTGGAGCTAAACAGAAGGTGTTTCTACATTAGTGGATCTATATTGTCGTATCCTGGGAGATAGACGCCGATATTCTTCCAGCAGTCACGGTGAGGCGACGAATCTGTTTTAAGGAAATAGTTGTATCACACAGGTTTCGGTTTGTTTTCTTTTTTCATTTTATTTTGTTTAATATTTCTATTCATCGAGTTGTATAATTTAGTCCCATAATTTCATGTTTTGAAATTTAATTTATTAAATATGAATATGTTTGTTTTCTTTTAATTACACAATTTGTACAACAAATGGTTACATTAAATCCAAGTGGGCTTGTTCCGCACTGAAACTGGTGTAGATTTGCCCTTTTTTAAAAAAAAAATAAAAATAAAAAATTGGAAATAGGACCTATTAACTTACATGAGCACATGCTTATTCATGCCAAACTATCATTTGGAAGGTGCTTCAATTTCTGTTAACTCTTCTGCAACTTGCTGTTGGGAATCGAAACGAATTGTGTCTAGGCTTTTTTTTCATCTCAAACAGAAATATGCAAATAGTTTATATAATCGGTATTGGGTTTTAAGTTTAGATAGGCATTGTTCAAAGTAAAGAAGTAATATGTTTCATTTCCTAGTTAGTACTCTTGTATGTTTTGCGTAAATGAGGTTTGGCAACCAAATAACAGGTATATTGTCAACCAGTCAACTGGTTTATACAAAAAGAACTAAATTGATTTTTAAGCCTTAATGGATTTTTTTTTTCTCCATATATTTTTATTTTTATTTTTGTTGTATATGTTGCTTTAGAATTGTGTTCACTTCAGAAAATCCATCTATTTATGCATTTTGAAACCATCAGCATATATCACACAATCTGTCTACTGACATTATTTCTACCTTGAGTTTGCTTTATATATTTGTGATTTTGTATTTGACATACATTCTCTGCTTGCAGCAAATACTTAATTATTTTACGTACAAAGCTGTGAGGACTGTTCTAAACCAGCTTTACGAGATGAACCCGCCGAAGTATAGGTGGTTTTATGAGTAAGCGAATCATCATCCTTATCAAATCAATATGGCCTTTTGTACATAATTCTTATACAAAATAATGTGGCCTTTTGTGATCCTTTCATGTCAATCTAAAACACCCACCATTGTAGCTCATAATTTCCACAATATTACTGTCATATCATCCTGGATGGTTCTCTATATAAAAATCATCTCTATGTAAAAATCATTTTCCAAAACGTTCTGATGCTCTGCATGGGGCCTCACCGAACACGTACTTCTCAATCCTGAAATCTATGTTACTTGGAGTCGGGTGTGAGTATATGTTTAAGCATTGAATTCTTCCAATTCTTATGTCTAGGGATGCAGGGACACAGGTAGATATTCATATATATACATATATATTTTATTTCTAGAGGTAAAATAGTTTTCAGAAAGTAACAAAGAATATTTTATGTTATGGGAATTTTATGTATTATCATAAACTCACCTAGACATGTGAGGTAGGTATCTCATAACCTTAATCAAGTCTCCGAGTATTTCACACTTGGAAGAGTCCATGTACCAGATCCAGAAACCATCAACAAAATTGCAGTTTTGCAAATATTTTTTAAAATTTTTATTTTTTTAACCATCTTTAGGATGGGAATAAGGGAACGGGAAGCTGCGTAATGCAATAGTAAGACTTGAAACCAGGCATCATGCTTGGTAAGAAAGCATCGCATTCACCAGGCCAACCCTTCGGTCTTGCAGTCTTGGGAGTTAGGTTGGATACAAGCTATGAAGTATGGGTATTTCGAAAAGCATGCCGTACCCATACCGGGTACTTACCGGCGTACCGTACCTTGTATAGTACTTTTGCATACGTACCGGGTACACGAAGCACATACCCAAGTTTTTTCTTCTTAATTTTTGATGTACCCAGACGTTCTTAATACATATCCAAGCCGTACCGTACCTCAGTTGAAACAATATTTTCCTTCTATTACAGAGATAAAACTCATTTCATTAGATTTCTTTTTTAGTTTTTGTTTTATGTTTAGCATGATTTTAAAATTAAACTATGGTTTGTAAGTTATTTAATATATTAATTTTGATTTATACTTTTCCTTTTGGCATTAAATGTTAATTATAGGTTGGACCTTAACAAATTAAACCATTTAATTAATTTCTGCATTATTTTAAATTAAAAATAAATATTTTTTCACAAACGTACCAGGCCATACAAACGTACCAGGCCATACCCGTACCTTTTTTTTTTTTTTAAATTTTACCGTATCGACATACCTATATCGTACCAGTATCAGTACTCGTACCCATATATGTGCTTCATAGGATACAAGATTAGGTATACAACAGTTACGAGCAGGCAGCACATACTCTGCCCTAGACCAAGTTCACATAGTTGTCTAATATTGAATGCTATGGTAATTTACTGTCTCTAATTTTTGTCATTTCTCATTTTGTCAGTTTTGTTGCGTCAAACAAGCCTGGTGATGGGAAGCGTTTTATTCGCATCCTTGGGAAGGTAGCTTTCAAAAAACCTCGAGGATAACATGGACTTCTATGATCTTAAACTTATGCTACATTTGATGGAATCACACTTGCTAAAAAAGAAAAAAAAAATCATATTCATCGTGTTTTATTTTTGATAGGAGAAGCAAGATCTTGCTGAAAGAGTGATGGTAACGAGACTACACCTCTACGGAAAATGGGTTAAGGTATTGAATTTAGTACTTAACTATCTTTATTCAGCATGCACACTATGTAGACGCAAACCAATGTAAAAAATAAGAATAAAACAGTTTTCTTTGTATGTGAATTTTGTTGTAGAAATGTGATCATGCTGAAATATATAAGGAGATCTCTGATCAGAACTTGGAGTTGATGCGTGAACGACTCATGGAGACTGTTATATGGCCCTCAGACGACACAAACACGCAGCTCATGGGTTGAAACTTGGTCTTGGATTTCGTTTTTCTTTTCTTCCTCGAAAGCTTTAACTAGTTTAGTCTTTAAAATCCTCATTGATGTTATTTTCCACCAAGTAATAAGAGTTTTCATGTATTTTATATGGAAGTTATGTATATAAGTATCTCATCCATCAATTTTAGATATTTTAGATTCAAATATATTATTTCTTATTTGGAAGACAATGAACATTTTAGTACACATTACCTCAACTGGTCAAATTCAAGGTGTTTGAAATGAATGAAATAAAAAAAAAAAAAAAAAAAAATCATCCATTCTTGGCCGATGTATGCTTTGAAACCGCAAAACTCGGTTTGATCAGTTTCGTGGTTGGATCGGACGAAACCGAACTATATCAAACGAGCAAAAGATAAAAGGAAAAAACAATTGTAGATCTAACTTTGGCTAATATATATTGCATGATCCCAAATTATTGATTTTCCTTTCTCCATTCCATTTTAGGCAGTATTATAGGCATACATCTATGTATATATATTGGAAAATGGTTGACACCACTAATTAGTCGTAGCATTAATGGCAATAGCCCCACCCACTGTCACAATGTTGCTGTGGTTTTTTTTTTTTCCTTTTTTTTTAGTGTGTGCCAACTCACTAGTGGTGTTTTAGAGCACCACTTTTAGTGGTATGTATGTAGATCTTTGAGAAGAGTAGAGGAAACAAACCATTAAAAAATAAATAAAAATGAATGACAAATACCTGTATTACATAGATTTGTGATTGATCGGTAATATTTACATACAACAGTTGCCGTCACTCGCTTCGTTTTTTCAGCGGCCACCATCGCTCCTTCCTGCAACAATATATTCTTTGCTTGAGCCCAGTAGTCATAGATGTAAATTAGAACTGAGATCTCTGTGCATGAGAGGATGAGAGACAGAGAGAGTAGATAGAAGTTTAGAGTTCTAGAGTTCAAAGGTCGTGATTTATTCGGGTCTGAGAGAGAAATTGAAGAACAATCAGTGATGAATTGAAGAGAGAGAGAGAGAGAGAGAGAGAGTGGGGTGTAGTTGAGTTTTTGAGAGAGATGGTGGAAGAAACAATGATGAATTAAATAGAAAGAGCTGTTCAAAAAAAAAAAAAGAAAAAAGAATTAGGAAAATACTATAGATCCCAAACAAATTACCAAATAGATTACCAAACCTCTCACATGGGTGTGGGACCCATCCACATGTGATTTCATGTGATTTGTGTGAGTCTCACACTCATGTGAGAGGTTTGGTAATTTATTTGATAATTTATTTGGGATCCCCAGCATCACTCAAAGAATTAAATAGAAAGAGAGAGCAAGAGTCAGTGGTGTATTGAATGGAATAGAGAGAGAAGAAATGGGACGGTGATGTATATTGAACACGAAGTGTCTTAACACTAATATAATGAGTTGGTGGTGTAATCAATGTCTTGGGAAGATAAAGGTCAAAGTCTTAGTAACCTATCAAATGGCAACACACAGATAAATATAAATATAAAATATAAATTAACTACGGTTAGATCGGTTTAATCAATTTCAATTTTGCTAAAACCAGTACTCGACCGAATCTCAACAAGATTTGAAAATTCCAAACTGCAGCCGACCGTTCAGGGCTTCAAAACCGTCCCGTGCTATAATTGGGTCAGATTGATCAAGTAATCGGTTATTTGCACACCCCTATGTAAGACCCACAGGCACGTATATGAGCGTTCTATAGTTTGTCTTGTGTCCCTGGCAAAATTGCTAGTAACCGAGACTCAAATCTTGTGCCTGTACTCGAATATTAGCTGATCAGGGTGGTCACTGATCGCTACGGATGAAAAGAATCACCTGCGATCTACTTGCATGTAATGTGCCTTGAGACTTCAGGTTCCTGAGCTGAATGCCTCGGCCAACTTGGCTGCCTGTTCGGATTAAAGAACACAAATTATGAACATCAATAGCAATACATTGTTGTTAGAAAAACAAAACAGCCATCTTAAATTATTCATGAAAGGACACTTTGCTACAACCGGTACCATATTAACCAGGTTAAGTAATCATTGTTCATAAGGCAGAGGAGGCTGTGATGAATTCTGCTAACTTTCAAGCAAAGTCTTGGTCAATCCAGCCCCTCCCTACACACACAGACACACACACACACACACACATTCCAGTCTCACAAAATGAATAATCAAGTAGACCATCTTAATTAGCAAAACTGCAAAGTCCAAGTAGTTACTCTTTTAGGACTTCCATACCTTGAGAACCCCTAATTTGACCTCCCTCATCTGATCCTGGTAGCATCCTTTCTTTCTTAGAAGTCACTCCAGTTAAGGGCATCAATTTCACACGTGTCAATACACTAGCCTGAAAATACTGTTAGATCACTAGTCCCAAAATTTGAAGTTATTAGGAAGAGCACAACATTGTAGTCTAACAGGCTTCCTCACATGCAACCCAATCATGTATGTGGAGAGAAAACAAAGAAACATACCCAACGGGGGACCAAATGCAGTCAAAGACTCGAACTTGAGACCCCCCAGAACCAAAGCTCTAATATCATGTCTGATCACCACTAGTCTAAAAAACATAAGCTGCTAGAAAATAGACACAACATTGTACATCAGCTTATCCAACACTTACAACATTGCTATGAATTAGAGTGCAGCTGACAACATTTTTGTTTAGAAACTTGACAATGGTGCAATTATTCAACAGACACAAATTTACAGATAACATAATACATTACCTATTAAGCCCAAAAAAATGTACATGGAAAGGGATAATATGATACAAAGAACAAAATCATGTTTAGAAATGGGATGGCAGGTTGCACCATGGGGATTAGTTTTTTAAAATTAACCTGGTCACTGGTACCCACAAGATAAGCTAGCTCCCAACTATGTTTTGAATGGGAAAGCCTCAAAGCAATGCGCTACACCTGCAACAGAGAAAGGTAGCAGTAGAAGCAAATATTTCATTCACAATATATGAATGACTTCTAATGGCAACCACAAAAAGGGTGATGAGGGCAAAAAAACCGCATTGCTTAGCATGTTAATCAAAAAAATTCCTCTGAAGATTAAATCAAATCCACTCCAAGAAAATTTGTGCAAAAGTAGATCGCAAGTCTTCTTGAACTTGCACTGTTCAATGTCATATTATAACTTAACCAGCACGAGGTAGTTTTCTGCTACCCCATTAGAGCTAGGTCCAGCATTCAAGCCCCAGGTAACCTGCTGCACACATGAGGGTGTGGGGGATCCTTAGCGGATGGGCTAGCTTAGGGGAAAAACAAATACAAAAGAACAATGTCCGTTGTGTTCAATAAATGCTCGATTCATGACATATATAACAATTTTTTTCAAACAAGTAATATAGCAAAATTTAATGTTAAACTGTTACAATGATACACAAGTAACGTGCCAATTGGTATGACCATAAAACTTCAACATAAACCTTGACAGATGCATACCGTGTCGAGGGCCGCCAATGGAGGTGAAAATGATGCCTTACAAATTGTGGGAAAACCCAGGCACCAATTGGCATCAAAATCTCTTGTATTGGCTCTGAGTCTAATGAATGAGACAAAACAATCATGTCGAGCCATCAACAAAAGTCATGAATTGCCCCATTACAGTTCTTACATGAAGCTGATGCATGGAAAGAATCAAATTTAATGTTAACAAACAAATAAATAGCAACTAAAGAACCATCTGAATTTAGATAATTGGTAACCACCTTTACATCCAAGCAGGGATCATTGACCATATTCTTTAATTGAGAAATTACACTGCCATTTCGTAGTTTTACAACCCGATCATACGCACCGGGACTGCTTGGAAAGGCCAGATTTACTACAGCCCAGACAGCAGCCATGCGTAACTGGCCATCATTACTCTGTAAAAGCTTGATCATAATTGATTGGGTGTCGTTGCCCATTTGTGGGAAAAGCTGTTGCATAACTGCTTCCTTGTGGAACTCATTCCCAGATGCCACATTGCTGAGTACGTACATTCCCTATACCAGAAAGGTTGTTAACATCTATCAAAAGTGATACAAACACATAATCTCTCTTTTAAACACAGCATTCCCATCCATGTTCACATGATACAACATGGGTTCATGTAAATCCTATCAAACCCTTTTAACACATGGAAATGCACGTGCTCTAAATTCAAGCAATTATCACAATTAGGTTTCTATATAGAGGCAAGCAGTTTAATATGTTTGTTTCCATACTCATCTTTACCGCATTCATTAATAAATCTTACAATGATCACACAGCATTGATGGTTAACTGAAAATCATACTTACTATTACAGTATTATTCAATGGATCATGTGTCAAAGTATATATATCCCCTCCCGCCTCCCACCCACACCCCCCCCCCCCCCCCAAAAAAAAAAAAAAAAGGGCAGTGAAATTTATGATTCTTGGTCATACTGTACCCAGCATTCAAACCAAAAATGACAAAACATTGTGGTGTTTGGGAAGTTTGTGTGTTGGGTTTTTTTTGATTTTTTACACTAAAAGACAAACTTTTTGCAAAACCAAAAAAAACAAATCCAAACAAAATATCACATCTAACCCCATAATCATTTCACTTTTTCTCTCATAAACATCACATCCAACCACCAAAAAACCCAACTATCTTCCCAAACACCAAAATTTTTTTATCCAATAACATCCTACAACTAAAAAAACTTACATAAAAACCCACTTCCCAAACACCCACATAATAGAATCCTTAAACTAAAAAAATGGAAAGAGAAGGACAGAGACAAAAAATGGGAATAATAATGAGACAATCAAGAACAACCCATATGAGAGCACAAAAAGGACTTCCAAGCCTATCATTCACAACTATGAAGCACGGATACCAGCAAGAACAAGTCGACATGCCATTTTTCTAAAAATTAGGACACAAGTTGCATTAAGGGACACATGGAATATATATATATATATAATATAAATCCATATACTAAAAAAATCAATTCAATCAAATTAGGGATAAAAAAACAAAAATAACAATTCAAGAGGCAAGTATACAGTGCATTTTCATTTGATCATATTCAAAATTCCATAAATATACAATCTGACATCAAATATTTAAAAGATTGTCGCCCCACAAATTTGCCAACTATGTAAAACATCTTTAAATAACCCAAAAAAAAAAAAAATAAATAAATAAATTGTTCTTCCACTAAAAAAAACTGCATTGGAATAATTTAAACAAAAAAAGTATCGGTTCATCCACTATCTTCTTTTGACATGAAAAATACGAGTGATAATTGATTTTTGTGTTCATATTCTTTTCTTCTTCTTTTGTTCTCGTCTTCTATTTCATAAAAGTTTTTTTTTTTTTTTAACAAATTATCAAAAGATTTGTTAGAATCCCAACCAACATGGATTCTTAGTCAAACGAGATTCTTGGGAGATATAGAAAGATACATTTCAATGGCCCCATTTCAACCATCATTTAACACAACCCAACTTCAATTGCCTCACCTCCATCACCATCATCCATGAAGACTGTGGCCTCCAATAAGGAGTTGTGCAATTTCAAGCTCTATAGCATCTTCAAATGAATCAAAAGCATTGTCTGCTATGTCCCACATCTTGGTTTGTATGTGCACATATTGTGAGGTTTTTCTTGATAGAGGGAGAAGATTGCTATGAATGAAAAAAGGTATTCAACACATTTTGGAGTACTCGAATTCCTTATGCAACATGACAAAGAAGAAAGTTGCATGAGTAGCCACAAAGCTAGGTTTTGAAGCAAACGTGCACTTGCACCATAAGTAACACACCAACTTTTTGAATCCATTTGCTCCCTGCCCAAAGGAGATTTAGATGCAGTTGGTGGTAAAATGTCCAAACGACTTTAGGGTTTGCTGCATCACTAAGGGTGCTGGTATCATTGCTTTCTAGGTTAAGGGGCTTTGTGAGAACCAACTTGATCCAATGGTGGAGGAACATAAGAAGGGGATGGTAAAGTGGTTCACCGACTAGATGGCCTTGGGTTCATCACCCTCGATGACGGTCACAACGATCTTTTTTCCCACCAGCCCTCAATTTGATCCAAGGGCTTTTGGAGCCTTAGAGTTGGTGAGTCCAATGAGTTTGTGATCAAGTCCTGAGATGGTGGCCATACCAAAGCTCCAAAGCTGCTTATGTTACTTGGCTCAATGAGTAATTGATTCAAGGTAAGCACTGAGAGACGACAGTGGTAGTGGGTATGGCTTTAATGGCAAAGGCATGGGTGATGGTTGAGGTGGACACAGTAGGGGTGAACGGGGTTACGAAGGTGGTGGAAGTGGGTAAGGTGGAGGTAGTAGGTAAAGAGATGGGTACATAGGAGGAGGCAAGTATAGAGGTGGGCATTATGGCCGCTATTGTGGTGGTAATGCTTGCTTCAAGTGTGGGGGAAATATGCCCAACTGCTATGAGGATGGTGATGGAGTTGGGAGGTATGGAGTGTAGTTGGCAGCGACGGTGTCAATGGAGGTGGTTGCTAGAATGCCCTCACGATTCTCATTGAAATGGGTAAAAAGGGGATTAAACATGCATCTTTACATTATACAACCCTCTTCTTTTTAGCTTTAAATATCTCTGTTAATTTTGTGAATTGTTTTTGTGAGGATTACTACTATTATATGGTAACCTCTTTGGTAATTGACATGACATTGTTGGGTTTTGATAGGCTTTTTTGGATATGGTGATTTTAATCTCTTTCTTCATTCTATGTTGTTAAAATAGTTCTTTACATTGATGGCATGATGCCCTTTTAGCTTGCTGTTCAGAGGAGTTCCAAGATGGCGTTGTAGAACATTTTCAGGGCTTGATTTTAATCCATTCATACACATATTACTCACGTATACACATACATTTGGTTTGCTATTAATGAATCAAGGTTTACTTAAAACATGTCCAACAAATTTTGTATGCTAACCTGTGTTACATGGACTCGCCAGTTCAGGTGGGAGTACATGACACGACACGACACGGGTGTGGGTGCAAGATCTGTGTCTCACATGGCTCTGTTATCTCGGACACGTCTAACTTCGGGAAGAACTCCATACAAAAGAACTTTTAGGTAATGAGTGTGAAACTTGTTCCATACCTTTGAAAATTCGCTGGAGAAGAGAAGGTGTGTCGCAGGTATAGCTTGCAGTGTCGTCAACAAGCAACTCTCTCTCTCTCTCACACACACACGCACACACACAAAATGGATTTTTGTATTAATATTTGTATATATATATTTAATACAACACATATTCACAACTTTTTGATAAATATGCAGTTTATATCACATGGATAAAGAAGCAATCTGCAGTGTATGTTATGTGACATAGACTAGGTACAGCTTTTTATGTTGTCAATTAAAGAAGTATATTAGTATTATATAATCAAATAGAGACAGCTGGGTTTTTTTTTTTTAGTTCAGAATGTCATCAGGTGTGACATTATCTTATTTGCACTTGGAATTGTAATTTGATGATATGACACCACTTTCTTTGCCGCTTAACTTTCAATTTGCAAGCAACATCAGCTACATAAATTTAGTTATAGTTTCACTTGCAAAAAGCTTCAAATAACATCAACTTACAAAAAACAACTAATTCCTTTAAGCATTTTTTTTTAAATAGTATTAATTCATTTCCAACCCCTCCTTCCTAATTCAACAATATATAGAATATTTAATTTTAATGTATATGTTAAAATTCCGTATCCCCGTATCCATTTTAAATTTTTGGATACTTTTTAGCCTAGTCCCCATGTCCTATAATTGAGAGAGCATGCGAATCCGACTTCTGGACATGTACCCAAATCCGACTCTCTTACCAAGTCCATGTAACATAGTTGCTAACCATAAGAGATCTGGCAATCTTAGAAGAAATACCAATTATCAATTATCAATTATATGCCAGGTTTCTAAAATATTTCTAAGCAATTGGACCCTAATATGTCACTTGTTTCAATTAATCATGCAGTACCACAACCATCTAGTTACTCAATATGGCACAAAACCAATGAACTCTCCACATCAAATGGGATGGAAAATGTTAATTCTCAGGTCTTTCCACCAAAAATGAACTTCTAACCTGAATTAAAACCTCAGCTTTCGAGGCAGTCTGCAATTGCCTTCCAACAGCATGTAATATAAGGCCATTATCTGCAAAAACATACTCAACAGAGTCTATACACCCATCCACAAGATTGCAAACAAGAGCCAAAGCTTGCTCTTGGACAGAAGGCTCGGGGTCTGTGATGTAGACACAATCAAGTTGTAAGGTTAAAAAAAGTATATTAACACTATACTAATAATTACTTTTGACCATTACAAACAATAAAAATA
This sequence comes from Camellia granthamiana, assembly GCA_036172215.1. Taxonomy (NCBI): domain Eukaryota; kingdom Viridiplantae; phylum Streptophyta; class Magnoliopsida; order Ericales; family Theaceae; genus Camellia; species Camellia granthamiana. The sequence goes on along the minus strand of CM069915.1, from coordinate 73,776,229 downwards.
ATAATTACCACAAATAAGGCTTGTTAAAGTGGATGCTGTGAGCTCTAAGAAAATCCCTTCTCAACACCTGTGGTCTTTCAGGAACATCAAGTTCCTGAGAGCCCATACAGCATTTACCCTAACAGTTGACTCCATTGATTTTGATAGCTGAACAAGCTGTTTCACTCCACATTGCACAAATGCTGACTTCGATGTTGTAAAATTGACCACAATGTTGCTAATAACACCTAGAGCAGCAACCTGGAAAAAGAAGATTGAAGAAAGATTAGATACATGATTTTAACTCCAACAGAAATCATTGAGCATTGCAAGGGAGTGGTATAATGAAACAAAAGAATTCCAAGTACTCAACTCATCAAGCTAGATTAGAGGGCCTCTTTGACGAGTTCCATGATATTGTTGGTATTTTGGTATGGTGGAGATATCCATATGGTTTCCTTTCAGAAATGCAAGCCCCAGATTTCAAACTCTGGAAGAGGGCAGAACTTTATGGGGGATATTATTGTTTCTACAATGGTTGGGAACTAAGCATGTATAAGATTTTAGTTTCGTGTGTGTCATTCAACTGAGATCACTAGAAAAATGTCTAATATAAACAATCTTTTGTTTTTTATCAACAACAAAAAAAAATTGTATTAGTGAACGTGACAAGGGGCCACAACCCTTACACAATCAAGGAAAGAGAGAAAAGAGAAGGTACAAAAGATAAATTCATCACCCCTTCTGCAATCAAAAAAATTCGCTTCTATCTACCAAAACACTTCAATATTGCGCCAACTTCACATGACGTGCTTTTTCGGCTTCTAATATCAATTTCCATTTAGCTCCCCTAGCTTTACCAATAACCACAGCATGATTGATATCTGTGTGCTTCTCCTTGGATTACCTCCTAAATTCATCCATGAAGGCCAAGCAAACCAAACTAAGCCTTATGTCCCAACCAATCAAGTAAGGTCAGTTACATAAATTCTTTTTCGACAATGTGCTCTGTCAATGACTATATGCTCAGTTAAATTAAATAAATTTAGATCTTTTTTTTTTTTTGATAAAATAAAGACAGTATTTTTAAAGGAAAAACATCAAGATGATGCTAACAAATACAAGAGAAATATCCATACCAACTACCACCATCTAAATAGAAAGAGAATCCAAAAAATCTAAAAATGAAAACAAATCCAGATCCACTCTCTCCGACACCCAATTATACAAAACACCCAGAAACCTATAAACATTGTAGAGTGCTGATTGTGGGTTTTTGTCCTATTTACTGGGTCTCTGACAAGAATTAAAATTCAATAACCATGGTGGTGACTTTTACACAAATTTTTTTCATTTCGCAGATCATATTTAGAGGTAGCTCTTCATTTCTTTAATTTTCCTAGAAGTTTGTTTATGCTAATGCTTTCTCACAAACTTTTGGATGAATGTATAGAGAGACTTTTTTTTGGATTGGGGTTTTAAGAGATTTGCAATCATAGAGATTATATTGGGTTGAATTTTAGAAGATTCGAATTAGATTGCCAGAATAGAAGAAGATGAATTCATTTTTCCATGAATAATCCTAAATTCCTATTAAATTGTTGTTAGATGGTCATTCATTTTGTGCATGAAAGTCATTGTAGCATGTAATGATGAAATCAATACATTTTTGTTGAGATTGATTGAAATTTATAATTTTGGAGTCTTGGTTGCTGCTAGTTTCTTTTGGTTTTCATTTCCCCAAATTATCTACGTAAGAATGTCAGATTTCCTCCCTTGGTAGATGTCCCAATCAGGTTACAAGTTTGGCCAACAAGTTTTGTAACAAATTTTTATTTAGCTTTTCTATGACGATAGTTTTGTTAGATTCTATTCTATCTTCTTGATTCTATTTGGATTATTTTATTCAATTATGTTGATAGCCATGAACCTTGATTCATTTGTGTTACGAAAATGGTTTGTTAATGTCAGTGCTAGTTTGGGGTAGTTTGTTTGAAAGTACCTTGACCAAGTATTTATTCACTGTAAGCAACATTTTCACATAAATTTCCAGTATTTTTTTTATTTCCACCATAAAAGTTTTCTTTCTTATTTTTTTATTGGTGTTCCCTTAATGATAATATTAAACATTTGACACAAGTGTATGCTAGGATGATGGTTTGGCAAAACCTTCTACCTCCCTTGGCAACCCTACCACCTGTTAATGATGTAGGCAAAATCTTAAGTGCTACTGGAAGTGTGAAGTACGGCATTTTGATTGTGTTTTTTGTTATTTTCTTCTCTTTTCTTTTATTCTTTTGAACTAGGTTGTAAAATTAGAGTTTATTTCAAATTAATTATTTCCGTTGATTTTGATATTTTTTTACTGGTTTGTGCGCTTTTGTTTAGAGTATATTAGTTGGTGTACTTTGGTTATTCCATTTACATGGCATTGGTATGTCATGGGTGGGAGTGTAAGATTTCTGAATTAATCTCTATATTCAATTGTGTAGCAATACAATGTGTACATCTGATATGTATATAACAATTCTAGGCCTAATCCTAAATAGGAAATAAGAATAAACTTAAGAACAAAATATTCACACAATAATATATACTAATATTCTCACACCCCCGTTTAAACTCAAGGTATTTTAGTAGAAAATATTGAGAGTTTGCCAAGAAGAAACTGAAATCGAACAGTGGTGTGAGTCTTGGTAAAGAAGTCAGCACGTTACATAGCCAAAGGGACGAAAGGAAGCAAGATAGAGCCAAACTACAGATGCTGATGGACAAAGTGACAATCAATCTCAATGTGTTTCGTCCGTTCATCGAAGGCAGTGTTGTGGGCAATCTGAATAGCACTACAGTTGTCGCAATAGAGAGAGGTTGGAGAAGATTGAGGGACACCCAAATCTGACAAAGGACAGCGAAGCCAAACAATCTCAGCAGTGGCATGGGCTATAGTACGGTACTCAGTTTCAGCAGTGGAACAAGCAACAACGGTCTGTTTCTTGCTCTTCTAAGAAATCAAAGAATCACCAAGAAATATGCAAAAGTCAGAAGTGGACTTGCAATTAGTGACATCACCAGTCCAATCAAAGTTAGCATAGGCTACCAAGTGTAGGGAAGAAGTAGAAGACAACAAGAAGCCTTGAAAGATAGTACCTCGAAGATAGCGAATAATCTGAATCAAAGCAGCCCAATGGGTAGAGCGAGGAGCAGAAACGAACTGGCTAACCACATGAATAGTATAGGCAAAATCAGGGAGAGTAACCATCAGATAGACTAAGCAACCCATAAGTTCTCGTTATAAAGTGGGATCATCTAGAGACACATCATCAGTAGTGTTGAGCTTCACATTAAACTCAATTGGGGTATCATAAATCTTAGTGCTAGTAAGACTGGCACGGTGAATAAACTCATTTGCATACTTGGCTTGAGACAAAAAATAGCTCTTGGGAGAAAAAGAGACCTCAATACTGAGAAAATACTGCAATGGGCCCAGATCTTTCATTTCGAAGGTACGAAAGAGATGCTGCTTGACCTCAGAGATAGCACAAGAGTTAGAGGTAGTGATGATCATATAATCTACATAAACCAATAGGGCAACAAAATCAATAGAGGTGTAGAGGTGAAACAAAGTAGAATCCTGATCATAAGAGTAAAAACGGTCATAACAAGCACGGGAAGGCTGCTTTAAACCATAAAGAACGCGGCGAAGACGACATACCTCTCCAAAAGAATGACGAAGACCAGGGGGAGGACGTATGTAGACCTCCTCGGCGAAATGGCCATCAAGAAAAGCATTCTTAACATCTATTTGATAGAGAGGCCAATCACAAATAGCAGCAACAGAAATCAAAGTATAAACAGTAGTCATCTTGGCAACAGAGGTAAAGGTATCCTCATAATCAATATCATACTTTTGTGAGAAACTTTTGGCAACGAGGTGAACTTTGTAGCACTCGAGAAAACCATCTGAATGAGTCTTGACTTTATAGATCCATTTGTAACCAATCATATTCTTGCTAGCAGGCAAAGGAATTAGCTCCCAAGTAGCAATCTTCTGCAATGTAGACAACTCATCATCCATAGCTCGGACCCAATTGTGATCCTAATAGGTTTCCTTGTAAGACTGAAATTCTGAAAAAGAGTGAATAGCAGACAAAAAGGTATAGTATAAAGAAGAAAAACATGTTTTAGCAAAATCAAGTCTGACTACTTGTTTACGGTTGCGAATGGGATACTTATAGTTAGCAAGATTAAAGTCGTCAGAAGCAAGAGGATTAGTAGTAGGGGCAAAGACAACCGGTGAAAGGAGAGCCTTGCGACGAGAATAGACTAACAACAGAGGAGGAGAAGGAGCAGGAGAGGGAGGGGAAAGAGGAGGAGAAAAGGGAACAGACTCATAAGAGACAGTAGAGAGGGACTCAGCAAGAGGGGCGGTAGGAGGAGAAGAGGGAACAAGCTTATGGGGAACAGTAGAGATGTACTTAGTAGGAGGGGCCACAAAAGGAAATGAATCAATGTGAACAAAAATCCTCTTTGGAAACCTGAGCAGTGATAGGAGGAAGCTGAAAGTAAAATAGACTTACGAGAAAGAGAACATGACATAAGACATAAAGGCAATGGGAAACAGGGTCGTAATAACGATAACCTTTCTGAGTAAGACTATAACCAAAAAAGACACACAGGACAAACTGGGCACTAAGTTTGAAAAGAATGAAAAGAACTATTTGGCTTACTCATAAATGTTGTAGAGGCCATATATATAATAGATTCATGATACAATTTAGAAAACGATATAAATAAAGAAATAATACTAAATCAGTGATTGACACAATCACAGATTATATACATAATACTAAAAAATAAAAAGATTCTATGTATTCTAATTTCTATATTAAACACTCCTTAAGCTGGTGTGAAGATATTCAACAATTGCAACTTGCCAATGGATGACTGGAAGAACCCGGAAAAAACTCAACTACTAGTCCAAATAAATGCTACCGAACAAAATCTGGTAGTCCACTAAATAAAAAAGGTCAAAAAAGTGCTTAATACATCAGCACCACACCCTAGAAAGGGAAAAAAACATGGACTGAATTGCTCTAGAAGAAACTAACTGGAATCAATGTCGGGACAGTTTAAAGGGGTCATGCTGGACTATTGTAGGAACTAACCGGAATAAATGTCAGGACAGTTTAAGGAGTCATGTCGGACTGTTGTAGAGACTAACTGGAATTAATGTCGAGACAGTTTACAAGGGTCATGCTGGACAGATGTAGAAAACTGGATGTTGAACCAGCAAGCGTGGCACACACATAACTTATGATATGGTGCTGAATGATGATAGCAACAGCTGACTGAGTGCGCCAAGGGGCGGCTTATTAGAAAGTACGCTAGGGAAGCGGCTTAGGTGGTGCACCAAGGAGGCGACTTGGGTTGTGCGCCAGATAGGGTGACTTAAGTGGTTCACATGATATATCACCATGCTCACCATGATATAAATATAATACCCCCCTCAAACTCAAATAGGTTTGAAAATAGAAACCTATTTGAGGTTGAAATAGAGGGAAAGACAAAGTGAAACAGAAACACACAAAAAAAATAAATTGCGAGTAAACAAAAATATATGATACAGATATTTGAGATAGGAATAAACTAGTGGATAGAGGAAGAGATCACCACAAAGTGATACTAAAAGAAAATATGGAAGTGGATTGGTTGAGGTCCAGCGGTCGGCCAAGGCAAAGCTGCCGCCTGCTAGTGAAGCAAAATTACTAAGTACTTAACCTAGCTCTGATACCAAAAAGAATTAAAAGTATTATTTGGCTTACCCATGAATGTTGTAGATGCCATGTATATATAATAGATTCATGATACAATTTAGGAAACGATATAAATAAGGAAACAATACCAAATCAGTGATTGACACAATCACAGATTATATACATAATACTAAAAATAAAAAAGATTCTATGTATTCTAATTTCTATATTCAACAGTTTGTGTAAGTTTAGAGAAGAGAAACAGATGGGGAATGAGTTAGGCCTCATCCCCTTTTATATTGATAATAATGAGTAATTACAGGAATGCCGTAAGGCATAAATTATGGGCCAACCCATTACATCAATCAAGGGAAAATAAAATCAAATAAGAATAAAATATTATTTCCTATTCTAACACTCCCTCTCAAGTTGTTGCGAAGATATCTCTCATACCCAGCTTGTTGAGAATGCCATAAAATAGTTTGTTCCCTATTCCCTTGGTGAGAACATCTGCTAGTTGGTCTCCAATCTTCACAAATGGAATACATATGGTGCTACTAGTGAGCTTTTTCTTGATGAAGTGCCTATCAATCTCCACATGTTTGGTTCTGTCATGTTGAACTGGATTATGAGCTATGTTGATGGCGACTTTGTTGTCACAGTACAATCTCATGGAATCAGTTTGATGGATCCCCAAGTCTCCCAACAATAGTCTAATCCATAGCAACTTACATACACCCTGAGCCATAGCCCTGAATTATGCCTCAGCACTAGATCTAACAACCACATTCTGTTTCTTGCTTCGCCACGTGACTAGGTTACCTTCAACAAATGTGCAATCTCTAAAAGTTGATCGTTTGTCAGTGACTGATCCAGCCCAATCCGCATCAGTGAATGCCTCCACACTGAGATGTCCATGTTTTGAGAAATAGAAACCCTTTCCAGAAAAAGCCTTTAGGTATCACAAGATTCTCATAACTGTCTCTAAGTGAGAATTTCTAGGAGAATGCATAAACTGACTAACCATGCTCACTGCAATGGCAATGTCTGGAGGTAAGTGAGATAAGTATATGAGCTTACCCACTAGCCTTTGGTAGCTCCCCTTGTCCATTGTCCTCACTTAGTTTCTAGCCCGGTTCTAGAGGTGTATCACATGGTCTACCTCCAAGTATTCCAGTTTCCTTTAGCAAGTCAAGTACATACTTCCTCTGGTATATGAAGATGCCATCCTTGGACCAAGCTACTTTAATGCCCAAAAAATACTTCAAATTGCCTAAGTCTTTGATTTCAAACTTCTTGGCTAAGTATTCCTTCAACTAAGGAATCTCCTCAACATCATCTCCTGTTAAAGCAATATCATCAACATAGACAATAAGAGCTGTGGCCTTACCAAGTGAGGAGTGTTTCACAAACGGTGGTGCTACATGCACCAATTAATGTACACACTAGTGTACCAACTAGTGTTATGCCATTATTACTGACTTCACCTATTATACAAATTACAAATATCCAAAACCTCTAAAATTATGTCACATCATCTGTTAGTATAGTAATTAGTACATTAATTAGTACATCTAGCATTATTTTTTCACAAATAAGGTGTGATCAGCTTGACTTTGCTTGAACCCATATCTCAGCATAGCTTGAGCAAACTTTTCAAACCAAGCCCTAGGGAATTGCTTTAGCCCATAAAGTGACTTTCAGAGCTTGCACACTTTACCTTTGGACCTAGCATCCTCAAAGCTAGGGGGAATATCCATATAGACCTCTTCTTCTAGGTCTCCATGAAGGAAGGCTTTTTTCACATCAAACTGATGAAGTGGCCAATCCAAATTTGCTACAAGAGAGAGTAGTATTCTCATAGAAATCATCTTAGCAACTGGTGCAAATGTCTCCTGATAATCTACCACATAAGTCTAAGGAAAACCCTTAGCCACCAGTCTTACTTTGTACCGTTCTATGGAACCGTCTGCTTTGTGTTTCACAGTGTACATCCACTTACATCCAACTGGATTTTTGCCTCTAGGTAACTCCATTAACTCCCAAGTGCCATTCTTGCTGAGAGCTCTCATCTCCTCCATCATGGCATGTTTCTATTTAGGAATGGAGAGAACATCTTGAAAATTGTTAGGTAGACTTACAGAAAAAATGTTAGACAGAAAGGATTTATATGAGGGAGACAAATTAGAATAAGAGACATGATAGTAATAGGATGCTGGGTACATGACTTAACCCCCTTCCTATTAACAATGGGAACATCAAGATTTGAGAACTCAAGCATAGGAGCATTAGGATTAGAATTATCTGGACTCTTAGGAGAGGGAGGTGACTCTAGACACTTATCCGGAGAAGAAGTTGGCAGTAGTGGAGGAAAAGTAGTCTCTTGCATACAGGTGACTTTCTGTCTATCTTTGTCCCTGACATTAACTTTGTCGTCTTCCTTTGTTGGCTCAACGTCCTCTATCTGTTCTACCACTGGTGGCATAGGAATCTCTTCACACCAAAGCTTCCCCTGAAGGGATGACTGTGACAATGAGGAGGGCGGAAAGTAAGACTGAGACTCAAAGAAAGTGACATCCATGGAGACAAACCATTCGCAAGATGGAGGATGATAACACTTAAAGCCTTTCAAGTGGTAGAGTAACCCAGGAAAACACACTTAAAAGACCTAGGATTCAATTTACAACGAGTGGGGGAATGATTATGGACAAAACAAACACATCCAAAGGTCTTAGGAGAAATGGAGAACCCAGAAGACGTGGACCCGAACAAAACCTGAAGAGGGGTTCATTTTTGAAGGACTTGGGTGGGAAGACGATTAATCAAATAAGCTGCAGTGAGAACCGCTTCCCCCCAATATGATCGAGGGATGAGTGTCGTCGGCAATTGATTCCGTGCACCACTTGTCACGACCCAAACCAGCCCCTATAGGTTTAGCGTCATGACCGGCCAGTAATCATAAATTACATACGGCCTCCATACCAATAATCCATTTAATACAAAGTATGGGGCTTAGCAGAAGTATAATATAACATAAAAATTATCCATTAAGCCATGCGTATATGAAAAGAACTTCGTATTATAAGCAAAAATTCATTCTTTATGTACATACACCACATTAGTTCCAAACATCCACATTTTATAGTTAAACAAAACCGCAAAATATACACCAATACAAAACCATTTAACAAGCAAAAAGGGGTTCAACTAGCATGGCTCCACCTGAGCCTAGTTACTTCACTTGGAAGCTCCTCAAAAGGCTGACTCGGGTAGACTCGAGGCTTTCTTAACTCTGATGTTTAGCTTGCCCACCTACATATATATAATAAATAAATAGTGAGCCAAGGCCCAATGAGCAATAACAGAATAAAGAAGTTATATGAATGAAGTTCGATAACATTGTCAAACCAGTTCTCAATAATCAATTCTCATTAATCAATAAGTTTCATCATCGATATCTTTCAATATCAAATTAAGTGGCACATCCATGAAGCGATAATATTCCAATAACAATGGACCATAAAGGTCAAGCCAATGGACCACGAAGGGTCAAACAAAAGACCTCTGTGTTTCAATTAATCCAATAGCCACGGTATTGTTACCCCCAGGCAAGGGCCTATAATCAATGGATGCCACAATACAGTTTCAAAAGTGAACTTCATTCATCGATAGAAGGTAACATTTTAATAAACCGGTCAATCAATTGCATATTGATTTCGGGAGTAATAACAATTTCAAAAATAAATATTACATGAACATATCTTTATAAAGTTACTACTCACAATGGTTTGTGTTGCCACTAAGCCTTGGACATCCACCTAAACAAAACACATAACAAAAGCCAATTGAAGCACCATTTCATTTTAATTCAATTCTTCTCATGTGTCTCTAACTCATTCTATGATTATATGAGTCCAATTGAAGGATGCTAGAAATGACATGAAAATGCAAGTATGCACTTAAAAGAGTTAGTCAAAATTTGCTGAAAACAGGATCCTCACTCGAGCGCAACTTTCTTCACTCGAGCAGGGGTTCAAAAATAAGAGTGGTTGCTCGAGCGCAACTTCGGTCGCTCGAGCGGTCTGTAAACTCTACAAAAGTACTGGTTGCTTGAATTTTACGCTCGATGGTCGCTCGATGGTTGCTCAAGCCAAAGGCTGAATAAAAGTGGGTTCAATTTTACGCTCAATGGTTGCTTGATGGTCACTCGAGCCAAAGACTGAATAAAAGTGGGTTCGATCAAGCGTGCACTTTGTCGCTCGAGCCACCGTGCAAATGTCTACGAAAATGCTAGGAGCATGAAATTTACGCTCAAGCGAAGCTTTCCTTGCTCGAGCAAACTGGTCGAATTCTGGTATTTCTAGAATTGTGTTTGAAGTTCAAACTTGATATTCAAAGGTCCAAAACTTGTGTTTTTGGTACCAAAACTTGAAAAAACATTGTATAACATGAAAACACTTCCAATTTGAAACCATTTATTCAAAATCATGCTCCAATTGTCCAAATTCAAGCTTATACTATCAAGTTAAAACCATACATGTTATGGATTGAGTCCTCTTCTTTCAAAACACTACAAAGTGATATGAAATGCATGAATCCAAGGATGATCTTCAAGTTTATGCCTCCTAAGCTTCATGCATGTATGAATTTCAAGAAATCTTAACTCAAAATGAAAGATCAAGCATGCATGTGCATAATTCAACTCAAATTCATCATATTCATGGTAATTCATGCTCAACCTACCCAAATTCAAGCAAATGATCCTATAATTCTATGAACTTAGTTTCTACATGACTCAATTCCTAGAATTTAAGATGAATTTCATACCTAATGTGTGAATTCAAGTGTATTATGGCTCCAATCTTCAAATCTTCCACAACTCTTTGCAATACTCCTTGTTCTCTCTCTAAATATTGAGTTCTCCTTCCTTCTCTCTCAAAATCTCAGCTCAAAGTTGTATATTGTGAGTTTAAGAGATGAATTAGGCTTATATAGGGTGTAATTAGCTTAGCCTAATTAAGCTTGCTTACGATTAATTAATCCTACTCAATTTTGATTGATATTAATTATTTTATTCTAATTATTTTGGTCCAAATCAAATTTTGACGAAAGTTGCCATAAAATTCTAAATATTCTAATTAGCCTATCTGAAGCCGTTTGGGCTTTCAATTTCTGATTCTAAATTGTTAAGTGAACAGATATTCCATATAATAACAAATAACTACAAAATTGAGCATGTAATCACACAATTAAACACACAATCATGCAATTAAACTTATTGAAACAATATAATATAATAGTACGGAGGTCGGGGTCGTCACACCACTACTCCAGTGACTCCTATCTTATCTGACCAGATAGCCCTTGCCGCAAACTCTAGTTCATGGGGTTTTACTAGTTCAGTTACCTGCCATCATTATGCGGCTCCTGGTCATGTCAAGGCCTGCTGCATCAAACTTCATCCTGAGTTGAGGCAATGATCTTCTCGCCCTCGTGGTTCTGGCACACCTCGCACTGCTGCTTTAGTGGAGGCCTCTCATGCTTCTGGGTCTTCAAGTATTCACATTTTACAACAGTTACAGACTCAGATTGGCCAGCTTTAGACTCAACTTGGGACTTTGACTACTAGTTCTTCTGGCCCATCCTCCTTTACTACTGCTACTTTCACTACAGGTACTTCTACTGCTTTTCATGTTCGGTCTACGGGTCCCTCATGGGTTTTGGATTCTGGGGGTAATGATCATATGACAGGTGAGTTTTCCCTTATTTCATCTCCAGTTCCTACTACTATAGACCAATCTGTTTGTCTTGTTGATGGGTCTTTCTACTCAGTTCGTTATAAGGGTCAAGTGTCTTTATCTCCTGATATTATTCTATCCTCTGTTTTGCATATTCCTAATTTTGTATATAATCTACTATCCGTTAGTCAGCTTGCCTAGTCCTTCAATTGTATTGTTATTTTCTTACCTTCTTCGTGTCTGTTACAGGACCTAGGTTTGAAGAGGATTTTTGGCAGGGGATATGAGTGGGATGGACTTTACTACTTTGGGGATCCACCAGACTAACCTCCTTTTACTTTAGCCAGTTTTCATGCGTCTGTTTTGCCTGCTTCTATATCTTGTGTTTTTAATGTTCAAACTTTAGAATTGTGGCATATTGGGTCATGCCAATTTTCAATACTTATATCAACTTTTTCATTTATTAAATAAAGCTTGCAAAGATTCTAAGTTTCATTTTATGGTTTGCGAATTATCTAAACATACTCATACCAGTTACATACCTCACATAACTCGTGCCCCTAGTGCTTTTGACTTTATACATTCCGATATTTGGGGTCCGCTCCTGTAAAGAATTTGGGGAGTCTCAAGTATTTTCTTGGGATTGAGGTGGCTCACTCACGGCAAGGAATTTCCTTATCTCAAAGAAAGTACACTCTTAACTTACTTCAGGATACTGGTATGTTAAGGTGTAAACCTGCTTCTACTCCTATAGATTCCAATGTCAAGCTCACATCAGAGTATGGCGAGTTGTTAAAGGACCCAGGCATGTGTCGGCGTCTTGTTGAACGTCTAATTTATTTGACCAACACTAGACCTGACTTGACATTTGCAGTCAGTGTTAGTCAATTCATGCATGCACCTCGTACAGAACATCTTGATGCGGTTCATCACATTTTGAGATATATGAAGACCTCTCCTAGCTAGGGATTATTCTTTACAACCGCTCCTCAATCTAGGCTCTCGTGTTTCACTAATGCTGACTATGCAGGATTTAGAACTGATCGGCATTCTACTTTTGGCTTCTATACTTTCTATGGTGATCATCTTACATCATGGAAGAGTATAAAGTAGGCAATTGCTTCTAGATCTTCTGCAAAAGTTGAGTATCGAGCTATGGCATAGGAAACATGTGAGATTCTATGGCTTCGTTCTATCCTAGCAAAGTTGGGTTTTGAGGATACTAGTCTTGCCTCCTTATTTTGTGACAACAAGTCTGCTATTATGTTGTCCTCTGATTCTGTCCTTCATGAGTGTACTAAGCATATAGAGGTTGATATTCATTTCATTTGAGAAAAGGTTCAAACTGATATTGTGAATCCATTCTTTGTCTCTTCCTCTCAGCAATTAGCAAATATGTTCACAAAGTCTGTAGGACCAACATTACTCCAGTCATCCATTGGCAAGCTGCGATTTTTGAATATCTTCAAACCAACTTGAGAGGAAGTGTTGAATATAGAAATTAGAGTACATAGAATCTTTTTATTTTTAGTATTATGTATATAATCTGTGATTGTGTCAATCACTGATATAGTGCCTTATTTATATTATTTCCTTATTTATATCGTTGCCTAAATTGTATCATGAATCTATTATATATACATGGCGTCTACCTTATTCATGGGTTTCATGGGTAAGCCAAATCATTCTTTTCATCCTTTTAGAGAGAGAGAGAGAGAGCATGCCATCAACCTCCACTGCCTGGAATTGGGTTCAATTCTTGATAATAAGATAGGTTGGTGTTTTCTGATCTCAATTTTTCTCTCAAAGACTCACGTAGATTATCCTATGATTTTGCTAAGCAACAACTTGGACCAGAAATTGAGCAATTGGCTGCATTACACTGTTATGTTCGCATGATGAACATCTTATGTGTTGGTTTCAAAATTTGTGTATGGTTTCAGGTTGCTAGAAAGGAGTTTTAGAATTTAGATGGGTGATGCTGATGGTTATGCATGGATTATGTTAGAAATGGGTTGTCTGTACACACACACACACGCACATATAAACAGGTCGTGTTTCATCATTTGTGCATTGCTCCCATTTCTTTTTTTTGTACAAATTAAACAGTACTACTTTAAAAATATCAACTTTTCTGTGAGACAACATGATTTGGGTATTGTTATATATGCAGTGGTGATATAGGAGAGAAATAATGGTTCTTCCTTTTGAGCTGCTACCCTTTGTTGACTCTCTCTCTCTCTCAAAATTAAATTACTTCTCTCTAAAGATATCAATTTTCTTGGACTGCATGTTGTATTGGAAATGGTGATGAAGAGGGAGCTTTTGGTGGTGGCCGGAGAAGATTGAAAAATACGTGGCCAAAGATATGTTGGAGGAGATAGGAGAGATGGTGGGTTTTGGGAGTGTTGGGTCATGAAGATAGGGAAAGATGAGGAAGAATTATGGCATTTAATTGTAATGTAATTTTAATTTTGTGAAAGGATAAAAGTGCAAATTTACATTGTCCATTAAAAGCCATCATCCAACAACTCTAATGAGGGAGACCATTGCAATTTTAAAAAACAACAGAGAGGTCCCTGAAATTATCAGAACCTCAAGAGAAGTTAGTGTAATTAGGTCTATATAATAATAAAGAACAAGAAAAGTACTGAAAAACTAACAGTAGCCATATGCATGAGTTTATGCATTCCATAAAACAACAGACCTGCAACGACAGCAGCCTAGACCTGCAGCTGTCCAACTTTGAGCATAGATCAGCCAATGCTAACAATATCCCTTGAATATGCCTAGCCTGTAATGCACCTTTCTGCAGGTGGTTGCAAAGTTTATCAACCACATTTGCTTCAAATGCTAGATCCTCCTTTTCTGCAATTAAACTAGAGAAAGAAAATGCAGCTTCATCTCCAACTACACCAGGATCATCAAGAAGCTCAAGTAATATCAATATCAATTTGGTTTTGGTTCCTACATCTTGCAGATAGGAAGGAGAAGTGTTCCTTACAACAATCAAGCACATGCAAGCAAGCAATCTCGTCCGGGGATATCTATCCTTAGTTAACTCAGTTACAGCACTCAATGCCCTTCCACTTTCAAGTCTCACAAAATTTGAGACAACTTCAAGATTCCCCTTGATTATTGGACTAGAGACTCTAAACTAGCATCTCTCTGGCATAGAGAACCTCCAAGAAGACCAACAAGCCTCTCTAAGACCCCAGCATCACTCAATGCCTTCTGCTCAATACTTGTCTCACAAGAATGTGTTATGATACTTTCACCAAGTCCAGTAACATTTTCATTCTCACTATTCAACAGGGAAAGAAGATATTTCATATTCTTTTCTTGAAAAAAATCATACTTCGGAGCCAGTTTTGATTGATAAATTATTTTAAGGGAATGAGCACCAGCATCCACAACCTGCAGAACAGGCAAACATTCAGGATCATATACATGAACACATGTTAAATGGAACAGGGCATGTCAGTAATTAACGCTGACTCTATGCTTAGTTTTATGATGCATCAAAGGTTAAATAATAGACCACATTTTGAATGAACAGATCACATATACTTAAATAATGTACAAGTATGTTACCTGACACCCACTGGTGTAGAACAGGATAGGAGATGAGAGGGAGGGAAACGCACAACCACAACCTTTTCTCAAATTCAACATCTTATTAAACAAAGCTGATTATTACACTGCAAAGCTTAGCACATATAGGCTATTAACCCTAAGCAAAGTAGGAAGCTATCCCTATTATTATTTGAAACACAATCAGAAATACCTTACCAATAATTATATAATTAGATCTAACTAAATACCAATAATAATAATAATAATCTACTAATGACATTTATGAGACCAAAAGGTCTTCAGGCCCACGAGCTTCACCCTAGCTTCCAAATCTGATAACGCACTTCCAACCAGTCAAGGGCTGCTCCATCATCCCCGCACTTGTAAGGGCAAACAAGTTTTGTGTAGCACTTTGAAAATTTCCTCTTCACTTGAGTGGTCTTTTAAACCATCCAGTACTTTGGTCTGTAGTCCGAGATCCTGAGGGTTTGTAATGTTCGCAAGTTTGTCTGCTCAAGCAGTATGTTCCTTACTCGGTCTAAGATACTGAGAGTTTATCATATTCACTCGATCGCAAGTTTTACACCTCGAGCGGTCTTCTGTCTCTCACACTCAAGCGCACGTTTCACTGCTCGAGCGGTCTATTCGGGATCAGCTCTTTAAAAGACACTTTTTAGGCCAAATCTCTTTTACTTTTCACTCTCTCTTCTCTCCCTCTCCGCTATTTTTGAGCTTCAAGCTCTTGTACCTTGGGTTTCATCTTCTTAGGGAGAGAATCTCACCCTAATTCCATATACCAAAATGTAGAGCATGGCAAGAGCTTCCTTTTGATCTGAGCGAATCATCTTTTTGTTGATGGTGGATTTTCGGATTTTCTCCTTTTCTCTTCAAGAGGTAGAGATTTCCTTACTTCTCTTCAATATCTTTCTATAGATAGACTTGTGGTACTTTTCTATTGCATTAAATCAGAGTTTAAAAGAAGATTTGTGAAATACATGTAGATGGTGGTTAGGGTTTTGAATCAAAAGAATAAATCTGAGGTTTTTATGTTGATTATGATAATTTGACGATAATAGAACATGATTATGTGGATTAAAATAAAAAGCCCTAATTTGTTTATTTAATCATGTTGAGAAATAAGGTTATTTGTTAATCTCATCATTTTTTTGAAACCATATTAACTATTACGAAAAGAAATGTGATATAAGAAGAGAAATAATGAATATTTTGGAATTTGTTTCAATTGTAGATGATGGGAAATAGATGTGATCAAACGTGGAATTTATGTTATGTGTTGATCTGTTGATGAAAACTTAGATTTTGTGATAATGGTATAGTTGTGTGCCTTTATGAGATTTTCATTTGTTTCACTTCGTGAGAGTTGTGCTAGATATTGTTAGAGTTTTGTCCTTAGCCATTGGTGGAGGATGGTGTTGAATGTTGTTGAATAGATTATATGTATTCTGTGTTGTTGATTTATTTTGTGTAATTTAGAATGTTGTGCTGAGATTCGAGCAATGCGAAGGGTCCGTTTCCTTCTAGTTTGTGATTGATAAAGCATGGCACATTGACATAGGTTATGTCTTCCGGTTTGCGTCCGGTAAAGCGTCATTGGAGGTTTCGCATTCCTTTGGAACAACGACAAGTAAAGCGTGGTGCATGGAGATAGGGTTCGCTTACCTTCTGGCTTATGCCCAGTAAGGCATGTGAATTGTTGAGGCTATATGGAAGTTCCACTTTCCTTTCGGCTAGCCACCGGTAAAGCATGGCGTCATACCTTCTAGTTAGTGCACGGTAAATCATGTTGTGATTTTGGTGACTCATTATAGTCAGTTTGTGGTATTGGATTGAAAGGTGCCCAATTGCCTTTCCGTGCTGAGGCTGGTAAATGTGGAAGTATATGAAGATGTTCTATCGTTGAATGACTTGTAGGATGTAATTAATATGTTTTGAATTGTCGATGATATTGTTATTGGTTAGTTAAGTTGGCAGAATGATAGATGGGTGGAAGTGGGAGTGAAATCAACTATATGAGAAATTGTTTTTGGTCAAACCAAATGGAATTAAGGAAATTGTTTCTTTTGAAATAGGAGAAATGATTAGTACGTATAAGAAAAGAAATGAGTTTTCTTGTAATGTAAAAGTGAATCCTCTTGAAAAGTATTCGTATGTATATGTATTTTTAATATGAAAAGGACATCCTACGTATATACCCATAACCTCAAGAATCATGATCATTTTTATCTATGAAGTGTTATTGTCTAGAATCATTGTAGATACCTACTGGACCTTTGTGTTCATCCCAATCGTTCAATAATTTTTTATGTACAGAGTCGGATGTATCTTTCAAGAATCAAGAAGTTATTTCGTTATTGAGGACTAATTCTTTCGTTGATTGTGGACAAAGGATTACTGTGTTGTAAAAATGACGTTGCTCTTGCATTGTAACTACTCATTCTGCAATATTCGATGTAAGCCTAAGGGCATGGATTGTAATTAGTTTCATTTGTATACTTCATCATTTGTATTATACCAGAGGGAAAATATCTATTTATTCATTTGTACTCTTACTTCTGCACTTGTGTATTGTAATTGGACTGTAATGAGAAGTTTGGTAATGTATCCGTGTAATAAAATTTGGAGGTGCAACACTTTGTGACATATATATGAACATTACATGGTTGGGACGAAGCTAGTCAAGCTGAAAGAGGTTGAAAATTAATCAATGATTGTCTAATAGGGTACATATTGGTAAGATGTAAGAGTCTTGACTCAAGTGAAAGCACCAATGCATCTACTACTCAAGTCCACATTTATCAAAATCCAACAAATCCCAATCAACCATTTTTTATACAAGTCAATAGGTCAAAACTCAATCCTAACCAATATACACGAGTTATAAGAGAATCTCACGATTCATGATTGGATAAAGTGTGTGATTTAGTGGCAGTTCAATATTAAGTTTTTTTATTGTCTGGCACTGAATCTCAAAATCAAAGTTTTTATAAGAAGCTTGCGTACACATTTTTTTGGAAAATCTATCTGACCAAAAGGGATAAATAGGACACCAGGCAGTAGCTACTACATATGGGAGTATGATCTGTTTGGTTTTTACACTCGTATTTATAAATAATTCATAATTTAGGTTCCAGATTCTCTTATAGTAAAATATGTCCTTTTTCTTCATCTATAGGATACGAACTTGTTATTTTTTTGGTAACTTGTTAACTTCCGTCTCAATGTATATTATTTTTACATTTAAGTAATAAGACATGACCTTGTGAATGGAGAAAGAAGAAAGAAGAAAGAAGCATAGCAACCAAATATTTCTGAGCTACTACGAGTTTTTCTTAGCAAACATTTCTCTTATTTTCAGTGTGTAAGCACTTCCAAGCAACTGGACATATTTACCATTTTCCATATACGGGACGACTCCTTCGTTCCATGCCAGATCCTTAATCCATATTCATTCTTCCAATTGCCTCCTCTGCAAACTTTGTTGATTATCCACTAAATTAGCTACACATATGGTTGCACTCACCCCTTTTTTTACAATGAAAAATGCAACATTTCCTATCAAAGTGCCATTGAACTTTGCTGAGTACTACAAGCTCCAAAAGCCTCTAAACAACAAAGCCAATACCAAAAATAAATAATAATAATAATAATAATAACAATAATAAATGCTTTGTAGCTCAAACCCCCAATCAAACAGAAAACAAATACAAACAAACAATACAATGGCCCTGTTTGGTAGAACTGTGGGAAAGTGCTTATAGCTTATGTCTAAACAGCTTATAGCTTATAACTATGAACATAAGTTGATTTCTGACTTATAAATTAAGCATCTCTTGCCCTACTCAAAGAATAAGCTGATTTCTGACTTCCAAAAAGCTATAAGCTATAAGCTATAAGCTAAACCAAACACATCAAAATAGCTTAAATTAAGCTGAAAGCTGAAATAAGCAGCTTCTAAGCTGCACCAAACAGGCCCAATGTCAATGTCAATGCCAATGTATGTAGTGTGGTTTGTAACTCTGTTTTCAAATAATAGGTTATCCTTTTTGGTTGCAAAGTGAAAAAGACAATTAAGGGAAGATGTAATCAAAATTTCACATTCAAAATTGAAACCAGAGGGGGATAGATAAATGATAATAGGGTGAATTATACTAATAATCCCTATAGTTTGAAATTTGTGTCACTTTAATCTCTGACTTTTCAATTGTGACACATTTAACCTTGAATTTTGAATTTTGTTCCAAATAAGGACAATTGAAGATATCATTAGATTTTTCAAGGGTAAAATCGTCAATTTAATAAAATATAAACTAATTTGACAAAAATAAATATCAAAAAAATATTTTTAAATTTTTAAAAATTATTTCTACCCACTAAAAATAAAATTATATAAAATTGATAAATTTTTTAGACATTTATTTATTTTTTTTATCAAATTAATTTTTATTATGTGTTTGGATGATGATCATGTAAAATTAATTTTTAAAAATTAATCATGTAATTTTTATTAATTTTGATCGATTTTACATAATTTTATCTTTAATGGATAGAAATAATTTTTGAAAATTTAAAAATATTTTTTTGACATTTATTTTTGTCAAATTAATTTATATTTTATTAAATTGACTATTTTGCCTTTGAAATTAAATAATGGTATCTTCAATTGTCCTTATTTGAAATAAGATTCAACATTCAGGGTCAAATGTGTCACAATTGAAAAGTTAAAGAGTAAAATAACATAACTGTTAGCGTAATTTGCCCGGGATAATAATTTGGCTAAGTTGATTCAACTTTTCCTCGGTTTTCTAAGCAAACAAACAGAGTTGGAATAGATCGAAATTACCTTATCATTGGAATGGGAGATAAGACTGAAGAGGTGAGGAAAAGCTCCGGCGTCGAGAACGGCCTTGACGCCGGCATCGAAGCCGGAAGCGAAGCTGCCAATGGCAGCAGCCGACCGCACGAGGAGGGAGTTGGAGGAGCCATCGGCGAGGATGGAGACGACGGAGGGGACGGCGCCGAGCTTGACGTAGGAGAGGTTCTTGGTGCGGCTTCCGATGATCTGGTTCTTCAGCTCCCTCAGAGCCTTGAGCTTGGCCTCACCGTCGTCGGTGGCGGAGCTCAGCCGCGTGATCAGATCCTCAGGGCGGTGAGCCGAAGCTGAAGCTGAGGCTGGCATGGTAGCCAGAAGACACGGACTGTCATGCGAGCCAGAGCTCCGACCCCACTCGGGCGGTCATTGTGTTGGTTAAATTGGAGATGGATTAGCTACTCCAGTCCACGTGCCTTTGGTTTATTTTTCAAAGTAGTTTTTGAAAGCAACAATGCTAGGTGTCATGAAAAATCTTTCATGAAAATAATCATGAAAGCTTTGTGACCCTTGGATTACACTTAGAATAAAGCACCACACACTAATCAAGGTAATCCAAGAATCATAAATTTTTCATGATCATTTTCATGAAAAATTTTTCATGATCCCTAACTTTTCTCTTTTGAAAGGGCCTGCTTCCCTCCAGTCCGACCGACTAAAGGGTGCTGTTGGGTATGTGCGAGTTTATCACCGATTTTATTTTGGTAATTCAACTTATTTAATATGTAAAACTTGTAAAAAATCATGTTAATTATATATTAATAACTAGGTGATCAAATCAGTTTTATATAATAGAAAACTGATTCGATGAGATAGTTATCGATATTCGATCAACATAATTTTTTATAGGCATATAGTACTTGACGAGTTTTACACATTGAACGATTCGAATTATCAAAACGAAATCCGTGATGAATTTCCACACGTCCAACAATACCCTCCAATCCAATTTAAGACTGGAGGGAAGCTAGTGCCTTTTTCGAAAAGTGTGTCAAAACCTATCTAGTTATGAATGAATATTCAACATAGAATTTCAAAATCTATTTAGTTATGGGTTGTATATTTTAAAAATAGTTTTTAGAAATTTAAATTTAAAATTGAGTAAATTATAAATATATTTTTTGAAATTTGTTTAAAGTATAGATTGATCCTTATGATTTGAAAAATTAAAAATATTCACTTATTATAATTTTTTATTTAAGAAAATTAATAAAAAAAATTCATAATTGTTCTCCTATAAAATAATAAATTAGTTAAATTATTAATTGAAACATATTTATAATACCATTAAAAACTATTAATTGACTTAATAATTTATTAATAAAATAAGCGATTTGTTATGGGATTAGAAATCTAGGGGATGGAATGTAATTTCCAAAATCACAGGAGGCGATTCGTATTTTAATCAAACCTCAGGCGGTATATTTGTAATTTACCTTTTAAAATTTGTTTGGTTATGAGTTTTTAAAATTAGTTTTTGAGTTTTTTAGGGTTTTGTGTTTTTTTGTCTTGAAGTCATATTTTTTTTGCAATATTATAGTTAAATTTGTTTACTTCTTTTATATACCTAGGGGTGTTTTTGGAAGTTGGTAAAAAGTTGATTTTTGACTTTTTACCAAGCTTTTTAACTTTTTGGAAAGAGATTTGGGAAGTTGGTAAAAAGCTAACTTTTGGCTTTTTGGTTTAATATTTATTTATGGTGTCAAATCAAATTAAAATGACCAAAATATCCTTACCCAACATAAGAAATTTATTTTTTTACTTTTTTGTTATAGGCCCCAATTTGTAATTTTACCACTTGCGTTTTCATCTCTCCCCAAATGAATTTTCAAGCATTTTTGGCTGCCAGATTTTTTCCCCTCGATAAAAAACGTGGCGTTTTACTTGACTTGCCAAAACGGCTCCTAATCTAAATCTACTTTTTAGATGCATCTAATCTAATCTATAAGACAAAGTTTCACTCTAAATTTTTTTTATTTTTTATGAACGTTTTAGAAATTTTAACACTTCTTTTCTGGTTTCATATCTACTCAATTTACATATATTTAAAACGTCTCACATTAAAAATACCATTTTAATGTTTTATGTATTTATTAAGAGTGTTGTTATTAGTACCGACTTTAACCCCCTATTTCTTTGAACCTTCACTCTACATTCTAAATTTTAATAAGATTTCTTTAGACACACCACTTAATACCAATTTTAACCCTATACATAATATTATCACACCCAAGTGCACAACCACTTAATTTTACACACTTTCTGTCTCTTTTTTTCTTTCTTCTTCTTCTTCTTCTTTTTCTTCTTCTTCTTCTCTCTCTATCTCTTAATTTTCCGGCAACCAAGGTCCAACTTTACAATGCTAGTCCCTCAGCTTACCGTCCTCATACCCCCTCTCCCGCCACCACTGTAGACGGTGGAACTGTTGTTGCGCTTGCTGCCTCTAAACTACCTTCATTGTCTTTTCTTTGACTCATCAGAAATTTGTCAGTCGAGATTAGTGGCTGATGAAAATCTCTTTGTCATGTTAGAAATTATGTTCGATTGAACAGTGCCAAAATAAAGGTTTTATTCACAACCCACGTACCGAACTAAATGTTTCTATTCAGCACTATGTTAATGAACAAAACCTTAACAGTTGACAAATCACTACTGAACAATCTCAAACAAAACAACAACCATCGAAAATGACCAAGAATCATTAATGTAAGATAAATAAACTTACCAATGCAATACCAACCTCATCAGAGTTGTTGCCATCGTCCTTCATTACTCTCTAAGTATCAACGAATTGTGTAAAAGACCACAGATGTAGATGGAAATTTGATTGGAGAAACTCAGAGTCTGTAATAGAATTGTTTGAAACATTAACTGATTTAGATTGGACTATGATGGTGATGAAGATGAATACGTTTAGAGTTTAGGATGGTGATAAAGAGGAACACGTTTAGCGTTTAGGTTAATAAGGAATATGTTTAGATGAGAATAGAGGTGGGTGTATAATATTGTAGAATGTCATTTTAACTGTCTTCATTTGGTGGGTAGGTATTCCATTAAACATTAAAAGTTGTCCTTTAACGCAATTTTACTTCAGGGTATAATTGTAATAAAAAATAAAAATAAATAATAAATAAAAAAGAGTGAAAATTGAAAGGTCTAAAGAAATTAGGTAGGTACTAATAGTAGCACTTATTTATTAAATTTGTTTTTGATTTCTTCCCATTTTGTTTATTATTTTAGTATATCTAGATCATATACATCTAAAATATAAAAAAAAATTATTTGGATTTTGAAAACCTGTGTGAAAACTTGTTTGGGTTTCAAAACTTAGGTTCAAAAAGAGATTTGAAATATATGTTGTGAAAACTTAAAACCAAATAGATTTTAGGTTTTGGGTTTTTGAAAATGGATTCAAAAACCCAACCAAATAGAAATTTTTATTATGTTTATTGTGATTTGAAAATTAAACCAAACAAAGTGTATCTTTTCACCTTTAATTCTATGAGATTAAGTTATGGAAGGCAAAATTACCTCTTATGGTTTGAATATAGTTAGAAAATCCTCATATGATTTTTGACCAAAGTGCAACCGTTAACACCGTTATTATTAAGAGCCTAGATTTGTTGAAGGTGAAAATCTCAATTTCACGGTGAAATTGCCCCATTATCGAACAAACTTGGACTCACTTCGGTGATCTAAACCATTCACCTTATACAACTAACTAAGAAAATTATACATGCAAAAAATCAAGTTGATCCAAATCATTGCCATACTATTAGATCAATTTTATCTATACGATTTATATGTTCTTAATAATAGATTGTCCATGTATTATAATATATATGTGATTTGATCATGTAGCACTCCGTACTTCTTGATATAATAAAGTTATATTTGACTCTTTGATTTTCATAATTGATAACATTCTTAGTCGATGTTTGAGCCTTGGTTGAGATGCTACCATAATGGTTGGCGCGAGATTGGATCAAAAACTCTAAATTCGAATAGTTGTTCTTGAGTAGTCTTTACTCTTTTATCATTTTATCTCTCTACACTTTGAATCTTGATGTAAGGCAAGAACCATTGGAAAACTTACTTCTGAGACTTCAATTTGGACACAAAAACACCCTAAAGGGAGTCTGGACGAGAGAGTTATGCCCATTTGTGTCGTGTACATAGTCCGCTCGAGCGCAAGTTTCATCGCTCGAGTGGTCCATAGACTCTTCCAGCTCTATTTTTCAAAATTGTCTAACATACTGCAAGCCATGATTCACCTCTCAAGCGCACTTTTAACCGCTCAAGCAGTTTGTTCAGGATCAGATCTTTAAAAGTCACTTTTTGGGTCAAATCTCTTTACTTTTCACCCTCTTTTCTCTCTCTTTCCTCCATTTTCGAGCTTCAAGCTCTTATTCCTTGGATTTCATCTCTTTAGAGTGAGAATCTCATCATAATCCCTTATAACAAAATGTAGAGCTCGATGAGGGCTTCCATTTAATCTGAGTGAATCGTCTTTTCATCACCCATGGATTTTCGGCTTGTCTCCTCTTCTCTTTAAGAGATAGGGTTACATTTCTTTGACTCGATATGAGTTCGGTAGTATATTTGTAGTAGTTTTGAGTACAAAGAACCATGTTGTATTTGTTATTATGTTGATTTTGGAAGTAATGATTTGTGGGTTAAGGTTTTATTTAAATTGGGGGTTAATTATCTATAATTTTGCTATTAAACTTACTTTCTTTGTATAAAATTGTATGTGGGTATTTGAAATGGAGAAAGCCCTAAATTTTTGAAAACCCTAAGTGTGAATGCTTTGGGAGTTGATGGATTATTGAGAAAGGAATTGTTTTGTTTGAAAATGGAGGATTTGGTTGGAAATTTTTATGAAACTTTTGGAATATTGAGTATTGATTACTCCTTGAAACGTTGAGTTTGATAGAAAACTATATAAGTTTTGGAAATTTGGCTTTAAAATGTGGAATATGGATTATTTCAAATGTTGGGAATTATAGAGGATTTCAGGATATGGTTGTATGTTGGATTGTATATCCATGTTGTTATCTTTTAAATAACTGCATTAGAGATAACTGTTTTGGCTATCGGTGGAGGATAGTATTGTAGTGTGTTAGAAATTGCATGTGACTATGCAATTGAATTGGTTATTAAATCATCCATCTCATTATGTATGTCATGGATTTGGAAATTTGAAACTTTATGTTTTGGAAAAGTTATTTTCAAAACACTTATATCATTTTGAGAAAAATGGATGAATACCGTGTGAAATCTGGATAGGGGTGTATTGTGGTTAATTAAGTTGGCATGTGTCTATGGTGAAAGTCCAGAAACCCGCACATTTACATGGGTGTTGATCCAGCTGGCGAAATACTAGTAAAATGGCAATTGTAGTGCTTTTATTGCCTACGTTTACATGGGTGTCGATCCCGCTGGCAAAAAACCAGTGAAATGGCAATCTTGGTAGTGCTTTCATAGCCTACTTTTTATACACTTGCTTAGAGATTTCCAGTGTTTGTATTTACCAATCAGTTTTCTATTTTAAAGGAAAGAATAATGAATTATTATTTGGAAATCTAGAAATGTACAACAATGTATTTGTTATCTAGTTTTATGTTTCAAGAAAGTGATATTGGAAAGTGGTTTTGAACTAATGAAGTATGTTAATGATTGAAATGTTTTGAACGAACAATAAATGTTGTTAATTGAAGAACATTTTAACAGAACAAAAGCATGTGTTTGAAAAACGCATTGAGCATATTATATATGTACAACATCATAATCATCTATGCTAGTGGAGTTGTATTTATTCTTTGAAATGTACTCTACTAGGCTTTATGTTCACTCTATTGGGCTTTATGTTCACCCTACGTGGCTGAAATATTTTTCAGGTGTAATGGCATACCCAGACGTGGAGATGTGGCATCAGATGTGTTTGTGAATTATGTAAGATTGCTCTACTCTTTGTAGGCCTTGGGCCATTTGTGTTGTAGGTCGAGTGACATTCTTGTAAGGGTGGTACCATTGTATATGATGTAAGCCTACGGGCATTTCAATTATGTATGATATCACTACATATCTTTATGGAAAGAACATTCATTCCACTTAGATGTTGAATGTAGGATGTATGTAACTAGAGAAACTCATGTAATGTATGACATTATCATATCCATTAGCATGAGTGATATTACATTCCTTTACATTATTGTTACCTTTTATTTGTTGGAGAATGGTTTATTCATGTGGGTCAGATCTCGAAAATCCAGGTGTGATAGATCATGTGATTACTTACATCAATACAATTTTTTGTGTACATATTTTCCGCTGCTTGTCATATGAGATGAATAGTTTAGATCATTCACATGGGTACAAATCAGTCCCACAATGTGCTAACTTCACGAGTGAAGTTAAGATCTCCATTATAGTGGGATTGAAAGTATAAAAAACATGTGAAACTTACTATTTTGTTAGTTTAGTTTTTGATTGCATCATAAGGAGAGATAAATTGGATGTGGAAAATATAAAGGTCCCGCTAGATAGTCCAATCCTATAGCAGCCCGGGTCATGACCCAACCCTTTATACTCTTTTAATTTGAGATCCAATACTCTATATAGTTGTTTATACTATTTATTGTCTTGTTGTCATCTAGGTTTGATTATTGGTTGTGTTGAATAGGTTGAGAGTTAGTTTTTCAAAAAAGTTTATGTATGTTTCTTTTTAGTTTCATTCAAGAGGTTTTTTGTCTACTTGAGCGGTCTTTTTTTCTTTCTAGTATTTTTTATTTATTTATTTATTTTTTTGCGGGTTTGCAAAACTACTGGGAGTAGGATGATCTTCACTCAAGTGGTCCTTTCTTTGCTCGAGCGGTCTTTTGCAAGTCCGCAACACTTCTAAGAGGGGGTCATTGTGCGCTCGAGCAGTGTTTTGGTTGCTTGAGCCGTGTCAGTTTCTTGTGTCTAACGCTGGAGTGATGTTTTGGTCGCTCGAGCGATCTGTACGTATATCAGATTGGGGAAAAGTCATTTTCGATCACCTTTTAATTTCTCTCTCTCTAAAACACCCCCAAGCCTAATTTCTTCACTTTCTCTCTCCAGTTCTTATTAAAATACTTTCATACACCGTAATCCATTGATTTCTCCACTATAGTACCTTGGAGAAAAGAGTAGAGCGTGTAGAGGTAGTCGTTTTGATCAGAGAAAGTTTGAGTTTCGACTTTGTCAAATCTTGAGTCTTGTTCATCAACTCTTCTAGTCTGGAGGTAGGGATTTCTTCAACATTTTTGTATGATTCTTAGCTACGTTATGTGTATTTTAAAATGGGTAGTGATTTGGAGTTGAGGGTTTTGATTTGGGTTTGATTTTGAGAACATAGAAGAGGGGTTTTCAAA
The DNA here is from genome assembly GCA_036172215.1 of Camellia granthamiana. Classification (NCBI taxonomy): domain Eukaryota; kingdom Viridiplantae; phylum Streptophyta; class Magnoliopsida; order Ericales; family Theaceae; genus Camellia; species Camellia granthamiana. The sequence goes on along the minus strand of CM069915.1, from coordinate 73,748,898 downwards.
TGGATTCATAGGAAATTATATGAAGATGGTTATGTTGTTAAATTGTGTTGAAATTTTGGGAATTTCTCCTTAAAAAGCATTATTGAGTAAGAAATGGATTTTTGTTCGAAATTATTGAAATTTTGGAACTAAGAACAAAGGAAAAGTGGTTGGATTTTGAAATGAGAATATGAATATATCTATTGATGATGAGAGCGGAGTTGAGCATGTAATATCACTCCTATATTGAGATTATTACACTTATTGTTTGGAAATTTATCTTTTATATAGAGATATTTGTTTTAGGCTATTGGTGGAGAATAGCTTTGATTGTTGTAGAAATTGCACGCGGAATAGGTTAATTGAAAACCATTTACCCATACATCTTGCATTGAACATTGTTTCATATTTATATATATTGAAAATGTATCATTTGTAAGAAAAGGAGTAAATACCTTGGTGAATCTAGTTAGGGGGTGGGGGTGTTGGTGTGGGTGTGGTGTTTTCTATGTTGGCATGTGTAACAACCCCGACCCATGATTAACGTTAATCCATACTTAATTATGCCTAATAAGTAATTAAAGTGAAATTTTGCATCATATGTTGCCTTATGTGTATTTATATCTGTTTAATGTAGAAAGTTTTGTTCATGTTTTCATTTCGATTTGCGAATTGAAAGTCTTATCGGCATCCGATTCAGAAATTGACTTGATTTATGTGTTAATTAGAATTTTTAGAATTTTATGGTAGGTTTAATTGAAATTTGATTCGGAACGATTAAATTAGAATAATTAATGCTCAATTAAGCCTAACTAATGAAATTTTGATCCAAGCTGATATAAGGCACCTTTATACCCCCACTTATTCTTTTCCTTCATTTTATATACATCTTTGAGCTCACAAACACACACAAACGTGAGAGAGAGAGAGAGAGAGAGAGAGAGAGAGAGAGAGAGAGTGGGAAGATTTGGTTCTAAGCTTGAGAATTTTGTGAGACTTGATCAATTAAGAGAAATTGCTAGAAAAGAGAATGATTTGGAGAGAACTTGGAAAACTAAGCTCTTACACTTGAGAATTCAAGGCTTGAGGTAGAAATTCACTTCTTTAGTTGTGTATTTGTAGTCTTTAATGCATGAATTCAAGAGAATTAGTTAATTAAACCAAGAATTAAGCTTGGAAAGAAGAATTAAGAAGATAATCACACTTGCATGCAAACTCTTTTGCATTCAGAGCTTGATTTTGAGGAAGTCTCACATGCATGCATTGATCATAGCTTGATTTTGGAAGTTCATCACATTTCACATGTTTCTACTTTATTTGATTATGTTTTAGAAGGTTAAAACTCATACCATTACATGCAAGTTATATTTTCAACATTTCAAGTTTGGTTTTGTATAATTGACAAGCTTTTGAGCTTTGATTTTGTGAAATGATTTTGAATTCACCATGGTTTTACCATTTATAAGTGTTTCCTATAGTTTCCTCAAGTTTTTGGCCCTAGAGACTATGTTTTACAACTTTGAATCTAAGTTTTGAGCTTGGGAGCAAATATGGAAATTCCAGATTTCTGTTCCTACGCTCGAGCGACCACTCTAAGTGCGTGAACTTTCGCTCGAGCGACCTAAAGTTCGCTCGAGCGTGAAATGCATGCTCCCAGAAGTTCTTATATTTTGCAGGTTGCTCGAGCGACAAAAGTTGCGCTCGAGCGAGGGCATGTCTCTCACGCTCGAGTGAGCATCGAGCGAGCATTTGTAGCTCGACTTTTTTGCACCCCCTTTCGGAAGCTTGGAAATAAGCCCTGTAGTTCGAACTCTCGCGGTTATGAATCTAATCTCACAAGTGCAATGTGAAATTGAAAAACACCAAAGAGTCCAAATCCGGCAAATCTTTTGGAAAATCGATTTTGAATAAAAAATGCCAAAATTGGATTGCTTTGCCAGATACAGAGTTGCCACTTAAATATTTTTGGGAAATCTAAGAAACCCATGACTCGTGCCAAAGGCCACGTGTCCGTCATCACCAAAGTTGCCTTGACTCAGGAACTTGGGTACGGGAGGGGAAGGTCATGAATACATTTGAGCACCCCTGCTCGCCCTTTCAAAAATCGGCTTCTACTAATCATGATATGATTTTTATCAACATTATATGCTTTTGTTCCGGTTTATTAGGCTAGCATTACTATATGATGTGCGCACACAAGGTATAGACTAGTTTGCTTAAATTGGAACAATTCAATTTCATGTTTGTTTTTCTAAAAGGGTTTGATTTTGCCACTTAGCAAAGTGGGCTTAAAGTTTATGAATTTGCCACTTGACAAAGTGGGCTTAAATATACATTCATTGAATCATTCCAATTCAAGCAACAAGCCTTCATCCACAGGCACTTAAACAGTTTAACAAGTAAGCACTTAGCCTCATGGCAAGCATGCTATTGATGGCAATCACTCACACTCATGCAAGTATGCTAAAGCACTAAAAACTCACCTAGTACTCCAAGCTAAGATAAACAAAAGAGTTAGAAAAATGCATGATTCCTAACTATGCCAAATGTCTAATGCAACACATACAATATGCGACTAATAGGCTCAGCTACTAATATAGCATATAAATCGATTTAAGACATGCGGTCTAAGCACGTATTCAAAGAAGTATTGAAATGACAGTGCAGTTAGAATGATGAAACGAGCCTCGGTGCATGCGATACAAATGAATGGATGCAAGCATGTGATATGCTAATTGAAACGTGATGTCCTTAATCTAACCATCAAAAGCGGATAAATAAAAGGGAGAAAGACGTAGGGTTGGAAGACATACACATTATTACATTACGCTCTCACGAAGGAGAGTCCGAATGAATAAGCTAGCTAACTAAGGTAAACTAAGCTAATTAAGCTAATTAAGTTAATTATTACAAACCAAATGAATAATTAGCTACCCTAAGTTAATTAATTAAGTACAACAATTAAATCATTTAACTAGGCTAAGCTAATTAAATACTTACAATACAAACTAATTTAATTAATCAATCTAAACTAATTAAATAAGTACAAAACAAACTAATTAGCTACAACTAATTAATTACAACATCTAAATGACTAATTGCTAATTAAACTAATTAACTAGTCTCGGGAAGCGAGGGAGGCCTATGTATGCTCGGTTTTGTGATGGCTGGATACATAAACCGTCTTACTTTTCTTTTGCACGTGTTGGGGTTCATCGTGTTAGCGTGTCGGGGTCTAACTTGAGGTCTTGTCAACTGTTGGGTTCAGCACTTTTGAAATCCCTTTCTCAAAATTTTCATCCCTATTAATTTCAATTCTTAGTTTTGTTTGTTTTGGGAGGCTTGAAGTTGAATCTGGGGAGTTTTTCATTTGAGCTGGAAATTTTCTAGGTTGAGGGCAGGGTAGCACGTGCGGAGGCCTTGGCTGCACATGCGGAAGAGGGGCCACACGTGCGGGAAGTGAGGCCGCATGTGCGGGAAGTAGGGGAATTTCTAAGTTGCCTACTGCATAAAAGGCACGTCAAGAAGAAGGTGCAGAAGGAGGTGCGAGGGAGGCGTCGCATGTGCGGGAATGGGCGCCGCAAGTGCGGGAGACGTTGAGTCTGAAAATCTGCTTTTTTTTTTCTTTTCTTTTCTTTTCTTGGGCTAAGTGTATATCATTTTATACATCTCTCTCTCTCTCTCTCTCCCTCTCTCTAAAAACCCTTTTCTCTTCCATTTCTTTGCATATCTTACTTCAAACCTCACTAGATCTTTGATTTCTCCAAATCCATAAACATTTTGACCCTTGTTCCTTAATTAAAGTTGGAACACTCTCCGAAGGCTTCATTGTGTGCGGTGGAGATCGGGTTTCATTACCATTGATTTTAGGGCTTTCATCTCTTTTCCCTCCAAGAACTTGAGGTAGGAGATTTTTTTGAGTTATATATATGTTTTTACAAGATTATGTTGATTTGGAACTCTTTTGGGTAGTATAGGAACTTGGTTTTGGTTTATGTATTGTGATGATTTCAAAAATGGGTTTATCCCTTGTTTTTCTTGCAATACTAGAGAACTTGATTATATTATGGAAATGGGTTAAAGATTTCTTATGAAAGATGGAGAAATGTTTAGTTTTGACAAAAACCTAGAAATTTTGAGACTTTGTGAAAAATGTTGGAAATTTGTGGGTGTTTGTCTATCACCTTGTTAAAAAAGAATGATTGAAATTTTCTTGTTTTACTTGGCAAAAGGTAAATTTTCTTGGAATGTGAGAATTGGGGGTTTTGGGGAGTTTTTGCGCAAAATGTAATGTAGCTATGAAATGGATAAATTATTGAGGATTGTAAGAAGTATGAGATTGTTGGCTAGTCATTGAAAAACTTAGATGAATATATGGCCATGATGAGGAATAGCATTGAAAAGGGAAATGAGTGTGGTGATTATTATGAGAACCTTGCATGGAGTAATTGAAAAATGGAAATTTTGATCACAAATAGAACATTTGGGTGGAAGTTTTGTGAATGAAATGATGTTGCATTTCATGGTTAACTCTTGCATTGCATGGATAATAGTTGCATTTGGCATATCAATACTTTGTTGGTTATAACTATTGAATTGGGATTTGAAACCTTGCATTAAGAAGGAAACATTGTAAAAAAAGAGATTTATTGAAATGTTTTGGGGTAAATACGTTGGTAAGTCCGGATAGAAGGTGTAGATGAAATTGATTAAGTTGGCTTGAGTGTCTGGGATGAAAGACCGAAAACACGTGCGGAGGAGGTACCATTTCCCTTCCGGTTAGCAACCAGTAAAGTGGGGTTTTAGTAGTGCTAGTTATGCCTACTTGCAGACACTAACCTAGGGATTACCTGAGTCGCATTTACCGCCCCTTTGAAGCAAATTGTTAATTTCGAATTGTTGAGATTTCAGGTTACCATTGAGCATGATGATTTTCAAAAGATGGAAAAATGTGATTTTTCCTTTAAAAACATAGCATGGCATGTGCATATCATATTGCGGAACTTGTATAAAATGTACATACTTTGTTAAGAAATTTCTACTGGGCTTTATGCTCACCCCTATGGGATTTTGGTGCAGGAAAGGATGTGGCAATTCCGCCGAATTAGGGTATGGACATAGTTGTTAAGGACATATGGCTCCTCTTTTGTTGTGATGTATTTTTGCTAGCCAAGGGCTATAATTGTATGGGTCCAAGAGGCCATTTTTGTGTAACCGGGCTTCAGCCTTGGAATTTGTAAGCCTTGAGGGCATTTATTTATTTTTGGATCTAATGTTCTACATGTTATAGATTAATGTATTTGATATCATTGAATGTATAATTCGCATGTGGAACTATTTTGTACTAACCTTAATGATCAATGATGTAAATGTTGATGAATTACATCTTTTCTTATAATGAACGTTGGTCAGGGTACTCAAATGATGTTATGAATTTTTGGGGTGTTATAGGTTTCCACCCGAAGAACGTCCACTGTCTGCCTCTGAAAGCCTCTGTTGCACAACTTTTACATTGATTTTCCACTTCTGGACCAACTTTGTTCTGTCTTAGAAGGACACTGCTGAATTTGCATTGATGGCCGATAGGGGGCCGGTCGGCTACTGCTGATGGTCGGTCGGCCACTGATGATGGCCTGTTGGCCACTACTGGCTTGTTTCTCCTTGCTGTAACATAGGACAAACAGAGTAAAGAGAGGGTATTCTCACAGGTTGTTTGTACTGTGTATCTCTCATTATCATCAAAACATCTCAAAGGAGTGATACACTTAGCTCTTAAACCATCAATCAAGCAATTTCATTGCATGATGGCCAGAGAACCAAGACGTACAAGTTCAATAAATGCACAAACAAGACCAAAACCTTTACCCTATCATGCATGATCAAGGGCAATGGAGACATAGGAAAATTGGGACATTTCATCAGTATGAAATGTCCCAATTTTCCTTGTGTTCAAATTAACATCCGATTTGAAACACAACAAGACATAACCAATTTTTATCTTACACAATTTTAGTTTCAACTTTTATTTACTCATTTTAGATTACCAACCATTCTTTAACCAATTAAGTCAATTGGTAAGTAAGTCCTCTAAAAGAGAAGGAAGTGTCAAACAATGGGTAGTTTAAGGCAAGTGAGAGGTGTCATGCCGTTGGTAATGAACCCCCAAAATAGGATTAAACCATTAAGCATGGACCTCAATCTCAAGCTTACACAATCCCAAGGTTGAAACAACCCTCAAAGCAAATGAAAAAGCCAAGAAATGAGGGAGGTTGCAGAGATTAATAGTGTTGAAATTAAGTAAGAAAAACACTAAAACATAGCAATCAACTCAAACAAGTGGTGTCTAAAGCCTTAAAACACCAAGCTTGTGAGGACACTTGCACTACAAGCATGCAAAACAAGACTCAAATGCACTAAACAGCAAAAAATAGAGGCAAAACAGTCTAAAATAGAGCCTAAAACATGCTGGAATTAAGCTACAAATGGCTAGAAAAATAAGCTAACACATAAAGCTAACTAGGCTAGCAAACAAGACACAAGGAGGGAAGGCTAACCCCTCCAAATTTGGACTTCAAAATTTTCACCACTGAAAATACTCTGAAATTCTGTGTTTAAAGGCCCAAAAAAAAGATGGTTTGAAAGTAGGAAACAAAGGTGGAAAGGCCTTACAAACAAGGAATAAAGGAGGGTGAACCACCTCCTAACCTTAAATGGCCTAAAACACCAATTTCAGCCCACAAAAATAGAGTTTTTATAGTTCAAAAACAACCCAAAAACAGTGGGGAAAGATAGAAAAACAAATATGTAAAACAAGTTTAAAAAGGGGAGTATTATACCTCTTGAAGCAAAGCTCAACTTTAGGCAACAATTCAAGCCAAAACCACCTTCTAGAGCTCCAAGAAGGCCTCAAGGAACCTCAGATCAAAGATGATCAACTTTGGTTAAGGAGGTGTAGGCAAAAGTGTGATGTATGTAGGCTAATATGCACAAATTTGCAAGAGAGAGAGAGAGAGAGAGAGAGAGATTTTTGTTCCAAAAATTCTAACCTTCAAAAATGAGGAAGGAGACCTCCAGCTCTACACGTGGGTGCAGATGCATGCATCTATGCAAACAGCTGGCACAATTGGTATAAAATATCTACAAAACACACTAGTGGCCGACTTGCTACACCAATGGCCGACAACTAGGATACATGGCCGACAGCCTATGGTGGTGGCCGACAGGTCACCAAAAAGTTCAGACTTGAAACACCAAGGTTTTGGTCCAAAACAAGGCATAGAATAGCCAGGGTTTAAAGGCCCAAAGACAGGGCATTCCGCCGAGGACTTCGGGTACTAAAACGAGCACATGCAGTCATAATCATCGAGTGCACAAGCGATGACGTCCAAGTCTTGAGGACGGTAAAAAATGAGGTGTTTATAGCATCGAGCAGAAAAATCAAGCAACCAGCACTTTTGCAAAAGTTTACAGACTGCTCGAGCGACAGATCTTACGCTTGAGCGACCACTCACATTTTGCATGTCCGCTTGAGCGTAGGAAGTTACGCTCGAGCAAGGACCCTGTTTTCAGCAAGTTTTGTTAAGTGATTTTAAGTACATTTTTGCATCCTCATTCCATCCTAGGCATTCCTAGGCCAAGATTAAGGCACCATAATGAGGATAAAGAAGTAGAAACACTCTAAGACAAGAAAGAACTAAGTTAATGATTCTAGGTGTATAATTTAGAACGTATTTATTCTGTATTTGTGTAGGTCACGCGCCATAAGATATCTGAATTGCCTACTCTGTCCATTTACTTGGAGCCATCTGTTATCTGTGAGTAATAACTTAGTAAAGCTATGTTCAAGTTAAATTATTTTTTGTATATGGAATAAGATCTGTTCTACGAATGCTATGTTTTTGTACTATGAATGATTGTCCACCTCTAACAAATAATTATGACACTAATGCTGTGATTCAAGTATGCAATATGTACCCGGACCGGAGGTTCCTTTATAGAACTGACAAGTTATTTATACCCGGCTGGAGGTTCCTATATGGAACTGACAAGTTATCCGTTCCCAGTCCGGAGGTTCTTTTAAGGAACTGACAAGTTATCTGTACTCGGCTGGAGATTCCTCTATGGAACTGACAAGTATGATTTATGATGCTCTGTATATGATCTGTTAGTGTTAGCAGATAAACCATGTATGATCAAGCATGAATTCTGATTTCTGTCAAAGACTCAAACAAGAACACGAATATGAATCTATTCTATGTACGGACTCAGTTATGGGACACCATTCATTTAACCCTTTACTCTGTTATTATTCACTGGGCTCCTGCTCATTGTTTATCTTATGTATGTAGGTGATCAGGCACGTGACTAGGTTCGGAGTTGAGGACTTGGTATCTCAATTTTTGTCAGCTAGCCTTTGTGCCTCCCGAGGAGGTTCCGGATCAAGTCAAGTTTAGTGGCTGTTTTTGTGAATGCATTAAGCTTTGTTTCCTTTCAGTTTCAGATAAGATTTCTATTAGTATGTACATGGAGTAACGTGTAAATACTGCATCTTTTGACGTCACTCGTATGTTTATAAAAGTTTAAAATTATCTGTCCCATGTACGTCTTTACAGCTCAATGGACTATGTATATCTTACATATTTGCTTCTGCAGCCCCTAATTATGTGTTATTCTGTTAAGAAGCCTTTGGTATCCAAGGATTACTGGCCGGTTACGACGCTAAACCTATAGGGGCGGGTTTGGATCGTGACAGCATGTGTGCCCTTAGTGAAAGTCCAGAAATCCGTGCGGTTAGGTGTCGATCTTTCTGATTAGTACAGGTAAAATGGCTTTGGTAGTGCTTGTATAACCTACTAGCAGACACATGCCTAGAGATTCCTAGTGTTGAGTATCTACTACCCAATTTTCTAGTTAAAAAACATTCTTTTATGAATTCATTTATAATGATATCATTGATTTGTTTTGAAAGAGAAAGGGGAATGTTTTGGTAAATGGCATGCATATGCATTCACCATATGACTTTGTGAAGCCTCATACACTGTGTTCAAGCATTCTTTACTAGACTTTAGCTCACTTTATGTGGAAAACAACTTTCAGTTACTGATGATATGCCTTCACCAAAGAAGTAGCCTTGGGAGAACCTTGGAGACGAGAGTTTCCTTTTGTTCTTTTGTGTAAATATTTATTGTATAACCCTTGGACTTTATATGTATTGAGTTTAACTCATTTTGTTGTACCCAAGTATCGACTTGGAAAGATGTAGCCATTAAGGTATAAACTTATTCATACTTTTTTTTGTTTCATGTGATTACTACATGTCATATGCTACAGATTCATGATCTATGATTTATGAATGTATACATGCATATGTCATCTTTTATATGGTAAAAAAGAATCAATGAAAGGTTAATATTGTATAAGCTTCTGCTTTTCCATTGAATATCATGAAGTGGTTTGTTGTTATTATTTTGGGGCGTTACAAATCTAGTGTTTGTTTTACATAGTATTAAATTCTGAATTATGTGTCGATCATATTGACCAAACTTATTTACCCAAGTCTTGTTTCTTTTTCCACCTATCAATATCTCCAAAATGTGTTGGGACAAAATAAACATTTTAGGACTAATTAGTAGATTAAAAAGGTGTACAAGGGTTATAGATAATGAAGTCCATCACATACGATTAGACCATAATTTATCCTTAATTTTAGTACTGGTATGGAGGATTAAATAAGGAAAAATGGGAGATTAAATAATGTAGTTTGAATTTTTTTTCCTTCATCCAACGATAAAAAATGATTATATATTTTTTTATTTCATCATAACCAAATATAATATATCACTATTTTTATCCAATTATTTATCTCATCTATTATTCGTGGCTATAACTCATCTCCATAATTCTATCCATAATCCTATGATATATCAAATCATTCATCCTATCTAATTCCATGGTATAAATTTATCCCTCATAATCCTATCAATAATCATATTATATCTAATCCCACAAAAAATAATCCGGTAATCAAATGTGACCTTTGGAGATATTAACAATTTCTGGGAGTTTCTAAGTGCGTCTCATATCATTGTTAGTACAAACAAGCATGGCTTGGAACATCTCTAATCTTTCATCCTTTTTTTTTCCCATCAAATTTAAATTAGATGAAAAAGCCCTATCCCAACCCAAGAAAGCCACTCATCTATGCCTTTCCGTCATTCTCTTCACTAGCATCCATACTAAAATATCATCTCCAATTCATTTATCAAATATTTATCAAATCAAGGGAGAGTCATTTTTAATCAAATTAAGAACTTATCAAATGTTTTATCAAATTTGAATATAATGAAAATTTTAAAAATAAAATATTGGAGATGATTCTTTTTTTCATTAAATTTGATGAAAATAAAATTTTGGGATAAGAGTGAAATTTTTAAAAAGATTTTCATAAAAAATTGATAAAAAGATTGGAATTATTCATATCAAATTAAATTTACTACTTAAATTTAAAATCGAATTAGATAAACAAAAGTGGTGAACATTTGAAGATGCGCCATGATTGGCTTTGTCTCCATCATGGGATTTATTTAGGTTTCTTTAATAATTATTTTTGATGTTAAAAATATTATTTTATTTTTGAGAGTTGCTAATCAACTAGGAGTGAGCATGATCTGAATTGGTTCGATTTTGGGTAAAATCAACATCAATCTGTTATCTACAGTTCCTTAAAAATTGGAACCAATCCGAATCAAGCCATTTAAACATGGTTCGGCTCGGTTTGGAACCGTAATTTCACATAATATGCTCACAAAAAAAATATACTTCCTCTATCCAAAAATATTAGTCCCTTTTAAAAAATTCAGGACTAAAATAATATTAATTTCCTATTTTTCCCTTCTTTTAAATTCATTAACAGCACAAAAAGTACAATTATGACAATTGATATTCTCCAAAAAATGTACTATTAAAGAGTAATTTTGGAAAATCAATTTTTTTAAAATGCAATAATTGTACTACCAAAAAAAGTTAAATTCCTTAAAAGGGACTATTATTTTGGGACGGAGGGAGTATATAACATTTTCATTTTGACATTAATCTGCCAATGATTTTTTTAAACATAAACATGCATATTGTTCCACCGTTAACTTAAACAAACATAATATATAAGAGGGTAGGATTGTATGCATCAGGGTGTATGGTATGTATACTGTTTAAGTTACATACAGTCCGGATTGGTTCTAATTCAAAACCGTGAACTCCAATCCGAAACCGATCTACAAAGAACGAATTTCCAATTTTCTAATCCAGAATCGAACCATGGTGTAACAGTTAGTTCTGGGGGACCGTTCGAGCGGTGATGCGAAGCTTCCAGTAGCTTGCTTGGTTGCAGGCGAGACCGCTTGAGCGGTGAAGTGATCGCTCGAGCAAAGATGTGAGGCTTCCAGTATTTTCACTATAGCTCTGCAAAATTTCTAGGACTTTGTGTTTACCGCTTGAGTGGTGAAAAGATTGCTCAAGTGGTCTATTCATTTTGTATTCTTCGCTCGAGCGATATAAAGTTCACTTGAGCGGTCTGTTCGGGACAATAGAGTTAAAACGCGATCCATACACATTTTGGCTCACTTTTTCATACTCTTTCTCTCTAGCAACCTTTTTCGGAAACCCTAGCATTAGAACACTAGATTTCATCCATTTATAGCAAGAATCTACCCTTGTGCCTTCATCGAAGTTGTTAATCTCACCGAAGGCTACATTTTGAACCGATTAGATTGTGCTATTTCGGAAGTTCATTTCTTGGATCTTCATCTTTCACTTACAACCTTTGAGGTAGGAATATCTTTACCCTTGTATATCTATAGTTTGGTTTAAGAGTGTGTAAATCTTAAGGTGTGGGTGGATATTGAGATTGGTGATTATATATGTATGTGTAAATGATTATGTATATGTATATGTATTTTTGTGATGATAGTGAGCCTTATTTGAAATTGATGAAGGATAGACTATTTATCAATGGAAGATGGTGTAAAAAGACATTAAACAAGGAAAACTAACACATAAGAGGAAAAAACCCTAAATTATGTTGTGTAACCCTAAAGGTTGTTCATGGATTATGACTTAGAGGAAAGGAAATTGATAAGTAGAACTGAAGGGTCTTTGAGATTCTTTGCATTATGAGAAAGGTGTTATTTTTGGAATGTGGTTTGTTGTGCTTTATGGTCTACCCACGCAAGAAGAACTGAGGTGCTCACTTTCCTGGTTGTGTGAGGATGACAAATGTGGGAATGCACTAAGGTGTCCGCTTGCCCGGTTGTGTAAGGATGACAAAAGTGAAAGGATTGAAGTGCCCACTAGCCATTCGTGTGGGGACGAAAAAATGTTGAATTGAATGAAGAAAAGTGTGTTGCATGATAAAATTGATGACATTGAACTCATGACAATTGGTATTGATCATGTATATTTTAAATCAAACATTTATATACTTGGTTAAATATATTCTTTACTGGGCAATCGCTCATTCTTATCAAATCATTTTTCAGGACTTGATAAGTCACCACCTCGCCAATGAAGAAGAGGATGATTGTTCGTTTTTTACTTTAATTATTTTGTGAACTTTGAAGTTGTAATTTAATTGTTAAACTTCTATATCCGTATTTTTGGAGATGGACCCTTGTTGTAGTAAATTGATATGTATTGTAATAAGTAAACCCAAGGGACAATGGTTTTATTTTTCTCTAACTTGGTGAACTATAAACTGTAATATGTAATTGTGTGGGCTGAAGCCTATAGTTCAATGAGAAAGAGAAATATTGGAAATTGAATTGTGTAGTTTGAAACTATGGAGCATGTTCTTAATGATTGTTAATTGGAATTGTTTTATTTAGAATGTTACACATGGATTAAAATAAACCAATCTAAACCTACTGGATTGGACTAGACCAGTTCGGATTGCGAATTTTTCCGGATTCCTTGCTCAACCCTATAATCAACGCATAGGTTGTTGCCAAGGTTGTGAATACCGTTTCGTATCGGTTGATACTAGTTAGAACTTGTTGTTTTGACGCAAAAAAAAAAAGAAAAAAAGAAAAAGAAATGGTAACATAGACAATCAAATTCGTTTCGATGAAATTTTTGACTTGTACCACTTTGTTCTGATCATATCAAAAAAATTTGTGCATTTTCTAGTCATACTGGTCTTTTCGATTATTTACCAATCGACAAATATTAAACTTTTATTAATAGAATCAGCTATCTCCGAAAGAGAGAGCAATTTTTATTAAACATGTTATAACGTGGTTTCAATCACACAATAAACAATAATAAAATAATAAGCACACACACAAAAATAAGATATACATAGTTCAGCGAGATAACTATGTTCACGGCGCAGAAATGATCAAAATCCATATAATAAGGATTACAAGAATACTCTGTAGCTCTCTTTTCTGTTATATTCTCAAAACCTTATCCTAAAATAGCAATATATACCACCAAAACTTCGGGCTGGGTGCACTGCCCCCCATACCCTGCAAAAGGGCCTGGATTAGCCTTGACCCTCCGCCTCCATAAAAGGCCCTTTATGGTACTTTAAGTGTACAGTAAATATAAGACGCCTCACAACAAAAACTTTATTATGTAGTCCTCCGTACCATTACAAACCCCTCGTTGAATGCATATCGCTCACCATAATCTTTATCTTTGGGTTGTTTGCCAATTGTGAAAGAGAAAAAATAACTACTGGGTTTGGTTAGAGAGGAAAGTAAAAGAAGGGGGGGGGTTTAGTTTCAGCCATGGGAGGCAAATAGAGGGTTTTCAACTGAGGTGTTTCATACTGTCACACCCCAACTCCGGGCATGACCGGCCGTGGCCCGCAGGGACTAAGCCCAAGGCACACATAAGCCTTACACATGAACCCAAAATCACAAAGAATAAATGTGATGATAGCCTAGAAATAAATAAATCAAAACCCACCAGTGCCAAGTCACAAATATAAATGGCAAAGCCAACCATAATCAATACCATCTAAACTTATGGGATATAAACAGCCCACATATCAAAATAATCCTAAATGAACCTCAATAAGAATAAAAAGAAATATGCACAAACTTGACATAACAATCTAAAACAAAATAAATGAATGTAATAACCCCCACATTGTCTTAACCGTACTCATATGCATTTACATGCTTGCCTTGTTATGTTTGCATTTTAGACCTTGTACTTGTCTTGCTTAAGTGTTGTTTGCATGTTTTAATTCTTGTTCGGTGAGAGTGGTCAGCCTAGGCCAACCAAGCCGAGGTCACCTTAAGCTGAGAACTGTCTTAGAACCCCTTTGATTGACCTCCACCTTCATCCTGGCATATTGGCCGAGATGTCATTGTCTTGGCCGAGGTGTTCATCGCCAAGGCCGAGATGTGTACTATCTAGGCCGAGATGTTACCCTTGAACCCAAGTGATCTTGCCCTAGACTGGTACGACCTAGACCGAGGTGTGGCACATCTAGGCCGAGGTGTGGCACAGCTGGGTCAAGTGTTGTCCTTTCTGGCCGAGGTCATTGTTCCCTTGCTTGCCGAAGTCTTGTTGCTAGCCGATGTCATTACTCGCCGGAGTCTCTTGCCGCCTAGCTTGTTGTATACGCTTTGTCAGAGACTTGTCTTATCAATCAGTCACCTTTTCGAGCCGAGCAAACCAACCGCTGCCACGTGTCCGAGCTGAAGGTTTAGACAGCCGGAAGACCTAGAAACAAATCATTTTGTCTCATATCTTGTTCTTGAGGAGAGAGAAGCTCTAGGAGAAGAAGGAGGAGTTCTAGAGTGAGAAGTGGATTAGCAAGCTTGATTCTTAGAGTCCAAACCGTTAGATCCTTGATTTGAGGTTAGAATCTTGATTTACTCTTGTTGTTCTTATTGATCATCTAACTACATTGCACGATCGAATCTGTCTTGCATGTCATGCATTGATTCAAAGTTGGTTTTAGAAAGAGAAAGTTAGAGTTCTTGAGTTCTTGAAGGAAAGCCTCGTTTGATCCGAAAGTTTGCAACAAGTTACATGCTTTTGTGTTTGTTTTTGGTAGATCTTCTATTACGGGTACCCAGGTCCATGTTTTCAAACTCATAGCATGAAATCTCAGGTTTTACAATAATGAGTTATGATCCTTGCATTCATCTCCTTCATATTTTTCATGTTCATGTTCTTGATGTTCTTGAGCTGAGGGAAACCCAGATTTTTCCCGACCTCATTTATCCTCGAATGTGGCCCTCGGAACCACACCTCGGCGAGAAGGTGTGGGACCTCGGCCAAGACCTGGTTGGTGCCCAGCATATTTCCCTGAGATGGGAAACAGTGCTCGTTTTGATTTGACTTAGTTTTGGAGAAATGCCGAGATCATTTGCATTCATATAAGGTTTGTTTGAAAGAGCATTCAAATAACTTGCCATGTGTTTGTAGGACTTGGACTTGCCTTGACCCCGACGTTTGAAGAACTATGTGAGTGGTATTTTAATAAAGATATGTTATAAAGCTTTGATAAAACCTTGTCTTGCCCTGCTTGGGAATTATTTACAAGCATGAATGATTATTCCTATTTTGCGTACCAAATCTTGTATCTTGTTTTGATGACAATCTCGGAAAGTCCGTATGTGCTAGGGGACTATAAGCATTTGTAGCACAAAGTTTGGAAGTCCGTACGTGCTAGGGGACTATAAGCACTTGTAGCACAAGTCCTTAGTGTTCGGGGACTATAATGCAACGACACCCTTGTTAGAGATCTCTCTTGTCTTGTCTTGCCTTGCCACTGACGGTTTTACCGCGTGGGCTTGTTTGTCTGAGATGTCATCTCTTGTATTACATTGATGTTAGTAAGCATCTCTTGGAGCCTTGAAAGACTTGAAATGAGCTTGATTTATTTCATGTATTGTTTGTTAAAAGACCTCGGATATCATTCATGTAAACCCTTTATTATTTATGCCATTCACTGAGTATTCAAGCTCACCCTCTCTATATATATGTAGGTGATGAGCAGGGCGGCGACGACGCCTAGATGTATTAGCCGATGTATTTTGCCGATGTGTTTTGCTGATGTATCTTGCCGATGTATTTTGGATTCGTGTTTTTGCATCATCTTGAAGATCATGCTTCTTGGTTATCTTATTGTATTTTGTATTTGACGGCTGAGAAGCCTTTTGGTCAAGATGTATTTTTGTACTCCATTTGTTGTATTAAAGCTATGTAATGATGTATGACATTTCATTCAACTTATGCACTGCTCTCATGGATCACTTAGTCTTGATTTATTGCTTCCGCATTTGTAAGCCCCATACGTATACTCTGATTTGTGTGTGGATTCTTGTGAGTGGCCTTTGGTAATCTCAGATTACTGGCCATCATGGCACCATTCTACTAGGGGCGGAATGGGGTCGTGACAATGAATGTCCTAGAGGTCCATGCAATTGAGTCCCCGCTACACCATGAGTCCACTCTAAGTCCTTCTAACACCTGGAAATGGTAAACAACTAAGTCAGCTGATAGCTCAGTGAGTAGCAACATGAATAGTAAATACAGTTTTGAAAATAGGGTTCAATTCCAAAATAAAATATATATTAGAAAACTAGATTGGCATATAGTTTGGTAAAGAGAATCTGTTTCAAAAAGAAGGTTCCACAGTTCAACAGTTAAAATACTCATGTCTTTCAAGAACATGATAAATGACTTTTTTCACTTAAAACAGATTACAACATGAACACCAATAATTTTCTGGGTACCAAGAAATAACAAGTAACATGCCACACAGTTCTCAAGGCTATAAGCCCGTTGGATCCAATACCGAACTAAGAGTCATCCTCAGGGTGGCAACCTGGGCCTTTTCTCAAAGACAATCCGATTGAAGGTCACCTAGCTTAACCTAGGTCTTTTCCTTACAATCGTTGAGCACTAGAGTCATCACGGCCCAACCTGGATCTGTTCCCTACTGGGCAGAGTCACCACACACAATGGAATAATTTCCCTAGACTAAATACACAGATGGTCCCAATAATCAATACACATCAGTTTCGCAAAACATGGTAGTTCACCATTATAAACATGAGACCAAAACAAATAGTTTACAGTATGCCAAATTCACACATGTTTCGGAAATAATTTAATTCCATTGATAATATAATAATTTATCAAAACAGTTTAGTCCTGAAACAACAATTAAATTTTCCAACAGTTCAGGGTAGAGGAACATTTATAAAAATATATAGCATGAAACTACTCACTTGGAAATGAAATAATGTAATCCTTGAATAGAGTATAAAAGTCCAACTAGTGCCCTGAACCAAGTATAAAAACTACACGTCACTACTAATTTAAAAATACTAAAGAATAGGAACTACGTAACCTCAAACTAAAGTGCATTAACACGGCTCAACCCAACTCACCGTTACTCTTAAATATTATTTAAGTTCATATTCTTCAAGGTCTAAAATCACACAAGACATGGGTTCAAATCGAAACTTAATTAAAAGTAACTTTAAGATAAAATTGAATTTTAAACTAGTTTTCCCAATCTATTCTCTAACTTTGAAACTTACAAACCCACTCCACGTTGTTTGAAAAATTTCAAAATCCTCCAGATATCAACTAATATATCCTAAGTTTCAAACCCAAATGGTTTCACTTGATTTGCTTATCAAAATAATTATCTATAATTAATTATATCTAAACAAGTTGTTTTCTATAGCACTTTAAAAAAATTAATGGTTCTCTTAGTATACATGAGCAATCAACGCAAGGCCAAAAACGTACGAAACTAGACTCATAACCGGTTCTAATGACACTAATTTGATAATTTTCGGATTTATACCCAAGGAGAACAACACTCCTGAATTTACTGTTTAAACCAGTTTTCTGGACAGATTTGAACGCATCAGTTTATATGGATTTTGAATTCCAAAAATTATGAAAAAATTCAGATATGAAATTCAATATGTAGTTAATCTGCTGTAAAATTTCAGTTCAAAATTCATTCGTTTGATATGGTTTCTTGATTTTTAAAATTTGTGATTCTGTGCAGGATTTTTAGACTAAAACTTACACCATTCTTTATACATGAATTTAACTCCTCAAATTTCTTAACAGTATATATATATATAATACATACACCTACAACCTCTCCATCAATGAATAAAATAATAATAGAATAAGAATAAAAAAAACAAAAGCAAAAGGAAGAAGAAAGCTAGAGAGCACACCCAAAAGTCCTTCATTGTTTGCAATCAAATTTTTTTTTTTCTTCTTCTTTTCTCTCAACCTTTCTCTCTCTCCCGTGGTGGCTCCTGCTGTTGCTATCAATAGTATTAGGCAACCTAGGCTTACATATGTATCTACACAAAAGGCCTTAAAATATTATCTTTTGTTTTAATTTATTTTCTCTCTCCATTAATTTAAATAAAATACAAATATAATTAGATCAACATATGCTTACTAATTTGACACTTATTTATTTATTTATTTATAAATAATAAATTTTGCTTCTAAATTAAAGACTTTCACCATAAATTTATTTTAGGTTTTAAAATTAATTAAAAGATCATTTAATAATAATTAATTTGCACTTTAGGATTCACCATCAAAATATTTGAGATTGTAATATTATTATTATTTAATTATTTACTAAATCTTTATATTCGGGTTCTTACACATACGCTTCAGAACCTTAATTGTTACTAAGGAAATTACTACCAGCAAGACCACATCAATAATGCATCTTCTAGCCATTGTTATCATCCCATCCCTTTTACAATTGATATATCAACAAACATTATTATCAGTACCACTATATTATCCTTTTTATTTATTTTTAAGCATACAAGTTTTGTACTATTTTGGGCCATAGTAATGTCAAGTGTTCAATCAAGGCATATCACTATGAACATGAAACTACAAGCCATACATATCACTATTAACATGAAACTACAAGCCATACAAACTCACCATTGATATGTTTGGTGTAATTGTTAACAACATAAATAATACAATATGACCAAGGAAGCACGGGTGCAGGTACCAGTACGGTACGGGTACGAGTGCGGGTACACCGATTCGGCAAAACTCAAAAAAAGTACGATACGGGTATGGCTGCGGTACGCCGATATTTTTAAAAAAATAAAAATAAAATTATGATTAAAGGATCCAACCTACAAATTAAAATTAAATATCAAAACTAAAAAAAGAACTACTCATTTTCCTATAATTTAAAACCATTAAGCGTTAAAAATAATATTTGTGAAATCTCTCACTTTGACATGTTATGCACTTTGTGATCATAATTTATTTTTAAAATCTTTCTTTTTGCTCATCTATTTGCTATTTTTATAGGGTGAGACCAAAAAAATAACAGGAGACCAAAGAAAGATTTAAAGTTAATTGCCAACAGTAAAGGAAAAAAAATTCTCAGCTGGGGCAGGTTGTCAATTACAATTTGCATAATACATAAAATTGCATCATTCCCAATCACTACTAATCAACTAATACAGTATCAATTTTTAATGTTTTGTGCATAAACTTTAAAAGTTTGTTATGATTAAAGATTTTATAAAGAAATTCTAGGAGGATCTGAAGCAAAAGCATAATGCATAGTCATACACAGAACTATCCTTTATAGGCCTTGTTATTTTTTTTGGTTCAAATTGCTTTTTAAAAACATCAAAATCATTTGTTGATATGCTTATACAATTTATACAGACAGACAGGACAGCAAAGAAACATCAAAATTACTGATCTGCAAGGGCACAAAAAAAAAAAAAATATAATAATAATTGCTGATTTGCAAGGGCAAAAAAAAAAAAAAAAAAGGCCCTGGCGTACCCATGGCGTACCCGAATGAACCAAACGTACCGGACCCTCTTTTGTCGTACTCGGTACGCATCCCCGCACCCGGTAAGTATCCGGTACTCGTACGACACTATTTTTGGAGTACCTGTGCTCCATAGAATATGACTTATTGGTTGTTGCCAAAATTTGGAGTTGTAAAAAGCCTGCAAAACCAAGTAAATATTAATGCAACTCATTAATTTATGGGCAACTTGAGCTTTGGTTGGGGTGCTTTGGTTAGTCCTTGATAAGTACCAATATATATCTGGTTGAGCTTAGACAAATCCTAGTTCAATTGAACTTTTCCAAATTACAACTTAGGATATGTTGCTAATTTAATGGATTCATAAAGGGGTAGGAATTTGGCACATAACCCGTTAACACGACTCGAATCGTATATGTAACTAGAGGGTTAGGGTTAATCATTTTTTTTTTACTCGAACCCAAATATGACACGATTCGAAAACACGAATATTAAATGGGTCGTGTTTGGGTTAAACACACGAAACCCGAAATGGACACGTTTGACCTGCATTAAAATTTGTGTTAACACGTTGACACAAACCCACAATTGACTTGCATGTAACGCAACTACAACCTGAATTTAGTAACCATAAGATCTTGAGTAATTCATTCTCATCCATTATATTAAAACTTAAAGTAACTTGTTTGAGAGAAGCTTTTCATTTGAATAAGAAGCAATAAAGGCTGCTTATGACTTGATGTTATTGTAGGACATGTCATGAAGTCAAAGATTGGTAGACAGGAGAGTTTTTGAATGTATGGCAACAGTGTTTTTGTGGCAAAAGTCAATGTGAAAGAATCACAACAATGTTACTTTGGATGTGGCATAACTGCAACATTATTATTATTAGTTTGGTATTGGATAAAAATTTGTTTTACTTTTAAAATTTTATTGGATATTTAAATATTAATGAATGACAATAGTTTAGATTAGATGTGTAATGGATTAGTGATGAATATTTTTAATTATTTTCATAGATATTGGTATATATATTATCATTGTCTGTCAATATTTAACAAGTTATTCTTATGCATGTGATGTGAAACTAGTTTTTTTTTTTTTTAAATAGGTGGTACAATTTACTTATAATCTGAAACATGAACTTTTACTAATCGTATTAAGCGTCTTGTGTTAGCGTTAACACGAATACAAGTATGTTAGGTCAGTGTCACGATAACTGACATGTTTAATTAAATAGGCCATGTTAGTGTTGGATCATTTTGAACACGAACACGATATGACATAACACGGCACAGCACAATTCCCGCCCTTAATATGATTTCAATTTATTAGTAGAACTTTTTTTTTTCCAAGTCCTTTTATCTTGTATTAATTTTTTCACTATTCGAAAGTTTTTAGCAACAAATTCAAGTAGAATTGCTCTCTCGATATTAGCAGTGAAAGAATGGAAAGGTTTTATTTATTTTTTATAATTGATTTTCAAACTCAATTTCCTATGCTTATTTACTTGCAATGCTGAAACCTTACATATGGTATTTTTTTCTTTGACTTGAACTTCGTATTACTCAATTTATCTATCTATCCATGTATATAAAGCATCAATGTTCTTTCCTACAGTAACGGTTGTAGAATTACATCTTTGCCCTTTATTTGAACTATATCAACCTCATTTGCTTTTGGGCGTATAAGTGAAAAATTATATTACACCCACTGACACAAAATAAACCCAGCTCTTGGACCATATCTCTTCACATGAGAGCAAGGGTTTTTGCAAAAAGCACTATAGCTATACTATACTTTCTATAATTGTCAATCAATTGTCTATCTTCTGAATATAGTTTTCAATGCTTACTTTTTTGTATACTTCTTCTTATTATTTCTTTTTAGAAAAATGTTAGATAACCCAATATTTTTATTAAATTTTTTATTAAATGTCTCTTGCTAATGATGATGGTTGGGTAGATCCCCGTACTTGTGTTCACTGTGCAAACTTCAATCTCAACCACACATGCAATATAACACTTTCTAATCTAAACAATACATATGCATTTACTCTTTAATTTTATTTTAGGGATAATTACACAAAAAAAATAAAAATAAATAAATAAAAATTCAAGAGTTCGACCATTGTGACAAAATAAATCATAAATTTCAAATTTTATCCATTTAAATCCTGATCTTTGATTTATTTTTAATCTAAACGATTTACATATTTTCAGTAAATCAAACTGTCCAAAAAATGATATTTTAGCCATCAAACTTGACGTAGGTGTACATAAAGTGTCTAAAATACCGTGCCTAATTGAGTTTCATGACTAAAATATTCTTTTCTCATTGATTTTATTTACCAAAATTGCCCAAATAATTTTTACTACAGATGAAAAGTAAACAAACCAAAATTAGTTGGCATTGTAATTCCTGACATGTTAATATAACTTTAATTGAATTATATTTTGGATTAATTTTTGATTCTTATTATTATATATTTTTATTTAATTATATTTTAAATCAATCTTTAATTGTATTTTTGATTTTGGATAAATCATTAATTATATTTTATTTTAATTAATATATTAATGTAATTCAAGATTTGGACAAAATGGGTACAGTTATCTTTTTCTTGTATTAGGTTTCATTTATTTTGACGTAAAATATTTTACATATAAAAAAAATTCTTGTAAATTGATTTTACACCAAAAAAAAAAAAAAAAAAAAATTTGTTTTCCGGTGTTTGGTTGACACTTTAAACCAAAAAATTTTATTATGGAAAAGAGAAATTGTAGTTTAATAAAATGTCATTTATAACTTTTTAGTGAACTAAGATACTTATTTAAAAAGGCTAAATGTGTTGAAAATGTAGCGAGTGCGAGTCAATTTTGTAAAAATTGACTTATGAAATTTCTAAAGATAAGTCATTTTTAGGAAAATGATCAAAAAATATTTCCTTTAAAAAATATTTTATTTACTTTTTGTTCAATCAAATAACGGAAAATAAGTAAAATATTTTTGATAATAACATTTTACTTCAAAACAAACGGAACCTTACTTTCATTTTATTTTAGCAAAAAATCAAACCCACTTTGAAAATGGTGTATGTGTGGTACACCTTCTGTTAATTTAGATGGAAAAATTAACGGTTGTATTTTAGGCTGAAGTTACATGAAGACTTTCTGATAATATTTGAACTATAAAAGAAAGAAAAAGTATTTCAATTTGAAATCATGAAGGGTAAAACAAATTTAACCCTAATATTTACTATCATTGCTATCATTTCTCATAGCTGTTTTGCATATCACTATCTCCAATGTGTATGTATTATAATATTTATGTGACACTTGAGTTTGATCTTTAGCTCCCAGTAGTTGACAATTTGCAGGCGGATTGCTCAAGCAAAGAAGTTGTCGTTTGAGCGTAGAATGTTGGCTCCCAGTAATTTCACTGTTGCTCTGCAAAATTTCTAAGACCTCACTTTTTCCGCTCGAATGCAGGAAGTGTCGCTTGAGCGACCCTTCCAAATTTGTGTTGTTCGCTCAAGCGAAGAAAGTTGCGCTCGAGTGGTCAGTTGGGACAACAGATTTTAAAACTCGATCCTCACTAATTTTCTTTCCATTTTTCACACTCTCTTTCTCTCCAGCCCTATTTTTCTGAAAACCCTAACCTACAAAGCCTAGATTTCTCTAACTTCGACCCAAGATTCCCTCAAAATCATCCAAGAAAAGTTGAAAGGAAGTCTAGATCAACACTTGTAGCTCTACTTTTTCGTGCCCCCTTTTGGAAGGTCAAAATATAAGCCGTACAGTTCGGACTTCCGCGGTTCTGAATCTAATCTCACAAGTGCAATGTGAAATTGATAAACACCAAAGAGTCCAAATTCAGCAAATCTTTTGGAAAATCGATTTTGAATAAAAAATGCCAAAATTGGACTACTTTGCCAGATACAAAGTCGCCACCTAAATATTTTATTTTTGGGAAATTTAGGAAACCCATGACTCGTGCCAAAAGCCACATGTCCGTCATCACCAAGATTGTCTCGGCTCGGGAACTTAGGTACGAGAGGGGAATGTCATGAATTGAGCACCCCCGCTCGCCCGATCAAAGATTAGCCTCTACTAATCATGCTATGATTTTTACCAACATTATATGCTCTTATTCCGATTTATTTAGGCTAGCATTTACTATGTGATGCGCACACACACAAGTATAAACTAGTTTGCTCAATTTGGAACAATTCAATTTCATGTTTGTTTTTCGAAAAAGGGTTTGAATTTGCCACTTGACAAAGTGGGCTTAAAGCTTGTGAATTTGCCACTTAACAAAGTGGGCTTAAATGTACACTCATTGAATCATTCCAATTCAAGCAACAAGCCTTCATCCATAGGCACTCAAACAGTTTGACAAGTAAGCATTTAGCCTAATGGCAAGCATGCTAGTCATGGCAGCCACTCACACTTCATGCAAGTATGCTAAAGCACTAAAAACTCACCTAGTACTCCAAGCTAAGATAAAACAAAAGAGTTAGCAAAAATATGCATGACACCTATTGATACAAGATGGCTAATGCAACACATGCAATAATGCAACTAAAATAGGCTCGACTACTTAACATGTTATTTGCAACAATTTCATAGCATGCGCTTAAACACGTATTCAACGAGGTAATAAACGACAATGCAAGTTTGAATGATGAACCGAGCCTCGGTGCATGCAATACAAATGAATAAATGAAAACATGTGATATGCTAATTGAAATGTGATGCCCCTAATTTAACCATCAAAAGCAGATAAATAAAAAGGAGAAAGACGTGAAGTTGGAAGACATGTACATTATTACATTGCGCTCTCACGAAGGAGAGTCCGAATGAATAAACTAGCTAATTAACTAACTAATTAAACTAATTATTACAAAACAAATGAATCAATTAACTATTCTAGTTAACTAACTAATTACAAAATGAAATTGAATAATTAATTAAGTACTTAATTAATTACAACACTTTACAAAATTAATTAACTAAAACTAATTAATCGCAACAAGCTTAATTTACAACTATGATAATATGTTCAACAAAATGTATAAGTGAAAATGGATGGTGGTTGCATGCACAGTGCCCGGGAGCTACTTTGTCTGCCCAAGCCGCATCTGTTTCACCTTCAGCCACTGCCTCTGTTTTCTGCAAAACTGCACTGCTAGCCATACACTGAGGGCTGGCTGTGCATCACTGATGGCTGGCCGTGTCTATAGATGGCCCGCCGTGCATCAATTTGGTGCAAAGCTTTGTTTTTGTGTTCTGAGCTGAGTCAATACAGACAAAGTAGCCTCAAGCTCTGTTTGTCCCTTTCTTCCTCCTCTGTTATGGGAAAGCCTCGAGAGAAGGTTGAAATTGATTCCAAAGCCATCAATGAGCAAATTGATTTCTTGATGATCTTGGATACAATTTTGGACAAAAATTAATAAAATGCAATAGATATGACCACCCCTCCCTCTTGTCACGGAATGAACTCAAAGAGGGTGGTAGAGACGCTTCAAGAATCATCAAAACACCATGAATTAGCGCATATGACTCTTGACTCGACAAACTTGGCATAACATCCGGCCAAGTCTAAGCAATTAAATCCATTTTCTTTATGTGCGTTGATCCAATTTTAAACCAATTTGTTTAGTCATTGCCATTCATTAGTCCATTTGTCCATGGTGATGAAGTCCTCTAAAAGGAGAGAAGCGTCAAATGGGAAGTAATTCTCAACATGAAAGAGAAATTACACCGTTGACAATGAATCTTCGTAGAGATTAAGCCATTAAGCGCAAAACTCTAGTTCATGTATTGAATAACCATCAACCACTTGAAACAACTCTCAAATGAAAGAAAGGAGTGGCAAGTTGATTATTACAATGAGGTTATTAAACAAGGAAATTACTTAAAGAAAAGCTAGAGCAAACATGCAATGAGCTATGTATATGAACATATGAGACAACAAGCAAACTAATCAAAGCATAAGCTATTTAAATAAATTAAAATAGCCCTTAATAGGTGAAAAACAATAGCTAAAAGCAACAGAAAGTAAGTAAAAAGAGTAGAGAAAAAGCTATGGAACAAAGCCTAAGAAGGGGTCGTTGTAGACACCCCATTTTTGACCGTCTTCGAGACTTGGATGTCATCGTTTGAACACTCGATGGTTTTGTATGCTTGTGTTCGTTTTGAGTGCCTGAAGTTCTCGGCAGAGCGCCTTGCCTTTGAGCCTCTCAACTTGTTTGTTTTGTGCTTGGTTGTGGACCAAGAGCTTGTTGCTTCAAGTCTGGAGGAGAGGGTGGCCTGTTGGCCATCCCTACAGTCCATCGGCCATGGCTTGTGCCTGCCGGCCATCAGTGGTGGCCGGTCAGCCACTGGTGATGGCCGACGTCCATTTTTCTCCTTTTTCAAATATTTGTTTGCCAGCTGTGCCAGTTATTGTTCGCTAAAGTGCATCTCCATACACGTGTATGGAGGGATGAATACAAGCTCTAAGCTTGTTTTTTTATATATAGGGAGGTCTCTCCCCCATTTTTAAGGGTTAGACAATTTTGAGCAAAATTCTCTCTCTCTAGAACTCTCTCTCTCTCTCTCTCTCTCTCTCTCTCTCTTCTTATTTTGTGCTTTGTAGTTAGCTTTCTCTACACCTTTGCACATAGACTCTTGATCAATCTTGACTACCTTGGAGTTGAGGTTCTAGGAGGTCTTCTTGGAGCCTTAGAAAGGGTTTTGAGCTGGAATTTGAGCCTGTTTTGTGCTGTGCTTCAAGAGGTATAAGACTTACCTTGTAGGCTTTGTTTTAGTTACTTGTTTAGCCATCCTTTTGTACTGTTTTTGGCCTAGTTTTAAACTACAAAAAACTTTTATTTTTGATCCTTAACATGATGGTTTGAGGTCATTTTGTGTTAAGGGGTAGCCTACCATTCTTGTTGCCTAATTGTGAAGCTTTTTGTGCCATCTTTCAAGGCTTTCAAACCAAAATTTTTGGCCCTTTAAACCACTGAAAATCAAAGTTATTTCAGTGGTAAAAATCAACTTTTGAAGTCCAAAGTAGGAGGGGTTAGCCTCCCCTCCTTGTGTTTTGCTTCCATGCCTAGGTTGCTTCACATGTTAGCTTGATTTTCTAGCTTAATTTAGCTTAATTCAAGCATGTTTTAGGCTCTATTTTGGCATGTTTGAGCTCTGTTTTGGGCTGTTTGGAGCACTTGAGGCTTGCTTTATATGCTTATAGTGCAATTGTGCTTGTTATGTTTAGCTTGTGCTATGCTTTGGCCTCTTATTCTAGCATTTTGTACCTCAATGTCAGCATGTTTTAGTCACTGTTTTGACTGATTTTAGTTCTGTTTTGAGTTGGTTTGGTCCTTTGAGGCTTGTGTTGTGTGGTTGTAGTGCAATCTCCTTCACGAGCTTAATGTTTTAGGCTTTTTTAACATGAATTGCATGAGTTGCTTGCATGTTCTAGTGTTATTTTGCACTCCATTTCAGCACTAAAATCTCTGCAATCTCCCTCTATTCTTTACTCTTTCATTTGTTTTGAAAGTGACTTCGAACCCCTTGTTGGCTTGAGTGTGGAATTGAGACCCTTATGCCTAATGGTTTAATTCCTTCGGGAATTCATTACCAACAGCATGAGGCCTCTTTCGTGCTCAAGTTACTTGCGGTTTAAGCCCTCTTTCATTAGAGGACACTCACCTTTTGGACTAACCAATTAAAGAATGGATTGGTAATCTAAAATTGGTAAACAAAAACGACAAAGTAAAAGGGGTAAGATAAGCATCTTGTGTTGCATTGCATGTGTTCAATCGGACATTATATTGAACACAAGGAAGATTGGAGCATTTGATACTCAAAGTGATAAAATAAGCCAATCTCCTTGGTCCCCATTGCCTTTGATCACACATATAAGGTGATGGTCTTGATTTTTATTTTTGCATACAATGAAGTTGTACTTCTTGGTTCTTTGGCCATCATGCATTAAAAATGCTTGGTTGGTGGTTTTGGAGCTAAGAATTACACTCATTTCACCTCGTGTAATGATAAGGAGGGTAATAGTACACATACTCCTTGAGAATACACTGCTTTGCCTCTGTTTGCTCTCTGTTGCAGCAAAAAAGAGAAGTTCAAGAAAGGGGTGGCTGACTGGCCACTAGTAATGGCCGATAGCCACCAATAGTGGCCGACCGGCCACCAGCAGTGGCCGACAGCCACCAATTGTAGCCGATCGGCCATCAATGAAAAGTTTGTTCAGTATGTTCCTGAGGTGGAGTAGAGGTGTGCTGGAAGTTGGTGTAATTTTTAGTGGTCAAAGCAAATGCAAACAAAGGTATCCGATGGCAAGGCGGTGGATTTTCGGGAGGAAGCCAACCGAGCATGCATGCCTCCCTCGCCCTCGAGGCCATTTAATTGCTTTAATTAGCTTAGCATAGCTAGTTATTTAGTTTGGTTTGTAATAATTAGTTAACTAGAATAGTTAATTGATCTCGTGTTGTAATAGTTAGCATAATTAGCGTAGCTAGTTAGCTTATTCATTCGGACCCTCCTTCGCGAGGGCATAATGTTGTAATAAGTGTGCGTGCGTGTGTGTATGTCTTCCAACCTCGCGTCTTTCTCCCTTTTATTTAACCACTTTTGATGGTTAGATTAGGGATCATGTTTCAATTAGCATACCTTATGCTTGCATGTTTGCATTATTCATTTGTCTTGCATGCACCGAGGCTCGGCGCATCATTTAAAGTACATTGTCAATTCAATACTTTTTTGAATACGTGTTTCAAAGCATGCTATCAAAGTGTTGCAAATACCATGATTAGGTAGCCGAGCCTATTTAGTCACATCATTGCATGTGTTGCATTAGTCATTTAGCATAGTTAAGATCATGCATTGTTTCTAACTAACTTTTGTTTTGGCTTGGAGTACTCGGTGAGTTTTATGCTTTAGCATACTTGCATGAGTGCGAATGATGCCATGTTTCGCATGCTTGCTATGAGGCTATGTGCTTAAATGCTAAAGTGCATGAATGCCAGTGGATGAAGGCTTTGTTGTTTGAATTGGAACAGTTCAACGAATGTGAGTTTTAAGCCCGCTTTGCGAAGTGGCAAATAATGTTTTAAGCCCACTTGAGGGTGGCAAATTCAAACTATTTTCGAAAGCAAACATGAGTTGAATTCGTTCCAAGTCTTGCGACTTAATCTATACTTGCTTGTGTGCGTCACATAGTAAAGTTAGCTAATAACCGGAATAAGAACACATGAGATTTATAAAACAACATATCATGATTAGTAGAGGCCGATCTCTGATCGGGCGAGCGGGGGTGCTCATTTCAGGACTTTCCCCTCTCGTACCCAAGTTCCCGAGCCGAGGTAACTTTGGTGATGATAGACACGTGGCCTTTGGCACGAGTCAGGGTTTACTAAATGTCCCAAAAATAAAATGTTTAGGTGGCGACTTTGTAATTTGGAAAAA
Organism: Camellia granthamiana; assembly: GCA_036172215.1. Lineage (NCBI taxonomy): Eukaryota > Viridiplantae > Streptophyta > Magnoliopsida > Ericales > Theaceae > Camellia > Camellia granthamiana. The sequence goes on along the minus strand of CM069915.1, from coordinate 73,719,615 downwards.
CAGTCCAATTTTGGCATTATTTGATCTAAAATCAATTTTCCAAAAAGATTTGCCGGATTGGACTCTTTGGTGTTTATCAGTTTCACATTGCACTTTGTGAGATTAGATTCAGAACCGTGACAGGAGTCCAAACTGTAGGACCAATTCGAGCTCTCTCAAAAGGGGCGCGAAAAAGTCGAGCTACAGTTTCTGGCGACTCTGCTGGGGACTTAGAGAACTTGACTCTAACTCATGATATGTTGTTTTATTTACATTTATGTGTTTCTTTGCATTGCATTTGCATCGGTGTACCTAAGTCACGGTGTTTGCCATCTGCTATTCCTGAGCGGCTTGCAGGAGGCTCGCTTGGAAAAGCGTGCCATAAGGATGACTGGTTGTAGGCTCTGCCACGATGGGAACACAAGCCTTGGATCTAGACTATCGTTGTATCGTTTGATCCACCTTTCACTTCTCGGTGTTAGGTGCAAGAGGTATATTAGGTAGTCTTGCTGAGGTACCCTTTTTGACCAATCGACCTAGTTGCATATCGGAAGCCTTAGAGACTGTTCCACACTAGGATAGGCTGCTCACCCGAATGCAGGATTGTATGAAACCGCTTGTTTGCATAGTGAATCCTTAGCTCCTGACGAGATTAGGACAGGGTAACCCTACCCCATCATATGGGTGTTTTGGCTCTCACTTGGTTGATACGTGCTTTTAGAGTGTAACTCTGTAAGAATGTATGTATCAGTTGCAAGTCTGGGTATCAGTTTGAGGGTATCAATTTTGAAGCAGAAATTTGGGACAGAAATCAGTGTCTGAGTACAGTCGTCCAGCTTATGATTTCAACTGTGTGTTGTCTTTGTCTAAGCCGAGGTGTTGTGCGTTTTTTGATTTTTGCTTCTTTTGCTTTATTTTTCTTTTTGCAGAGGTAGTATTTCACAATTGCTTCCAACGAGGTAGTTACCCCCTGAGCACTCTGGACCTGAGTTAGGAGGATTTACCGATCTGAGGATCTTATTGGAGGATAACCAGTGTTTGTTTCGCTACCCCCGGTTACCAGACAGAGGAGAGTTAGGCATAGCTCACCGGTTCAGCAGTCACCAATTCAGCAGTTACTGACCACTTCACCTGTGCTCAGTCGAACCCAGTTTTTTGCTTCCACTTCAGAAAGAGTGTACACACCGGTTCTGATAGATCAGTACCCTGTAGACAACATGGAGGATATGTTGCGTCAACTGCAACAGACCATTGACACAATGCAGCTGGACGCTGCTTGCCAAGTGGAAGTCACCACCCGCCAAGCAAAAATTGCAGCTCAGCAGGCTGAGTTGATCGCTAGGCTTTAACAGCAACAACAACCACAACAAGCAGCAACTTCTGCTTTACAATCGCAACCAGTCAGGGTTCCAATACCCGAGGTTACTACTAATGTCCAGGAAAATGCGGACATTCCGGCAGAGCCGATTCCACCCTAGACTTCTAAAGCCTCGGTTTACCAAACGGAGGCACCATTTGAGTTTGAGGTCGACCCTACCGCACTGAAAGCGAGCAAGCTTGAGAAGCTTTTCAAACGAGCTCAGGGTGTCAATTCAATCCCAGATATAGAGGATGGCGCTACCTTTGTAGCGGTGACCTTGCCAGATAGATTTAAAATGCCACATATAGGCCGTTTTGCTGGCTCGGGTGATCCTATGGTCCACTTACGATTATTTTCAGATATTCTGTGGCCGATGAGCCTAACTAGGCTGCAGAAGTTATCCCTCTTCGGCCGGACCCCGTCGGGTATTGCGGCTATTTGGTATGCTAAGTTGGAAGATTCTGTGAAGAGGAGCTGGGAAGAGATGGCTGAGGCCTTCATTGCTCAATACTCTTATAACACTCAAATCAAGGTCACAACTCGTGATCTCGAAGCAACTTGTCAAAAGCCGAATGAGGGCTTCTCCGATTTTGTGACTTGGTGGAGGGCCAAGGCCTCCATGATGACCACTTGGTCAGCTGAAAAGGACCAGATCAGAATGGTCATCCGTAATCTGCAACCGAGGCTGCTACAAAAGATGATAGTCTTACCTTTACCTACATTTGTTGACCTTCATGAGATAGGGGTGCAGACAGAGGATGTAATGAAACAGGGTCTGATAGACCATGAGAAAGAGCAGCCTAAGAGGGCTTTTACACGCAGTTCAAATGCGGCTACGAGTAGTAATGCAGCTGTAAGGACTTCTGATGTTGGTATGGTTACCACCACATCGAAAACAGCCACCCCCTTTGACGGTACATCCAAAACTACCTCACAACCTACAAAGCACCAACCTTGAGGCCAGAGGGTTTTCACCCCACTCTATATGTCTCTATTTGCGGCCTTGAGGGTCCTGATCAGAAAGGGGCATCTGAAGCCCCTGGAGCCGCGCCCATTGCCTAATCCCCTCCCTCCTACACACAACCCGGCCAAGTACTGCACCTTCCACCAACAGCATGGTCATGATACCGACCTAGCTTTAGATTGCGTCATGAGATTCAGGATCTCATTGACAACAAAATGATAGCGCCTCCTCAAAAGCCTAATGTCACTACAAATCCTCTCCCACCACATAACCAACCCCCGCCACCCAGGCAAGTAAATTTTATCCAAACACTGGCCGTCCCGTACGACCCCAGTATATACATCACCCCCTCACACCTACCTAAGCTGGCGTTGTTCATCCTGGAAAGCACAAACTTGTGCATGATGAGCACGTCCATATCCCAACTCAAACCTGTGGTGGTGGCTGTGGTAGAAGAAGACATGCTTGAGGGCTTTGTGAGCTTAACTGAAGAGGAGTATAACCCGTGTCGCTACATTGCGCCAACCAGTCAGGCCAGACCAATGGTGGAATTGCCGATGGGAATGGAGGTTAATGTAGTCCGGGAGGACGGACCAAGCCAAGGACTGGATGACTTAGCCGAGCTTGAGGAGGACATCAGTAACCTGCAGCTCTTCGATGAACAAGATCTGGGGAGTGTACAGATTGGCTGGTTTGACATGAACGGATCAACGGATAATACGGGGTGGCTCAGTGATGAACCGGATGTTGACGAGGGGTCTCAACCAAAGCAGGGGCAGTTGGAAACGAGAATTTCCACAATGGCTGAAATGGTCGACGACAAGGGAAAGTTGCTAAAGAGCACCGGTACTAAGAATTCTGTTCAAGAATTGGGTAGCATTAGCACAGCCGATACAGAATAGGAGGCCATACTGAAGCGGTTCGAGCATGAAAGAATTGAGAATGATCAGAAGGCTAGAAAAGCCAAAGGCCTTGCGGGGACTGACTGTGTTGTGGATATAGGAGTGCTTACAATGGAACCAGACAGTTGCTTGTCGGTTGCCGGAGGAATGTGGTGAGAAGATGATGATTTGCATCTTGCCCACACTGATGAAGATTCGGGACAGAATCTGCTAGATGATACATGGTATTCTGAGGAAGTCGATCACATGACTCGGAGTGGGTGGTATTTTAAACCCCCACACCTAGATCAACTAGAAGCATCAGGGAAGGATAAGCAGCTGAGAAACATAAGGATAAACTGTTGGAGGAAGAAGCTGTACTGAAGCAGCTGAAAAAGATTCAAGCAGACATATCCATTTGGGGATTGCTCATGGCTTCATGGGTGCACAGACAAGCTGTCATATCAGCAATGGATAAGGCTAAGCTCTTTATCGACACAACCCTCGAGCAGTTAGTGGGACTGGTCTTCCCAGGAGGCACTTCGCCGACTTTGAATTTTACAAATAAGGAATTATTGCCTGAGGGCTCTGAGCATAATAAACCATTACACATCTCTGTTGAATGTAAGGAAAAGTGGGCACCAGTTGTCTTGGTTGATACCGGGTCTGCAATTAATGTGTGTCTGTCGCGCACGGCCTATGATATTGGCTTAAAGCCAGCAGATTTTGTACCAACAGCCGAGGTGATTCAGGCTTATGACAATACAAGTCGGGAAGTGATGGGGACAGTTCGGATCAGAACCCAGGTTGGCTCGGCGCAATAGGACATTGAGTTTCACATCCTGGATGTTTCGGCCACTTTTAACTTACTCCTTGGACAGCCGTGGCTACACTAAGTGAGAGCTGTCTTTTCCACTCTGCATCAGATGCTGAAGTACCCCCATGGGAAGGGGGTAGCTATTGTTTTTGGGAATTCTTCTATACATCCTTCGCCGGAAGTCACTACACCAGTATTGGAAATTGTACACGGCGAGGAGGATGTCTTTTTGTCTGGGTTCACCTTGGCCGGGGCCCGGGTAGTGCAAGATATCCTGGCTATTGATGAGGGGTTGTATGTTAGTGCTCAATCCGTCTACCTCATGAATAAGCTGTAACATGTACTCGGAATGGGATTGGGAAGGAGTGGCTGGAAGGGCGTTGCTGCGTTGGCCGAAGTGCCACATAACCCTTATATCTTTGGTCTAGGTTACACGCCTACCAAAGAAGATTGGTTAAGAAAGGGAAAGGAAATGGCAGGAAGAGCCAAAGCTAAGCAAACTGGGAAGCACTATGAGCTGATGCATAGACCCATTCAAGGAACCCTGAACGACCGCTTTGTCCGGGAAGGGGAAGATTTCCCATTTTATGGCTTTCCTGAGCTATTGCTGAACTCTGAGAAACGATGTTTGCCCGGCTTTGAAATTTTCTTTGACCTACAGTTGCAAGGGGATGAAGATGCAGAAGAACAGACTGACCTACTAGTTGAGGTTGAACAGAGTATAGAGGATGAGCCTAATGGCAGTGAACTTGAGATAGGAGCAGCGCTGGCCTGTCTCCTTTCGGATCCTTAGATCAAACTAGAGAGCTTGGGAGATGACTTCACCGTTTCCATGATTAGAGATCAATCGGCTGTGGACCCTTCCGGTGGTATTTTGGATGCATCTATTGCACCCTTCCTCGTTTGGCAGTTCGAGGAGGGCTTTTTGTCTAACAGTTCTAAGTCAGGTAGTGAATTGGAATCTAATTCCACAGAGTTTGTGGAGTCAGAATTAGATTCTAGTTCTTCTTAGTTGGAGTCTAGTATTCTTGGGGTTGATAACCCGGATGCCGTTGTTTTGTCTAGGTCGTCCTTTTTCCTTTTCTTTTGAGTCGGTTGTAACCGAGGAATTGGACGAGCTGGAAGTTGTGAATGAGAATGGTACCACTGCTGTTTCTGAGTACTTTTCTGTGCCACTTGTATATTGCATGGATCATGACTTTCAAAATTTTGATGAAAACGACGAGGAAGGAATTCCTCTGGTTTTAAAACATTTGATTGATCGAGAGGAGGAAAGGTTTGTAAAACCCCTTGTTGATGAAATCGTTGCAATTAATGTGGGTACTGAGAAGGATCCGCGTCTGGTCCAAATCGGGTCCACGTTGTCTTCGGAGGAACGCGAGCGCTTAGTCGTTTTATTAAAAGATTTCAAAGATGTTTTCGCGTGGTCCTACGAAGACATGCCTGGAATCGATCATGAGATTGTACAGCACCGAATCCCTCTTGACCTTGAGGGCCGACCCGTCAAGCAGAAGCATTAGAGAATACGCTTGGATTGGGCTTTGAAAATCAAGGAAGAGGTCACCAAGCAGATAGACGCAGGGTTCTTGCTAGTATCTGAGTATCCTACTTGGTTGGCCAACATTGTTCCAGTGCCAAAGAAAGATGGCAGAAGTTGGGTGTGTGTGGATCTCAGAGCTGAATAAAGCTAGTTCGAAGGACGACTTTCCTCTACCGCACATCGACGAATTGGTAGACTTCACCGCAGGCCATGTGTTGCTCTCCTTCATGGATGGATTTTTCGGGTACAACCAGATCTTGATGGTGCCCCGAGGATAGGGAGAAGACTGCCTTCACCACGCCGTGGGGAACCTACTGCTACCGTTCGGTCTGAAAAATGCTGGGGCTACTTATCAACAGGCTGCAACCATGATCTTGCATGATATGATCCACAAAGAGGTTAAGGTGTATGTGGACGACATGATTGTCAAGTCCAAGGAAAGAGAGGGCCACTATACCGCCTTGAAGAAATTTTTCCAACGGATCAGAGAATATCGGTTGAGGCTAAACCCACATAAATGCACTTTTGGTGTCACAGCAGGGAAAATGTTGGGGTTCTTAATTACACAAAGGGGCATTGAGGTTGATCCTTCCAAAATCAAAGCCATACTAGAAATACCACCACCAAGGACTGAAAAGGAGGTGCGAGGCTTTTTGGGAAAAGTGCAATTCATAAGATGGTTTATTGCAAAATTAATCTTGACTTGTGAACCACTATTTGGTCTCTTAAAGAAAGGAAATAAATTCCAATGGGATGACCAATGCCAGGATACTTTTGGGCAGATCAAGCAGTATCTACAGAACCCACCCGTGTTGTCACCGCTAGATCTAGGGAAGCCATTGATTTTGTATCTATCAGTAATCGACACGACTATGGGCTGTATGCTTGCGCAGGAATCTGAGGATAGAGTGGAGAAAGCCATCTATTACCTGAGCTAGAATATGCTGGAATATGAGACCTGCTACATCCCACTGGAGAAGGCTTGCTTGGCCTTGGTATGGGCTACTAGGAAGTTGAGGCACTACCTGTTAGCTCACTCCGTAATTCTGGTTTCGAGATTAGATCCCATCAAATATCTCTTTGAGAAACCAGCAGTTATGGGTAGGCTAGCCCGTTGGTTGCTTTTTCTCTCCGAATTTGATTTGAAGTATATGACTCGCAAGTCTGTGAAGAGGAGAGCGGTAGCGGAGTTTCTAGCCAATCACCCAGTGGAAGGAGACGAAGCAGTAGAGTATTTGTTCCCAAATGAGGGTATTCTATAGGTTGAAGAAGAGATTTGGACCATGTACTTTGATGGAGTATCTAATCAGTACGGTTATGGGATAGGGGTGTTGCTGATAGTGCCCGACAATTCCCACATACCTTTAGCTTTCAAACTTCGGTTTAAAGTATCTAACAACGAAGCAAAATACGAGGCATGTATCGTTGGCTTGGAAGCCGCCCTAGAACTAGAGGCAAAACGGTTGGACATCATTGGGGACTCTAACCTGGTTGTATCTCAAGCGCAAGGAGACTGGAAGGTTAAGGAAGAAAGGATGAAAATCTATCACCAAACCCTGGATGTTCTGATTCCCAGGTTTGAGAAGCCAACCTTCACGCATCTATTAAGAGAGAACAACAGGTTCGCTGACGCTTTATCAACTCTATCTTCCATGATAGACATCCCTTTGAGAGTTCGGATGCGTCCGATCATTATTGAATAGAGGTATGTGCCGGCCTACGAGTTGATTGCCGTAATAGAAGAAGTACAAGATCAGAACCCCTGGTATCATGATATCTGGAACTTCTTGGAAAAGGAGGCCTATCCACTAGGGGCAAATGCCAAAGATAAAAGGAAAATACGGTGAATGGCTACTCAGTTTATCATCTGCGGGGGCAAAATGTACAAACGAGGCCATCTGGGAATGCACAAACTGTGCGTCGATGCAGAAGAGTCGAAGTGCTTAATGGAGGCCATCCACGGAGGAGAGTGTGGATTGCACATGAACGGAGTGATGCTAGCTCGGAAAATTCTCAGGCAGGGTTATTACTGGTCAACCATAGAGGAGGATTGTATCAGTTTTGTTCGGCGATGCCACAAATGCCAAATTCATGCAAATCGTATGAACATCCAGCCGTCAAAACTATACAACATGACTTCACCATGGCCTTTTTTAGTATGGGGAATTGATGTTATTTGGGCAGTTACTCCGAAGGGGTCAAATGGGCATGAGTATATCCTGGTGGCAATAGACTACTTTACAAAGTGGGTCGAGGCCCAATCCTACGCAGTGTTGAAAGCGTCGCACGTAACCAAGTTCATTAGGAATAACATTATCTGTTGTTATGGGGTCCCAAATGAGATCATCTCGGACAATGGTTCCCACTTCAAGAAAGAAGTGATCGACTTGTTGGAGAAATACAACATGGCTTTTCACAAGTCATCCACATATCGGTCACAAACCAACAGAGCTATTGAGGCCGCCAACAAGAACATCAAACACATTCTACAAAAGATGGTGGAAACCTACAGGGACTGGCCAGACAAGTTGCCATTTGCTCTCTGGGGCTACAGGACATCAATCCGAACATCTACTGGGGCAACTCCGTATTCTCTAGTTTATGGGATGGAAGCTGTTCTGCCGATTGAAGTAGAGGTTCCGTCACTGTGGGTTATGGCCGAGTGCCAGATAGCAGAAGCGGATTGGCAGCAGAGCAGGTTCTAGGAACTAATGCTGTTCGACGAGAGGAGGCTAAAAGCACTATACCATGTCCAAGGTTATCAACGCAAAATTGCCAGGGCTTTCAACAATAAAGTTAAGTCCAGGAATCTGAAAGAAGTGGATTTGGTGCTCAAAGACAACCGAGCTCCCATCTACGACCCTAGGGGCAAGTTCAGACCCAAGTGGACTAGTCCTTACATCATCAAATCTATTTGGTCGGATGGAGCTGTCATTCTTATGGACTTAGATGGCCTTGAATTCTCCTAACCAATCAACACAGACAAGTTGAAGAAATACTATCCTTGAGAGGCTCGCTAGGCTGAAAACCCGAAAGGGCGACCTAGGCAAAAGTTAAAGCACAAAAAATTTGAAATAAGAAAAATTGAGCTCGCAAGGTTGAAAATCCAGAAAGGGCGGTCTTGGCAAAAGTTAGAGCGCAAAAAGAGAGTGTTAATACCCGAGTGAACCTGAACCGAACTACGTAAGGCTTGATTCCCATCTTCGGGATACATAGGCAACTTCATTCTGAAGTCCAGCCATAAACACTTCCAAATCAACTGTGTCCATAAGATTGTTTTGGTTATCTTGTCTTTTCTGCATCCAAGAGTTCGGTTGTGATCTTCATTATGAGAGCTGGTTACAATGCAGTGCAGTGCTATTCAGACAAGGGGCAACTTTTCATTTGTTGGATTCAGGATTGTACATCTCAAGGATAGATTCCGGGTGTGTCTAGTTATGATCCTTATCGAAAATGGTTTTGAAAAGTTTTAATAGAAGTTGATTTTGTTCAAATGAATCTTTTTACAACTTAGACCTTTTTTGAACCAAAAGGAAGATTTTCAGTGCCGACAACCTTCAATTTCATTGATTTCAATATAGAGTTCTCCAACTCTCAATACAAATCAAAGTTGCTTTTTATTACATTCAAAAGGAAAACTTGAAAGTTAGATCAAAGCAATAAACTTGGGGCACAAGTGAGTCAAATGTTCCTACGTCCCCTCCTAGAGCTTGTAGAAGCTTCGGATGCTAAAGTAGGCCCGGTTCACGCCTTATCTTCAAGCCAAGCTATGCATTTGCCAAAAAGGGCGCAATTGAAATTGGGAGCGGGAGTCAGAAGTTCTCTTGTCCTCCATGCAGTGAGATATCGAGCTAGTTGTGAACCTCGGATTGGAAATGGAGCCGAGTACTCTATCCCCTCTTCTGGGCAAGTCTGATCGTGTTCGAACTGACGCCTGAACCGGAATGGAAAGTAGAAGACACAGTGTGTCAAACCAATCAACTGAATGCCAGGTTGTCGAGACATACTATAGCTCATCTCGGGCATATCAAACTAGGGGCAACGCCAAGTAATGTCGGCAGCAGACCTATTGCACATCCAATGGCACCACCACCCCTCGTTTGGGAAATCAACTAGCCGCTGGCGAAAGAAATAGCCACGCGCTGAATATGCAGGGCAAGAGTCCACTATTTTCAACCTGTCCATGAGCCATATCTAGGGAGGGATGAAAAATAAGAGAGATTAAAGAATAGAGAGATATATGTGGAGAGAAAAAGTGAGAAAGTGTTTTTGAGAGAAAAACAGAGCATGAGTGCCGAGTGATGTGAGAAACACATGTGAGATAGAGCGGGAAACATTACCTGCAAGAGTAGTGGACTCCCTACCAATTTGGTTGTCTCTCGCCGATAGAAAGCATCTAAGCCTATTAAAGTCTCGGCTAATGTCAAGCCAATGCAACTTTTGCCCTCTTTTAAGCCTTGGGCCACTTCGATTAGTCAAATGCTAAACCCTCCGAAACCAGGGGCAAGCAGAAAATGAGCCAACATACACAAGCAAAGGGCATGCTGCCGAAAACCTTGCCAAAGACGGTTCCCGCGGTCACTGGCGTCAGAAAATCGGTCAATGAGATTGGGAATATCCAGCTTTCCGTTGTGAACTAAAGATCGGGCATCATGTAAACTGAGCCCACACATCCGCCCTAAAGCTTGGATGTGATTAAAACGGGATTGGGGTAGGATTTCTTTGTCACGCCGGGATTCCATCAAAACTTGGAATTCTTCAATTGTTGGACACATCTCTTGCCCCCCAAAGTTAAACACATGTGTAACCGAGTTCTAACATCTAGCCGCGGCTTGAAGGAAAGGAAAACACAGCGGGGTATGACTCAGCAGGAATAGTGCATTTATCTCGAAGCCCCAGAAGTTCACTTTTTTCGAGCCATCTAAAGTTGAAATCCAAGTTGAGAGTTTTTCGGTGAAGAATGGCTCCATTTGTGGAAAAAACAGAGCTGGAATGAAGAAACTACGAAGTCCCAACTTTTGTAGAAGATAAGGTGCTGAGTGGAAGACAGGTGGCAGCAATCTGGAGGTTCCCAGCACTAGTGGCTGATCGGCCAGTGTTGGTGGCCGACCGGCCACTTTTGCAGTTGACCGGCCAGTGCTAGTGGCCGGCAGCCACTTTTGGTGGCCGACAACCTCTACCTATAGCCGACATAATTCCTATGGCCTTCCTATGTGTTAGGAATGTTGGGAACCTGTGTTTTGTTCTACTCTTGGTGCATTTTGCCGCCTTGTTCGAAGAGTTTTGATTGACTCGCTCTTTATGTAGTTTCTCTTTGCTTATCGAGTTGTTTTGTTGTTTTGCTTATCGAGTCGTTGTTTTGCGTATCGAGTTGTTATTTTGTTTATCGAGTTGTTGCATTCGTTGTTCATTGAGTTGTTTTACTTTGTTATGTGTTGGTCGGTTCATTACCTGATTAAGAAATTGCCAATACAGTGTACAATATTCAATTTTCATCAAATCCCATTTTTGTGTAAGATGGTGCAATGTGAAGTTCAGAATGTAAAACACAACATGCTTTCATCAAAAAGCTGATTTTTCATTCCAATCATGGTTTCTTTTTACAAAAGAGTACAAGTTTTTTAAGAAAATAAAATTGTACAATGTGCTAACACTACTAGCTAAAAGAAAAAAGAAACAAAAGAGACTAAGCAAAAACATCTAGATCAGTGCCATCCACCTCAGGATCGAGAGGCCCTCTTTGTCCACTTCCTGGGCATGGACTCAGAGCTATT